>CM057965.1:5371505-6571505 GCA_030142095.1 Rubus idaeus | reverse complement strand
GTTTGCCTGTTTAAGCAACAAACAGAAGCCGAATTAAATTCAAATCTAAGTGTCATTTTCCCATAAGGAATGTGACTTATTTTATTTCCCAATTAGGAGCAAATTTAAACGTATAAATCAAAAAGGGAGTAGGCAAAGGAATTCCTTCTAAAGTTGTAACTAAACGTTTGGAAAATTATTTATTGAGTATCTAGCTTGGGTGACTATCAATTAATTTGGGTTAATTTTAGATATGTAGGGTAAACAGTAGGTGTGAACTTTACTCGCGAGTTAATAAATTCGGGATAATTTACTGCCAAGCGTTATAGCATTGACAACAAAAAGTTATATATATATATATAGGGCTTTCCATAAATATATTGTCACTTGTAAATGATCGGGCATGACAACACACATAGATCTATTTGATGTATCACATTTAAATCATATGATGATGCGCTTAATATGTCATTTAAACCAATATTTCATATGTTTCAAATGCGTTACGCGAAAATATGGTTTAAGTAGCATTATTCTACTTCATATATAAATCGCAGTTCGTTTTTTTTTTGGTCTGTAAATAGCAGTTCGTTTAGAAATGATAAATAATATTCTTATTCAGAAATGTTTAGCACAATTATTTTCTTTGTAGAAAAACCTAAATTGTTATTGATTTGTGTTAAAAATAAATTTATAGCATTTAGAAGATTTCTTATGATTTTCCAAGAAGTTTATGACTAGTACAAAGCTGTTTGGGTTTAAAATATACGGAAATTCACAACACAATTAATAAACAGTAAACAAACCAGTTAATTAATGTCAATCAGGTTGATCATAAGCCCAAAAACATTGAGATCACTTATGATCAGCCAAATTGAAATAGAATTAGCTATACGGCGCTTATCACAAGGAATCCCACATTACAAGTGGTGTAAAAGAGAACAGATAAAAAAATGGCGAATCTCCTGAAGAAATTTAATAGAACACCGCAGGCTTGGATTTAGTACTCTTACTTTTCTTGTTCATATTGATCATGTTGGTCTTAAACCACTCGGTTATTTTCTTTGCCACGGTTTCTTTCTTGGTGTCTTCTGTGGTGAAAGTGTAACTCTTGAGGAATTGAGACCTACTTTTACGGCGGATGTCATGGTTTGGAAAACTATAGCAATTGAAACTATTACTCCTCTTGAGCTGCGCATGCTGATGATTCTCCTCCTCTTTCTTGGTTCTGAGGAATTGATCTGTACTTACGGGTTGAACGCGTCGACAACTTTTACTGCGCAAGTTATAATTTCTAGGAGGGGAAAACAAAGAAGCACGACTAGTTCTCGTCCTGTGCTCCTGAGAAATATTAGCATTTGTACTAGTACTCCTCGTGAGCATCGTATTCTTCTTTATATCGGCTTCTTCGAATAAAAGGTGGAACTACTGCGGCATATTGCAGGTAGATCTCATCTTCGTAGCTTCGTGTTCCATGAGGTAATTATCTTCTGGCTTTTGAGTGTTTTCAAGCATGTGGCTTAGTTTATATATACAAAGGCATGCAGCCTTTGCCTATTTCAACTAGGAGTCCTAGTACTCCTTTTCCTACAAGGAATACGTCTTCTTTCAGATTAAGAGGAAAAAGAAAAGGAAAGTTTTCCAATGTCGTAATGAATATAATGAATTGAGTCCCAAATATACTTAATTGATCTGTTCTCATCTTTAATTATAGATGTGGTTTGTTGATCATTGTGGAAAGAAAAAGAAATAAAGTGGACACTTACAAGAATCCACTCGATCGAGAAACGAGTTCTTCGTTTCTTTGGCAGCAAGTTAGGTCAGCAAGTTAGGTCAATTTGGTGTGAGGCTAAATAATGATTCTTGTGGACCTTCAAGTGGCATGTTGGTTTCTTGGTTAAAAACTTAAAATAATCGGATGGTTTTGGACTTTTGGCTTCTATATATATAGAAGCCTATCTATTGGATCCACGAAAAAAACTGTTTTAATTAAAGAAAATTATTTTTCTTGTTTCTAATAAAATGAGGCTTAAGCTCATTAGCCTTGTGATACAATTATGGTGATGATTGAAGGCCGTTGAGTTGTGGCTAGCTGTTGGTTAGTGATAAAATTAATATTATGGTAGTTATAGGTTCGAACCTTTCTGACATCTAGAGATGAGTGGGATGGAAAGAAAAATTGTTGTTTCTCCTAAAAAAAAAGTTGATGATCGAAGGAGTGAAATTAAATGGCAAACCAAACAGTTTAATGGAATGGATTGCATTCCTTATACACCACCTTAAATCCTCAAGAATACAAACCCGGTCAAGTTACGTTACAGAAGAAAAAAAAACAACTTTAAATGAGAATAAATGGAAAATATCTAAACTTTTGCCTATTTTTCAATAGATGCTCATGTATTATGAGCTAAGCTAGATTATATACTTTCAAACAGCCATGATCCCCCTAACATCATCAATCAGTAATTCAGTATCTAAAATATAGTTTGACATGCATTGTGACGAATCCAAATTATCAAATAGAAACTCTACCTAGCTAATAATTAATACTTATGGCTTTAAATGGAAGTGCATGTACGTGCAGATAGAGCCATGATACCCACACGTAACGACTAAGCTTACAAAGACATTTGAGGCATCACAAAAAATTATAATATTCCTAAGGGATGAAGGAGAAAATGATGTTTCACCCACTGTTCCGATCCTACTAAAAAATATAAAAGAATACATTAATAATATTAGAGCAAGCTAGTTAATTAATTATATGACCTAGAGATGATACACAACTACTGCACAAGTACTTAAAAGGCTTTATAGTTGTCTTTTTTGTTGTGTGCTTCGCGAAATAGGTGTTTTATTTTGGGACGATGGTGATTCTTTTTAGTTGAAGAATTGTATTAATCAAGGTGTTTTAGTCTTGTTTAGCTTCTCACTTTGAGCGTTTTTGTCACCATGATGTTTCACATTTGGTTAAAAACAATTATTTTTTGGATAAATTAATGTATAGACTATAAATTATAAATAAAAAGTTTCCACGGCTTCGGATTGAAACAAATACATAGAATAAGTGATGGGATGAACATGGTGACCCCATGAACCAAGGAAATGCCATTTTCGTTTAAGATGTCATATATCATGTCAAGGCATTGAAACGTGACTAGCAATGTAAGCCTCGAAATAACGCATTATAAAGATTCAAAAGAAAGATAATTGCAATTAACTATAATACATTTCTTTCAAACGAAATAAACTATTAGTAGTTGCATTGCATAGCTTTGTGAGTTGTCTATTATTAGATTATGAATCAAGTTCGGTAAAGTGTCTTGAACTCTTGATATGATGCTATAACGTTTCTTGATGTCGAGAATAATTAAAGACAAAGAAAAGGAAAAAGGAATTGTAACAAAATGTAAGTACAATGCCAGAGTTGGGGGGGGGGGGGGGGGGTTTAAGAGCTTAAAGAAGCAATAGCAATATCAATGGCTGGCTCTTGGCCTTGAAGATTGCGAGAGAAGAAAGACAGCCACTTTCACATTGAGAGCACAGTGCCACAGTGGGCAGTGTGGGTCACTAAATGTAGAAAAAAAAAATGCAGGATCAAACATCAGCGTCTTCAGTCTTTGTCAACCAGAAAAGGTTCATGGGGTTTTGACATTTAGTGGAGTGTGGTGGAGAATTGTTAGAGGACCCACTTGGGAGAAACAAAACATAAAGCGTTTTGAGCATTTAATTGATTATTGAACTACAACCTCTTCCAAAATTGGGTCTGGGTTTTGATTCGTTGCATCTTCAAAATCTGTCTTTTTTGGTGGCCTTTAAGGAAAGGCAAGGTAAATAAGAAACCAGTTTTTCTGTTCCCTTTTGGGATTTGGACCTGAATTGTGCGTAAGATTGAAGTAGTTGGTTTCCTTTTTACCATTTAGCTTTACTAAAATGGTTTATATGACTCTGTTCAAAGAAAGGTCGAGGCTTTGAGCGATTTGCAGGGTGGGGAATATCTTTTTGGGTACCCAAAAGTCATAGGTGACCATGCATATTGGGAATTGGGAATTTTATCTGATCTGGGATTCATCAAATTCTACTGTCTCTGCAGATTCTTAAATCTGTTTCAGGTACAGTTTCTGAGAGACTTGATGTTGCTGTTGTTCCACTATTATTTTCTTCATTTCATTCTCATCATTTGCTTGTTGGAATGCTCCACTTGCTTTAAATTTTTTGTCTTTATTGTGATGTGGGTGGTGGAGTGTGTTCTCTCATATGGTTGATGATATGTGATTAATTTTCTGTTTAAATTGGATTATTGGTTGCCCCATGATATTGGAATTTTGGTAAAGGTGGAAGCTTTTTGGGCTAGTTTGCATCTGGGGTGGGTGATTTAGTGTTCTGAGTGAATAAAGGTATACTAATTTGTTCAAATTGGATAGAGATTATTGGCTGCCACATATTGAACTTGAGAAGGTTATTGAATCATGCTTTTAAGTTTACTGGATGATTGTATGGTTTCTGCTCTATTCTGTAATCAAGTTTCTTAGAAATGTAACATGTTTTCCAGTTACTCTATCTTCTCTTTGTCACTGGTTTATTGCTTATCTTTTCTCGGCTCACTTGGGATGCTCATTGAACTGCTTCCCCTCTAAATTTGGAGGTGTGCCTATGCTGCAACCTTAGATTTGCAGTTTCTTGCTTTGTGAATGTCCTTGAGTTGACATTGCTAGAGAAATCCAATTTTAGTCTCTTTCTACACTTTATAATTCAATCCTTAGCCTTTACTGGATCTGCTATTCATTCATATTTTCTTTTGGATGTTTGTTCAAATTCTGGAATGATTCCAATATCCTGATGTAATAGTTAGTGAGATATTAGACATGTTAGTCAGTCACTCAACATCTTTTCTGCCTTCTGTTTTTGCTATCTATTTGAAGTTACACTTTCTATGCATATATGAAGGATTTTTTATTATTGTGCAGGAAACAGTTTGCCAGCCCACTGGTAAATAACATTGCTTGCTATGGGTTGGCTGACTAAGATTCTTAAAGGTTCTAGCCATAAAGGGCGTTATCATGGGAAATATGAACATGATAGAACATGGGATGAGCCTCGCAATTCAGTGGTAATTACTTTTTTCACTTCTATAAAGTTTCTTTCCATACCCGATACATTTGAAGAGCTAGCTTCTTCTTCTCATCTCTTCTCTCTCTCTCTCTTCCCCCCCCCTAAGTTTGTAGATTGATATCTACCCATCACTAGCATTGTTGTATTAATGTACTATGCTAACTCTATGTTTTCTGGAATGCAGGAAGAAGACATAGATTTTGCAATTGCAATGTCCCTTTCAGAACTAGATCAGAAAGGGAAAAGTGTAATTGGTAAGTTTCACCAGTGTATGAAAAATAATCACTAGACACGACATATCCTGCAAAATTCTTGAAGTGTGCTAATGTTTTTAGAACACCATAATCAGTTGTGACATTTTCCGTTTAGCATAGGATGCAAGTTACGTATGACTCCACCAAAGGGGCATGATCAATAATTTTTCAGGTATTGTGTTTGCTTTGATTTAAAATTTGCATTGCATTTTCCTATTTTTTAGAGGATGACTCTCAATCGGAAGATGAAGAACAACCTTCTAAAGTTCAATCAGATGATGATGAACCACCTGCCAAAGTTGAATCAGACCATGATGAACCACCTGTCAAAGTTGAATCAGATGATGATGAACCCCCTGCCAAAATTCCATATGAGGTAGATGAGCAAAGTGCTAAAGTTCAATTGGAGGAAGATGAACAACTTGCAAAGGCTATCCAAGAAAGTTTGAACGTAGATTCTCCTCCTCGATATGATAGTGGCAGTATTCTTCAACCTTATCCATTCTTCAATCCAGGTGGGAACAGGTACATGTGGTCTCTTTGCGATCTCTTAAATCTAGACCAGTAAACTAACTACTACGATATGCCAAGTCCTGTTGTCTGTGACATTTGCATAAAACAAAGTCTCTTCAGAATTGAATCTTGCATTTCATGGAATTCAATAACTGTATTTCACAGATACCAATGAAACCTTACAAGGTTGTTGAAATTTTGTTGTAGGATTTGTGCTGGCTGCAAATTGGGAATTGGCCATGGGCGATATTTGAGTTGTGTTGGTGCTGTTTGGCATCCAGATTGTTTTTGTTGCCATGCTTGCAATCTTCCAATTACTGATTATGAGGTCCTAAATCTAGTTCTTGTTCAGTAAAGTTTTTCTTTGGAATTTGGCGGACAAAGTACTTGACTGCCCAGCTTAGTTACTTTAACTCTTACTACTATATATGAGTGCTATAGGAAATGTATATTTGGTTTACTTTAAGATCTGCTTTCTGTTACAGTTTTCTATGTCTGGGAATCACCCTTACCACAAATCCTGCTACAAGGAGAAGCATCACCCAAGATGTGATGTTTGCAAGAGTTTTGTAAGTGTCTCTCCTATTCAGTTCTTTAATGATATGGTACAATTTTTTTTAGTTGAAGGTGAATGCATTGGAATAAATTGATTGCATGGAATAGGATGGCTAGGCCAAGGGGCATCCCTGGAGCTTATTTTTTCAAAAAAAAAAGGAAAAAAAAAAGAAAAGAAAAAAAGAAGACAGGAAGTCCTGGAGCTGTTAAACAAATGTAGGATTCTGATGATCTAGTTATTAACGTCCTCCAAGTTTGAAGGGGCTGTTCAGGAAAGATTGTACTATGTCGGTTCATTGCTTATAGTTGACAGGTCCCCATTGGATAAGTCAAAATAAAAGTGGATCTGTATTATTGAACACAAGACTCGTTCAATAGTGTTTTGTTTTCTGTTTCTATTCTTTTAATGTGGAAGTTTCAAACCAATATTTTTTCTACTATGGTGAGGTGGTCTCAAATACAGAACTTCTTTAATGTTCTTGTTGATGGGTCTGTGACTATTTCTGTCTATTGGCCGGACTGGTTTAAGGCACTACAGATGCATTTGTTGAATAATTCTAATTATTTTCTCCTTTCATAAATATTTGTTCAACAGTTTTAGGATTATTTGTTTTCTGTACAAGAATTCCTCTGTAGATCACACAAATCATTTAGTGGTCTTAAACTGTTCTGTATCTTTGTTCTTTCTGTACAGATCCCAACAAACTCAGCTGGTCTTATTGAGTATAGAGCACATCCTTTCTGGCTACAAAAGTACTGCCCCTCTCATGAGCGTGATAGGACTCCTCGGTGTTGTAGCTGTGAAAGGATGGAGGTGAGTTAATGAAGAACATAACCTATATACATGTTGCTAGCATAATTCCTACAGAAATTTGAGAAGGATATAGGAATACTGTAATCACTAGCCACAGGACATTTTTGTAGCTTTTCCAAGACACATCTGCAAATTTAAAATTATTCTTGGTAATTAAACGATATGCCTCCCAACCTTGCAGCCAAGGGACACAAAATATTTGTTACTTGATGATGGCCGCAAGCTATGTTTGGAGTGTCTAGACTCGGCAATTATGGATACTCACGAATGCCAACCCCTTTACCTTGAAATACAAGAATTTTATGAAGGTTTAAATATGAAAGTGGAGCAGCAAGTTCCAATGCTCTTGGTTGAGAGACAAGCACTAAATGAGGCCATGGAGGGAGAGAAGAATGTAATGCCAATGCACTAAAATTTTCTCTCTTTGAAAAACCAGATGCCTTTCATTTCTTCTACCTAATATTTACATAAAATTTTCCTTTACTGTGGATAGGGTCATCATCATTTGCCGGAGACTAGAGGACTCTGCTTGTCAGAAGAACAGACTGTTACCACTGTAGGGATTTCTTCCCCCTAAATGTAGCTGTAGAAGTCATTCCCACTCTGCGTGTCATTTATATTTATTCAACTATTAGTTTGTTGGATAATAGCTCTCCATACTTCTCTATCTTACAGATTTTAAGGAGGCCGAAGATTGGGGCAGGCTACCGGATGATAGACATGATAACTGAGCCTTATAGGCTTGTTCGTCGCTGCGAAGTGACAGCAATTCTCGTATTGTATGGCCTTCCTAGGTAATATTACTCTCGCCCCTTCTTTTTACTGATTCAAGGTCATAATTTGGTAGAAATTACATAAACCTAAAACTTTTTTAAACACAGGTTGTTGACAGGGTCAATCCTTGCTCATGAAATGATGCATGCATGGCTAAGGCTCAAAGGTGTTTTCCTGCCCTTTGCTCAAAGTTTTAGACTTTGTGATATTTGGAACATTTTGTTTTGATTAATAGAGTTGCTGATGGTTTGTTTGTCAGGTTATCCGAATTTGAGCCCAGAGGTTGAAGAAGGCATCTGCCAAGTATTGGCACATATGTGGCTGGATGCAGAGACGTATTCTGCACCTGGTAGTGATGTTGCCTCATCATCGTCGTCTTCCTCCTCATCCTCGGCATCCTCTTCTAAAAAGGGTAAACGGTCTGACTTTGAGAAGAAGCTTGGTGATTTTTTTAAACACCAAATCGAGTCAGATTCATCAACAGCTTATGGAGAAGGATTCAGAATAGGTAACCAAGCAGTGCTCAAGTATGGTCTAAAGAGGACCCTTGACCATATTCGAATGACAGGAAGCTTTCCCTGACTTGTAGAGTGAAGATATAAAGAGTTGTTACCACATAAAATCCATACCCTGGCCTTGCCAATTTGATTTATAGGACTAAAATCCATATACATAATAAGATAGAGAGAAAGCAAAAGAAAAAGCTCATTTCAACGTCTGGGAAACATATTATACTATTTACATTTACACCCCAGCTGTTTGGAAGAAATTGTTACAAAAGGAAGCTCCAGAGACAAAATGTAGTTGGATGTTGTACTATATATATCAGTGTCGGTCATCAAATTACCTTAGATTATGCTGAATGCATGGATGATTTGTCTCCAAGTTTTATCCTATGTCGTTTGAACAGGGGTGACAATTAGATCAAATTTTTTTTTGCATTCCAACAAATTCTACCAACGAAAATAAACAATAAACCATGGAGAAACGAACACAATTAAAGGATAACTAGAGAAAAGTGCAGTATGTTCATAAGGAGGCATTCTTAGGTGCCCCCAACACTTAAACCGATGTCAATGATAATGAGGGTAACTAACGATGTTTCTGCTAGCGAGGGTAACTAATAATGCATATCTCTATGCTAAAGATGCCCACGATGCCTATGCTAAGAATGTCCACGATGCTTATGCAATTTTTCAAAGTCGGAAAACTAAAAAATTCATAAAAAATAAACGATTAGAGATTTTCAGGTTCTGTCAATTGGAACACCTTTTAAAAAACATGTTTTACCAATGGTGAAGAATTGATAAATTTTTAATTTTTTTGCCGAAACCATAATTTTTCAGCCAAAACCGTGGGTAACACACGTTTTTTTAGCCAAAATCACATGTTCTTATTTTCGTACCAAAACTTTTCCACACTCAAATTCTGATTTTTAAGGACTTCTAGAGTTCACATAACACAAAAATATTGACTCGTTTATTTTTTACAATTTTCCAAAAATAAAAAACTAAAAAATTCATAAAAATAAACGATTCGAGATTTATTAGCAAAGTCAGTTGTAACACCTTTCAAAAATCATCTCTTTCCAATGGTAAAGTTAAAGGGCAAAAGGGGTTGGTAAAGTTTGACATGCTAGGGCATGCTGTGACACTGGTGAAGTTTTGAGAATTTTTTTTTTGCCGAAACCATGGTTTTTCATCCAAAATTGTGGGTTACACACGATTGTTGGACCAAACTTACATGTTCTTATTTTCGCACCAAAACTTTCCTACACTCAAATTATGATTTTTAAGGACTTCTCGAGTTCACAAAACAAAAAAATATAGACTCATTTATTTTTTACGATTTTTCAAAGTTGAAAAACTAGAAAATTCATAAAAAAAATAAACGATTCTAGATTTTTGAGCAAAGTAAAGTTTTGGCACTGGCAAAGGCAAAAAGGGTTGACAAGATTTGACATGTTAGGGCATGCTGTCGCAACTCCAAATGCGCTAAACAATGCCAACCTCCTTCTCCCATCAACTTTTTCCGTGAGAAAACTTCACCAGTGTTAAAAAATGATGGGAAATTTTTGGTGCAAAAATTGGATGTTCTTATTTTTGCACAAAAACCTTCTCACACTCAAATTATAATTTTTAGGGATTTTTCGAGTTGATAGAACACAAAAATATCAGCTCGTTTAATTTTTACCATTTTCCAAAGTCCGAAAACTAGAAAATTCATAAAAAATAAACAATTTAAGATTTTCGAGTTCTGTCAATTGGAACACCTTTTAAAAACCATGTCTTACCAATGGTGAAGTTTTGAGAAAATTTTATTTTTTTGGCCGAAACCATGGTTTTTCACCAAAAACTGTGAGTTATTACAAACGACTTTTGGGCCAAAATTGTTATTCTTATTTTCGCACCAAAACTTTCGATTTTTAAGAACTTTACAAATTGACAGAACACAAAAATATTAACTCGTTTATATTTTAAGATTTTCCAAACCCCGAAAACTAGAAAATTCATAAAAAAATAAACGATTCGAGATCTTCGAGTTTTGTTAATTGGATCATCTTTTAAAAATATTTTTTACCAGTAGTGATGTTTTGAATTTTTTTTAATTTTTTGGCTGAAATCATGGTTTTTCACAAAAAACCGTGGGTTATAACACACAATTTTTGGGCCAAAATCACATTTTCTTATTTTCGCACCAAAACTTTCTCACAGTCAAATTATGATTTTTAAAGTCTTTTCGAGTCGACAGAACACAAAAAAATTGACTCATTTATTTTCTACGATTTTCCAAAGTTCGAAAACTACTATGACGGTCTGCTAGGCTTTTATTTAATTGTTGTTGCTTGTTTTGCTTCCATTGCCCTGATTCTAGTGAATTAGGTTGGAACTTGTACTCTCCTCAATTTGGTTGGTTTGCTGTACTGTCTTTATTGGCCTCTTGCTTTCTTCTTTTGGGCTTGTCCCTTAATAAAAATTGCATTTCAAAAAAAAAAAGTTTGAAAACTAGAAAATTCATAAAACATAAACGATTTAAAATTTTCGAGTTCTGTCAATTGGATCACCTTTTAAAAAATATATTTTACCAATGGTGAATTTTTGAGAAATTTTTATTTTTTAGCCGAAATCATGGTTTTTCACCCAAAATCGTGAGTTATAACACACGATTTTTGGGCCAATATCGTATATTCTTATTTTCGCTCCAAAACTTTTTCATAGTCAAATTATGATTTTTAAGGACTCTCTCAGTTGACAGAATATAAAAACATCGAATCGTTTATTTTTTACGATTTTTCAAACTCGAAAAACTAGAAAATTCATAAAAAATAAACGGTTCAAGATTTTCTAGTCCTATAAATTGGAACACCTTTTAAAAAACATGTTTTACCTGTGATAAAGTTTTGAGAACTTTTTATTTTTTGGCCGAAACCATGGTTTTTCACCTTAAAACATGGGTATAACACACGATTTTTGGGTCAAAATTGCATGTTCTTATTTTCGTACCAAAATATTCTCACAGTCAAATTATGATTTTTAAGGACTCTTCGAGTTGACAGAACACAAAAATATTGAGTCGTTTATTTTTTACGATTTTTCAAACTTGAAAAACTAGAAAATTTCATAAAAAATAAACGGTTCGAGATTTTCTAATTCTATTAATTGAAACACCTTTTAAAAAGAAATTTTTTATTGGAACCTCCAAACCTCCTCACTAGACCTCTCATACTCTCTACACCTCCTTGTTGTTTTTAAATAACACAATTTGCTCATTAAACCTCTATTTGAATTCCCAAAATAACTTTAGTTTTATAATTCACATAAAAAACAATGAATTACTCATTATTCCTCTATTTCACTCACTACACCTCCATTTGTTATTTTTTGTTCAAACAAAAGAACTTCACCAAAAAAAGTCCGAAACTTCCTTTGATGAATCAAACGGTCATAAATCTCTCAATTAGTTGAAACGAAACACTTACAACACGATTTGGCAATAAAGTAGCACCTCAACTGAATTGTTTTAAAGCAAAATGATACTCTTACGATTTGACAATAAAGACTTTAATAGTTCTTACACACATATATGCAATAGTTACAACTTACAAGTGAAATCATTTCTAACATATTAAGATAGCAAGTTCATAAAAAATTTATTCCAAACATGAATCATCTCAAAATTAATTGCACTGTACTAAAATACAGAATCTTCATTAAAAAAAAAATTCTAAATATCCCGCTGACAACATCCTGAAAATCAATACTAGCATAATAAGATACAATAGTTCCTTAAAAATCATTCAAACATAATTCCATCATTCTTAAGTGTTATAGTTTCTGAAATAGTGGTCACTCTTTTCGGATGGGTAATTGATCATATTGATACAGACGGTCCTTGTATCTATTGTATAATGGAAAATTCTAACATACATACCTGCAAGCTATGCAACTTTTTTTTTAAAATGTAATTGCCGTTCAAAATGTGAAAATTAGATATTTCAAAAATGCAATTGCCATTTCAAAAAATGCATTTGTCATTCCGAAAATGCAATTGCCATTCCAAAATGCAATTGCATTTCAAAATTATCAGTTTTACCTTTTTGAACGGCAATTGCATTAAAAAAAAAACTGCATACTATGCAGATCTGTATGTTAGATGCATCCTTGTATAATTATTTTGCTTTATCATCAGCATGAGCATGCCAATCTAGTCCCATTTAGTGTTCATAGTTTGAGAAAGAGATCGCGCACGTATACGTAGATGAGAGTTTAGAGTTTATGTTGTTAATTAAAACTAAATTGGAAACCTATTGAGAAAGTGTTGGGTTTATTATTTATTGTCCATATCTGTCATTTTACACGAGGATAAATAAGTAATTTAATAATTCAAAACAAAAAGAGGTCTAATGAAAAAATTTGGAGGTTCCAATAAAAAAACTCATGGAATAGACATGTGTTTCAACATATTTCATTTAACTGAGATATGATGAAAAATGAATAGAGATCCAAATAATATGTGTTTAAAAGTTCAAGTATCTTATTGATCACCTTTGAAAGTGAATATATGTTAAATAAGTAAATAACTGTTATGTCCTCATAATTAACCGACAAGTAAAAGAAAATAAACGAATGCATCTCGATGATGTGTTTTTGAAAGTACAAGGTTTAAGATTTTAAGTCACTTTTGAAAATTAGGTACCTTTTTTCTGGTGCATTAAAATTTAGACATTGTTAGTAATAAAAACTCATTATTATAATTCTAGACAGGCTGACGTTTATAAAGGGTCACAAACCATCAACAACCCAGAGATTGCAACGGTTACAGTACATGTTCTCCCGCCACAACTTAAATTAAGTGTCCTTGTTAACCCCTGGTTAATTCTAATCCCAAACTAGGAAATCCATATACACAGTTACCCACAATACAGAGTCTTGTTTCTTTTGGTACATCAAATTTTCTTTTTTGATGGCTTATAAGTTTATGCACACCACCTGTTCGACGTTTTGACATGCATTTTCAGCAGCTGTTTCGTGTGGTAAAGCTGATCAACATCCCAACCCAGCAGCAAACACGGTACTATGCTCGTGACCCATTTCCCAACAAGGTCTCCCACTACCTCTACCGCGCAAAACTCATTGATTCAATTCGTCTCAGGCTCCGCAGCAACTCTCCAAACTCTCTTGCTCCTCTCGCAAATGATCGACTTCTTGACTCTTTTGTAGTCACTCAAGCCCTTCGCTCTGCTCCCTCCGCAGACTCTGCACTCTCACTCAATGAATTACTCGAGTCCAACTCGGATTTTACGCATACCCAGAACACCGTTCATGCCTTGGCTACAGTTCTGGCAAAGTCCCGCCGAGCTGGGGAGCTTAAGTACCTCATTGAAGCGGTCAAAGCCGGAAGGTTTCGGAATGTTAGTCTTAGCTTTATGAACCTTATGCAGTGGCAAGCTGCCATTGGAGACCTGGAGGCAGTTCTTCAAGTGTGGGAAGAGTATAGAGGCTCGGAGAAACGTGTGTGTGCCGAGTCTTACAACATTGTCATGCGTCTTTATGCCCAAATGAGGAAGGACTCTGAGGCGGTGCGAGTTTTCTCTAGGATGATTGAAGAAGGGGCACTTCCAAATTGTAGAACGTACACGGTGATGATTGAGCATCTTGTGAATTCTGGGAAGTGGAAGTCTGCAATGGAAGTTTTTAAAGTTTTGCCCTTCATGAGGGTGAAGCGCACTTTGAACCAGTATTCACTTTTGGTAGAGGCATGCGTTGGTGTGAAACAGTTTGATGAAGTTAAGGTTTTACTTGATGAAATGCGGGTTGATGGATTATTGCCTGGCCGAGCTATGCGTTTATCCTTGGAACAAATTCAAGAGGCAGGGTTTATCAAGGTGACTGATGAGTTTCTGAGGGAAATGTTGCCTAATGAGGGAATCAAGAATATAGGGTATTGTGATGATAGTAGTGATGATGATGAGGATAGGAATGAGGATGTTGATGAGGATACTGGAGGAGGTAAAGATGTTAGTGGGGTTCAGTTAAAACCGTGGTTAGACCCAAGATCACTGGCAAATGCCTTGCAAAGTTGGAGCCCTAATGAGGTATCGGCACTAGAGGAGGCAAAATTGGTGTGGACAACTCGGTTAGTATGCAAGATTCTTAGGAATTTTAAATCACCACAAACGGCTTGGAATTTTTTCTGTTGGGTTGCTTGTCAGCCTGGTTTTACCCATGATATTTACACAGTTCAAAGGATGATGACCCTTTTAGCACGCCATGGACATGCTGATTTGGTTGATAAACTTTTATCCAAAGTAAGGATGGAGCAAATGAGATTGCCCTTTTCAACAATCAGGCTGATCATTGATTTTTATGGTATCTCGAAGAATGCTGACGCTGCTCTGAAGGTCTTTCGCAATGATAGAAACCTGTGTGGCCCTATATCAAATTTCAATCTGATGCTTCTGTATTCATCTCTTTTACGAACATTGACCAAATGTGGGAGGGATTCTGATGCATTGGATGTACTTGAAGAGATGATCTTGAATGGGGTTTGCCCCGATATCCAGACAATTTCTGGGTTGATTCATCATTCTGCACTACATGGGGACATCAAAACTGTGCAGAAACTCTTTGCAATGGTTAGGCAGAGTGGAGTCCAGCCAGATGCTTATATGTTTAAAGTATTGATTCAAGCATATTGCAAGTGTGAGAGAGCTGCTCTAGCATGGAGAGCTTTTGAAGACTTGAGGAATTTAAATTTGATGCCGGACGCTGCCACAAAAGAGTTGCTTGTAAAGAGTCTTTGGAAGGAAGGCAAGCGGAGAGAGGCTGCCTCTGTAGAAGAAAGTTGTGAGGAAACAAGTGATGTCCTTCCACTCACAATGCGTGGTCACATATGGACGGTGAGCTCTATTGATATTTCAAAAGTTTTTTCTATTTACTCCAGTAGCTTTACATCAACTGGCGAATAGAATTTTAGATTAATTTGGAAATAAGCAATGATTTACTTTGTAGACGATAAAAAGATGTACGTCTTGAAGTTAGAGCAGTTCTGTTGGAAGATGTTTGTGCTTGTATTGTTTTGTAATATGTACTGCCATTTTTCCCCTTCATGGTGGTGGAAATGAAATCAAGTCTAATGTCTTCTCCTTTTCTTTTCTTTTTTGGAAATTAATTAAGTTTCATGATTTTAATCATTGATAGAAATGTCTTGTCTGATTATTTGTTTAAATGTCACATTGTCACTGAGCAAGAATGTATTTTCTTTTGAATTTGCCTAATCATTTACTTTTATTGAAAACGGAAATAAAGCTACCGCAGTTATCTGCCATGGGCGTCCTTTATATTGTTATGTATATCTCTCGAGTAGCCGTTTACCAGCAATTCTGTGGATATTTTGATTGAATCAGGAGTATCCTGTTTCCAAATCACTTTTTGTTTGGAATGTTCATTTGTCTGTTTTGCTTTGTTTACACACAGGTACCAGTTTTATCAGATTGGTTCTTCCAACTTGCCAACCTATTGCCTATGGGCGTTTCAGGGGCCTAAAAACCCTTTATTCAGGTCCTATTTTTGTTTCATATATCTGGTCCCTTGGTTAAATGGAAATGAATTCGCGTCTCCTGTCTTTAATTATTGATAAAATTGGGTTGCCCGCTTACTTTCTTTTGTGTGTTACACTGGTTGAGCCAAGTGTTCTTTACATACTCATTGGGTCTCTCCACCTGTTAGCATAAGCTTCTAGATTGAAACATTCAATACGGTCTCAAAGGCACCAAGTGAAGGTTGCCATAACCATCAAAACAGTATACATATCTAAGAAACTATTCATATGTAACTTCTACAATATTTCTCTACGGTAAAAATGTGTTTCCTCTTGAATTTCCTGGTTATTTGTTTCTTGTGGAAACTACTATAAGCCGCCCCTGTTTATCTTGTTATGTAAATCCTTCTTGCAGCCGCTTAGCATCTAGTATGTACTTACTTTTATTGGTTAGGGGTCTCCTCACTTCGATACTCTGTTGATTGAAATAATCACTCGTCTGTTTTTGTTGTCTCAACATCGAAGTACAAGTGTCGACAGATTGGCTTTTTCCAACAGGCCAACCTATAACATATGGGGGATTTAGGAGGCCTATAAGCGTTGAGCAGCAACCTGCAAGCTTTTGCTCCCAACAACCCTCCTCTCACGTCAGGTCTTATCTCTAAATGGTTTCATGATTTTGATGCCAATGGTTCAATACTACTTGGAAGTTGGAACTATCAGGATATTCTCTGGTGGACCATCAAATAATTGGTTTTCAGATGTTGAGTAGCTGACTTTGTATATAGAAATGGTAGTGGGACGGACAATCTGCCGGCATAACTTGGTTTTTGGTTCTAAATTAATCTGATATTTTTGAATGTTTCTTAGCAGGAAGGAATTTTTTAGTCCAGAAAATGAAGGCTGCTTGTATTTGGATGTATTTTCTGTCTGAAAGCGTAATTGTGACTTGCCAGATACTGCTTCTACAATTTCTTATGATGACCAATGGTAAAACAGGAAAAACAAGACTTGTTCAAATTGAAGCTACAAACAGGGGTCCCTTGGATTTTAAATATCAGATATTAATATCTTTTTAATTCGGATTGAAAGGTACAATCTTTCAGCTTTTCCATCAACCTTTTTTGCTTACGTAGTGAACTTTCTAGCAAATATTACAATAACTAGTTGAGAGCCACCGTACGCCATAGCAGCACCTAGCAATGGGAATCTCCTTCCTTTGTTGCCGACCTCTCTGTATTCTACTACTATTCTTCTTCACCACCCAAATTTTAGCTCAGCCAGAGCCACAATTGAACTCGACCACAAACTTTTCATGCTCAGTAGATGCACCTTCTTCATGTAAAACATATGTAGCTTACTTTGCACAGTCTCCGGGATACATGAACCTGGAAAACATCTCTGATCTATTTGGGGTCAGTGCCTCATCAATTGCCAAGGCCAGTAATCTAGTTTCCAAGTACACAAGTTTGACCCGATTGGTTGCAGGCCAGCTCTTACTAGTACCTGTCACCTGCGGTTGCACTGGAAACCAGTCTTTCGCAAACATCACCTATCCGATCAAGAGTGGGGATAGCTACTACGTGGTTTCGATCAATACGTTTGAGAATCTCACCAAATGGCAGGTAGTGCAAGACATGAATCCAGCTCTGACTCCCAGCCTGTTGCAGATTGGTGTCAAAGTGATTTTTCCTTTGTTCTGCAAATGCCCCTCAAAGATGT
This sequence comes from Rubus idaeus, assembly GCA_030142095.1. Classification (NCBI taxonomy): domain Eukaryota; kingdom Viridiplantae; phylum Streptophyta; class Magnoliopsida; order Rosales; family Rosaceae; genus Rubus; species Rubus idaeus. The sequence goes on along the minus strand of CM057965.1, from coordinate 6,553,742 downwards.
ATTCAGACTACGGAATTCAGTATCTCATCACCTATGTCTGGCAGCCGGATGATGACATCTTTAGAGTGAGTGCCAAGTTTAATGTTTCAGCACTTGACATCTCAGGTGCAAATAACCAGCGGAACTTCAGCAATGGAAGTGCAGTTGGACATCCAGTGCTGATCCCGATGACAAAGTTGCCTGCTCTATCCCAACCCCTACCTCCTCATGGGAAACACGTATTCAAGCACCGGTGGATGCTCATTGTCATCATATGCTTGGGAGTAGCTCTATGCGTTGCTTCTCTTTTGGCGCTTTTTGTTGTCTACACTTGTCGTCTGCACAAGAGACAGAAGCTTTTGAATGGTAAGAGTTTATCTCTGGAGAGCGCTGAATGGTTCCGAATGCAAGAAGCAAAAAGTGACGAAAAGGTTGAGCTTAAGTTCATACAGGACAAGCTTCTGCCTGGAGTTTCAAGCTATCTAGGAAAGGCAATCTTGTATGATATCAAGACAATTATGGAGGCAACCATGAATCTCAACGAACACTGTAGGATTGGAGGAACTGTGTACAGGGCCATAGTTGATGGGAAGGTCTTGGCTGTGAAAAAAACCATGGAAGATGTCACTGAGGAACTAAATATTCTGCAGAAGGTAAATCATGCGAATCTGGTGAAACTAACGGGCATCTCTTCTGAGATAGACGGGGATCGCTTCTTGGTTTATGAATATGCTGAAAATGGATCACTTGATAAATGGTTGTACTCTAAATCTTCAACCAGTTCAAGTTCTGGAGCATTCCTCACATGGAGTCAGAGATTAAGCATAGCTCTAGATGTCGCCAACGGCCTGCAATACATGCACGAGCACACAAAACCGAGCATCGTTCACATGGATATAAGGACAAGTAACATACTTCTCGACTCCAAATACAAGGCCAAGATAGCAAATTTCTCCTTGGCTAGAACAGCTGCAAACAGTATTACGCCAAAGGTGGACGTTTTCTCTTTTGGTGTTGTTCTCTTGTCTTTGCTTTCAGGGAAGAAAGGCATGGAAACAAAAGAGAATGGAGAGGTCATAATGTTGTGGAAGGATGTTAGGGGTGTCTTGGAAGCTGAAGAGAAAAAACAGGAGAGGTTGAGAGCATGGATGGATCCAAATTTGGAGAGCTTCTATCCCATTGATGGTGCTTTGAGCTTGACAGCCCTGGCAAGCGCGTGCACACAGGAGAAGTCATCAGCAAGACCAAGCATGGCAGAAGTTGTCTTCAACCTCTCTGTTCTTACTTATTCATCGTCTGAGTCGACGAAATTGGAGACCTGTTGGACTTCTGCATTGGAAGCAGAAGAAGTTCTTCAAACTATCAGTCCGATCAAAGCTCGCTAATTCAGTGATCAAGAATCTGTTAGTGCAATTAGTTTGTTGTATACTTCTATATTCAATTATTCATAATCCTGTACTAAACAACTTATCTACTGTTCTTTTGTGTTCTTTTTTATGTAATTGGGAGTGTTATACTGTATAGTATTTACCAAAATTTGAACTTTTCATTCACAACGATGGAATTCAGTGTATATTTGACATCATAATATCATATATGTTACTGGACCATAATAAGATTGATGTTTACTGATCATACTGCATACTGATTTGTACCTAAGTCCAGTAATATACATACTTTTACTTTCGAATTGAGGGAAATTACGAAACCTGATTTAATGTAAAAGATGTGCTTAGGTTTTAATGTCAATGACATGGAGAGTTTAAGATCAGGTGAACTTCATATTGCATAAAGTTTGCATAAGTCTGTTTTTTCGGGTCTGATGCATAAGTCCAGTATGCACAATTAAAAGTTTGAGTCGCAAAGAAGCCGAAGAAAAACCTCTTTATAAATTTGGAAATTTATCCATAAAGATGTTTTTCTAGAAATTTTTCCCATTTTGTCTCAACAAATTTTTTGTTTTCCTAATTAAGACGCATATTACGATGGTCGGGAAAAGTTATGAACTGTTCATCACTTAAGACCAACTTGCACGTATTTCTATAAGTATTTCAGAGTCTCAATGAAACCTAACTCAAGACCTTACTGGTATCGGAAGTGTTTGTTTTTTTTTTGGACAAATTAAACTATAAAAAAAATTATCTATTTTCAACAACTTTTAGCAACGAATTGTTCGTCGCTACAGGTGGTTCAAATAAACAACTTTTTTTATTTTTAAATTTGAACAAATATAAAAGGATTTTTTAGGGCTCTTGAGCTCAATGAATTAAACAATACAAAACAAATTTGATAGCACATTGGTCATCAAAATTGGGATAAACTTCCTTATTTTTGCACACGATTTTCTTGAAAAATGGTATCTTCGAATTTTCAAGACCGATTTGCATGTGTTTCCATAAGTATTTTAGAGTCTCAATGCAGGTACCGAAAGTGTTTTATTTTATTTTATTATTTCGACAAATTAAACTATAAAGAAATATAAAAAATTTTATTTGGATAACCTATAGCGACGAACTGTTCGTCGCTACAGGTTGTCAGGTTGTTCAAAATAAATATTTTTTTATTTTTCAATTTGAACTGTTCATTGCTACAGGCAGTGGCGGATCCAGAACAAAACATTAGGGGGGGCAAATTGAAATATGGCGTGGGATAATTTTGCCCGAAGGGCAAAAAATTTTTTGGCTTAAAACTCTCTCTCTGTATGTTGAATGGGGGTGGGGAGTTGCAGGTTGGTCTAGTTCGGTTTCAGTTTCAAAGAGAAGAAAGGGAAAAAAATGAAGAAGATGAGGAGTTGCAGGTTGCATAATGCAAACTTGCCGAAGATAGAAGAAAGGGAAGAGGAAGAAGATGAGGATAATAAAAAAAACATAGGAAAGAATAAAAAACAAATAGTAAGTGGGAGGGAGTCAGAAAAGTGAGAGAAAGTCCAAAAAGAAAAAATTATTAAACAAATAGAAAGTTGGAGATTTTTGAAAGATACACACGTGAAGAGGGGGAAAGAGAGAGATAGTGTCCGAAAACAATAAAAAATGACAGAAAAGTTGGAGAGAGAGGATTAATTCGTTGATCTTGCCCCCCTCAGATCCGCCGCTGCTGGTTCTCCACCATTTTTTCCGATGAGAAATTAGTAAAGCTCTATACTTAAGGGTTTTTCATGAAAAGTTCAGGGGGGGCAATTGCCCCCCCTCGCCCCCCCCTGGATCCGCCACTGGCTACAGGTACTCGCTCAGTCAAATTCCAAAACAGCTGTATAGATCTTCATCTTTAGTGATAGAAACAGAAACTGTTGTTCAAGCTCGCTGACGCTGACTTGAGTGAAGAGAGTACTACGATTTATTGGTCTTCATTCTCAAATTTTCAGGCTCTAAATATCCATGTATGCTTCTATTCTTCAATAAGTTGCTGTAAAATTTCTCTCTATTTAATTTTGTTTGTTTGATTTTGATGAGAATTAGGTTGTTATTTTGTGAATGGGCAATAGTAGTTGACAACACAAAAGTGAGTATTGGTATCTTGCAAAAGTTTACACATACATGATGCATAAGAAGAGTACTTATTGAGATGCATAATTCTTTGATACTAGATCAGTATTTTACATAAAAGTTCTGCATTTTCCTTTTTGCATCCAATTGTATTTTCAGCACAGATGAGAGTACTTGAGGCATTCTGGGTCTGTCTTCTGGTTCTTCAGCCAAGCAGGCTAGACTTAACTTTATCAATCTCACTGCAAACTCCATCAAGTGCTCTACATTCAAATTAGGATCTATTAGTCCAACAGGCTCAACTTCTCCATTTCCTCCTTCCATTACTGAAAAGATAGCTTCTGAAAGAAGTACTTCTACTCCATCCTCAGTAAAAACAGCTTCTTTTCCTGTCACTAATTCCAGCATAACAACCCCAAAAGCATATACATCAATTGCAGGTGTCACCAACCCGTATTCTATATATTCTGGTGCCATGTAGCCTTTTGATACCTGTGCAAACTTCAGAGATGAAAACCCATATGTTTCCTTCTCAGCTGATCTTGCAAGACTGAAATTTGCAATCTTTGCCCTTAAATCTTTATTGAGCAGGACATTGGTACTTTTAATATCCTTGTGCACATAGGCAGGACTGGTGAAGTTGTGAAGATAGTGAAGCCCATTGGCAATGTCCAAAGCAATTTGAACCCTGTGATTCCAACCCAAAACTTGTGGACAGCTGAGCCAATTTCTTAATGAACCATTCTCCATGAACTCATAGACAAGGTAGAAATCCTTAGAGTGTTGGCACGCACCCAAGAGGCTGATCAGATTGAAGTGGTTGATCTTGTGCAGTAATTTCACCTCTTCACTTACATCTTTGCTCATCTTTTTTATGGCTACTAGCACCTTTCCACTGAGAAAACCTCTATAGACAGAGCCACCCAACCGATGTTTGTTGCTGAAATCCTCAGTAGCACTTTTCAATTCTTCATAATTGTAGAGTTTTAAACCTGCATCAACTTTAGCAATGGAAACATACAATTCTTCTTGCAAATCCAATTTAGTTTTTCCTCCTGTATTCTTTTGAGAACCCTTTTTCTGGTGATAGAAAAGGACCGCAAAGATAATCAAACAAAGGACTATCACCAGAACTCCAATTCCAATCCAAACATATACTTTCTTTGACCTTCTTTTTCCATGAATAGGACTAACCGGAGGAGACATAAGAGGTGGTGGGTAGTGGATTCTGGTTTGAGAGCTTGAAGGCTCTACTGAAAGTGGAATGAGAATTGTTGTAAAGGGAAACAAAGTAGGATCATCTTCGGTAAACCCATTCGCATTAAGTACACTCTTTGCACTGACATTAAATCTCTCACTAACTTTATAGACAGAGTCATCCCAGCTGACCAAGTCAACAGAAATTTAGTACCATTCAAAGTTTGGTTTCTTGTGGGGCAAGCACACATAAGTGGTACCTGTAACTTTAAACCAGGTTCCAAGCTCAATGCACTGTAATTGTTCTGGCTCATCAGAGCATTACAAGTAGACAAACCTTGGTATGTGCTGTTTGCTGTTGTAAAATAGGTGTCATAAATGCTTGGAATTGTAAACGAGGTTTTGGCCTTATAGTACTGACCTGAGCAAGAACAGACTACCGGAACAATCACCTCTTTACCTTGAGGCAGCAAGAGTGTGTTATCGGAGATGATATTGATTCGGGCAAGCTCAGATGGGTCTGAAGATGTGAGGTTTGAGATGGCAGAGAGCGAATCGTAAGGCGGTTGAGACTTGAAGATCAAGAAAGACTTGCAGGACTGCTTCTGACCATTGCAGGTGTAGAGAAATGCTGGGGATGGCCCTGCATCATCAGTGTTGTCACAATCCATAACTGAGTTTCCTGCATAGCTTTGTTGAGCTTTTAGTTTTGGAGTGAATAGCAAGAAAAGTATGAACACAATTAGTGTAGAGCAATCCATGGTCATCTTCATTTCTTTTCTTTTCTGTGAGGACTCTTTGCCAGAAGTAAATCTTGAAGAAGTGATAAATTGTCTTTGGCCATGATAAACATCTGCAACATCAGCATAACCGCGTTCATATAGTTTTGAATAAAAGTTTTGTACTTTGTTGACCAAGTAGTTCATCAGGTTGGGAAATTTCTCACATAATCAACCCAGATGGGGACCCAAATTTAACTTATATATCGATTTTAATCTTATTTAAAGGCCGGGGAATAAAATTAGTTAATAGATTTAAGACTTTAGAGTAGGAATAGAAGGAATCAAATGCATAACAGTGCTCGTAGACCAACTCTATATATTGAAGAACCGCTTCTAGAATTCTTAAAGACTTCCGCACTTGACCCATGGAATACGTTTCAATTCCTCTTAAGATACGATAAGCTTAACAAGCCATATATATATACTAGAAATGGTACCCGCGGTTTGCCGCGAGTTTTGGATCTTACGCAATGATATTTAAGTACTACATTTAAAAGTATAGAAAATATAATTGATATGAAATATGAGTACTGAATTAGGTAAAATAGGATTTCTAGTCCAACTGGTATTATTTTACAACTGGTATTCTAGTAAAGATTTATATAAAGTTTAGAAAAATTAAATAGATTTAAAAAAAATGAATAACCAAATATATACTCACTAAATTAGGAAATAAGAATAATAATAAAAATTAAACGGAGTTAATCACATGATCGATTCGAGTACTATTTCTTTTATAGCAAAACATTGAGTGATTTAGAATATTTATATAGTTAGCTATATATTTTTTTTTTAATTTCTATTTTTTTTTTATCAAAAAAAATCATTTTTTACTTCTAAACATTAATTTTCTATTATATTAATTTAGAATAATAATAATGAATGGCAGAACCGTAATTTCATACATAAATAAAAACAAAACTGTAATTTCATAGGCCAATGGCAGAACCGTAATTAACAAAGATATGAGGACAAAAGTGTGATTTTATATAATAGGCTTGGCTTGAGCCGGCACTATTCATGGCTTATGAACAGTGCAATGAACAGTGATTCCCAACTTCACCAAATTATATATAGTAAATTAGAAGATGCACGGTCACCGCAAAAAAAATCCATCACCTTAACGTGAGCGATCAATAATATGATAAGGATTGGGATTATAACATCGCCCAAGGCGAATTTCTGTTACATGCTCATCCTAGGGAAATTTACTAGTTTAATTATTTGAGTTATGTAACAATGGATTGGTCAAGATTTTATTTTTTTAGTCGCTTAATAAAATTTCTAAACCAGAATCGATTGGGTATTATATAATAGGGTGTGTTCCCGGTGTAGGCCAAAGTGGCTTAGGCAGTAGTTAGATTGTTTCAGGGGCTTGTTTCGTGGTGTATGTAATATGACATTGACCTACCACGATCATTAAATATATATTCATTCTCCCAAAAAAAAAACCTACCTTAAACCTAAAAAAATGGCTTAATAAGCCATGAAATAAGACATAATACATTGTTTTCTGTCATAATAACAACACCCTTCAAAATTATATATATATATATATTCATCATGCAAATTTGTTGGTAGACAGTATTAGGTGAGAATGATCATCTTTTTAATTTGTTCTTCACAATTGTATTTATTATAATACAAATACAGATAATTCATGCAGTTGGTGCATTATCTCAAATAGTCAAATGTGAAATTAATATTGGTGAATGTGTATCTCTCCCCTATTTAACAGCTTTTTCTAGTAGCAGTTGATAGAGTACACTATTTCAATGGCCTATTAAAAGATGTAATACACAACTACACTCAATAATTTGGCACTATACGATGAAAAGAATAGTACTAATCGAAATTTTAAGTGGTGCAATACAATCAAATTCACTAAACTAAAAGATCGAGTTGAATGACAACCTATCCAGTTTCTATACCATCAACAACTCCCCCTGAACCTTGGATGTTGCTTGACAATTCCCAAGTCAGTGAATTGCTCATGGTTCTCGAGAGAAACTGCACCATCTCATTCATGGCCGGGCGAGCACCTGGGGTTTTCTTCAAGCAATTATCAATTAACCTGATCACAAAAATAGCAAGCTCTTGAGGATAACTCTCTTGCAGAGCAGGATCCATCAACTGCCTCAAACTCTGTCCTCCATCTTCATTGTTAAGCACAGAGTTCAGTCTATCAGACAAGCGCACATTTTGTTCAAAAAGAACAGCAACCTCTTTTCCAGTGAGTAATTCCAGCATGAGATGTTGATTTTGGCTCAACCTTTGTGTGAGTCGAAGTAGTTGTTTTGCTGTCTTTAAATGGGCAGATATGTAATAACCAGATGTAGAGGTTATTTGAGTGATTTGAATTGGGTGAAAACTACCCGATCTGTAATGGAACAAAACTAATTAACTGTAGCAGTTTTTGTTCTGTGGGGGTTAAAAACAGAGAGTTCGAAAAATAGGTTGTCTCTCTGTTGGTGTTTGTATGAGAATTTGTAAACAATCATTCTCTTTGATAGTGAAATTGAGTGGTTCCATCTGCTCCCCAGACGTAGGCAAATTGCTGAACTGGGTAAACAATTGCTGTGTTTTGTTTTTCCTTTTATTACACTTCACTTTGCTTGGTACTTAATTGATTGTGGTTGAGTACTCTGTTTATTGTGTGTGTTTGTGAAACTTTGCTACTGGTGTGTGTCTTCTTGGTGTCTATTTGGCACAACAATTGGTATCAGAGCTTCGGCTCTCGGTCCGGTTGGTATATATGGAAGACGAACCAGATGTCGAGATTAATCCATTCGGTGGAGGTGGAGGTCGAGTTGCAAGAACAACAGTGCAAAATGCAAAGTTTGAAGTGGAGAAATTTGATGGAACAAATAATTTTGGTATGTGGCAATGTGAGGTTAGAGATGTCTTGGCTCAACAAGACTTGGATATGACTCTAGGGGATATGCCAGAAGATATGGATGAACCAGAGTGGACAAGGTTGAATCGAGTTGCGTGTTCGTCGATCAGGTTGTGTCTCGCTAAAGCCCAAAAGTATTTTGTGATGCGAGAGACGTCGGCGAAGGTGTTATGGCAGAAACTGGAAGACAAGTATATGACGAAGAGCATTGAGAATCGTCTACACATGAAGAAGAAGTTGTACCGGTTCCAGTTCAAAGGTAAAAAGATGATTCAACACCTTGATGCTTTTAACAAATTAATTGCTGACTTGTTAAATCTGGATGAAGAGATTAAAGATGAAGATAAAGCCTTACTGTTGTTGAATTCTTTGCCTGATGCATATGACCATTTAGCTACTACCTTGCTATATGGTAAAGACACTATTAAGTTTGATGAAGTGTCTAATGCATTAATGAATTATGAGGTTAGGCATAAGGATAAATATGATAGTACTTCCAGTACTTCGGAGGCTTTGGTTGTGAGAGGAAGATCACTTGAAAGAAAAAGATTTGGTGGCAAGAATAAATCTGTTTCAAGAGGATTTTCGAAGGATAAGAAGAGATTAGAGAGAAATGAATGTGCCTTTTGCCATAATAAAGGCCATTGGAAGAATGATTGTCCGAAGCTACGAAACAAGAATGCAAGTTCTAGTGCTAATGTAGTAATTGCTGAGAAGGAACCTGATTATGCTTTGTGTGTTTCTCCCATTAATGACAAAGAGAAGTGGATAATGGATTGTGCTTGTACTGAGCATATGACTCCGAGAAAGGATTGGTTTGCTACTTTGGATACTAATGTGAGTGGAGATGTAATGACATGTGATGATTATGGCTTGGAGAGGAAGGGAGTTGGAACTATTAAATTGAAGTTCCATGATGGTGCAGTAAGGACTCTAACTAATGTGTGGTATGTTCCTAAACTCTCTAAAAATCTGATTTCTGTTGGTTCTTTAGAAGAAAATGGCTATCATGCTCACTTGGGAGATAGTATTATGAAGGTCACTAAGGGTTCTATGTTAGTGATGAAAGCTCCCCGTATTCAGAAATTGTATTTTCTTGAGGCGAAGACCATTGTAGGTACAGCTGCAGTTGCTTGTGGTGATGACGATGTTGATAATACCAAGTTGTGGCACATGAGACTTGGGCATGCCGGTGAGAAAGTTTTGCAAGGGCTTATGAAACAAGGGTTATTGAAGGGTGCTAAATCTGGTAAGCTTGATTTTTGTGAGCATTGTGTTTTGGGGAAGCAAACAAGAGTGAGTTTTGGTACTGCTATACATCAAACTAGAGGTATTCTTGATTATGTGCATTCCGACGTTTGGGGTCCAACCAAAACTGCTTCTTTGAGTGGCAGGCATTGGTACGTCACCTTTATTGATGATTATTCAAGAAGAGTTTGGGTTTACACAATGATGCACAAGGATGAAGTGCTTGGTATTTTCTCAAGTTGGAAAAAAATAGCTGAAAATGAAACTGGCAAGAAGATTAAAGCTTTGAGGACAGACAATGGTGGAGAATATACTTCTAGAGCTTTTCAGCAATTTTGCAAAGATGAAGGCATAAAGAGGCATTTTACAGTCGCAAGAACACCACAACAGAACGGAGTTGCAGAGAGGTTGAATAGAACTTTGCTTGAAAAAGTGAGGTGTATGTTGTCTCAATCTGGGATGGGCAAAGAGTTTTGGGCAGAAGCTATTAGCTATGCTTGTCACATTATCAACCGTCTACCTTCAGCTGTAATTGATGGGAAAACTCCATATGAGGTATGGACTGGAAAATCTGCATTTGATTATGATAAATTGCATATTTTTGGTTGTCCGGTATACTATCATGTTACTGAAAGTAAGCTTGATCCAAGAGCAAAAAAGGCTCTATTTATTGGTTTAAGCAATGAAGTTAAGGGCTATAGGTTGTGGAGTTCAGAATTGAAGAAGCTTGTCATTAGTAGGGATGTGACTTTTGACGAAGCTAGTATGTTTCCAAAGAAGTGTAGTGATGGTGATATTCAAAGAAAAGAGAAAGATGTTGAAAAGGTGGAGCTTGAAGTATCTACTGCAATTTCTAAATGTATTCCAATTGATACAAATATGTCTGATGGGGATGAAGAGATAGAAGCTGAAAATTCTTCTACTAGAAGAGTTGAACCTCAAGAGTCTATAGCAGTGAATAGACAAAGAAGAGTAATCCGAAAGCCAAGTTGGCATAAGGATTTTGTTGCTTTTGCCTTCAACACCATGAGTGTAGGTATTCCCTCAAATTTCGAGGAGGCGATTAGTAGTCCTGAAAAGGAAGATTGGAGCATTGCTATGGCTGAAGAGATGAAGTCACTTTTGAAGAATAACACATGGGATTTAGTTCAATTGCCCAAGGGTAAAAGAGCTATTGGCTGCAAATGGGTGTATGCTAAGAAAGAAGGCTTTCCAGAACAAAGTGGAGTAAGATTTAAAGCAAGACTAGTTGCTAAAGGTTATGCACAGAAGGAAGGCATTGATTACAATGAGATTTTTTCTCCGGTAGTGAAGCATTGCTCAGTTCGTATAATGTTGTCTATGGTTGCTCAATTTGATCTTGAATTGGTGCAATTAGATGTCAAAACAGCGTTTCTCCATGGTGATTTGTATGATGAGATTTATATGTCTCAACCCGATGGATATCATGTGGAAGGAAAGGAGGATTGTGTTTGTCGATTAAAAAAATCTTTGTATGGTTTGAAGCAATCTCCAAGGCAATGGTATTTGAAGTTTGATGAGTTTATGAGAGGCCAGAGGTATAAAAGAAGCGATTATGATCATTGCATATATTTTCGGAGGCTGCGTGATGGGTCTTTTATATATTTGTTGTTATATGTTGATGATATGCTCATTGCTTCAAGCAATATGAGGGAGATTGAGCAGCTGAAACTTCAAATGGGGAAGGTGTTTGAAATGAAAGACCTTGGTGAAGCCAAGAAGATTCTTGGAATGGAGATTACAAGAAACAGAGAACAAGGTGTGGTGTGCTTGACTCAGAAGCAATACTTAGAGAAGCTGCTAAAGAAATTTGGTGTTAATGATGATACCAAATCTGTAAGTACACCTTTAGCATCTCATTTCAAACTTAGTGATATTCAATGTCCTGAAACTGATGAAGAAGTAAGGAATATGTCTGACATTCCATATTCTAGTCTAGTGGGTTCTTTGATGTATGCTATGGTTTGTTCAAGACCTGATATTGCACATGCTGTCGGATTAGTGAGTCAATATATGCATAATCCAGGTATGGAGCATTGGAAAGCTGCAAAGTGGATATTGAAATATTTACATGGGACTAGAGATGTTGGTTTGTGTTTTCAGAAACAAGATTCTGGAAATTTTGCTGTTGGATATGTGGATTCTGACTATGGTGGTGATTTTGATAATGGGAAATCTAGAACAGGTTATTTGTTTACTATGGCACATGCACCTATTAGTTGGAGATCAATTTTGCAGAGTACCCCAGCTTTATCTACAACTGAAGCTGAATATATGGCCGCTGCGGAAGCTGTAAAAGAAGCATTATGGTTACATGGGTTAGTGAATGAGTTGGGGGTTTCTCAGAATCAGGTGGAGGTTCATTGTGACAGTCAAAGTGCCATTCATTTGGCAAGGTATCAAATTTATCATGCCAGAACCAAACATATTCATGTTCGTTTTCACAAGATTCGTGATGAAGTTGAGAAGGGAAGGATTGTTCTGGTGAAGATTTCTACTGAGAATAATCCAGCTGATATGCTGACAAAAGTTGTTACTGTTACCAAGTTCATTCATTGTTTGAACTTGGTTAATGTTGTAAGTGTTTGATAGTTGGTCGAAGAGCAGATGGAGTTGTTGGCTTAGCAATTCTTGCTAAGTTTGGATCACTGTTTTGCTGTTGGTTTTCTTCTGGTTTCGCACAGGTCTCGCCAAGGTGGAGATTGTTGATTTTGGCTCAACCTTTGTGTGAGTCGAAGTAGTTGTTTTGCTGTCTTTAAATGGGCAGATATGTAATAACCAGATGTAGAGGTTATTTGAGTGATTTGAATTGGGTGAAAACTACCCGATCTGTAATGGAACAAAACTAATTAACTGTAGCAGTTTTTGTTCTGTGGGGGTTAAAAACAGAGAGTTCGAAAAATAGGTTGTCTCTCTGTTGGTGTTTGTATGAGAATTTGTAAACAATCATTCTCTTTGATAGTGAAATTGAGTGGTTCCATCTGCTCCCCAGACGTAGGCAAATTGCTGAACTGGGTAAACAATTGCTGTGTTTTGTTTTTCCTTTTATTACACTTCACTTTGCTTGGTACTTAATTGATTGTGGTTGAGTACTCTGTTTATTGTGTGTGTTTGTGAAACTTTGCTACTGGTGTGTGTCTTCTTGGTGTCTATTTGGCACAACATGAGAGCCCCAAATGCATACACATCGAGCTTCGTGGAGATCAAGCCATTTTCTAAGTACTCGGGAGCCATGTACCCTATGGTTCCAACAATGTGATTCGTCAAAGAAAAGTGACCGTCTTGTGCATGAGCTGACCTTGCTAAACCGAACTTTGCAATCTTGGCCCTGAAATCACTGTCAAGAAGTATGTTACTGCTCTTTATATCCTTGTGGACATGAGGAGGAGTGGTGAAGCTGTGCAGATAATTAAGCCCAGAGGCCACATCCAACATAATCTGCACTCTTTGTGTCCAATTCAGAAACTTGCCATCATTGTTTTCGCTGTAGATCCAATTACTCAAGGGTCCATTGACAGCGTACTCATAAATCAGATACCAATGACCATTATGAAAGCAAACCCCCGAGAGACGAATCAGATTAGAATGGTTGACTTTGTTTAGCAATTTGATTTCTTTGGACACATCCCCATTCATTTTCTTGATTGCAGCCAAGTCCCCATCAAATGTGCCACGATAAACAGATCCTTTGATCAAACAACCGGAGCTGAAGTTCTCTGTTGCACTTTGCAGTTCCTCAAATTTGTAGACTTTGAGGGATAGAGCCATGTGAGCTATGTCACTAGATATAGACTGTAAGAACTCGTGAGACTCAGATTCTTCCTCCCCCTTCTTCTGTAATGGTTTCTCAACCGCCTCCAAGCTCTCCGAGACAATAACTGAATCAGTTTTCTTCTTATTACTTCTCTGGAAGAATGTGAAGAAGATAATGAAGCCTATGACAAAAGTAAAACCACCTCCTCCAATGGCCCCAACAACTACATAAACCCATGTTTTCTTTGACTTCTTAGAGGAAACTGGAGGGTGCGCCACAGGTGATGGTGGTGATGATGAAGGTGGCTCTATGGTTTGAGAACTAGATGGACGGTTTTTCAAAGGAACTAAGAGTGTGGTGAAGGGATAGATGTTAGGGTCTTGCTCTGAAAGCCCATTGGCTTCAAGAGTCCTCCCTGTATCTGCATCAAATCTATCACTAATCTTCGAAACAAACTCACCACGATAAACTAAGTAACTCATGAGATAACGGATACCCAAATCAGTCTGGTTCTTTGTGGGACAAGCACATCTAAGAGGAACATTGAGTCTAGTACCAGTATACAAGGTATTTGTGGTCCGATTACTGTTCTGGTTCATGATAGCTTGACATGTTGAGAGGCCTTGAAATGTGTTGTTTCCAATAACTAAAAGTGTATCACCATGAACAACAGTATGAGATGTGTTTAGCTGATAGTACTGACCTGAGCAGGAACAGGTGATTGGAACAAGCACCAACTTGTTTGTTGCAAATGTTGAAGTCTCCGAAACCGAGTTGATTTCTGCAAGCTGAGATGGGTCAGAAGCCAACATATCGGAGATGGAAGAAACGGTGTTGTAAGGAGGCTGTGATCTGAAGGTGAGGTAAGTTTGGCAACTTCTGTTGAAGCCATTACAGTTGTATCCGAGCAAGGATTTCGATGTGTCCGGGTTGTAACAATCCGTGAAGGCTTGTCCTTCGTACGGCTGCTGAGCAAGGATCAAAGAAATGCAACAAAAATTGGTGAGAATGATGACAGATGAAATGAGAGAAACGGAACTCATTTGGCTTGAATTGAAAGAGTGAAGGTTGGATCAGCATGGAATATAATCTGAAGTTGGATGGCTCTCCTGAAAAGGACCTATCTAAAATGGAAGTTATGAAACTTCCTGGTAAAGTATATCATCTTGAATTCATGGCATTATGTAAAACAAAACAAGCAGAGTGGGTTGGACAAGATTGCCTAAGTTGACTTTGTCTTCGTTGGCTAGGTTCCCATTATTAAAGTTCATTGTATAGAGTATGAGCAAAATGGGGTTTGAATATTATTGCTTTGGTATCCTCATGGATTCGTGGAATAAAAGCATATGATCACACAATTTGATTTCTTAGCAGTGTCGATGTTCAAGTTCCAATATTTTTCTTTAAGTGTAGGTTTGTTTGAAACGCCATCACATAAATACGAACTTCTTGTTTGCACCATAACACCCCTCGTCATCGGCAAAGGGTTGGCTGAACTTGAACACCAACAGTCATCAGTTTCACAGATTATATTAACCTAACAATCAGTCATGTCTTTTATCACCCTGCAAAAGTTATTGCTATTTATAACCAAATGGTAATTAGAGTAGCCTCATCAAGTTTGGCAATAGTCACAAAATGGAAAAAGAATATAAATGTATGTATATGTATATGTATATGTATATGTATATGTATATGTATATGTATATGTATATGTATATGTATATGTATATGTATATGTATAGAGAAATGTGGTTTTGTTCTTTGGCTAGACAATCTCACAACATACGATGCACCCTAAAAAGGCATGTTTATGTTACTAGAGAGTAATATGGTCTTTAAGACAAAAATCAACCTAACAAATTTTGTACATTCACAATGACAACATAAACATCTTACGATGCTTGTCTGTCTGTCTGTCTGTGGTAAGAGAACCTTCCCGAGCCACTAGCATACACTTTAGGCACTGCACCAAGTGCCAAAGCCAAGTTCTCGATCGGTGCAAATCTGCCAATGAGTTCATTCCACAAAGTGTGAGCTCAGAAGTTTATTAACTGCTGGGGCGGGCTCAAGAATAAGCAAGGATTAGGATTAGGCATTTGAGCCTCTGACCCATCATATGGTACGAGTCCTCAAAGGCTGCATTCTTGCTGGTGAACAACAAATATTAACATTATTGAGTCTGGCACTCACCAGAAACGACCTAGAAAGATGTTTGTTTCCATATGAACTCCATTTTCTACCAAGTTTCTGAGCACAGATACAATATTGTAAAGAAGAAGATAAATCCTATACTAAGACAGTATGCAAAGCAATGACAACTACATTCACAATTACTAAAACAATCACTAAAACCTCCAATTCCTTGAATAGCTGTTATGACAACTAAAACTCCAATAAGTAGACAAAAGATGCCGCTAACGATACCATCACGCAGTCCATTAGCCACCCAAGTAGGTGTGACCACAAATAGGAGAAAACGAGAAACTGCACATATACATAATCATCAGAAAGTGAAAGTCTAACATAACAATACATTCATATAATAGGCATAAAATGAGAGCAAGATAAAGAAACCTGGAAATGTTTGAGGAAAGAAGAGGTTTGCAGCAACAGCGAGAAATGAAACCCAATAACCGAATTGTCCCCTGCATACTTTGATTTGTAAGTTTAGAGGATATGTGGTCATAAACATAACACAGGAAATTTAAAAGGAATCTGGCAAGTACCTCAGAATTTTGAACAACACCGTTGGGAAGCTTGTAAACAAATACATTACAAGAAGGTTACTTTGCATGCCTGATCTCCGCCCTGTTCGGTTCAAGATCAGCAAAATTCTGTACAAAAATGAAGGATTCAGGAAGAGAAAGAAGTCAGAGATGTGTTCAAAACAGAACAACTAACATCTGAATATGGAGATTTGAGAAACAATCTAAAGGTTCTTCCTCCTGAAGACAGTAGGAGACAAATGCAATCTACCAAACGGAACAGCACAACAGCTTAAAAGACAAAAAAAAAATTGTATCAACTGAAAAATATGCAATGCAAACCACCACATCTATTCGAAGTTGATGAATGATACGAATATGCTTTCCTAGAGAAACTTTTTGCCTTTGAAAGTGTGGGTTTTCTCATATGTTTCTTCTTCCACCATTTCAATTAGTCCAACGGAATATGAAGTGCTTCAGACTTGATGCAGAGTCTACAATTTCAATCAAGTATAATGCTTCCATTCTAAATTTATATATAGAAAAGAAAGAAAATACTAGAAAATCAATAAGAAGTTAAGAACCCAACAGAAATAACTAAATCCAGCACTGAAATAAAATTTTATGAGGTGAGTACCAAATTCAAACCAGCTAGAGTACACTGCACCCAAATTATCATGTACTAAGCTGATGATGAAAATTAATTCCAAATATTTCATGATATAGCTATACAGGCCTTTCTCAAGAACAGAAAAAATAGTACTAGGAAATCAATAAGAACCCAACAAATCGGACTAAATTCAGCATCCAAATACATTTGGATGGGGTGGTAACAAAAATTAAATTAAAAGTAAAAATAAAACGTATAGGGTGAAATTGAGAGTGACTAACAAGGCAAAGATGGTTCCACCCCATTGAAAGCTATCACGAGCTGCGCTGGATCCAACTTCTTCTTCTTGAAACGCCATGAACTCAGCAAAACCCATTTCCAGATTCAAACCCTTCATTCTCTTCCTTTCATTGTTCTTCTCCGCAAAGACTTAAACTTTCATCCACTGTTTTTCGCTTTGTGCTTTGTTGAGTGTCCTCGGGGATATTCTATTCCCGTATTCTCCGAAAACTGTACGAGGTTGGGTCCACTAGAAGGACTGGAAGGTCAGTTTTCGGCTTTCGAGGTCCCCATTTGTCACGTGTTTTCTACACAACGATGGCCACAACACACGTACCGGTCTGAAAGCCATGTTTTCGGCTCTGTTCCTCGTACATTTGTGGTGAAAGTGAAAGGGTTCGATTCACTTCTCATTGGACCGTTTCTTTGAAAATGGTTCTCCCGCTTTTGGCCTTTGGGCCTCGTTTTATTTTGATCCAATTCCAAACTCAAATGTCTTTGTTTTCTTTCTTTTTTC
Source organism: Rubus idaeus (assembly GCA_030142095.1). Lineage (NCBI taxonomy): Eukaryota > Viridiplantae > Streptophyta > Magnoliopsida > Rosales > Rosaceae > Rubus > Rubus idaeus. The sequence continues at coordinate 6,536,269 of CM057965.1, read as the reverse complement.
AACAAATGTCATTGTTCACTCTTTTTAGTTTTGAATTTTTGATATAGATAATAGACATTGGCATGTTCACCGGGAGTAACAAATTTTTAGTTTACACTTCTAGCCATCTAAATGTGAAAAATCAATCAAATTGAGAATCGTTTAATCATCTAAATATATCAAGCAAATAGGCGTTATTAACAATAATCAAGATCATTTTTCCAATAGAACCGATTCACCTTTGTTTGTCTTAATTTTTTTCTCAAAACCCTTAAATCCTAATTATTTAAGTTAATAGTCGGGTGTTAGGGAAAATGAAGTGAGCCACCAAAAAGTCTAAAATGCTCCAACTTGGGGCCAACTTGTGCTGTTTTATTCAACTCTATTGACCAAAACAAGACATTTTACTTAAAATTGTAATCTTCATATACAATTACATAGGGAAAATTTTTCAAAAATAGAAATTCATGGGACTTCGCCATGGTTTGATATGGGCAATGAGACTTGGTCTAAATAATATCTAAGTTGAAGATGACTTCAATGTTATCATCAAGATGATCATTGGTATTGATATCAGATTCCTTGGAGAGTCTCTTCCATCATCCAAGATATTAATCATGTAAACGCGAACTTCAACAACATAAATTTCTACCATTGCTTTCGAGAGGCAAATATGGTAGTTGATCGTTTGGCTTCCTTTGGTCATAAGCTCTATCACAATAGTGTTTGGTTTCGTAATTTGCCTATGTGTATCTCTCAAGCTTTTATGTTTGATACTATGATGTATAAGATCTCTCATGGATCTTCTATTTAATGTTTTCTTTTATTAAAAAAAAATACATAACCCTATTTTTGATTTAGTGCCAAGTCGTAAGTAAACTATTTATTATTAAGGTGGGCGGTACTCTTCTCTTGACTCTTGCATAGAACTAGAAAGGTTTAATGAGGCCACTATTATACACCTTCGTTTTTTGTAATCCTTTGAAATTTTTCTCCCATTAATGAATAAATTCTCCTTTTGATCGATAAAAAAAAAACTACATGCATGAACCTAAATTGAACCTCACCTAAGGCCTCGTTTGGTTCACGGAAAGGAAATCAATTTCTTTCTCTTTCCATAGGAAGGGGAAACTAAAATTCTCACTAGTTTTCCTTTCAAGTGTTTGGAAACACTACGAAAAGGAATAAAAAAATTTAATATTTATAATTTCATAAATTGTTAGTTTAGTTAAAAAGTAATGTAATTAATGTTGAATTAGTGCAATAAATGCAGAAAAATAGGTAGGGAAAGTGATTCCCTTGGAGTAGGGAATGAACCAATTTCCCCCTAATTTATCTTCCTTCAGGAAAATATTTTATTTCTTTTTACATTCCAAACATTGGAAAGATTGACTTTTCTTTTCCACGACTTTAATTTCGCGAACCAAACGAGACCTGAAAGTAGAAGGATCATTTTCTCAATTTGGACTAGCGCACACTTTTACATTATTTTTCAACGAAATCACATGACTTTGTTAAGTTGCAAACCCCACTTGTTTGTGTTAGGCTTGAGTTCCTTTTGCTTGTTGAAGTTTGGTTTCTTTCAGTCTCATTGTGTTTCCCCTCCAAATCGGAGCAGAACCTGGAAAATTAGGCATGATCTCATTTGAGGTAAGACAGCCTAATAGTGGTTTTTTTTTTTTTGGCAAGTGCCTAATAGTGGCTTTGTTCCTATCAGTTTAATTGCTAGTTTAATTCAAACCAACCTCTCAACTATGACGTTTAATTTGAACTTATTGACATGGCCGACATACATACCGTCACTCCCCATGAAATTAGATACATATCAAATTGTGCCTCACGTTTTCTAAATCATCTGCCGAGGGTTCATAGACTAATATATGATCCAGTGGGTGTACCCTTTTGGTTGAGACCTTACATATTGCTTTCGTAAGTCAGCCATTGAACTAATTAAACAATGTATAGTTCTCGTTCTAGTGATATCAGACTCAAAGCTAGAAGCCTAGAATTAAGTACGTGATGCTCGTTTTATATATAAGAATATATAGCCTTTCGGTCCTCAACTTGATTTTCATACGACTTATCTTGAATTTTCTAAGATGCATGCAAGTCAAATTGTGAAATGTAAAAGCATGCATATCTCCATCTTCTACTTAGAACAGCTAACGTCATGAAGCAAATGGCAAATAGTCTTTTTAAAAAAAAAAAAAATAGACCCTTGAACGTTTCTAAAGTTGTGAAATTAGAGACAATATCGATTCATGCAAACAAATAATGGAAAGATCTATTATTCGAATTGAAAAAATTAATGACCTTGTAACTTTTGTGAAATTGTTCAGTATTTAATTTATTTTATGTTTCTTTAAAGGTTAGAGAGTAAGATGCATGTTCAACAAAATGCCTAAAAAAATTCATATATGCTAATTAAGATATATAGTTGGCCAATAAACTAATTAGTTGGCATGTTATGGCTTCCTTTATTTCAGTCATGTAGATGAGGAGGCGCAAATGGGGACTCATTATGGCTCATTATGGATAAACGAGTTTCATCATCTTATCCCACAAAAAAAAAATTCTGGATTCTTGCCTGGAAGGTCACATGTTCTTTTCATCTTTTTAACCCCAAAGGTCAATGTTTTCAACTCATGTGACCTGATCTAGGGTACAACGTACTATGTCTTCTACGTCAAGTTTTAATAACTTCACAGTTTTGAGAGCACTCGATCTGATGGATATAATGTTAATGATTATCACGGACTGACTGTGCTTCTTGCTAACTATATTTAGGTTCATCATTTATGTCACACAAAGAGAGCTAACTGATCGAAGGTAGTTTAATTAATTTCCAGTACGTCAAACCTATATCACGCTAAAGCTTATATTTATTCTTTCTTTTTCTACTTTCCTTCAAAACTTAGCTTCATCTTTAAAGCATCTTAATACATATGGCATTATGGGGCTCCTCAAACTTGAAAAAACATATATATATATATACTGTATCTTGGAAAACATATATACTCAAAAAAAAAATTAAAAACCTTTCTTGAAAACAAAGCAAAACATTACCACATCGATCAAGATCATGAAGAACCACACATCGAAGGTGCTTAATTACAAACATATTTATGATCGATTCGTTAGGTAATCCTTCACAAAATTAAAGCCTGACGGCTCAACTTAATTAAGCCATCATTCGATGAAACTCGTTAAAATCAAGAACCCCATTCCCATCAGTGTCATAGACCTGAATCATAGTCAAACACTCTTCATACGACTTGGTGTCTCCGAGTCTGTGCAACATCCTCTGCAAGCTTCTCGGGGTTATGAAGCCTTTCTCCAATTCAAACATCTCAAAGGCCCTCTTGAGATCCTCATCTTCTCCGCCACCCCTCTTCATGAGCTGAAGAAAATCTTCAAAGTTTAATTGACTGTCCCCGTCGGAATCGAGCTCGTTGATCACAGCCTCCGCCTCTTCGTATGACATGTACTCCCCTATGGACCCGAAATAGGCCCTCAGTTCCGTAGCCGAGATTTTTCCATCTCCATCCCCGTCGAAATAGCGAAATACTTCTCTGAACTCATCTTCCCTGTTAACAACTAAGATATGTTATCCGAGAGTAAAATACGGAAAACCTAATATATGGTATACTCGGATTAAAATCGAGAAAATTTCGAGGACATTATTGAAATTAATTATACACGAGATAGATAGATAGATATACCTGTTGGTATGTCTTGGAGTGAATAGAGAGATAGGAGAGGTTGAAGGCGATGAAGTGGACTTTGATGATGATGATGATGATGATCGGCGACGAGGGAAGCTAAGGCGCTTGAGACTTTTGCTAGCAAACCATTTGGAAGATTTGGAGTTTCTCTGAATATTACTATCAGCTGTTGCTGCCATTTTACGTACAAGACATTTGTGTGAAAGTGGAAGAGGGTTATATAGGGTGGGAGTAAAAGCCAGAATAAATAGGGTAATTAAAAGAACTTGAATATATATTGGGGACTTGCTGTGAAATTTCAGGGGGCTCAAGAAATGTACGTTAGCACAGACTTTTTAGGTGGGAGAGGAAGCTGCCATGCAGCTTCCTGGGGACCCGAAAATTGATGGCTCAATGACGTCTGGAGGCTTCTCCACTCATGAGGCTATAAAGTGTGAACCAAGTTATACCAAGAAACAATAATGTTTTATGTTGGTATATATTCACTTTGGACTTTGGAGATGCGAAAATTCTAGTATACACCAAAGTGTACACACACTTGAGGGGGTGAGTTTCACGCGCCCATTTTTTTAATCTCAATGGTCAATCACAACCATTGCCGCAGCCCACCGGAGCATCGTGCATCCCACTCGCCGCCGGCCAAACACCAATTTAGCAAGATCGGAACCGGTGATCGTGTAGAACACAACAAGAGGAATACTTTTTATAGCTGACACGAAGTGTAATTCGGTCTATATCGGCGGGATCAAGCCGGAGAAGCTTGTGAAACCACCAAAACTTCAAAGCTTAAATTGTGCTTGTGTAGTTGATGTCGAGGTGATCCACCACCATGGATCAACTTCTCGGAGGAAGGGCTGCAAAACCCAATTGATTTTGTGACCTACCGTGGCCGGAGGATTGAGATGGTATCGGGTCAGATTCGTCATGCCTTGCGGTCTTCAGTACTCTCGCACTGGGCTCCGATCGAGTGAAAAGAGAACATAGGGAGAGAGAGGAGGAGCAGACGAGTCGAACGGTTCCGGTGCGGTGACCAGAGGTGGCCGGACAGAGGAGATAGATCCGGGTCGGGTTATTTGAGTGAACGGGTAAAAAACTTGGTGTATATATACTTTGGTGTGCAGAAGACACTCTCTTGGAGATGGATATATAAGTGTTCCATAATTTCCTTAAAGTCGGGAGCTCAGCTTGACTAGGTGTTTAGTCTAGCTTTTTGACCTAGCTAGCTCTTTGGCATATAATTAAGCATTTCATGTATACAGGCCTTCTCTGCTAAGGAGATTCTTACTTTTTTATGCTACGGAGTTTTGATCTCAACCGTCAGATCAGATCATTTAAAACAAATATAACGGCTAAAATTATCATATTTTAATAAAAATTTGACCGAGATATTAAAGTGTCGGACGAAGTGTATAGTTAAGGTACTATTTTGATATTTGAGATGTCAAAGTGTCTTACGAACAAATGATGCAAGTACTGTTTGTGTTTTCTTTCTTTTTTTTCCTTTCATTTTTTTTATGCAAATAGAGATGAATTTTACGAGTCTCTACATCTTATGCAAGTAAGATTTCACTCCTGTAAGGTTAGTAAATACTAAAAACGATGTCAACTGTCAACTGTGTTAGTCTAGAGCCTAATTTGGTCCAATAATTGTCCTGGCTTTATTAATTTCCAGTGTGGGGATGAGCAGGGTAAGTGGAGGGAAATTGAGGAGAATGTATTGATCAAAGCGTGGGTCTATTAAATTATTGGTTATTATATAAACTTTGCAGATGAAGTGGGGAAATTGACTGGAAGATTGGTGCTTGTTTGGACCTACAAGAAGACTCGGAACAGAAAAACAAATTACCAGAAAATGCTAGTTTTCTTGGCCTTGGGAGTCTCAATCGTCAAAACTATCTCTGGCCATTTCTGTGCTTTGCTAGAATCTAATGTCCCAGTTCAACAAATCCAACACGATCATTGAAATCGACAATAGGATAGAGAGATTACCTGAACTTCTCTCTCACGAATAAAGAAAAACATGGTTGGAATTGCACCTCTAAGACAAAAGCTCAGTGGTAGTACTGCACGATATGATTTTGAGGGTATGGCCTGGCCTTGTTCTCTCTCAGTCTCTCACAGAAGGTCTTTAAAAAGTTAGGGGGTATGGGCAGCCCGTTTCAATAAGGCATTGTATGGCCCATAAAGTCTTATATGACTTTCTCACCCGTTATTGAAAAGTGATAAATCTGAGCCACAAAAATGATCGAATGGTTATGAATTCCACACATGTAGTAAGTTCACACAAACAGAAAAGGAGATCGATAAGGTCACATGAGTTGCACGGAAACCTCACAAACCACGCGACCTCCCTCTTTGAAACCTAATTTCACATCCGAGCTCTCATCTTTCCTCTCCATCTTCTCCTTCATACGATTACAGAGGGAAGGGGAGGTGAAGATGACGTCATCAATGCCACCGGAGGCGAACGAATTGCAGAACTACAAGCCCTTTGCTCCAGAGTCACCTTGTCCCTGATGGATCGAAACACTCGCATGTAATTTTCTTTTTAGCCCCCCTGCGATCTTTTTACTTATCGTCTGTGCCAGAGAGGGATTGAAAATTTGTGTAGATTAGTTAGGTTTGCAATTATAGAAACCCTATGGTTTAAGATTTTGTGCATTAATCAGTTAGTTTTGCTCTTTATCAGATTGAGATTGGGATCTAGGGTTTAATGACGTTTCTAGTGCGTTTCTTATTTTCTTTTGCTTGTTGATTTAGAATATAAACTAGGTACAGTTTTGATAATATTTGTATGTTGACGAAAGTATTAGTGGCAAATCAACCTGACTATCTCATTTACTTGGATAAAAGCGAATCATCAACGAGTTTTGGTCTTTCTGGGGGTTAGAATGCTATGAATCGGTAGTGGTAAGCTTACATTTTTCTGAAATATCATTTGGTGTTGCTTGGATTATAATTGGCCATATCAGTAATTCTTGTTCATGTAATTCAGTTTTAGCTTGTACAAAATTCCACATCCTTGTCTCTGTATTTTAATCGGTGCAAGCTTTAATGGGCACAAAGGAATGTATGCAGGATCCTAATGGGGAAATGAATATTCAAAAGGTGCCAGGTTGTTGTCTTAGCTGGCTGGTCATTGTTGATATCGGGATAACATGACATAGTGTTCAATGCTGATGGAAATTGATGAAATTGATCCATAACATAAATGGAATGTAAATTCATCTAGCAGATTTTTTATTCCGGAAAATTGCATTTTTTTTAATGCAACATAGAAGTTGGGTGTGTGGGGTACTAATTTTTGAATTTAAATACCAGCGACATGCATCTCTTCAGTAGTGTAAACATATTGATACTTTAGTCATCAATGTGTTCAGTTTAATCGTTCCTCAATTTTGCTTTGGTTTTGATTGAAATTATGAGGTAAGACCATGTAAGGTTAAAAGTTTTTCATAATGAGGCTTTTGTATACACAGAAGCGTCGTCTTTGTACTGGATGTAATTGAAATCTTTGAAGTGGCATAGTTTCTATATAATGTTTTATTTTTATCTGTGCAAAGAGATAGTGGCTACGATAGGGAATAAAATGATGTGTGGTGATATTATGAATACACTGACGAGAATCCTTTGCTGGATCTCGCCTAAGAGTAAATCTTATAATATTATGTTATCTGCATCCCTAATTGCTGTTGAGCTTAGTAATTCATGACCTCGTTGTCTGTACATTAACAATCTAAACTTTAGCAAATTAAAAAATGAAATGCGGGGTATTTTTATATTGTACTTCTTTTTGATTAGTTGGTAACTTGGTATAAATATTTATGCATTTTTCTAATTTCTCCCATTTTAGGTATGGGCCGTATCTCTGAGACCGTCTTCCATGGTAAGCCATATTTCCCTCTAAATATAGCTTACCAACTTGGCATATTTCAAGAATATGCTAATCAATAGCAAAACAACTCCCACCATAAGCCATCCAAGTAAGCCAAATTCTAAACTTTATTGAACTTTATACACTAATTCTATTAAACTACATTAATTCTTACTTTTATCACTTCAAATTTCAATTTTACATAATTATATTTTAAAATTATTTCAACCAAATATATTCAATATTATGCTCAAATGAAAGATCTCGTTGAGATATTCGTAATGATATAATTTTTATTATTAACAAATTTGTAAATATAAACTTTGAGGAGAAAAAAGAAGAGAAAAATGAAATATATTAAAAAAATGAACAATTTAGCTTATGGAAGTTGTAAGCCAAATATAGCTTACCAAATTCTTGTAGGCTAAATTTTTGTTGTGGGTTCCATATATTTGGCTTATGGTGGGAGTACTTCATACCCTAAATTTGGGTATTTGGCTTACCATGGAAGATGGTCTGAAATGAGAAGCAGTCCTACCTACGGCATGCCGTCCTTTTTGGATTCTTTGTGCAACTGAATCGTATGTACACACACTGGTCAGAAACTTCCTACTAACTAGTCCAATATTATGAGATGCTCTTCAGTTCCTCGCTTTAAGTACTTTCCCATCAGGTTACTCTTTATAAAACTTGAAATCATTTTATACTTTGTTGCTACCTATATTGCATGGGTGTTCATAGGCATACTGTATTGTCTATTTGGTTCTTTTCGTATACTTGAACTGTAGAAATTGGATTCCACTGGTTGATCTGTTTCATATGACTGATTAGTGCTTTCCTGTATTACCTCTTCCCAAATAGATACTTAAGTGCTTTCCTGTATTACCTCTTCCCAAATAGATACTTATTGCCTAAGGGTGTACCAATGAATAGAGGACTCTAAGTTTTGGCTTCATCTTGGATTTCTAGTGCCCCAGCATTGTCCACAAGAGGAACAACGGCTAAGACATCCATTCCAACATCTTCCGATGATATTTCTTCAAGAAGTACCTGTAAAGCTTATACAAATGGAGAGCTGTCCAGAAGTATTGATTTGGATGATAACAAGTTTTGGGATTGCAGTACCAATCTTAAAATCTTTCATGCAGGCAAGGCTTTCTATCTCTCTGTTTTTCTTGCTACAAGTTCTTTTCTTTTTCATAGTTGCTGTCCAGAAATTTCTATATGGATGGATGTATGTTTAGGTAATTAATGTCTATAGTGACATTGATGGTGATATGTGCTGATTTTGAAGCCAATATTTTCGACCTCGGGTCTATGGTTTGAGACCATCTGGATTTGAACAGTGGTAAATATTTGCCCAAAAAAAAAATAGTATGGTAATTAACACTTTTGTTTCAAAGACGAGAGACTAAAGATGAAGAAAGTGCTGGTGGAACTCAAATTAACGTTATAACTTGTTCTGAAAAAACATTTATCAATCATTATCCTAATAGAGGAAAGAAATTGCTTTTGTGACTTTTGTTTAAAAAAAATACCTGAGTAAGTTATAGAACCTATCAAGTTCTCAACAAGATGGATATATATTTTTTTTTCTTCAACTCTCTGGAAAACGGTTTAGATAAGGATTTGCTTGTAATATTAGAGTTGCATCAGATGGTCTGTATGCAATTGTTTATGTTGGATTCAGTTGATCTAAAAGTAAGACTTTCAAAAGCTATCGAGTTAGTCAACATGCATTTGCAGGTTACTGTTGATTAATTTGTCCTGATTTTAACACATTTCATGATACTTATATTATAAGGATTCATGTTGTTACCTTGTGACAGTCTACACATGTAGCAGAGAAGATTACACAGAAAGTAGAGGGTCAATTATCAAAATCACAAAAAGAATTCCTTTTGCGCCAGCAGGTTATCTCATAACTTTTTACTTTTTAAGTTTAAAGGTGGATATTTCTAACAAATTAAAGAATGGGGCCTCCAAAAGGACTGTTGTTTTTCTATGTTGGTTTTGACTAGTATCAAGGCTTTAGACAAGTTATGCATGTATTTGTCTATTGATTGATTGATTGATTATGATTGCTAGATATATGCGTGATGATAACTCATCTGAATCTGTTGGATTGGTCAAACTTTATGTTCAGTATTGGCATGATTTATTGTAGTCCCGAGACTTGGGTGGACTTGTGTATCCAAATATATTAATAAAAATGTATTTGCAGAGGTACGACTTGATTGTCATGTAGGTAACTGTAAAAATATTATAAAGGATACACAATTCATCTTTCATAATTCATGGAAACTATGAGGTTGCTTACTTTATAATTTTATTTATACAGAAGGTGGATTCTGACAGGTTTGCTAGTGTTGGAGTTCGATGAAGCTCAACATCCAAAGGAAAGAGCCGACGGCTGGTTGGAGGTGGAGCTTGGGAGTTTTTCTGTGATGGGGAAGAATATGGGGAGCTAGAGATGGATTGTATGAAGATTAAGAGTAGTTGGGGTAAGAGGGGTCTTCTTGTTGAAGTGATTGAGGTCAGGCCCAAAAGGATGTATTTTTTATCAATGTACTAAAGCCTAAAGCTTGGCAAAAAAAAAAGTAAACATCTAAAGCCGTTTAGGGCTGTGAAAACACGAAATCGCGGAGGCCCAAACTCCCGAAAAAATGTGATAGGAGGCCAAAACTTTGAATAATAACTCATGGCCCAAAATCGTAATTGAAGGCCCAAGAACTTGCATAATCGGTAACTGAGGCCCAAAACCATGCAAAATAGTAACTTTACACCCTATGACAAAATCGTGTTTGGATGCCTAAACATTGAATCATAACCCAAGGCCCAAAATTGTCATTGCAAACTGGTGCTGTCATTCACTAAAGCCCAAAATTTTAAAAAATTGACTGAGGGCCCCTAGTCTTCAGTTAAAGGGCCCAAATCTTCAACAAAAGGGCCCAAATCTTTTGTTAATGGGCCACGTGGTCTGATTATGGGCCCAAGTCTACTTTTAATGGGCCGCGTGTTTTGTGAATGGGCCCAACTTTTATGTGAATAGGCCCAAATTTGAGTAAATGGGCCTAAATCTTCTGTTAATGGGCCGAGTGGTCTGATATTGGGCCCAAGTCTTCTTTTAATGGGCCGAGTTTTTGGCAAATGGGCCCAAGTTTTTATTAATGGGCCGAGTTAATGCAAATGGGCCCAAGTCACCTGTTAATGGGCCGAATTTTTGTTGCTGGCCCAACTTTTATGTTAATAGGCCCAAATTTCATTCAATGGGCCGAATTTTTTTGCCAAGTCTTTTGTTAATGGGCCCGAATTTCGTTAATGGGCCCGACTTCTATGTCAATGGTCAAATTTGTGGGCCCAAGTTTACTGTAAATGGGCCCGATTTTAAGTTAATGGGCCCAAGTCTTTTGTTGGGCCAATTCTTGCCCCAATTCTGCTGATAATGGGCCCTAGTCTTCGGCAAATGGGCTTCTGGGCCAAATAGTTTTACTAATGGGCGGAATTTACCATCAATGGCCCAAGGGTTTTGTTAATGGGCCGAATTATTGGGCCATGTTTAAAAATAATCTGGACACTTCGGCCCAATAAACTGGACTTTTCGACCGAATAAATGGACATTTTGGCCCAATGAAATGGGTAAACTCTTTAACTTTAAATTTCGGCAACGTTTATTTCAATTCAAGCAAGGCCCAATTTAAAAAGTTTGTGTCGACCCATTTACAATCTATTATTTGATTTATATTGTAATGGGGAAAGAGTTAAATTTTGTGGTTATTCCTCATTTCTCCGGGAGGATTAGGGGGGGGAGGAGGGACTATTTACCCTGTTCTCTTTGGCACCTTATTTTTGAGTTCAGTATGATGATTAAATCATCCAACAGAAAATAAAAAAAGACAATAATACAACAATTATACAATCCAGGACTAGAATTAATTAAAAAATAAAAAGAAAATATATGCTTCAAGATGCGTCAATCCCTCCCCACGTTGGATCCTAAAAACAAACAAACATGGTTCACAATAAGCCACCAAATTTTAACAAAATTGGATACTCATAAAGAGCGCTGTCATTGGAAGAGTAAGAAATTGATTATTTACCAATTAAAACCACTACACCACCAACTCCTCATGAAGCTGTAACCATGATGATGTACCATTGCATGTTGTCGACACTTTTACTGCCTGAAACCAAAGAGTTGAAGCACTTGAATTAGAAAATCAAAGTTCCTTACCTTCAGAATAGCTCGTTAGTCAAGTACTTAGGGAAGATTAGATCAACCTTGTCTCAACTCTCAACCACCAAGATCTAAATCTAGTTTTGTTTACTATAGATAATCAGAGAATGCACAGAACTCAAATAATCTCTCATTCAGATCTTCACCTACTCAGTGACAAACATACGGAACTTATATAGCCTCTTATCCACAACCTCCACCTACTACCATCCAACATATGATCATAAAAGTACAGGCTTTTTCATACTTTGCCAATGGACAGTTTAGATAAGCTATTGTCAAGAAAAAAAAAGATCACATAACAATCACCTGCGAGAATCCTTTCTGCACACTGCAGTACCAAATGTCTCAGAGTCCTAATGAAGCTTATGTCTGATAGGTAAAATAAAGAAATGAGCAAGCGGCATTGGTCCTGAACAACAAGAAAAAACAAAACGAAAAAAAAAAAAAAAGGAAGAAGAAAAAAAAAAAAAAGGAAAAAAAAAGAAATGAGCAAGCGGCATTGGTCCTGTAACTTCAATTCTTTCAAAAATTCACCAAACATCACTCTTTAATTTAGGTGTTTTAGTTGCTGGTGCCGTAGGAGGGGGTTCAATCACATTTGACTCATTATTATTATCATCCATGCTGGTGATAATAAATTTATCTGTTAACTAACAATTACGGAATTGAAAATAAAGTTCAGATGTTACTTTGAATAAGAGCCAGGTGACACAGAGCACCACCACCAATGATTTACCAAACCACTATAATTCTGAAAACAACCAATTCAAAACAAAGGATTCAAACCAGAGTACCAAACGTATAATCAGCACATAGATTCCAAACTTTAATCAATTCTATCAATTTTAATCAAAGAAATGCTTACCTTCAAAGCCAACTCCAATACTTTGAGATTTTCTTCTCATGGATTAGAACTAGACGACAAGAGGATTTTCCAATTCCTGTGAGCACATACATATGGACATGAATAAGTTTAATTAGCATCAAAACAACGGATTCGAAAAAGACGTTTAATCAAAACAAAGGATTCGAAAAAGACCTTTAATCAAAACAAAGGATTCAAAACAAACCCATGCTGGAAACAAGGTCAGCAATCCCAGGCTTTGAACCGAGCAGAGAGAGAGAGAGAGAGAGAGTTGTAGAAAACTCGGACTTCTGAACATGTGGCTGCCCTTTCCTGATTCTTTGTTTTGCCATTCTTCTACCTAGTCATCTGCCCTTGCTCCTCAATTCAGTTTCATCCTGCTACAAAACCTCCATACTTTCAAAATGTAAATCCAAATTGACATATGAGAAACATGAAGATCATCCAAATTTACATACATGATAAATTGGTCTCTGAAATTAAATATCCTTCGGAAATACATAAACACATCCACTACAAAGCCCATACATATCACGAATTACAAGTATGGCCAATCATAACAAAATCTGGAAGCATACTTGCAACTGCATTATTTGAAGCATTGTCTAAAGATAAAGAAAATATTTTGTTGTGAATACGCCAAGATAACAATTCTTCAAACATATGATTTGCAAGTGACTCTCCCGTGTGTGGGTACTCAATCATCTTAAAAAATATATATATATTCTTTTATTCAAACACCACCCTTTATCATTGAAGTGTGCAGTAAGTGAGATATTGCTCATCTTCTGACATGATGACCAAATATCAGAAGTTAAACAAATTTTTCCATCAACCTTTTCAAAAAGACTCAACAACTCATTCTTCTCTTTAAAAAAGTGTTTCATCATATCTCTTTTACATGTAGAGGCTGAGGTTCCTCCATATTGAAGACAAAATGCTCTCTGAATCGTTCCTTTAATGTTTTCAACAAACGTGAAAGGTAGTTCAAATCTAACATCAAAAAACTTTTTTACGAGCAAAAGCTTTATCATCAGCAAAAGTACTAGTTGCTAAATTTCCAACAGAATCAGAACCTAATATATTCTTCCTGGCTTGAGTCTGTTGACTCTGTTCATGAAATTTTAAATGTCTTCTTAAATAACTAGTATAGGACCACCTTTAAACAATGTTTAGTATAGGACCACCTTTAAACTTTGTTCATGAAATTTATTTCAGCACTACTTTTCCATTCTCTGTGATTTCAATCCTTTCAAAAATTGACCAAACATCAATCTTTAATTTAGGTGTTATAGTTGCTGGTGTCGTAGGAGGCGGTTCAATCACATTTGACTCATTATTACCATCCATTCGGGTGATAATAAATTCATCTATTATCTAACAATTATGGAATTGAAAACAAAGTACAGATGTTAGTATGTTACTTTGAATAAGAACGAGGTGAGCACAGAGCACCAAAACCAATGGTTTACCACAACACTAATTCTGTAAACAACCACTCAAAACTTTAATCAATTTTATCAAAGCAAAGAATTCGAACCAGATTACTAGACGTCATAGATTCCAAAACTTTAATCAATTCTATCAATTTTAATCAGAGAAATGCTTACCTTCAAAGCCAACCCTAATACTTTTGAGATTTTCTTCTCATGGATTGGAACTAGACGACTTGAGGATCTTCCAGATCCTGTGAGCAAAGACACATGGACATGAATAAGTTTACTTAGCATCACAACAAAGGATTCGAAAAAGACGTTTAATCAGCACATAGATTCGAACCATACGATTAATCAAAACAAAGGATTCGAAACAAACCCGTGCAGGAAACAAGGTCATAAAACCCAGGTTTTGAACGGAGTACCTTAGATCGGCGTCGGAGCTGACAGAGAAAGAGAGAGAGAATTTTCGCGACCTCGCGAGGACGCGAAGAGAGACGGAGAGAGGAGACGGAATCACGGAATGAGGGAAAGTGAAACGGATTAGGGTTTTCTCACCCTGAAAACCGATTTACCAGTGCAGATCAATTTCTTTTGAGATCCAACGGTACCGATTAAAGTCATTAAACCAAATATATACGGTCCATATCGAATAGTGTAAGATCCAACGTTTCACATCGCGTTTGTGGGAAAATTCTTTTAAGATTAAATAATTTATTTTCTCCAAATTCCAAATTTTCAAAATTCAAAATAAATAAATCGGATATCCGAAAAATTTCACGAAAAATTTATTTATGTATATTTAAATTGTGTATATCTCGAAAAATAATTCGACAAAAAAAATAATTGCTCTTTAACAATTTAATAAGTTATAATGCAAACACAAATAAAAACAAAAAAATTCATATGATACATGAATTATGGTCAAATGTAATTTTTGGTACTTAAATTTTTTCATAAAAAATATGATAGTATACGAACTAATGCTCTTTTAGCCCTTATGGTAGCTCCATCAAATATTCAGTTAAATTGCTGATGTGGTACGTACATGCTACCAATTTCGTGACTAGATTTATCAACATAATCATATCCCCAAATATTCAATATTAAAGATGTGTTAATTAAAATTATAATAAATTATATTTAATATAATAAAAACATTAAATTACTTTATTAAATATAAGTTTCTTTGTTTTTAAATTTATAATAAAACTACCTACATGAAAATAAATTGTATTGAAAAAATAACAATATTTCCCATCTTTATTATTGAATATTTGGAGAAGAAACCCTAATTTGATTTTGTTAATAGAAATATGGTTTCCTTATATATATATAATTTATTCTTATTTTTAATTGAATAGTAAAAAAATCTGTTCCTCTTCATTTGTATTAATTTCCAAGTAGGAAAAGATTAATTTTTTTTCTGTTTTCCTCGACAAGATATGAAACAACAAAACAGATTAATTAGATAAAAAGAGTTGGACTGAGCAACATGTTTTCATTTCACAATAGTTTGCTTGAACAATGAGACACAAGTACATTCTACACCAAGAACCTTAATTTGCAGGGTATCTATCTTTGAACAAGAGGGGAGCTACATGATTTCTGTACAGGACAGGAAGTAAGTTTTTTGGATTTTGACCTAACTTCATGTAGACACGAGTATTCTAATGTATTTGTTTGCTTCCAAGGAGAAAAAATCGAATTCATGAATATGTGTTCTTCTAGATCTTCAAACAAAGCAAATAAAGTTGCTCTTCTTCCAACTGAGGCTCGCCCCTTCAATGATCTACAAAAGAATGCAAAAGTTGCAGCATCCACTTCTTGTTTAAAAATTGTATGTCTAGCCTATAGGCCTCTTCTAAATTATTAGCGTTAAAAGGACAACTTTGAGGTCCGGCTTGAATCAATTCAAATCGCTTGAACATCTTCAACAATTTTTCTATAATTTATTTTTTCTCTAGTTTAAATAAGAAAAAAAAAATTGTTCCAATTAACAACTTCCCTATACTATCTCTATTTTAGAGAAAGTGAGGAGAGAGAAAATAAAAATTTATATATTTACAGCAAACTATAAAATTATAGAGAAACATCTTTTTATAAATTTTCCCTATTATTCTTCCTCTTTCCAAATTATATTCATTTTCGTCATTAATTATAAATATGTTGTTGGAACTACAAAGAAAAAATTATAGAGTTTTTAACTTTTGAGTCCTTATAATAGAGTTTTTTTAGGCCGAGAATCTATTAGCTAGAGATTCTCTCATCCTAACTCCTAAACTAACAAGTTTGGCAAAAAAAAAATCCTTGCCTTCAATTTTTAATATTTTATGTTTGTTAATCAAACAAAAAATCGTTTAATAAATCATCCGATGATAACAAATAAATGGACATGTTGCTAATATATAGTTAAGATGTTGAACTATATATACATTTATTTGGCACGTACACATGGTCGAATGACTACAACTTCTGCAATTTTATTGATTTCTACAAAGATTGTAAAAGTGTAAGTTAATTAAGGATTCATTAATCACAACTAGAGTGAACCAACAAGTTCATCTTGGAGAATGGATCTGGGAACAATCCATTATATATGTAAAGGGTACATAACAATATCTACACTCCGATATAATTAATTTTATTCATCCATGCACTCCATATAAAATATCTAGCTTGAGGAGCAAATAATACTGAATTTGTAAATTATTGAGTTTTATAAAGAATACGTACGTAGTAATATTTACTCTCCAGTTATAACTTTCCGCATGCATTCCATCTTGTAAGGGTAGAAAATTGTGGGATATCCAGTTTAAAACGTATAAAACACTAAAATTGCAGTATCATTGTCACTGATCTTTGTAAATAATGCACGATAAAAAATAAAAATTTAGATATATAATCGGTTGATGTAACTTAACCTTTAATAATAGGGTTCTTGACAAATATTTACCATTAAGGACAAGGAAAAACAGCGGTTCCCTCCCGGAATTGACCAATTTACGTTTTTGAATTATACATTTCACAAAAATTACGAAACTGGCACTAACAGACTTTATAATTTTTATTGACCTCATTTTTTTTTTTTAAGAAATCTATACTTTTCGTGGTAGGAGGGAAAAAACAAAGGAACATCGATTTTGTGTATTTTATTGACCTCAATAAAATTTTATTGAGGTCAATAAAGTGAAAGAGACTCAATGGAAACTTGGTGGAAATTATTTAAAATCTATCAAACTTGAAGGGAAATATGTAGTGTAAATGAGGACCTATTGGTTATTTACCTTTATTGATTTCTGTAAAGATTGTAAAAGTGTAAGTTAATTATTCATGAATCACAACTAGAGTGAATCAACAAGTTCCTCTTGGAGAGTGAATTTAAGAACCATCCATTATGTAAAAGGTACATAATAATATCTACACTCCGGTATAATTAATCTTTGAATATCCATGCACTCCATCATGCGAGTGTAGAATAATTATAAAATATCTAGCTAGAGGAGCAAATAATAGTGAATTTGAAAATTATTGAGTTTCATATAGAGTAGGTAGCAATTAATATTACTCTCCAATTATAACTTTTTGCATGCATTGCATCTTGTAAGAGTAAAAAATTGTTGGATATCTAGTTTAAAACGCATAAAACACTAAAATTGGAGTATCATTGTCATTGATCTTTTGTAAATAATGTACGATAAAAAAAATACAAATTTAGATGTACAATCGGTTTGATGCACGTAACTTAACCTTCGATCTTCACATACGTATACGGTTATAAATCAATCACACACATGAGTGATTATCTTAATCTTTGACCTGCCAATACTTGATTGAACCTAGCTAGCTAAGTAACTAGCTAGGTTTGAGTTTACCTCTCGTCTCTTGAGCATATAGCTTGGCAAAGATATAACAACAATTAAAAAAAGAGTTAGATTCCGGCAGAGTGGAAAACAAACAAGAGCTTACAAAACAAGATTATTTATAGTAGATCACACTACTTTTTTTCAACTTGGTGTATGAATATATAACATAATTCAGAAAATGATCGATCTCATATATATTAACTCAAAAGAAACATAAGACGTACAAAGACAACGATGGGTAACAAATTAAATAAGAAAATATCGTGATCAAGCTCCACTAGATGGAGAAATTAGAAAGAGACTAGCTAGCACAAAGTTTATGATTTAATTGATGTCGACTAATTAAACACTATCTTAGACACAAATTCAACATATATATATATATATATATTAATCTAATCATCACACATCGTATTCAACCGAGTAGCCCATACGAGTTGCCACGAACGAACAGAAAGAAACCAGAAACAAAGTTGGCCAATTAGAAAGGAAAACGTAAAACCCCAAACGTTATCCGAACGAAACAGATATAGTAATCCAGGAAACAAAGGAGGAGGATGGTTTGGAATGGATAGACATGAAATCAGAGACGTACACGTGTGCCACATGTTTAAATATTAGGCCAAGTTGCAGCGCACCGTCGCTGTGTTGTTTTCGTCGTTTTCCCAGCTAGCTCGATCTGAAAGGATCAGATTGAATGGGTTTTCTTTCTCCTCGTCATGGAATGATAAAAAAGAAAAGGGGCTACTGGTGCTGTTGCTGTTGCTGCTACAAAGCTTTATAGGGGGTTAGCGAACACGTAGCAACTTAAACACCGTCTGAGTTTGTGACTAAGTAAATGGGTAGATACTTGACGGGATTAACATCAATGCCCTCCTCGATCAGTACTCTTCTCCATCGTAAAGTTTGAGGTAGGCCAATGTTATAGTAGTACTATTTTGTCATAGTTAAGATAGGAACAATCAATATGTTGCAACCAGATTAGGTTTTCATGAAAGGAAAGAATACTTGAGGTTTCAATGTTTCATGAAGTGAAGGATGAACCTAGATCAGTATGAAGACCAGGTTCGAGTGAGTTATTTGCACGTACAATCCATAAATTATCTGTTGGTTGATTTTGTCTGTTTTGTGCTTTGAATTTGGCCTTTATAATGGGTCTGGTTCACTATGCTTATTATTATCGTTGGCTACGGTTCTCCTGTATAACGCTAATGCATGCATGTGCTCCTGCCAAATGAACCAGTCTTAATATATGGATATTACGACAGCAAGAACCAATTTGTTTTCAAACTTTTTTTTTTCGATCATGTTGAAACTTTCTTTAACAGATACAAATAAGGTTCTAGTGTTAAGGGATGAACTAGTCCACAAATCCTAATGTGAATTAGTTGAGTACGTATACTACTGTTCCATGGATTCGTGGGGTAATTATTTGTTTCTTCTTTTTAAGAGATTAGGTGTACTCAATATATCTTTTTGGAGTTGGAATAAATTATGAGGGAGGGTAAAAAATTAGACTAGAGCTAGGTTATATTAGGAGTTCAATCTTCTGTAATACAATAAAAATAAAGTATATATATCTAGTCATTACATAATAGATCTTAACATGTTGTATGTGGCAATCTTTCTTAACTATCTAGTATCATTGGTTTGGAATATGCATGTTTGTCATTACTATCATTTTATGACATGTTTATTTATTTGAAATGAAAATGTAAATGAATCGGAGTTCATTCCTAATACATACCCTCATTGGTAATCAAACTCCTGATATTCAGGAATGAATTTATTTATTTTAGTTATTTTTTTATGAGACACATAACCCTTCCGATTCATATGCATGTTAGTAAACACAAGAAAACTCATAAATAAAAATTAATTCTTTTATTCTTATATACATTATAAGTAATTAAACATATCATCAGTCTTTTGAGAATGATAAAACATTGACAACAGTCACAACACACTAATCCCTGTTTCCTACCAACTAAATTATAAGGGAAAATGAGTAGCAATTTAAGAAAGAAGATAAAGGAAAAGAGAGAAATTTTGAAAGTACGTGCCACACATTATGGAGCATGGGCTTGAACTTCTAAAGTAACCTTAAAAAGATTAATTTGAAAGAACGCATTTTTATAGGTTGACAAGATCAAAGTACTTAAAAGTAGCTCTTCCATCTCGCATCCACTATACATGATAACAAGTTGATAATTAACTTATATGCATTACTAATTATAAAAACATTAATGTAACATTCATAATCTTAATCATTGTCCATTAGCCATAGTAAAGTAAGTTCAACTTGCAAGAAAGTGGACCAAAATTAGTTCATTTAATTATCTTTTTTTTTGGATACCAACTAGTGAACTAGATACGTACGAATGGGTGCCATTCACATAAAGCCGCCTCAAAACAGAAGAAACCCGAACATGAATAAATGTCCCTAGACTTAATTTGGTCAGTCTTACATCAATATAGAGCTAAATTAAGCAAAATATAATAAATAGATCGAGTTGTAAAACGAAAAAGAAAACAAATGCATGAATATGACAACTTAATTAGCATCGATCTTTAATTGAAGTATCTGCCTTATTAAGTGATTAAATCTAGTTTGTACCAAAATAAAGATGAAATGTATATATGTTGACATTTTGTCGACATGTTTTGTAGCTATCTGCATTATTAACTTCATGTGTGCTACTCCCTAGTCCCTAGTTATGACTACGTTATCTACATCGTCAAGTCATGCGTCGGTTATACATTGTTAGCTCTGCAAGCATGAGAAGAAGCATAAGAAAATTTTCCCATTAGAAGCGATTCTCTAAATTTGTTATTTCATTGTGCTATAAACAAGTTATATAATGAATTGATTTCAAAAATGGAGTATGAGTACGAATGAAAGGTGCTTCATATCTTTAGGAATAAGAAAAGTCGTTTCATTTCTGATAACTTACTAAATGGTATGTCAATATCATTTATATGTCCTATGTTTGGTTAGATCAAAATTTATATACACAATTATTTGTCTGATGAAACAAATTTAATGTGTGCAATGACGAAAATTTAATTTAAGCATAACTGAAACATGTTTCAAATCTTTATAAATAAATAAAAAATATTTTATGTTTGGTTAGATTGCGTCTAAATTTATATACACATTCATTTTGTCTGATGATGAGAATTTGATAAAGACAATAGTCACAAACTCACAATACTTAAAATTTGTTTTTTTTAATATAATAAAGTTGTTATTTTTTGGGAAGAGAAAACAATGGCATCATGTCTTCGTGTGGAAGAATATGCTTACCACACATTACCCTAAAGCCTCAGTACCAACAGTTTGCTTCCCTAGTTTCCTACTGCAAAGGAACACGTATACCTGTGTTAGCACCCAGACGAAAGCACAGGCATACGGGCATACGGCACATATTCACCATTCGCTTAGTTACATATTTACACTTGACCCAACAAAATACGACACGCATTTATATGAATCGCAACAGTAAACTCCAACTCCCATAACTCTCTTCTTTAAAACCGGCTTCATCACCTCACAAAAACACCACTCACGCTCACCAGCCAGTTACAACTTTCAAGGTGGTATATATAAAGCTTAGCCTCAGCCGCTTAGAGACGGCGAACTGAGAAAGAGATCGAGAAGAATGGCACTGTCTTATTGTGTAGCTGAGAGAAAGCCCTGCGTGCGTTGGGTTGACAAGTACTTCAAGGATTGCCTCTGCAATCTCAGAGATGACTTCTCTTTCGGTTTTGGGCTTGTCAGCTTGGTCTGTTGGGGAGTCGCGGAAATCCCTCAGATCATCACCAACTTTCAGACCAAGTCCAGCCATGGAGTCTCTCTTGCTTTCCTCCTCACTTGGGTTGCCGGGTACGTAATTAATCACCTAATTAATCACCCCAAAAGAGTTTAATTAATAATTTCTTGTTTTGTCTTCTTGATTTCTTGGTGATGCAGGGATGTCTTTAACCTGACGGGTTGTCTTCTGGAACCAGCAACTGTGAGTTTTGCTGTGCCCATAGACCATATACAGTTTTGTTGTTTGCCAGTCTTGTGGTCCAGAAAATTAACCACCAGAGACTGGTTGGTTCTGGTTAAGCCACTATATATATATATATATCTTTATTTTTGTCAGAATTTTTTTCAGTTCAGTTTTTACTTTTTAGCAGCTTCTAATCTGAATCTTTTGTATTATGTAAATGGATGCAGTTGCCGACCCAGTATTACACAGCTCTGGTAATTCCACTAACTTTGGGTTATGTACTTATGTTACAAGAAGTAATAACATTATGGGATATATGGAAACTTGTAGTTCTAGTAATAAACTTATTCCTTAATTACCCTCATACTTCAGGTTAGAGTTTAATTGTATGAATTAAACTCTTTAATATATGTCACTCCAGCTATAGAGCCAGTCCAAATATATATATAGTAGGGTCTTAATGTTTTTTATATAACGTTGTACCAATATGTCCAAATCACAACGCATGGAGTGTCCTCAGTTACTTTTGTGATTAGTTTATATATATTATACATGACTATTTTTACTTTCATCTTTGCTTAATTTTAACAGCTTTACACAACAAGCACTGTAGTGTTGGTGTTGCAGAGCGTGTACTATGATTACTTCTATACATGGTGGAAATGTGGCAAAGTCATAGTTAACCAAGTGGTATAAGTTGTTCATCATTTTCTGCATCCCCTGCCGGATTATTAATACGTGGGGCTAGTGAGTTAACATGTTTGTACCCTAAATATTGTTACAGGACGAAGAAGAGAGTTACAAAAAACCATTGAATCCTAAGTTGGCTGATTCAGGCGTCCCAATACCAAGTGCTTCACCTAAAGCCACTCCTAGAAGGGAGTTCTACTATACGTAAGTCCTGCTATTACTGGGTTCCAAAAGCTTAATATATCGGAAAATGATCGATCCAACAATGTTATCATATTAATAGATCCAATTGTTAACTTTTACAGGTCAGCTAGATCAATGGCGGGGAGTGGTACTCCGCCGTTTCGAACGTATATGAGGGTAGCCAGAAGTGGCCCTTCTACATTGGCAGTAGACAGTGACTCATCTTCTGAGGACGAATCGGCTCCAGTTACATCGAAGAACTCTGTTACGACTTCCCAGGCTAGGCCAATTCCAAGATCGGTGAGCCTTAACAACCACCCAGGTCGTCATTAACATGCATCTCTGATTTTGGAAACGATTGATCACAACATATGAACATAAGTAACCCCAAATGTTTAATTCCTGTTGTACTATGTGATTTTGAATCCTTGATTTGACGGTGCATGTATGTATTTATACAATGTAATTTCAGGTAGGTTATGGGGCATTTCTAGCTACATCACTTAACTTGCCCTTCGGAAGCAAGGGCTTGACACAAGTAGTATACATGGGAATTACTGGGAGGAAGCTCTTGCAGGTAATATTGGATTGAGTGCTATTCACACTCTCCAAATGCTCTATGTACTCTTTCTAGAAAACTATATATGTACATACATTCCGCTCGAGAAGTGCAAATAACACCATCATTACGACGATGTTATTAATATACTTTTGAGAATGTCAATAACAATTTGTCATGTGTAAATATCTATTTCCAAAGACGTTGAACTTATAATACTAGTGTCTCTACAGGAGCACTCAGTGGAGCATAGTGTCTATGGGCAATGGCTGGGATGGCTAATGGCTGCTATATACATGGGCGGTCGACTCCCTCAGATTTGGTTAAACGTATGTATTTATAGACTCCACTAATTTAAAAGCTCCATTCCCTGACCAATTAGCCTCAGTCAAAAGCTTAATAAGTGTCTGTCACTGTCGAATTGAGCTTACTTCTTTTCCCTATTTTCTGTTTGGTTTTGTGTCTAACATCATTACTGTGTACATTGGGCAGATTAAAAGAGGGAGTGTGGAGGTGACCCTTTTATCCTTTGCCTTGGACTGGTAACAACTATTTACCGCATTGCGTAGTAATTAATTTTAACAATTATACTTTTGTATATACTGCAGGGCTTGAATCCTCTAATGTTCGTCTTTGCACTGATTGCAAATGTCACTTATGTTGCAAGGTTATATAAACCCCTTTCTATTTTACCATCTTTCCATCTATAATTACTGTTAATGTCGTCTTGGTTAATTCATTTCTCAGGCTTTACTAATTTGTTTCAATATATAATGCAGCATACTTGTAAGAACCACCGAGTGGGATAAAATTGAAGCCAACATGGCATGGTTGCTCGATGCTGCAGTTTGCGTGGCCCTCGACTTATTTGTATCCTTTTGTTAGTAACGTTGTATGTTTTCCGATGGTGTAATAGAATTTATGTTTTTTCCTAAAAAAAATAAATGTGGTCTGTAAATGTGATGTACATACACCTTAACAAGTGTACGTACTAACAGATAATACTGCAGTACATATATTATCGACACTTGAGGAAGACGACTACAAAGGGGTGATGAGGAGGAAGACTGCGTATGCTACAAGGAACAAGACAAAGCTGTAGGTTCTTGAGTGCACATTACATCTGGATCGATCCGACCATTATTAGTTATAAGCTTTGTGTCATCGATCTCCTTGCTTTTTGCCTGGGCTTGCTTTTCTAGGATCCTTAATTAATTTGTATTTTATTTGTTCTTAATTAGAATTGTCTTAATTTCTTTGCCTGATCGAGCTACTACCTAATGATCTGAGAATTGAATTGAGCCATTACCTAGTCGATCATATCATATATATCAAGCAGTGGACTTTGAAGTCTTCTCACTCTTCTCCACCGTTGCTTGTGGTAGTACTGGTGTCAAGGTGTGTATGATTGCTAAAGCCATTTTCATCACCTTTGTCCAAAGTGATCTAATAAAATATTTGACAAAAGCCAAAGCTAATATTTTCAAAATGTTTGGTGGGTATCACTAATTAACTTGTGCTGCTGATACTACTGGCTCAACTTTCTATTCTATTTTGGTTTTTGTCGATTTTGATCATTTGGGCACGAGCACTAGAATTGTTTTTTTTTTATTTCGTAAAAAAAAAAAGTTTGGAATAATTTTACTGATGAGTCCTTCGTTGCTATAAGTTATTCAAAATAATATTTTTTTACTTTAAATTTAAAAAAAATATAATATATGACACAGTTAGTCTCGCTTGCATGGACACAATTAAGAGTACAAGTACGAAAATGACACAAATTAAGACACATAATTATTTTAAAGTTAAGTTGGACTGTAAAATTGGTAATCCAACTCGTAATCGGATCCAAATGAATGAAAAAGTGGCTGAATAGGTCCCGGCCGCCAAGTTCACCACTCCCTATTTGTAGGTTTGTAGCTTTACCTTAGAGTATTGTCATCATTTGGATTATGGCCCATGTTAGTTCTGCTATATTTTGGCCCGTTGGGTTGTGATCTGACCCAAACTATGGTATTGTAACGTACTCGGTCCGCAACTATTAGATACTCCAATTTTGAGAACAAAGGTCAGAGAGGGAGCCAGGGAGTTATATCTGTTCATAATTTGTGAGGAGCATAAACAAGAATGGGTCTCTTGCTGGTTCATGTGCCACAGAATCAGTGAGCTTTATATATATATTTATGATTAATAAGCAAATTAAACCACCATTAATCGTTGATCTAGAATCTAACAAAGTTTTAGGAACTGGCATGTGATCGATCATCATGCCACATTTTGTATGCATATATATATATATATATATATGTGTGTGTGTGTATATAGCAACTCAGTTGCTGGGTTGCATGTTCTAATCTTCCATATTAAATTCCTCTATCTTCTTCTTAAATTATTCAACTCTATGATTAACTTGTACTCAATCGTAGACTTTGACTATCTACGATCTATCTGCAATATTATTCTGCATATATCTGACAGTTTTGTAATTTACACATGCATGGTTGGTATTATATCTGGAAAACCTACTTGATAAGCTGACTAATTACGAAGTTAAGAATCCAAACCTCTTAATTAACGC
The DNA here is from genome assembly GCA_030142095.1 of Rubus idaeus. Taxonomy (NCBI): domain Eukaryota; kingdom Viridiplantae; phylum Streptophyta; class Magnoliopsida; order Rosales; family Rosaceae; genus Rubus; species Rubus idaeus. The sequence continues at coordinate 6,510,276 of CM057965.1, read as the reverse complement.
AGGCGTGGTTGGTTTTGGATCTGAAAATGATCCAAAAGCCTTAAATTAAGTGGACCTAATTAATAGCCTCGTGTAGTAAGTAAGCTGCTAAGTACAACTCCAAAAACATACAGCAATATTGGAGCCGGAGAAACTGGATTCTCGCTTCTCGATCGGGGCTTTTATGTTCTTCAAGAGTGCCTTAGATTCCTCCGAGATCGGCTCAAGAAAATGGAATACCATTAATTGTCATATTTGATTTGATATTGTTTAAGGTTACTAAATCTGTTTGGCAAATGAGGTACGTGTCACTACAAATGTTTGCGTTAATAAAATATGTTTAGTAATAAATAATGTGCATATATCAACTTTCCACATCAACTTTTGTTCCCCTCTATCATGAACTTTGTCACATAGATTATGTGAAGGAAAATCACACTACATTTTTTTTTTTTTTTTTTGGTTAAAAAAAGTTTAGGTAAAAAGGGGGCTTCCTTACACTACCAGGGTCAGGGCAAACCTACGACCTTAACCCGATAGGCCTTACGAAACTGGACAGTGTCCCAGCCCAGCCCACCGGTATGGAATTATGCAGGACATTTTCTAGATCACCCACCAACACTCCCAACGAGAGAGCTTTTACAGGATTGCTGGCAGCGGGGATCGAACTTGGGTTGGGGCTCAACCACAAATCCACCCATGCCAACTCAACCAACCTGTGTTGGCGGAAAATCACACTACATAAGCCCAAGCAAATGATAATTATTTTTAAGTTCAAAATTTAAATGTCACATCAAATGATATAAGCCCAAGAAATAGACTATAACAATATGACTCGACCTAAAGTTTCAAGTATTCCTTACATTATCAAGATGCACCCAAATTTACTAAGAAAAATTAAGATTTTGTGAATTTTCTGTCCCAAAATTAAAAATTTAAAGCTTCCTCTCTCGACCGAACTCGCGGTCTTTAACTTTTGCATGTGACATTTGTATCTAGTCATTTTTTATCCAAAAACAAAAACAAAAATCATCACGAAAAATGTATTGGCATGCAAATCACGATCACTTCTTATGTGATGCTCCTAAGTTTGGAATAGGAAACTTCCTCTCTCGACCCTCACAGCCTTTAACTTCAACTTGTTTTGGCACTTCCTCTAGCTTTTCTTATCAATAAAGAAGAAAACACTCGAGTTAAATATTTTCAAAATTTTGTTTCTACTACTTTGCCATCGAAAGGTAAATAGTTTGGAATAGGAAATGACGCACAAAGGGACAAGACCAAAGGAGAAAACGCGTCCATGGCTTCAGTTAAAGACTTAAAGTAACTAATTTCCTTGACTATATGCATATTCTTTCAATTCCATGATATTAACGTGTCGTTCTATGCAGTATGCAAGTCAGCAATGCTTGTATTTTAGCAACATAAAATCAGTACAAAAATTATTAAGGTGACGACACATGTCCAGGAATTTTGCAACTTCAGATTGGTTGAGTTTGTTAATTTAGAATATATATATATAGAAAAGGGTAAATGTTACAAATGGTCCTTGTGGTTTGAGGTGATGTTCAACATTAACCTTGAGGTTTCAAAATGTTTAATATCACCCTTGTGGTTTGCAATAATGATCAATATTGGTCCAAAATGTTATTTATAGCAAACTTTTCATCAATTAAAATAGTGTCGAAAATTAAATTAAATAAGAAACACTTGAAAAAAGTTTGTTTTCTAATTAAAATGATAAATTTATCCTTATGAATCACCTACACATGAATTTTAATTGTTGAATTTTTTGTCGAAATTAGCATATGGACTAATATTGATTAATTTTGCAAACCACAAGGGTTACATTAAACATTTTGAAACCACAAGGTTAATGTTGAACATCACCCCAAACCACAGGGACCATTTATAACTTTTACCCTATAGAAAATCTCAAAATCAGCATAGAAACTTGAATTTGAAAAAGACAAAAAATTAATAATATTATGTATATATAGTTGGTCAATTTGGTTAATTGGTTTTACAGTCGTATGCTTTCCAAATGAGCCAGGAAGAGACTAGTGAAAAACAATAGTGTACCTAATAGAGTGGAGAGAATATAGTAGGTTAATTTGGTTTACTGTAACATTAGCCGTCTAAGCATTACTAAACATTCACAGTGTTTGTGATTTTCTAAACTTGATTTGTAAGACAACATTTATCCTTTTGGAGGTTAAATATTAAGGCTAATACCATCAAAAATAGCATCTCTTAGCACATGCTTAAAGCTAATACTATAAAATGAAGAAGAACATATGAACTTTATATTCTTTAAGATAGTACAAAAACACCATGGAACGAAGTCAATCACCTACATTTCTCTCAATGCGACAATCCCATTTTCAATTTTCTATGCACCAACAGCAAAAGAATTTCTATTTATTATTACGTCTTGATTATTTATGTGTATGAAATTTCAAAAGGATTTGTTCTATGTTTTTTTTCTTTTCTTAAGAAATTCCATTTTTCCCTTTTGAACTCTATATTATATATGAAGATCTGCAAAAAATATAATTCAAGCTCTAGGAACTTTAGTACTTTACCTGCACTACTTATCTCCTTCATTGCATTTCATATATACATGCATTTATATACATATATAAATTGCAGCTGTCATATTAATTCTTATAACATAGATAACTTTCAATTAAATTGAAAGCATAATACAATGTTAATCAATTAATATAATTATATATGTAAGCATGACCACAGCATCTCATCATTTTTGGGTCCCCAGAAGGCCAGAATAACAATAAAATGATACCAATATCTCCTTCAAAGTTCAGCTGTACTGCCTGTAAACACAGCCTGTACTTGTTCTCCTTGTGGCTTGAACAAATTACAAATGGCATATGCCCTTAAATTCACCTAAACTCCCTACTAGGTACTAATTCCAAATGTATATATATATATAACGGTCTCAATAAGTCCAATTCATTTAATCTCAGTCAAAGAATTAATACAACTTTTAGTAATTAGGTGGTGAAGCATTTTCATCAATGGCAGTTTACAACAACCACTCAGCTAGGCAGCTATCTCCAACTTAATGAATTATATATATCATAGAAACCCAAAAGGTAAAACACAAAAATTGTTTTAGATTTTCTTTTTCAGGTAACGGCACATTGAATCATCGAATATCTCCGAGATTTGAAGCTCCTTAATTTGAGCAGAGAAAGAGAAAAGGCAAATATTACAAGATTGACGATCGTAAAAAGAAGGGTCTGTTAATGGCCTCTGTATACAATGTACAAAAATGGAAAAGGAAAAAAGAATAATATAGCTTTTATTATGAGTAATTTGTGGCGTTAATTAATTTCTAAGACTCTAGCGCGAAAGGTGTCTGTAACAGATCATAGGGCGCCCACAGTGCATCCAATGGGCAAGGCCGGTTCGAGTCTAGCCGGACCCACGGCTTCCCTTTACCGCTCCAATGCAGGAGGCTGACCAGACCTGGATGCAAATCCCGGCACAACCCGCGGAAGTTGTCGCCGCCCAGACCGTGTTGGTTCCAACGGTGGTCCACGGACGCGATGTTTCCGGCGAAAACCAAGAGAAATGGAGGTAAGGACCCGAGTTCGTAGATCCGCATTCGCTTCTGGAGCTCCATCCACTCGACGATCCGACTCGTGTACCCGCCCGCCCGCCACCGGTCCAGGTCGATGACCATGACGCCGGTGTTGAAGTAGCAGGCGTCGCGGCCCTCGAAGGTGAGAGAGAGCATCGGGTTGGTCCAGAACGACGGCGTGAAGTAGGTGGTGAAGTTGGCGTTGCAGTACTCCGGCGCGGCGAGGACGGCGTGGGGCCCGAGCGGGGTCGCAGCCAGCTTGGCAATGTCGTCAACTAGTACGAGGTCGGAGTCGAGGTAGACTACGCGGCGGACACACGGCGGGAGGAGGTTGGCCAGGTAGTTGCGCGCGTAGTTGAGAGGGCAGTCCAGCGCGGACCGGATCGACGTCGAAATGAGTCCCGCCACGGCGGAGTCGCCGAAGGGGTAGACTCGGAATTTCAAGTAGGGGAAAGAGCTGGAGAGCGTTTGGCTGAGGAATAGCGAATTGGAGGAGGAAGCCGCGGCCACGAAATGGAAGATAACGTTTTCGGGGCAGGAGGAGTGTTGGAGGACAGAGAGGATCGCCGCCATTGAGCCGCGGAGGTAGGCCGCGTCGAGGGTCATCGCCACGTGGACTGCCACGTCGGAGCAGACGGTGGTGTCATTCCCGAGGGACGGGCAGCTCGCGGAGTTGTAGAACTTGGGTGCTTCTTTGAAGAGTTGAGTTGTGGCGGCGGCGGCATTGGTGGTGGTTAAGAAGAAGAGAAAGCAAAGAAGCTTTACCAATGACGGTGGCGATTGTATAGGCATGTTTTGGTGTGAAATGAGATTGTTTGGGATTGGAGAAAAGAGAGAGGGGAGAGTTATTGAAGGTGTGGGAGTTGTGCGTGGCTTTGAAACCACGTTGGGCATTCAAACTGAGGAGCTGGCCGGGAAGGAAGACAAGTCTGCAAGTCAAGGGTCTTCAACTATGTCTCTCTCTCGCTCTCAGATTTTCTCTCTTGCCCACAACTGGAGCAACACCAAATTGTAATAATAAAAGATTGGGAACAACCAAAAATCTATATATATATATATGGAGTCAGAGAAGAAATTTATTAATTTATATTTCGTCAGAAAAGAAAACAATGGGATTATTATATATTCTTATTCCTTCTAAGGTGATTTTTGACCAAATTATTGCTAATTTATGTATTTGGTAATATACCATCAAAAATTGTGACTGCTACAGCTAATCTGCCGCCTTATGATCAGCTTATATGTAATTATGTATTATATGGATCTGCTGTGTAAATTTTACAGTTCCTTTGACAAACGGATCAACCTCAGTGTTAAGTTGTGTGATTAATTGAAATTAATTTCTTATCTAAAAAAAAAAGTGAAACTAATTTCTAAATTGATTAGTGGCTATGTTTTGGAAACTCTTAGACGTGTGTATATGTTTTGTTAGCTCAAATCTTCAATGCTTCATTTTATTATTACAAGAATTGATTGCAAACCAAATATTCTTGCAAAATTTTCTAGGTTAATAAATCTTTCGTCTATGATCATTTAGTCTAGTGCAGTCACAAGTTTTTCCAATTTTATGCGGAAGATCCGAAATCTCACAAAAAAGTTTATTAGTCATTTTAATAGTGAGTTAGGTCGATCAGTTAAACATTTATAGTTTAAGATTTAGGATTTAACTGGTAAAGTGCATATTACCTCTAAAGGTATACGTCCTAAACTAATTAGTGATCAAACAGAAAGTGTAGTAGATCGAAAGTAAAATCATACATAGATTATTCAAATTTTGAATCTCAGTTTGGTACTGGAATGAATAGGACAGCATAGGAGGGACGCAATATTGCCTAATTAGCTAGCAAGTAAAGAATGAATAGGACATCATAACTCTAAGCCGGACTGCTACTTTTTGAAGCAAAATTTGTACCAAACTAAGCATAACACTTGTGGTTAGCAAAAAAAAAGCGTAATTACTAGGGTATGAATTAAGGAACTAGCTCTGGTCTTCTCCTCGATCCCCTCTCATTTATATTCATATAGGTGAGCCATCTACTTCGGGAAAAAACTCCAAAGTAAAACCCCAGCAGCGTCTAATTAAGAACATGAAACAAAACAATTGGAATGTCTTATTAATTTATTTTCAGAAAGTTCTACCACCCTACTCTAATATAATTTATACTGGTCGTGATTAATTAAAAAGAAAAACAAGAAGTGAATCTCCAATTCTCCATTGTATTAGTCCTTAATTCGGTATCATTAGGTTGTGTAACGTACTGGTGTTATTATTTTCCTTAATTAAATATCATGCACGTCTCAACAGCAACCCTTTTATTCGTCATAAAAATCAAATTAAATCTACTTAATTATATAGTTATATCTGGACAATTTTCCTCAAGAATTATCAAATTTGCCTTTTAGGTTAGAGATAGACTTAGTGTGAAGAGTTGAAGACCCAAGACAAACGTTTTCAGTTGTTTTAAAGTACTATTAACAGTTTAATTAACACCATCTCCGATCCTCATGAGTGACTCCAAATGTCTTATATCAGATCAATTAAGGGAGAATAGGAAATTGGATTCGATCTCCTTCATTGTAATAAATAGTCAGTAAATTTACTGAATACATTAAATAACTGAGATCGACCATGCCCTAGATTCATCATTGCTAAGAATGCTAGACCATAATATCTTCTTCAGATTCACCTTTCAACCACAGCAAAAGACCGACCTGCTTGAATTTTGATTCCCCTGTATTCACGGTAATCGGACTGAAAAGTTTTAAATGGAAGACCCACATAAACAAGCCATGTCTCCTGCTAGGGCACTTGGCAAATTGGAGATCTAAATTTATGCATACAACCTTAGACACCTCACTATACTAGTGGATTGTAAGAGCAGATATTTCCATAGTCTTAATTGGCTGACAATAGCTCAATATATAGGAAAGTGGCCACGTAGCCCTATGATTGAGACCCAAAGTTACCTGGACTGGTAGCCTTTACTGGCCTGGGAAAATTGGTTGGTTTTTGGTTTGCCTGTATTAAATTTGAAAATGGACAGATCAAAGACATTCAAACTAGAAAACAGTAGCACTTTTTTCATTGCTAATTAGCTAAAAGAAAAAGATGACGATTATAATTATCTTTCTGTGGTGTGATATTACACAGGCTTGAAAAAAGGAAACGAAGAAAAAAGGATTGATCTAAAGTGAAGAGATCCTTCATGATTTGTTCCCCGTTGTTTTGACTTTTGAATATTAATTTGCCGTTTAAAATTATATATTTTTATCAACTTCTTTACTTACTTAAATTCAATTAAAATCACATTTTAAATCATGCAATTGTACTGGGCTCAACTCAAAGATCAAAGTCTTAATTCGTACCAAACTACCAATGAAAAAAAAAAAAGAACTTTCATAATCATTTAGTAACTTTGTATCCTCATCATTTCAATAGAAACCCTAAACTCTACACACTCAATAAGCATGCATGTGCAAATAATATGAATATGTAAGAAAAGAGAATGCGATGCTTAATTAAGATGAACATGAATTTCAGTTATTTTATAAAACAAGAACATGGGGGTGGATGAGGTTGGCGGGTTTTATCTTATTGCAATTTTGTTAACAAGTCCAAAGTTAGGCAAACTGGCATAGTATATACAACAGGGGTGGCTCTAGTGAGGACCAAATAATGAGGACTTGTTGAGAACTTTCAAACTCAACCAATAGATGAGTATTTTAAATGTTAGTTGATATTTAAAAAACTCATTAAAAGCTGATCCAACGGTTAAGTTTGAAAGTTTTCAACAAATCCTCATTGTTTGGTCCTCACTAGAGAATTTCCCTATAGAACAGTTAGAACTCTTATGGATCCAAAAAACTAAAGTCCAAAGTTAGGGTAGGTTGTCCATAGTCCATAGATTGATTAATTGCAAGGCTTTGCCAATCATAACTCATAAGAACAAAACACAATAACATACTATTCAAGGAAGGGAATGGGCAACTAGGCTTTGTTTAATTTATGGTGTTTGTTATATGTCTGGTTAGATTAATTCCATTCTGTAGTCCTTTTCAGGATACACTAAATTGCAAGACCCACAACTATATCATTGAATGGCATGTGTACCTCACATGCATGCCCTCCCAGCTGCTTGCTCCTTTAACAGAAAATTAAGATGGAGAAAACCCTCCCTCCATTATTAGGGCTTCGTTGCAGCTAACAATACGTTTTTATAGAAACTAAACCATGTGCATGCCACAGCCGCAAGGCAAAGTCACAAAGCATAAATGCACTTTCCAATTATTAGCAATACATCATCATCTTCTTCTTCAACCTTTTGGTTTCTTATATATTTTTATTCTTTTCCCCAGTATCAGAATTTTACTGCGTCGGCGTAACAGTAGAGTGTCACCGACACAAATGGTGGGGGCCGAGGGAGGGAGCTAAAGGTCGGCCGAAAAGTCAGGCTTGTGGCCAAGGCAGCGAGCTCGTTGTGTTGTCTGTTTGTGAAGTCTATTTAATACTACTATACGTTTACCATGCAAATTCAAATATTACTAGTTGTCCACGACTGACTTGAAAGGAACGCGTTTACATTATCCGGTCGGGGCAAAATGGACCCGGATTCTCTGACAAGCCCCAGTGAGATCCGAGTCGTCTTCGTAGAAGCTGATATAAGAAGACCAAGTGATGAACTATATATGATGGTATGCTTGAAACGTCTGGGATAGTAGTCAGCACATATACAAGTATCGATCTGTCTTTTTGGCCCATTCCTGCTTATATATGAATAGACTATATATGCAATGTTGGTTACTTCATTAGCGAGAGACTTGCCTTTGTTTATGTCATTAATTAGGTGATATTTTACCTAGTTAAACTGGTTTGGCGGATTAGCATAAGATTTGTCAACCAGCTAATTGTGGGCACTTGCCTAAACTCAAAAGATTGTTTATTTGCTTAGAGAAGCTGGAAATTGACTGAGGCATTTGTTGGCTCAGTGATTAGTGGTACATGATTAGGGTTCTTATATACTGGTGGAGATGCAAATTAAGAACTAGTGGTCTAAACGTTACAAAGACTTGAAGCATAGCAGAACAAAATCGAGATGGCCTACGTGGGTGGGAGTCGAAGAAATTAGGGTGGAAGACAAATCAAGACAGCCGTACCAAATCATTTTCAAAAGTACAATGCGATACGTAATGCTAATTAAATGGTCTTAGGTGAGTCATTACACTAGTCAGTAGTCACCAACGCGGTTTGTTTGGTAAATTAATTGATGGTACTAATTAATTAAGTTGGTCCAAGTCTCTATCTGATAGTACGTTCAATTTGTGAATGAATGGTTCGTACAGATTGGTAGGTATATTTTGTGTCTCACATTCCGTCCTTACATCTCATTTGAGTCATCTCCCGTTGGAATCATTTGATCTAAATCTTTGTTGGACATATATAGCTCGTTAAGTGATAAGTCTTTAATTTGTTTGGCTAATTGCATGATTAAATAAATTAAGCCATTTTTAAACGCACTCGTTCATCGCTTAGGGTTTAAGACGTGGGGCTTTAGGAGTTTATGAACTAATCCATAGGATTTTACATGGAAAAGACGAAATAGGCAACGTCTATAGTGCTCCGTAGTATCAATGTTCCACTTTTTGAAGGGCCAAGATTGAAGGGTCAAGGTTGATAACAAAAATCTAACGGATAAGATTTATCCAACAGGGCGGAGCACCGATACTGCGGAGCACCGATACTGCGGAGCACTTAAGAATTTTCGCGAAATAACCACCCAAACAAACGTTTTCTCTAGATCAAGTGCGTTACATCCAGGTATATGAGCGAGCTCATATGGCTCCAATTGTAAGCTTCGCCGGAGAGTGGAGTACCGACCACATGAGGGACAGGCTCTTAAGTGATTACCGGAACGAGCTGAACCAATGTGCACCGACTAAGATCCGAGTTAGAACCGGCACTACAGGGCAGATTAATAATGGAGATATAGGAAGGCACAAGGCAGACGAATAATTCGCTTCTTGGGCCAGACCAAACCAAAGGGGCTATAAAGCCTATAATGGAGATAGGAAGACCACCCTGTCCTCTGTCCTTATTCTCCTATTTTCAAACAGAAAGAAAATGTTTGCAATGATAGTCAAGACTTGAGATCACATGGACAAGAATATATCAACCACTCTTATAATGCAAGAATATAGCACCTAGATTATTATGGTATTGGAGATGCTTGATACTTTTCCTTTCTGATAGCCAAGCGAAGCAGTCGTCGGTCTCACCATTCAAATCCAGCTTAAAGCACAAGAATTATTAGCATTGCTTGCACACTACTCACAAGGGCAGGACCTCTTGAGTCTCAAGGCAGTTCATATTCTAAAGGTTGCTTCAGTTACAACGCCAAGTACAGGTCTCAAGTCACATTCACAAAAGCGAATTTAAAAACAAGGCAGAGAGTAAGGGTCTTGCAAGAGTAGTTTTCTTTCTAGCGTGGATGGGTAAAAACCAAATAAACTGAGAACGAGAACAAAACCACAAGAGCAACGATTGGGAGTTCATTGCCTTCTTCTAACAATGCTAGCATAATTTCATTATTGATGAGAGTTCAGAATGATGAATAAAAACAACTGCTAGAACATAAGAAACGATAATGTAACTTCCACAACTAGTTTTCTTCAAAATTCTATCTATCTTAGGCAGCAAAAACAAATTAACGACAATTAGTAAAACTCAATCGCCAATGGTCCTGCTTCAGCAATATCAAATCAACATTCAACAACATAACAGACCTATGAACCATCCAGCAGTGTTTTTCCAGTTCAACTGCCTAAAAGCCCTCACTCTCCCTCTAGGCCTCTATAACTTAGAAGTCGTAAAAATCCAATAACGCGCTAAGAAGTATGCCTACCTAGGAAGCACTGCTTCCTTCCACCTTACAGAACATAAAGAAAAAAAAAATACACTCCCACGTTCATGTGAGTGAATACATCTAATTTTGAAGCCACAAAAGCTTGAAATATTTCACAAATGCAAGCCATTTATTATGAAATTTGCAGATGTTTGTAAAAGGTAACAGAACTGACCAAAAGTCTAACCGCCGAACATTCTCAAGCAGAAATACAGCTAATGTATTTACAGATATAAGAGCAGCAACACTAAACGACCATGCTGATTTCAAAGTGGAACCTCGGATTAACAAAATATCAGCGCAGCAATCACAAATACACCAATCAACAAAAACAGATTCTTCAAAACATTATCAACCTGCTGCCTTTGAGTTGCCGGCTGAGGGAAGCCATGAGCATGGCCCCCATGAAAGGAACTGCTGAACCCATAAGGAAAACCAGAAGTGGTTCCATATACAGTAGCATCCGGGAACCCATGGTAATGAATGTTAAGCAAAGACGGTATGAGACCACCAAATGCAGTGGCCAATGTGAAGTTACCAATCCTTGCAGTTGCCATTGGTACAAATCCTCCCATAAATCCAAAGCCATAATTGGGAAATTGATTGGTCTCCGGGGGAGGAGCAGTTTCAGGCCTCTGCCCAGCGGGGCGATTAGGAATATTGATACCAGGGTATGATTTTGATCGTGGGTCGGTCTGTGTCTTGCCCCTGCCATAAAGAGGAACCAACTTGTCCTCCTGTACGAGGGCCTTGCAAACCGGGCATTCTTGGCATTGCGAGTGATGGTGAAGCCATCTGTAGAGACAAGGCCAGCAGAAGAGGTGACCACAAAGGGTTATGATTGGATCTTGAGCCAAGTCGAAGCAAATGTTGCATTCGAAATCCCCTGCATCGTTAACATTATTACCCGAGCAAGACGGGCTTTGGGGCGGCACGCTTGTTGATTCCCCAAAACCACTTGCCATCCCTGCACCCACAAAACTTCAAAAGTGCAAACCTGTAATTCATAGAAATCCATCATTATTCTTCTCTCCAACACCCAAATTCATCTTCCCTATGACATGAAAATAGATTCTACAAACAACACAATTCATATCTCCCACAGAATCGCTCAAACTAGTTCAATAGCAGCATAACCAAACTTAGCTAAACACCTGTAGAATATTGAATTTGCAAACCCCAAAGGCCCAGAAGCCAAAACAACAAAAATTATAGATTCAGAATAAAAATCATCAGGATCCTAAAGCAAATCCGTCAACAAAATACGACTACATCAGATTAACATCAGAAACCCCAAATTCTACAAATCCGCAGAAGAAGAACCCGCGGATCACAAAAAATTAAGCATAAAAACACACGGATCAGAAACGCTAAGAAAAAATTTCCAATATATTAATCAATTCACAGCCTCAAATCCCTAAAACCAACTAAAACGACCTAAAAGTGTAATGAAACGCAATTGACTGAAATTAAACGAGACAGATCAAAGAAGCTACGTACCTTGTAGCTTGGGAAATTTGATTGGGAACTAGCGGCGAAGGAGAAGAAGGAGAGAGAGAGAGAGCGGAAGGTAGAAAAGTCTGGTCTAAAAATAGAGGTCTGTGTCCTTGTGGGAGTAGAAGAAGAAGAAGAAAAGATTCCAGGTTTTTCCCGAATTCTTTGTTTGGATTGATATGATCCTAATTCCACGCTGGCGGGCTCTTCTCTTATTATTATATTATTTTCTGTCCGCGTTAGTTGTATTTCCCACTAAAATTGTCCTTGCATCGTACGGACCTAGTGAGTTGAATGTCCGAATCCGACGGTTGGATTGCGATTGTTATCATATGCATTTATTGGCAAGTTTTGGTGTGCTTAACTTTGGGCCGTGGGCTAACAAGGACAAAAAGCCCAAAAACTTTCAAAGCCCAGCCCATTGGTCAAGAATGTCGGCCGTAGTCAAAATTAAGATTTCTTGTGAGATAAAAATGAATCAGGTTTTAACTTTTAAGGGCAATGTGCTTGGGTTTTCCAGGGATTCTGGTGTGCTCCAGGAGTAGGTGCTCTACCCTTACGAAATGACGGTTTTACCCCTCGCTGTTTGTCATATTTTCTTTTTGTCTTCTCTCTCCTCTATCCTCTCTCCCTCTCCCTCCGGCACAACCTCCATTTCTTCCTCACTGTGTCCGTCGAGCATCTCTTGCTCCAGGTCCCCTTTACGCGTCACCGCCCTCACCAAGGGAACCAAAGGAGGCCGGCGAACTCAGCCCAGGCGGTATCGATCCCAAGCGGTCTCGACCCCAGCCGTACACTTCGCCGGAAATACAAGGATTTTCACATCCTCCGTCCTGCCAACTCCGGCCACCTCAAGACCTCAAAATGGTCTCTTTCGACTCCTCTACATCACAGGAAGCTTCTAATAACCTTAGTTCATCCCGAAAGCTACCGTTTAAGAAGTTTTGAAATCGTTGATTTTTTGAGTTTCCAAACTTCCGTCGTCGATATCTCCCGATCCACTTTGAATTGAACCTCGATATAGATACTAAATATCATCCTTAAGATGTGGTCTACACGTTGATATAAACTTTGTGGTGTTTGGAAGTGGTTGACGACGGCGCCGATGAGAGGAGAGAGAGAGACACGGGGAGAGAGAGGAGAAGAAGAGGAAGAGGGAAAAAAAAGTCCAAAACAATTATGGCGCGTGTCACTCACGCGCCGAAAAAATGCTGTGGAGCACATGCTCCAGGAGTACCCAAGAAGCTCTCTGGTTTCAGAGTCTTAAACGTACTAGCTCTAAAATTACTGTATAAACTAACAAAGCATAATTTCCTACACTACAAAATTTCGAATCTAAATCTATCGTGCTCCAATATTTTTATACCTTTTTAGATACATTTCCTTTTTCTACATCAACCGGAAGCCCTACATTGTGTCAATCAAGCGTCTTGTCTTGTATAGTTTTCACAACATTTCTTTGTTTGGCTGCTGCAAGAAAGTTGGCAACCATTATGTTTTTTTGTTTTTTTTTGTTTTGAACGATGGCAACCATTAAGTTTGAACAAACCAAACTATACGGCTATGGAAAGTTGGAAACCAGATTTTATTCATCTCCATCAATTCATTCCCCACCATTTTAATGGTGTAGGTCTAAACTTTCCACTCAGTTTTGGTAGCTAGTTTTGCCATGATTGTAAGTTTTATTTGGTTGGGACTCATGGGAGCCATGATTGTAAGTTGAATTGTTGATGTTAGAGAGTAGTTACAGTATTCGTATAACGACTGACACTCTCTTCCTTTAAATTGCTTGGAACCCTAATTAACACAATTAGGACGACAATGATGCTTGAAATGGGAAAACCCCTATTCCTCAACTAGTTTCAAGACAAATAGACAATGATGGTTGAAAGTTGAAACTATAACTTTAGGTATTTCAGTGGCACTATAAGTATATATTACATCAATGTTGTACTAATTTCGTACGTATGTATCTGCATATTATTAGGTACAAACCTTGTTAATTGATAGCAGAAATTTAATGATGATTTCTTAAATATATTATATATATAGTAGTAGTCATTTTCTTACAGTTACTTGTAGACATTGAATGGTAGCTAGAACATAGTTGTCAAAGAGTTTTGGTGGGAAAATGCCCAAATTCCACATCAAAAATCACACATTTGGGTAAAGTTCAAAAGTGTAGGCAATTCCAAAAGATGGTCAAGAAATGAAGAACGGTCTTATCAGTCGTAATTGCGTACAAACTAAGAATTAAGAATGTAATATGCATTTGATCACTATTGTATCTGATTTTTTTTTTCAATAAGAAAAAAAAATATTACAACACAAAACTCTTTGAGCAATGAACACTATTGTATTTGATTGTTCTAGATGGTTTTCTGTTTATAGTTTTAAGAGCATATTTGATGTCAAGAATGTGAACCCTAATCACAAGATTAACATCTCAAAAAGATGAGTTCGTATTAATCATAACGCGCCAACACAGTTAATAATCTGCTCCCATTTCGAGTCAAAGAGATAACACTTGGACAGGAAGGGTTGCAGAGACAACACTGTGAGTCCCATGAACTCACAGATCAATACGTACTGCAGGCAAATATATAAAATCTCTGAATTGAATTACCGTCGTCTTCTTGAAGTGCTCCAGTACAAATAACAAATATCAAGAATCTGCTGCACAATTTCTTAATTCTGAAATAATTACCGACTGCAACTTTGGAAAAGCAAGTATGTATGTATCAATGTATGCATGGGCGTGGAACACGTACAAGCCATGCAATTCAGTATGAAGCCTAGTTTCTTTCCTCTTGGTAACTTTTGGTATTGTTTTGTGTAGGTAAAAGTAAAACTATCACTATCTCCAATGATAGAAACTAGAAAGGAATAGTTTTTATTTTGAGTTCCACTCATTTAATTTTAACTTTACGAAAATGAAAAAAAAAGAATATTTGAGTGAAATAAAAAAGGTGCACGTATGATTCCAAAAATGTAGTTTCCAATACTAGGTTGGGTTTAATAGCCACCAGCCATTTTGACCCGACAGTTCACTGCCTCTCGTTTTCGTTTTCCAAAACCGATGGTATGAATGTATGAGACCGAGTGAAACAGAGCCACCGGAGCCACCCTAGCGTGACCGGGCCTTCAGCACCCCAACGTCTCCGCCGTCTTGATCCATCATCGGCAACGTTGATGGGTCAAGCCGTGATCCAGACTCTCACGTTCTGGCTCTCGGAGCACCCATCAATCGTCGGATTCCGGTGGAGCCACGCCCACTCCTGGGGATCCACGTGGTCCTTCCTCTTCACCGCCATCGCCCTCTACCTCACCCTCTCCGTCCTCCTCCACCTCGTCCTCGCCCTCCTCCACCGCCCGGGGCGACCCGTCCCGCTCGGACCCGTACCCGCCCTCCACAGCCTCGTCATGGCCGTCGTCTCCTTCACCATCTTCGCAGGCATCACGCTCTCCTCGGTCGCCGAAATCCGCGAAACCAGGTGGTTCTGGCGGCGGTCCAAAACCCCGTTCCAGTGGCTCCTCTGCTTCCCGCTGGGGACCCGCCCGTCGGGTCGGGTCTTCTTCTGGTCGTACATGTACTACATCTCAAGATTCTTCCACATGATCCGCACATTCTTCACGATTCTCCGACGCGGCAAATTGGTCCCCTTCCAGCTCTTCAACCACTCCATCCTGACTTTCATGTCGTTTATGTGGCTCGAGTTTTCGCAATCGTTTCAGGTCTTGGCCATCCTCTCCACCACGCTCGTGTATTCGATTGTGTACGCGTACCGGGTCTGGATCGCAATCGGGTTGCCCCGGGCCTGCTTCGCTTTCGTGGTGAACTGCCAGATGTTGCTTCTGGGCTGCAATGTGGCCTGCCATGTTGGGGTTTTGCTGATGCATTTCATGAAAGGCGGCTGTAACGGAATCGGCGCTTGGGGTTTCAACTCGGTGCTCAACGCTGTCATTCTCTTGCTCTTCTTGAACTTCTACGTGAAGATGCATTGGGGTTATGGAAGAAGGGTCGGATTAGCTGCAGTGGAGGAGGAGGAGGAGAAGGAGGTGGAGGTGGTGGTGGGGAGAGTAAAAGACAAAGAGCTTTGACGGCGGTGGATTTTACTGTTTATGTTTATGATCCATCGATGTAACTAATGTTAGGGGGTAAAAACTAAAACAGTGTTAGGCGGGTGAAAGTTTTGATTCTGTACAAGCAAGGTCTTTGAGTTTGTACATGGGTGGTGAGTTGAGTAAAATCAAAGGTAGAATCTTTCCATGATTATGGATGTTGCTCGTGATTGAGGAGTTAAAATCTTGTTGGGAATTGGAATCAAATTGTTCAAGTTTTACTGGCTTTGAGCAGTGCCGAGACTAGTGTATGTTCTATATATAGATGTGTTTTTCTTTTTGTGTGTGCTTTCTGCTAGTTTTTACTGTGTGGTAATACAGGCAATGTAAATAGAGTGCAGCTCATGTTAATATGTCCTAGGTTGTGAGATGAATCTTTTCCGTGATTGTTCTTCTGTGCGACTGTTAGTTAGTGGTTTGGTATCAGCAAAGGAATCGCTCTGAATCCATAGCAAATTATTTAGTTAAAAATCATAATTTTGTGGCATACATTCTCACCTCAACTCATAGAAGGGTCAGAGCAGATTGTGTGTGTGGTTCTGAGCAGAATTTGGACATATGCAACTAGCAAAACTAGTGCCAGACCAATTCGGTCACTTGCAAATCACGTCGTATTATTGTTGGGTGTGTTTGAGTGGACCTTTTATACGATTTGTAGAGGGGTAGCACTATGCAAGGCATATCATGATAGAAAAGAAATTTCAAGATGACTTGGTTTGCAATGGAGTAGTTAGGGTTTGGTACCTCATAAGGGGCAATGCAGTAGTTAGGATTTGGTACCTCATAAGGGGCAATGGAGTAGTTAGAGTGTGTTTTCACAGGATTTGGCCTTTGATATAAGTTTTGGACTGATATATATCGATGGTTTTGGAGCTCCATGATCAAGTACAAGTGTTCAATTGGCCTCCATATGTCGAGTGCGAGTTCAAGTTGAACACATTGGACTGCCCATTCATGTTATACATGTGTATTGAATAATGGGCTTTAGCTGTAGAAAGAATTCTAGTGAGGGTGATAAAAGAGTGAAAGGAGGAGTTCTTTGATGGTGTGAGGGGTTCCCTCCATACATTGGAGTGGAGAACTCCTTGCAAATTAGGTCCAATAACAAAGATCGATGTGGTGCTGTGGGAGGCTGAGTGTCACCATGGACACTCCAGAGTCCAGACCAAACACTGGCAGGACTGCAAGTTCAGACTCCAGGCCAATCTTAGCCTATCCTGACCAATTAATAAACAAACCATGTTCTGTGTTGTCCTTACAAAGGAGATCCATATTAATTCTAACTTATTTTCCAATCATCTCTCACAACTTGGACTAATATCGAAAGTGTACGACGATCTTTAGTTTGTGTCAACCTACAACTAAAAAAGTTTGAATCGTTTATTTTTTTATAAATTTTCTAGTTTTTCGATTTTAAAAAAATCGTAAAAAATAAATGAATCAATATTTTTGCATTCTGTCAACTCGAGAAGTACTTAAAAATCATGATTTGAGAGTCGAAATATTTTAGTGCAAAAATAAGAAAATACGATTTTGGGCAAAAAACGTGTGTTATAACCCACAGTTTCGGAAAAAAAAAATCTAAAAAACTCACAATTGGTAAAATATATTTTTAAAAAGGTGTTCCAATTAACAGAACTCAAAAATTTTGAATCATTTAATTTTAATAAGTTTTATAAAAAATATATATATATAGTTTTGCCTTCTGTCAACTCGAGAAATACTTAAAAATCATGATTTGAGAGTTGGAAGATTTTGGTGCCAAAATAAGAACACACAATTTTGGCCCAAAAAGTGTGTTATAACCTACGGTTTTGGGTGAAAAATCGAAAAACCATGATTTCGGCAAAAAAAAAATCTAAAAACATGATAATTGGTCAAACATGTCTTTTTTGAAAGGTGTATTTTTTGGCCAAAAATCTTGAATAATTTATTTTTTTATGAATTTTTTAGTTTTCCGACTTTGGAATATCGTTAAAATTAAACGATTTGATATTTTTGCGTTCTGTCAACTCGAGAAGTACTTAAAAATCATGATTTTAGTGCGGGAAGATTTTGGTGTAAAAATAAGAACACCCAATTTTAGCCAAAAATCATGTGTTATAACAATCGGTTTACGGTGAAAAATCATGGTTTCGGCAAACAAAAAATTTCTCAAAAATTGACAATTGGTAAAACATGTTTTTTTTTTATACCAAAATTAACATTTTTCATAGTATCTTAGTTAAATAAAATATGTTGAAGCATATGTCTCTTCCCTTTAAAATTAACAATGCAATTAATTATTCTCCTTCCATATATTTTCCTTTCAAAATTTCATCTTTATCCTCTTCTTGTAATAAATAATTAAGTGGACTTTGATTATTTTTTTGGATGGTATGTGCTATTTTTTTAGGGTATTACTTTGATTACTTTAATTAATATAAATTTAAGTACTGATTAATTCAAAATCTTGATCATCCATCCATTATATTTCAAACGCATTTTATGTGCATCATCCATACATGAGAAAATACTGCGGTGACATTAGATTCAGTCTCTCACCTCGGTGGGAGTTGAAGAGAAAAGGAGAGAAACAAAGAGGATATAATCAAAACAAACAAAAATAAAAAATACCATAAAACTCTTGAAAAATATCTCACATGGGCCACACGTGATTTTATTTAATTGAGTTATGATGAAAAATTGACAGATGTATTTCGATGATGTGTTTTTAGAAGTTCATGTACCATATTAATCACTTTTAAAAGTTTGCATATGTTAAATAACTAATATGTCATCATATTAACGGTCAAGTAACGGGCATAGATGTGAGTATCCCGATGATATTTTTTTGAAAATTCAGGTACCTTATTGATCACTTCTGATTTCTGAAAGTTGAGTACTTTTTTGTCCGGTAAACCAAAATTTAGACCATATTGATGATAAAAACTCTTAATTATCTTGTCATATGAAAGAAAGAAAGAGCACTGTCATCTATTGAAGCCATGATTACCTCAATCATTTTTCTTGTTTTCACAACAAATTCCAATGATCTTAAATATTTTTCTCATTGTTCATTTGTTTGTAAGTCGATGATCGGGACCAGCTATACCCCAAGTTTCAATAGACCAAATTCAAATGACTCGATATATAACCCTAAGGGATAATAGTCCTCTAATGATCGCCTACCAAAAATGAAAAGTACACACAATACAATATTTACTTGTGTAGATTGATTTTCCTCATAAAAATGAGTTACGAGAGAAGGAACTAGTAAGATCATATTCAAAGCGCTAGCTTTAAGTTATATTTGCGTACAATATATAAGATCTTGGGACTAATTTATTTAGTTTTTATTTGTTTTAGATGATAGATTAACGTACCGTATTACGAGTTAGTTTGAAATATATTACTAAAATAATTCATTGAAAATTATTTTGATAAAGACTCTTCCTTCATTATTAACAAATACACTATAAAGCATATAAAGAGTCGTCTACGCAATTTGACTTATTTAAATGTTATATCATCAGCAGAATTAGCTGCATTACATGAAAGCAAGCTTCGTTAATTGACATGACCCAGCACCAGCACGTACTACAAGTCTACACAGACCATTTCCTTGACCATATATATATTTTCTCTTGGCTGATCTAATTCCGTACGTACTTTTAATGTGTAGAATGTGAAATTAAACAAAAAACAAACACACAATATACACATTTTTAATGACCAAAAACCATACGCATAGAGATGGCCGGAGTATGATAAGTTCGATGACTACTTCGATCAGACCCAGATATTATTCAAAAATGAAAAACAAGACCATTCACCTAACCTAATAACTTGATCTCGACAACTGTGGATAGACAATACCCTTCCCTTACTCAACTCCGACCATGATATCCCATCGTATTTTTTTAAAAAGCATACAGATTGATATTCGGATCGTGAAGAATTATATATATTTTTATCATAGGAGGGTCGACCTTAAGTCGGTGGCAGACATACATAAAACATATTAAAGATTCCTGGCCGGAAGGGGGCCGTGATTAGTGTGGGTTTTGAATTTACGCTTGTCTTAACGCATAAACAAAACGTGATTCTGTTGCCTACTATGGATCCAGACAGTAACCCTGATGTGAACGTAAAATACGTTCACAAAGTGCCTTTAATTACTGGATTTTGCTATTCCGAAAGCTTAATTGTCTGTTTAATGTTTGTTTTCGTGTTTTTAGGGAAAATACCAGGAAAATGTTTATCTGCACAAAATAGGTGCATTTTGGAGGTTTTCAGCATAAATCGGAAAGTCAACCGTGACTTTCATTTGTGGAATAAAATAATGTACGAAGATTTCGGATTATTCCGAATCCCGACAATTTGTCGGCGAACCACCACATACGGAGGCGAAACCACCACACGCGGTGGTGGAACACAATTCAAACCACCATTTATTTTCTCTAATATTTATTTAAATTCTTTTATTATTTTATTTTTCTTTTATTTGTTTTTATTATTTTTTTTTTTATCTTGCTTTTGTTTTATTAATTTTCTTTTTTCTTTTCTTTGTTTTCTGTTCTTTCTCTTTGCAGGTACCACGTTTCCCATCTCCACTTCAACCACCGAGATTCCTCCTCACATGGTTTCAATTTTCTCTGTGATTCTTCTCCGGCTAATCAATCCAAATTCTTCCCGGTTTTCCTCCACTGCCGGCAAGCACTACCACCACCTACTCATTTCCACATCACCCACGAAGCTTCACGAGCATTTCTGCTCCCTTCCACTATCACCTCTGCGTTGGCTGATTCCCATTCCCTCTGCTATTTAAGGGAGGCTCCTGCAATCAATTCACCAACAACAATCTAATTCATCCTCTTTCTCTTTTGCAGGTTCTCTTTTGCAGCTGCGTCGAACCCATGGTCGCTCCTCAGTCCACTGCCAAATCAATCAAGCAGCCCACAATCAAAATGCCCAAAGTTCTCTCTGCACCCGCCACATCCAAAGTTACCGTTTTAGTCCGTTTTAATAGCTGAGTTTGCCACCTTCGCCTGCCAGACAGTGTCCATTTTCATGGACACAACAGTAACATTTTTCCCAAACTCTGTTTATTTATTATAATTTATTTTTGTTTAATTAACTATTCGTGAATAATTTTGGGAAATGTTATTGTTTGTTTATTTTCTATTTTGTGTAATAATTGTTGGATTGAAGTTAATTGATTCTTCTAGCAGCTTATGTGAATTTTGTTTGTTTAGTTTTATCTTTAATGTTGAAACTAAATAATAAGGATCGCGGATAGACGAGCGTTCGCTAGGTCGCGCACTTGAATTAACAACTCTTCTTCTATGCGTTAGACATGTTTAGATTAATCACTTTTGCATGTTTAAATGTTTAATCTAGATGAGCGTTCACTAGGTTGATTTTCATGGGAGAAGTTTATTTGGGGAATGATAACCTGCGTAGGCATTCTACATGTGTTAGTTTCGGATTCATGGCTAGGGAGTTAGTTAATCTTCAAAACAATATTTGTGTGTGTTTTTCTTGTTTTCAAAAATAATAAAAATCCAAAAAAAATTTATTTATTGTTTTCAAAAATCTCAAAAACCCCCAAAAATACTTTTGTATATAATGTATATTTTTGTAAATAGAAACAATACTGTATAGTTCATTTAATTTTGTATATATATATATATTCTTTATTCTTTATACTTGTTAATAATAATTCTTTATTTAATTTAATTTTTCGTGACATTAAAAAGTAAATATAACAATCTTCTGTGGGAAAAACCTCTATTTCCCATTATACTTTACAACGACAACTGTTAGGAATTTAGGTAATAATTAATGACGTTGGTAAAAAATCTTCAAATCAAACCCCAGCTTCTTGGAAACTCCAACTACGTGGTGTAATTGTAGCCCTAGCTCTATCGCTTACTCACTTGGAGGTGAGTTTACAAGCAACTGGTTTGGTTTGGATGGTGTGAAATTAGGACCAAATGGCTCGTAAGTCTATGTTATCGCTAGCAATGCACAATATTCAATATGGCTTGTCTCATGCACGGTCCCAATGGTCCCTTTCCAGTCATATAAGCCTGTCCAATTGAACCTCCTACCTCCCTTGGCTATGCTCAACTTGCCAGTTTACACCCGTCACCGAGCCGATAATGCGTCTGGTTCAACAACACCAATTCCATTTCAAGTCTACCCACGCCTCTAATTCATTAGCACATGAGACTCCTTTTCTTCATTCTATGTCATTTATTTGCACATGTTGTTCAGTTTTTTGTTTAGCACAACTTTCTTGAATATTGGTTTGCTTCTAGTACTCCAACAGGTCGAGTTTGAGTTTGTTACGAGGTCAAATACTATTACTTGGTTGATTAACTAATCGATATTCTTATAATTTAAAGTGTTTGATGAAATACTTCAAATAAATAAAAGAAGCATTGATTGTATTTTTTGTTATTTTTGAGAAAGAACCATGATTATGTCATTAGATTGTTCGATGAAATGTTTCAAAAATACTTAACTATAGAAAAACTATGATATGTTAATATTTCTCATACATAATGAGGAGAAGAAGTTATTGTTTAGGTAAATAAGGTCTTTATTAGAGTAAATTAGGTTCTTGTTTAAGTAATTAAGCCCTAGAAGTGGTAATTGTAACAATTTACGACTTGATGACACATACTACAACTTCGACAACTTATGTGTTAACTACGAAAAAGCTCTCATTAAGGTAAATAAGGTTCTCATTAGAGTAAACACGTTCTCGTTTGAGTAATTAAGTCATAAAAGAGCTAATTGTACGTACGTGATACGTTAACATACACTAGAATTTTTCACTTAAGTACACATTAATTATATTGAAAAAAAATTTATAAATCCACTATTAACTCGAAGAACAGTAAACGTTATTCTCCTGACTTTGGAACAGAAGGGAACGGCTGTAGAGGAGTGATGTGATTCAACTTTTGAACAAATAGACAAGCGAGTGATTTCTTTGTTTTTCAAGAATGCTAACCAATTAACTTTGTTTAAAGCCTTGAATTGGGTCTCAACCGTGAAATTATCTTTATTGGTGTGCTACAACTGTTGCTGCATTAGTGAGACTTTAAAGTTGGATGGATTTGGAAGCACACGCAGAAAGCCGATTCTTTTCAATCAATGATGTCATCTCTCCCATTCCCCATAACAAAAAATAACCCACTAACTTGGAAACCGGATACACTGGATCTCCATTCTGATATTCATATACTATAGTAAATTTGTTGCAGCTCAGATTTTTTTCATTTTAGCTTTTGGGGAAGAAACAGTTTTAAGATGAAAGTGAAAAGAATATTACAACACTAATTTCATTCATGAAAAATGGTTGTGAATCAGAGTGATGACCAGTAATGTATATGGTAAAAATGAAAAACTACAACAACAAAGATAAAACACTCTCCACATCATTGTTTACAGAAAGCCGGGGGGTGGGGACTAAATTTCTAAAGTTAAAAATTTGAGGTTTTGGTCGAACAAAATTGGGGTTTTGTTATTTAAATTCTGTTTGCCTCTGTAAATTAATCATTCTATAGAACATTGGAACCAAACTGCATCTGCATCCTCTTAGGCCCATCAAAAGCAGATGATGGGTTGCCCAACTCCGACGAAGAAGACGAGAAGTAGGGATAACAAGCTTTTCTGAGCTCCTCATACCTATCCAAATCGAAATTGTGATCCTTCATCAAGCGCTTCTGCTTGGCGTCGAAACGGCTCTGGAAGAAGCCTTCGAAAGAGGGCTCTTTCGAGGTCCTGAGGAAGAAGGCATAGCCAGCCATGAAGTACGTTGAAGTGACATAGAAGCAAATGGGTTCCATCACATCCCATGAGAGTTCCCAAAAGGTCAGCCTCATGAACCCGGCTGTTTGGAGAACAAGATAGCCAAGCCCCAACCACAGTTCCCTGCGCACCAAGGAATCGGCTTTCTGGTCAATTAGGGATTTCTGTTTCTCCATGTCTTCTAGCTCCTTCATTCTTGCAACGTTTGGATTGGCTCCGGGAATGGGAATGATGTCCTGGATTGCTTTTGCTACCTGCAGTAACCAAACAGTTTGAAACATATTTGGGCAAAGCTATCTATCTATCTTCATCAATCTTGGCCTTCTATGCTCATTATATAACAAATACAATGAACACAAAGACTTGGGACTCAAAAATGGCTCAAACTAATCTCTATCTATACGCAAGGTTAAATAAAAAACTTGGTCTATCCCCTGCCAATTCATTAAAAACTAGAAGAACAAAATCTTTGGAGACTGAAAACAATAATGAATTGGGGTTTTTCACAATGAGATAATGGACAAATGGATTAACTTGAGCATCAAGATTACCAACTAAGACACTGACCAAAGAAGCAACAAAAACAACAAATCCAAGAACTCTCTGGGATTATCTTATATTTAAAGCACTTTACTATTCAAACATTTTAGCAACACCTTGCCACCACCACCAAAAAAAGAGTAAGAAGCAAACCCAACCCTTCCAACTTTCTACCAACCCTTGTTAAACAAAAATAACTTTACACACCAAATCTATCCAATTTAGTAGAAATTCCCTTTCTAATCTTTCATGTAACATACAACCCACATATAATGAAACCCACAATCTTTCGAAAAAAAAAAAACCACAAACTCATAATCAATTTAGCAGAAATAGTCCCCTTTTCCTTATGATTTCAATTTATTTTTTTGGTGAAAGGTTTTTTTTTCTTTTCTTTTTTTCTACTAATTGAACCCAAAAGAAAAAGAGGGTTAATTTTTTCTTCTTCTTTTGTGTTTTTTTAATTCACTGTAGTCTCCTCAAACACCCAAAGGTGAAAATTAAAATCTGCCACGGTAGAAACTGAAACGTGGGAACCCTTTTCACGTTTTAGAACTGGCCTGTTGAAGAAAACAAAATAATCATAAAAATTATATCAGTTTTCGGTAGTCCCCAAATCACAAACTAAAAACGTATTTAATTTATCAAATTCTACCCTCTCGGCCACACAGACCAAGACGTTCATAATTTATCTGAAACAACAAAGAAATGAAACAACCAAAAGAAAGTAGGGTAAAAGATTAAATTTAAATTTAATTTACTTGAGCAGCACAAGGATAAAATTTCTTAACAGGGAATAAGAAATTAACCTGTTCAGGCTTGAGGCAAACGGAGTTTCCCAAGACGATAACGGAGCCACTCTCGTCCAGCGATTTCGCAAACCCGAGACCCTGATCCGGATCCGAACAACCTTCCGCGCAAATCCGAACAAACTCCGAATACGGTACCCAGGTTTTCTGGACCTCTCGCAGTTTCGATTTCACTGCCTCCAATTGAGCCACCCTCAACAACTTCCTCGTATCCTCGGCAGTCAATCCGGCCATAACTGCCGGCGCGGACTGCCTCTGCGGCTCCCTCACCGGCACTGGCGGAGCCAAACAATCCAATCGGATCCTGTCCCCCGAAATGCCGACGGATTTGAGCTTCTCCATCAGGTTTTCTCCGACCGGGACCGACCAGATCTCCGGCTTCGGGAAAGAGGCTCTCTTGTGGAGGAATCGCCGGAATATGGCATTGTCTCCCGGTTCGGGTGCGATGCTCGACTCTCTAGGCTTGGCCGATGGGCGGAGGTGGATCGCCGATGAGGAAATCCGGCAATTTCTCAGGGTTTGGGTCGAGATCTTGGAAATGTTGAACAGGCGCTCAGCTAGGGTTTTCTTGAACGCCATGACGAGATTAGCGAAGGCTTTTTGTGGTTTTGATTTTGGAGAGAGCTGTATCTGGTTTTCAGCGCAATAACAATGGAGGCCTCTGTAGGTTTATATAGGTGTCCCAATAAACGGGACGACTACGATAAAATGAAAATATCGCGATATTTTCATCGATGAACGGTTCTCGAGATATGAACATATGCCTTAAGTTCGGGAATATTCGGTTAATGGTCTCCAACGGACTTAATCTCGCGCTTCTCAGTATATCGTACGCGAGGGAACGAAGCCGAGTTAGCGAGATAAGGTTGTTGAGTTGTGTGTTTAATGGCCGTCCACGTGGCGAGAGGGAGGGGTTACTGTCTGATCATATGAAAGTTTAGTATCCTGCGCCGATGTTGACTGGCGTTTATGGTGGACTCGCTCTGGTAGGGGGTAGTCGTATCTGACATTTCGACACGTGGCGCGAGGGAGAGGCGTCGTTATCTGGGGGGGGTTGGTGTTAATAATAAGGCTGGCTACACGGGATCGGAACGCGAGAAAGTGGGAGATGGCAGCTCAGAAATAACGGGTGATGATATTAAGGCATTACGTTCACGCAAACGTGGCGCCACATACACATTGAGGCCCAAAACTAAGCCTTGTTCATATCTAATTTTTTAGCTGTATTTGGTCAAGAATTTAATTTCAAGACGTTGAGATTTACTTGGAAATTGAAATTAATTGTGATGGATTTTGACTACACGTAAGAAAAAAGATGGGTGCAAACGTAAATTATATGGGTTTAGGAAGACAATTTGCTATTAAAAGAAAAAGACAATTTGCTATAATGAATTTCCTAAGGGGCACTCAATAAACTAATTTGATAATTTTGAAATGATTGGTCGAAAAACTATTGTATATTCCCGGTAATGCATAGTGTATATGGCTTTAACTAGAACCATTGTACGTGATACTCCGGAACTACATAATGATTGTTTTTCTCTGATTGGTGTATGAGTGAAAATTCATCCCAATAGAGTATGCTAAGAAATAGAGTGAAATTCATGTTACCCGAGAATATGTTATATTTTGAAATATGATAAAAGTCTTATGGATTTGAACTAAAATTGGACAATGAACTAAAAATGATGACACTCCAAAGTCAATGAGGCAATAGTACATGCCTAAATTAGTACTAGTTTTTTTTTAATAATCTTATCCGTGCATGCCTAAATTGAAGGAAGATGGTCGAGGCTTGGTGACCAAGGGATCGAAAAATGGGGTTACTACTTGGTCTAATATTGCGTTCAAATGTTACAGTGATCCATTTGAAATCTAGAAGAGTAAATCCAGGGCACACCATCACTTGGAACCACAAGCTGCTACAACTTCATCTCTTAATTAATCGTGATTAGTCACACTATTAACATGTGCTTAAGGATCCGAATAAACCATTCCGATTTCCATGGTCAAGCTATTTATATTAAACCTTTATATTAATCATCATATGAATCACATCCTTATCACTCAAACCATGCATCTGATCTTTGCGTGTGCAGCATTATCAGTTGGACCTGCTACTTAAATAAGGATTAGCTTAATCAAAACACGTAATCATGTTTGGCCGCAAGAGCTAGCCACCAGCTGTTACAATTTACCTAAATATTGGTCCATGATTTGTTTTCTTTTAATTATTAATTTTTTTTTTTCAAAACCCTAAACAAAAAAATGACAATAATTAAAAGAAAATTGAGAAAATGGATTCGAGTCACGATCGACTCATGAACCACGTACTTAGGTCATTCTTCAATATATATATATACCAAAGAACAAAATGTACATAATTGAATTTTGATGGATAGTGAGAATACTAAGCTTGATATCGACCCTATAAAAGAAGAATGCATAATTGCAAAATGTGCAGCTTTTTCCTATAATAATTGTAGAGGATTTGATGCTTCTCTGGTTTCATTTGTTATCCTTTCGAATTTGCTACTAAGTATATATCACATTGAATTGGCGTTCTATCCTCCACTAGCTTGGTCAAAAAATTTTGACCCCCAAATTCATTGTCTACTTGCATTCTAGCTTTAAAAATGGTGGTGCCAATTAACTTGTTCTGTTTGCACCTACGTTTGGTAATGTCGATTACTAGGGAAGGGTAATGACTGCTAGTTAGGAAGTTATGTTAGAACCGTCTGACCTTTTGTTACAATTAGTCTTATTTGTGGATTTTGGTTGTGTCGTTCGTACATACGTACTACTTGTAACGATTTCTTCTGTATTAATAAATTTCTCTACTTGCATTATCTACTTGCAAGTAGCTTTAAAAATGGTGGTGTCAACTTCTTCTATTTGGACCGACGTCTGGTAATGTAGATTACTAGAGAAAGGCAATGACTAGCTAGCTATGAAGTTATGTTAGAACCGTACGTTGGTCTGACTTTTTATTATAAGTAGTGTTACTTAGGGTTTTTGATTGTATCGTTCATACTACTTGTAACAATTTCTTCTGTATTAATAAATTGCTCTTTGAATCAAAAATTTCTTAGCTAGGAAGATCATCATTTAATGGTATGTCCCACTATGCTACATGTATCCTTACCATGTCGTGCCCCTAATATTGCATGTATTCGATAAAACTGCTAGCTATATCTAAAAAGTACTGGTGAAAATGTCTATTTTCTTCTGCAAATAAAGTTCTGATACCATGTTAATAGAAAAAGTATAGTGATTGTATTATCGTTAATTTGAAGAAAACACAAAATTATAAAAATGATACAACGATTAAATAGGAATGTTAACCTAAAAAGACTACTAATAGAGTAATAGCTAGTATAAACCCTAGCTAGCGCCGATCGAGGATATTATCTAACGACCATTAACTTGTTTTCTGTGAGACAATTAAATTTGATCCATCAAATTCCTAACAAACCCACCAAGTAACTGGAGGACAGAAGAAACCCTAAACTAGAAGGACAAGAATAAAATCCTCCTTTCATGCTAAAATCGATATGCTTTTGTTGGTTATCACTCTTTTCAATCAGTACTTGACTGGTTTTGACGTCATATCTTCGATACAAAGTTCGATCTCATATATGCTCGATTTGATAGCCTTGCAGACCTTGTGCATTACTGGTTTTGCTGAAATCACTTCACCTAAAGTCAAGAAGAAGATGATGAAGTAGACTGCTCTGGTTGACAATGCTCAATAAGCTTGAGGCAAACAACAACGTACTATACTACTAGACTACTAGTTATTGTATAGAATCCGATGTTTGAGTACACAATGCTTTATTCCTTTTGTCATTATTTGCACATAAACCATGTAAGTTGTACAACAATATCGTATTGAAGGAACCTCAGCCTCCTTTGCTCGCTAATAATTGTAGCTGCCTTTGGGAAAAAGTAATGATTGCGAAACCCTGGCCTTTTCTGATCATCGGATAGCATAGCATATATTCCTAGCTAAGCTATGTATATATATTTGATTCTGCAGTTTTTGCCAAAGTTTTATAAGCTTTCAAGGCAATGCTAGCTAGCGTCTAGAAATCTTGGAACTAATTAAGCATGAAAATATGGCGTTTTGTAAGTTGGCAAAGCGAATAACAAGCTATGCAGTGTCTCTATATATATACAAATGGAACTGCGCCTAGAAGCTAGTTATAAGTTAACCAAGAACTACTGCATAGTGAATCTGATGGGTTATGAGAACTGAGAAGTGCACGCTCCAGTTCTATTTAATGTTTATAAAACTTACTTACAATAACCTTTCCAAAATCTAGTCGGGCTAGCGGTGCCCAAAGACGGAGATTTGAACTTGAGACCTTAAGGAGACAAGTAATTGAGATCAAGACCTCCCTCATGATTTTATTTTTATACCAAAAATTTGTGAAGGAAAAGCAATGAAAGATAAAAAGCTGTGAGATATTTAGTAGAATTTTGTGGTTGATAAATTTATGGGTTAATCATTGTCACTATTAACTGATGCTCTAGAAAGCTTATGAAGCATGAAAACACATAGTTCTGTATGTAGGAGATTCACTTGCTCTTAAGAGTAAATTTCAGCAGGTTAATTGAGAATTCAAGAGTCCTGTACGTTAGTGAAAATTTATTAAGGATAAGAAATGGATGATGGATCATTTCATCAACAAAAAGGTTTTGAGACTAATGACGTAGCATTTTGTGGTTCAGAAATTTCTGGGTTCAAATAGCCTCTCCTTTTCCATAATCATACACAGTATATTCACTATTAACAGATGCACTAAACTACTCAATATGTTCAATGCACTCCAAATATCAGGGTCCTTGTTATCTACAGTAATGCCATTAGTTCATGCTACAAACCATTATCATTATCTCAACATGTTTGTAAAAGAGTAATCAAAGTGGTCCATTCATGTTTTCAACTTCTTAAATCAATTAACAATACAATAATTGAGAACTATAATCACATGTATCCCAATCAGAATCAATTTTTTGAGAATACCAAAAAAAATAATTAAGCAGTGCAATTTCCTGAGTCTCTCAACTGAGAATCAACTGAAGCAGTACGTCGTCTTCCCTGATACTGAGCCCGTTCATATTCCTCATCTTCATTGGGAACATATAGGCGTCCAATATACATATCAGACTGAAGATAAACAATCTCCATCTCTACCTAAATAGAGAAGCAATTAAGAAATAGAACTGGTCTTAAATCCAACTCATACTGCATATCAAAATATGGAGAGACATGAAAGTGAATAGAGAGGATGAGGTATAATTATAAAAATAGAGAACATCAGCAAGAAAAGGATCTGCTACCCGAGTAGCAGAGCCATAAAACCCGAAAACCTCCTAAAACCCATGACACTGCTAAGAAAATTGTCCAGTTCAACTTTCTGTTCATTCATCAGCAACAGTAAATTGAATGATCTAGGTAAAAGGTGCATTTTGTACTAAAGTTCAAATTTACTGTATCCCCTTCACAATAACCGAGATACCTTCCTAACTGCAATTTGGAATCCTTTTTATTTTGTTTTCCTAAATCATGTATGAAGGCTCTCCAAAATAGCCTGAAACCTTCCATCTTTTACAAAATCTCTCTCAAAAGAAAAATCAGCTTTTCAATGCACCTTCTAGTGTATGACAAACTCACAACTTAAGTGCAGAATTCAACTTCAATATCATCCGCATATGTCCTATAACAGCATTAAACAGCTAAAGAACATAATTCATCAAACTCAAGTACATCTTGCAGTATAGGAACTACATGAAAATAGTCGAAGCCAAAACAAGTAAGAAACACTTTTCACTAAAGCTCACTTGAAATTTGAAACACATCAAGTATAAGCTTGTTTAACAATACAGTCTTGCATTTTCCTTTAAGAAAGGCCAAGTCTAAGTCATTGACCCAAAGTGAGGAGTTTTTCCTTCAACAATACACTCTAGGCTTCGCTAATATACCACCAACAAGAAAATAGTGATCAGGAAAACATACCAAATGGCTGTTCATTTGTTGGGATGCCTAATTATTCTCTGCAAAATCACTGTCCTTGCCTTCCTTATATTCCGGCTACACTTATCAGCATTTTGGCTTAAACTTTCGATGGTTTCCGTAAACGTTTCCAGCTTTCTGTTGATCTCGACCATCACTAGCTTCACGGCATCCTCTTCTTTAATAGCAAAGTCAGCATTCTGCAACAGCGCCTCAATCTCGATTTCAAATTTGTCAACAAGCAACCTGATGTTGTTCAAGTCCGTCATTGTAATTAAACTTCCAACCTGCATTGAGCTGATTATCTCCCTCTGCCCTTTCAGTGCCCTCTCATAGCGGCTCCAAAGCAAGTTACACCATTTTCCAACCGAACCTATCGGAACAGCCAATGCACCTGCCAGGGCCGTTACAAGCGGCGGTGCAGCAATGGCAGCTGCCACCACCGAAAATATCAATACAGACACAAAAGAGGCAACGAAAATAACATTTGACACTTTCCTCCAAGCTTTCACAGATTTCAACTTCTTATCAAGCTTTCTCTTTCGCAGTTGCAATTTCTGGAGCATCGATGCCTGTTGGTTATAAACTGCCTGAAATAGTACAAAGAACTCCTCCGTGAAAGGGTCCCCGGCTGCCTTAAATGCCCTCAACTCCTGCAATGTCCTCTCACAACCCTTCCCTTCGAACCCAGCTTCTACTTCTTCCTCAAACCGCCTAACCGCAGCCTGAATTATCAGCTGATTATTGACTGCACGCTTGAGACATCTCTCGAGGGCAGTAC
Organism: Rubus idaeus; assembly: GCA_030142095.1. Lineage (NCBI taxonomy): Eukaryota > Viridiplantae > Streptophyta > Magnoliopsida > Rosales > Rosaceae > Rubus > Rubus idaeus. Next base: position 6,478,217 of record CM057965.1, on the reverse strand, counting down.
AAAAGTCCAATGTCTGGAGACTGTTCTCAAAGTACTCCTCCACAAGAGAGAACATCTCTTGATTGTTCCATATATCCTTCTTGCATTCTAGAATGACTTTGACCACTTCCTGGTTCATCTCAAGCAAACAATCAGTGACCTCTTTGAGTGAGTCCAAAGATAAGGACCTAACTTCAACTCCAGTGGAAAGTGAGTTGAAGACACGGCTAGTGCGCTGTTGGAGAGAGACATCAAACGATTGTAAGCCCGCGTCGAGTTTGCAGGCTGCTTCATAAGAACTCAAATCGGTTGTGTACTCGGAATTGGTATTGTTTTCAAGGGGTTGTTGTGGGGGTGGTGGTGGTGGCGGCGGCGGCGGTGGAGCATCAACACCTTTGTTTTTACTGGATTTTCCTCCCATCATTTGGGTTCAAACATTAACCCCCCCCCCCCCCCCCCCCCGCCAGAAATAAAAACTATGATTTGGGTAGTAAAAAAGGAAATTCCTTTTCCTCTTTCTAGTCTCCAATTCAATCAAAAGATCATAAATTTAGCAAAAGCTTGAAAACCCAGCTACCAAAATGCATTCTCAATTCAAAGAAATACTCAAAAGCCTCAAAATTTGAGTCAAATCTAGTCGATGACCCAAGTACCTCAATTTAGATCAGATCCTATGCACCCAAAAGCTAAATTTCCCTTGGTAAACTAAAACCCAGATCAAAGTGATGAAAATCAAAATGTGAGAGCTGAGGATTTTGCTATGAGATCTGGGTACCTGAAATTGAGCTTAAGTACAAAGTTAAGATGAAGTTTCCTCTCACCTCAGTCCTTCACAAAGAGCAAGAACGTCAAAATCCAAGCAAAGCCCACCACACCAAAGCCAAAGGCCAAGTCTTGCAAAACCCAGAAGTCAATGTTCCCCAATAATACAAAGAGATGTTGATATATAAACTTACCAAATCGCCAATAAAGCACAGAAAAATGGTAAGAAGAGAGGAGGCTTCATTGAAATGAAGGGTTTAAGGCGACTTTGGTGAGACCCAGATGAAAAGGGAAAAGGAAAAGGAAAATGAGAGGAAAGTGGTAATTGGTGATTGGGCTAATGTCGTAAATCACGAAGTCTCTCTTCCTCACAGAGCAGTATTAGTATTTACTAGTATGTGCCTTGTCTGAAAAAGAAGACAAAACAATATCTGAAACTCCTGTTCACAAAAAAAAATCTGAAACTCAAAACCGAAAGGCCAAATATTTGAGTACGTAAGACTGGATTTTCTTGGCTTGCCAAGCAAGTAGCTCACATGTACAAGCCATAGTTTTTCAATTTGATGGAGTTTGGATCTTTTATTTGAATCTATTTGTTTGTTCGACCATGAGCATAATAGAAATTGCTCGTAACATTATCTCATGTGCCTAGGATCACCTCAATGCATTTTCGAATTTGTATTAGACAATTACAATTTATCTATAAAAGTTGGGACACAAATTAAAGTAGGGATTTAAAAAAAAAAGTTGGGAGTACAAGTGTCTATTGAGTATCTTTTTATTTTTTTTGGGACAATTTATTTACATAAGAAAAATCCATACTAGCTAGTATCTAGTAGCTAGAATGTGGAGATTGAAAGGTCAAATATTTCTTAAATCCTGATCAATGTCATTTCACCTAACAATCTTGACTTGACTACTAAAATAGGACGAACACACTCAATTAATCTAAATTTGCATCTCGGTCATGAAAAATAATAAAGACCATTTTTTTTTGTATTAAAACTTAAAAGAACTCCTTGAGAGCAGTTCATCTCACTAGTTATCTGTTAATTTTTGGTATCCCTAGCCTTATATGGTGGTGTATAAATTAATATTGTTGAATGTTGAGTGAACTTTAAAAAGACACTAATTGCATCAAGTATCTTTCAAATTCATAAGTTTTGTTAGGGTAAAGAACAAAAAGAAGAAAAAAAAGACAAGATACTCAAGAGAGACTTGAAAGCTCTACTTGAATACACACATGCATGCATTAGATAATAGACTGTATGTCATTGTCTAGGCACATCAAGAAAAATGTTATGAATCAATTTCTTCTTTGTGATGGAGGCAGCATCTATTTTATGTTATAAAATATAGTATATGATATTAACAACTTCACTGTTTTAGAGTGCCATAAATTAAATTGGCAGACGAATTGTATGTTTTGGCTGTTCAGACTTCAGAATGCAGATAGATATATATATATATATATATATATATATATTATTTCAAACAACTACACATATTGTTGCAAAATATGAAATTGGCATTGTAAATGTGCATGGTTAATTAGCACTAAAAAATTCCTCAAAAAAAAAAGTTTTGCATTGCCCTTGTTTAATATAGAAGTGGATCCATACGCCCGAGCTCTAAATGCATTTCAGTGATTTCACTCGGATAAGTCAATTGAAGCGGCGGCTCATTCAGTGTACTATCATATAAATTCACATTTATTACTTCAACTAGCTCACTATCTTCTCGTTTACCACATGGTACTTCCACGCTCAAAATTTTTGTGTCTTCAAAACTTCTTGCTCTATTTAATAGCAAAAATAGGGAAAAAAAAAGTGTAAGAGACATTGCCTTACAATTAAGAGAAAGACACAAATAAAAATAAAAACACTTAATAAATCAAGGTTGATGTAATGTTAGATGTTGATTGAGCAAAGAGTTTACGTACATAACAATTTGCAAGTGTAGGAAATTTAAACCAGCAAAAAAGGAAAATAAATAGCTTAAATATTTGGCTTATCACGACATCGATCTTCTTTCTAGCTAGTTTAATTAGCATCAAAGTTGAATAAAATTAATTGTAAATAGGAACCAAGTAAAACAAAATAGCATATATAGAAGGAAATATTGGACTTACAATGGAGTGGAGACGTAATTTCTCGTGTGAAAAGGTACAAAGCAAGCGCGTAATGTCAAGAAACAAGCAGGTGTATCTATTTTAGATCGTTCTATTGTTGTAAACACGTATTTGATCTTTCTGCCTTTAAGGTGGTAGCAACAAATCAAGTTTGGAGTGCCAAAAAACAAGAGATCCGAACTTGGACTTATTGCGTAGGGTTCTACGCTATCATCATAGTCATGACCTACAGACTCCAATCCTGAACCCAACAACCTGCAAGAAACACTGTATCTGCGAACCCATTCCCCAGATTCATCATCATAATACCAAACTACCAGATTGTGAACGTTCTCGGCTCGATCCGGCATACGTTTTATATAGCAGAGAAGGTCCATCGACACCCCAAGACATCCCATGGCTCCGGTCTTATCGGCCTCCGGGACAGGAAGTTCAAGGGCACAAGCTTCAACGGTATCGAGGTCGATGCATAAAAGCTTCCATGTCATGGCTATGCTGTATAACTTTCCTCGCAAGTAAACAAATTGCCTGCACAACTTGAACTTCTCGAACCCCTCAATAAAACCTGGATCAAGTTGCAACCTATGTCGAACCCAATGTCCGTATTCAGACGAAAAGATATCAAGCAGGGATGAGTTTGAAGTGGATTCAGAGTAATCAATCCTCACAACTCTGTAGTGATGAGGTGATTCGGAAGGGTCAAAAGCCAAGGCAGCACAAAAACGCTGATGTTCATGGTTTTGGTGGACACAGGGTTTAGGTATGGCGACTTGTTGTCTTGTGATGGGATTGCAAACATAAAACTGATAAGTTGCTGATTTTAGTAACAAAAGTAACCCATTGCAACCGTTTAGGTACTCATCACGATCAGTGTGCTCAACAGGATCGCGACCCGGCTTATACCATTGTCGACCAAAAAGCTGCCAAAGATGCTTTTTGCTCGTGTAAGATTCCATGTCATCAAATTCACCTCCGTAAACACGAGTGCTATTCAGGTTATCTTCCATGTCATGATAATTATATAAAGAGATATAATTCATGCGATAATAACATTGCAAATTGTCCGCGGTGGTGGTGATGCGGAAGAACAGACCCAAAGGAAGGGACTGCGCCCAAAATCTCCGCACCCAAAGATCTGATGTTATTCGGTGCCATAATTTGGACACACTCATGCATGGCATCAAGTCTTTCTCCGACGATAATTTACCCAAAATCTCAACCCACAAATCCTCGCATAAATTCCCCATTCCCAAATCAATTGTAATATTAGCACAGCGGCACTCGGTCACAGTAATAACACAAGTTAGACAAGTACGTTAGAAGCACAAACACCGGTAAAAACTAGCCAAAGTAAAGAACAATTTTTGAATCATATTGAGATATGATGTATTGAACTATAAACTGATTAATACAAAACTTTGTTGGTGCTTATATAGGCATCCAAGTCCCAAACATCATCTAACAAAGAATGCTATATGTAACTACATATACTTACTTAAACATAAAGTAATTAGATATTACTTAGAGAATCAACTCCTGTGATTATGAGGATTTTGTTATCTAAATACTCACTTATTAGGAAACTTCTTAATATGCTTGATTACCAAGCAATATATTGATACAGTATATATAGAGGAGTTATTCATTAGTAATTACTTACTGATTAGGATTCCTTTTATGGGAAGGATCCTAATGAGATTCTCTATATAGCTAGGCAGAGCTAAATTACTTGCAACTCTTAAGGTTTTCCGTCTGGGACTTTCAATTTGGTGTGAAGTTTATTTGGTTTTGGTGTTGGGTTAGTATTTATTAGTATGTTACCTGGGTTTATCTAGTTATTTTTTTTAGTAGACATCGCAAGATGTGTTTAGTGGATCATTATACGTTACCTCCATGTATGAAATAAATACTTCCACTTAATTAAAAAGAAAAAAATGTGCTATAGTTTTTTCATTTTTTGTTCTAGGAGCTGCTACTCTGCTAGACTTCTTAGATGAGGTTGCCACACATTAGCCAAATACAAAAAAAAGAAGAGGTTGCCACATCTCATCAATTAATCCAACGGCTAAGAACAAAGATGTTACAAAGGCCTAACATAAACTTTGAAGCAGCAAATCCTTGGTCCTCTCTCTTCTTCTCGATCTGTTGTTCTCTACTTCTCTGTAATAAAAAAATAAAAAATAAAAAGCCAATGGGCGAATCACTCCGAAACATTCATGTAATTGTAAACTGTGCCAGCGAAACAGGTTCATGTTTTGATTTGTTGTTTTATACTCTGGTAATCAACGTCGGAATGGTTATATTGCATGTCAGTTAAAGGTTCGAACTTGACAGAAAAAGCAGAAAAAAAAAGAAGGTACTAGTGTCGTGCTTGCAAATCAAATGGTATATGTGTTTGCTTTTGAAACTCATATAAGATTCCAAATTTGCTACAATTTGAATATGTTGATTCACTTGATGCATTCGAAGAAATTAAAATTTAGCTAGCTAGTTACAGATTTCTTTTGATATGCATGTTTCGATGCCGACACATTTGAAGGAATTTCAAGGAGGCAGCAGATGGCAAAGTTCTTTTGATAGTCGGTCTTAAACAATTAAGTATAGCTAATGTGTAACAAGTGCTCATAAATATCTGATTTTCTATTTTGTTGATACAAGAAAATACTAGAGTTGGCTTGATAAACAGGAACTGCTCTCGATCAAAAGTCTATAACTAAGTGGCTTCAAGATAGTGACACGAATATATAGCAAGTTTTCTCATCTATTTACTATTATCGGAAGGAGGAATATATAGAATTAAAGGCCTAGGACTAAATGGCTTCTGGGTTTCATGATAGAAGTAGTATTAAAGAGCAAGCAGTTTAACGTTTTCTCCAGTCCTTACTTACAGACGATGAATAACATGTATGTGTGATTCTGAAGGGGGCTTTCCCTAGAGGTTAAATATTAATGAGTACTCCAGTTATGGGCACTACACCTCACTAACAAGCAACAGAGTATGTAGTAGATTGTACAGGCTCGGCATTAGCTAACTAACAGGTTCTAGGGGGTGTTGGAGAGTATTATGTACAAAAGTTTAATATGGCCAGACCCTAGAGTAACTCAGCTTAACTGAGGAGTTATGGTAATATGTACAGCAGGCCCTGACACAAAACGTATATAAAACTTAAGTGCACATGCAATAATCCAATTCCTGTATTACTAACCTTCACATAATTTTTTATATATTCTATGCTGTTCACAAAACACAAATCCCCAAATGGACAACTATAATTGCAACCATCCTTTCTTGAGCAGTTTAATTTTTCAGTTCTGATGCATCGAGTTCCTTAATTTTCAAAGCAGATATGACTTCCAAAACATGATGAAAATATAGAATGGAATCTAGCTAGTAAAAAACATCCTTTGATAGGCATATTTGTTGTTGACTTACTTTTGTGGTAAGTTCACAAACAAGTGGAAAGTGGACCCTGGAATCATGCAGGACACAAACTGTAGTGCTTCTTATGTTCAGTGCGCATGGAACTCTTATTCACTGGATAGTTTCTTAGAACTTAGAATGGCCTCCCGTATCACTTTTAGGTGCTCCTTAAGATAAGTTGCTGTAGGTCTTTCTGACGGGGGATCATCTATCATTCTCAGCACCCAATTCTTTGTTGGTCCATCAGTCCAGCCTTCAGGAAAAATCTTCTCACATCCCAATCGGGTAAGAACTTGTCGTCTGCCAAAATCTGTCGTGAAAGGCTGCATCATCTCAAACAGTAGAATGCCTAAGCTGAAGATGTCCGCCATGGAATCTGGCTTTGCTTTTGCAACAACATTCTTCCTCTCAGGTGCCCGGTAAAGTGAGAACTCTATCAAGTCATCTTCATCATCCTCTGCACCGATAGTCCGGGCTGAAAAAAAATATATTAAAACAATAACTTGATAGATCATTTTCAATCTTAGGTAGACCCCTTCATATTCAAATTCAAAATTGAACTCACCTAGTCCAAAATCAGTGATTTTGGCTACACCATTACAGAAGAGGATGTTTGCATTGGATATATCCCCATGCATTATTCCTTTAGCATGTATATGCTGGAGACCACGCACAAGGTCTTCAAAAGTCTGTGCACACTCTTTCTTTGTTATCCAATTGTTAACACATTCTGGGTTTGGCTTTAATTTTGTTTTCAAGGAACTGTAAAAGCACAAAGAACTGTTAGCTCCACATATGTTAATTCCATCATAAATTCTCATAGATGCATCCAACTGCACCTCCACACCAAAATTATCATGCATTCTAATTTGTAAACCACCAAAATTATCATGCATACTAAACTTTATAATTCTGTATATGATGTCTCTGATGTTTGCATAACATTCATTCAGTATTAGCTAGAATAGATAACTCTAATAACTGCATTAGTTTTCTCGCAGGAATTGATGAGGGCAGATATAAAGCATATGGGACAGTTGCAGTATAAATATTAATAGAGCATTTTTTTTATGTAAAACATTATTGTAAAAATATATATTAATCACCTGTTGCTTTAAATGTTAATTATAAATTTTGTTTATGGGGGCTCTATGTATGAATATGATAAATATTAATTACCTGTCACACAGTTGAAGCTGGATGTACAAGCAGGGTTTTTCCCACTTCCCACTCATCTTCACCACAGAACTTGCTCTCAATCCAGGACTGAACCAAAACAGTGAATGGTTATAATAGTAAGAATAAGCAATACAATAGTAAAATAAGGTTGAGACTTACCTCAAAGTAGCGAACGACGTTCTTGTGATCTAGCTTGGACCATATGATCGCCTCCCTAAATGGAAAATGACCTTATATCACTCATCATCCAAAGAAAACCAACCAACGTAAACTACTGCAGTTTAAGCTCGTTACCTTATAAGAGATGCATAGCTGGGAGCTTGGGAGTTGACTTGTGAGCTGGAAGCTTGAGAAGCTTGGGAGTTAGAGTTGGAGGATTGGGAGTTGGGATCGTGACCAACAGGGATTTTTTTAATGGCATAAGATTGTGTGTCAGACTTGTTGCTGCATTCCACTACAATTCCATATCCTCCCGATGCTTGAAAGGACAATACAATACAACAGAACATATTATTTTATATAACAAAAGTATTCTGGGAAAATTTTAAAAAAAAAACTCATGAAAAAGCAAATTGGAAAATTGGATTACCAATTAGTCTCGTTTCTTTGAAGTTCGACAGGAAAAACGAGGGAATCTGCTTCCAAAATCACCAAAAAATAAAGGTGATTACCAAAAAAAATCTGTAAAGAAGAACATTCATTAATCACAATGTCATTAAAGAAATGCTGATTACGGATTACCTCTCCAAGAGCAGGTGTCAGGTATGTGTTTATTACCTCTACAGTTACGGGACAAGTGATGTGACCAATTTCAATAGCATTTATCCAGAAATTGTGAAAGTTACAAATATATAATTAATCAATCCTAAAAGCTCGAAAACAAAGATGCCAAACAGACACTAGGGACTCAGATTATTCTCAAATTTCTAATTAACTCTAACCGATTGAATAATCAGCTCCAAACTAAATAGACACTGTAATTGTTTTTGCTAATTGGTTGAAGAAGGTCAAAAATCAGATTGAAACCATTAAATAGCCCTTCTAACAGCATTCTGTTAATCTTAAGTTCCTCCCCTCATTTTCTCTTCTGCAAACACAATTTCAGAATCATTTTGAAATTTTTAAAACAAACGCATTCACTTTCTCAATTCTCAGCAGCCAAACATACTTCCCCTCACTTCCTTGTCAGCCAAACAAACTGATTTTACAGGTGAAACTTATTTTTGGAATTCATTAAAAAAATAAACAAAGCAATTAGAATATTGCACTCTATCTGCTGCATCATATCAATTATATCGCTAAATTCTATGTAAAAACAGAAACAGTTAATTACCTTTACTAACCGATTAGGATTCCTCACTTTAACTCAATTAGATTGTACAATCTGGTTAAACTTTCAGTTTCTCCGAAGCAAAGCAGGTTTCAAATATTTTTAAAATTGAAGCACTAAATCGGAAAACAAATTATTTGAAAAATCCTAACCAAACTACAACTAATTCCAGACCAATCCAGCACGAATGTGAAAGAATGTGAGAGAGTAAGTTCAAAACCTCAGCTCGTCATCCTCAGAAGCAAAAAATACAACGTGATCGATGCTTAAATCAGAATCAACGAATTCAACTAGAGGCTTTAATTATGAGAAGAATCGAGGTCAAATTGAAGCTTAATCGCACTATTATTACACGAATAACCTATAAACCTAACAGTCTAACACAGATCACTACGAATCTTCTGACATTTGAAGCAGAAAATTCAAATCAAGGCTTAAAATCAGAATCAACGAATTCAACTAGAGGCTTTAATTATGAGAAGAATCGATGTCAACTTGAAGCTTAATCGCACTATAATTACACGAAAAACCTATAAACCTAACACAGATCACTACGAAACTTCTGACATTTGAAGCAGAAAATTCAAATCAAGGCTTAAAATCACACTATATCGATTAAGCTAATTATAGCTGCAAAACTCTCATAAAATGAAAAATCGTAGAAACATCAAACAATTGAGAAATTATCGATGAGATTCATGAGACTTTCAAGCGAGAACTTGATTGATCCGAACTTCCGAAGAGTAAGAAATGAACAGAGCAAGAAATGAAGATTGAAATCACATACCTTGAGGTGCATTAGCAGCAGCATCCATATTTGCAACTGAGCTTCTGAGAAACCCTAACTCAAATCACTCGCAGAGAGAGAGAGAGAGAAAGATGCAGAGTGTTTTTGGCTCTCGCTCGGTGCTGGGATGTGTTTTTGAAAATGTGGAGGGAAGTTTATAAAGCCTCGCATCCAACGGCATACGACATGTAGTTTATTCCTGTATAAATTTTATTTCTTGATTTACCAAAAATACCCCTTAGATATCACTCTTCCCCTCTACGAATTGAATCGCACAGCCTCTCCGTCTTCCCAGTCCCAAATCGATCTTTAGCAGTAGAGCAGCAATACAGTAGGTAATGTAGCTAGTAGCTAGTTCAATATTGCACTCAACACCAAATCCGTGCATTTAATGGGATGGGATTTTAAGCTCATTCAGGGCAGGCACCCACATGCCAAAGCAGAGACCAACTGACCAAGCAACCAAATCCGGTTCAGAACATTCGTCGAACACCTTCCGGGCGTACAAATTGATCGGACGATTCCGAAAGGTTTGGGTATTGGGAATTTCTGAATCTGATGAAGACGAAATGTGCGCGTGGGTGTCCAAGTCCCCAACACGTACAGACCAGAACCAGTGCATTGCGACTTGCGACAATATGTTAGAGCAGGATATTATATACAAGTGGGCGCCAAATTGCGCTTTGGGACTGACTACTGAGCTTAATTCGAACGGGGTTGGTTTCTGCGTCTGTGCTAAATTGAACCGAGCTTGGCATCTGTGCTTTAAAAAGGTTGGTTTGAGTTCGGAGAAGGTGAAGGGTAGATTTGGAAGACTAGGCTAATTTCACAGCCTTATTAAAAACTACCATTTTTACTTTTCCACGTGTAGCTCATCCCAAGTCTTTTCTTCTTAATCGTTATAGTTGTTGTAATAAGTTGTTAGTTACTTGTTTGGTTACACTAATTAGTTTCTAGTTCCTAAATGGAACAAGCACTTGCATATCAGAAGCATTCATTTATCATTTTCTTAATTAAAAGTTGTTCTCTCATTACCTCTTTAACTATGGTTGTTACAGGTTGGACAAAATGTTTTTCTTTCTAATACTCAACATTAACTTCAATACCATTATTGTACGTATTAAGATATTTGAAATTTGCAAAAATTCATAGAAAACTTCTTACTATATAGCACATTGTTTTTTATAAATGTCCTTTTGCTCTCAAATTTGAGCCAATAATAAGGTCATTTTACTCTGTGTGTGACACTATTACAATGCGTAGACACATAAGAATTATAAATTCAGTTAAAATGATTATGATAAACGTTAGCCTCCGATAAAAAAAAGTAACATATATAGCCATATATGTACACATTATCATCATAGAAGTGTATACAAGTATAAATCAGTTTGCAATTCAATCATAGACAGAAAAAAGTGTAAATATATTATTAATACTATACAGTTCAGGTTAAATTACTACCCAGAGCATTCTCCATTTTGAAATTCTTGAGCTCTTCACTTAGATCTTTCACTCAGAAAAAGCTAGCCTACTTCGCCTCCATCATTCTAGAGAGAGAAGTGAAAGCTAGCGGGGGGCTTTGAAATGCAGAGAGTGAATCGCGTTTTTGAAATTGGAGGGAAATATATATAATAAAGCATACGGGTCACTGGGTCAGTCTTTTGACCCGTACTCAAATGGGCTACACACTTTTATTACTTTTATTAGAATATTAGTTACTTCGTTGTCTTTTACCCATCTATTTACTATTTGAATAAAAATTCAATTCTTTAATTGAACTATTACATTAAATGAAATCTTAAATACATGCACGAATCACAAATATATTTTTACATTTTCAGATTTTCAGTTTGCATCTAAATTTTCAATGTTGGGTAGACCCCTACATATTCAAATTCAAAATTGAACTTACCTAGCCTAGTCCAAAATCAGTGATTTTGGCTACACCATTACAGAAGAGAATGTTTGCATTGGATATATCCCCATGCATTATTCCTTTAGCATGTATATGCTGGAGACCACGCACAATGGAGTGGAGACGTGATTTCTCGTGTGAAAAAGTACGAAGCAAGCACGTAAACTACAACAATATTTGTTTTTAGACAAAACAATTTTTTTACCGTGTTCTCCCAATCCCAATTTCTGATTTTCATATCTATTTTGTAAAATATGCAAATCCATTCTTGGCAACGTTAAGCATCACTCAAACTATACGAAAATATATATGAGGTAGATAACGTAGATTTAAAAGCCAAAAAATCAGAGAAGGAGGGTTAAAAAGTTAAAAACTTAAAACAACAATATGATAAATGTCGGACTTACTAGTGAAGTGAGTCAAGTGACAACAAGAGGAAAGTTAATGGTGTGAAGTGTGAAGAGGGGAGTAAAATGTGAATGTGATTGAGTGAAAAGGAAATGACCAGAGGTTTAACGTTAATAAAGTGTGATATCGAGTGGGTGAGGGCATGATTCCAGAATTTTTTGGCACCCCTATTTTTCTAAATGGGCCTAATATGTACAGAAGAACCACTCGAGATTTCAAGCGGCCCAAATCTAAGTGTGTTGCACCTATTGAAAGTTGAGACCTTGAAGAAAGCTCAGTGATTCATGGGAGTTGAGCACAAGTTGAAATTCACCACCTCTAGTTGTGTGTTTGTACTGAAAATAAGCGAGGGTCAAGATTGCTGTTCTGGATGAAATTCTATTTGGTTCATTGAAATGAAACTTAAAATGGAATAATCATTCTCATTAGGAAATGGACATTCTATGCTATGCTAACAGAAGAAGAGAAAAAAAAACAAAGAAAGAATGAATCTTCTTATTCATGGGATGTTCATTCTCCAAAATATAGGATAATAATACCAATCACATTCCTCCAAATTTCAACTTGTTTCTATTTTACTCTGCATTCCATTTTTATTCACAGTCACACATACATACTTAATGAGTTTGAATCCATAAAAATGTATATACTGCAGTTATATGCAATATATTCAGAGGTTTAGAACAAAAGAGGAGACAACACCCAACAAACAATGTGACTCCTGAATTACCTATAACAAAGGGAGCGTAACAGATTAACAGTAAACAGTTTTCTCAGAATGTGAAACACAATAGCTAGGGACACCATTACGATTATGGACATGCTCAATAGTCACAACAGTCGAATCCCCATTAATCCACCTTGTACTGGAAAATTAAATAACAAGTATCTGAAGTTCTGAACTAAAACAGATTGATTTTTCTTTCCCTGGATCAAACCGCAGACCCTGATCCTTGATCATCTCTGTTCAGTTCCTCAGCAAATCCCACGTATTCATTTGAAAACACACCCATGAGCTTTGCATAAATAACCCAAGGGCAAAACAGCCTTCATAGTGCTGCATTTTCTTCCCTACCAACAATTTCTCAGCAATCAATGTAACTATTAGTTGAATGAGTGCCCAGCGCAGACCAAATTCAAATACTACCAAGATGTAAGAACCTTCTCCTACTTCCAACTTTCAGAGACTGACTCTAACCAAATTCTAAAGTACAACAACAGAGCCTCAGCTCCTCAGTTTTGCCTGCAAGCAATTAAAGGTGCAGCCTTTTCTGGGTCAAATCCGAACAGCTGTTCTTGGGCGTCCCTGTTGAGTTTCTCTGCAAATTCTCTGGATTTCTCAATCCCCATTAGCTTCGGATAAGTTTAGTACCCAAAAATGTGACAAAGGGAGCATAGCTGTAAACAGTTTTCTCAGAATATGAAAGCCCTATTTATTATGCAGGCCTAGTTCAACAAACACCCAAAAAATAAAAACAAATGGAACACTATAGTAGCTAGGGACACCACAAATGGAGCAATACAAACCTGCTCAATCCCCCCATTAATGAACAGAACTACAATAGCAACCTTGTTCCAGAATACTGAATCCCTAATTTCCGAGCATAAACAAAATATCAGGAACTAACAGATTTGGCCTCCATTGATTTTGATTTCCCTGGATCACCAGATCCTGAATCCTTGTTCATCTCTGTTCAATCACTCAGCATATTCCATATACCCATTTGAAAACACCCATCATCTTTGCATAAACAACCCAACTTCTTTTTGGGCAAAAACAACCTCTATAATGTTGCATTTTCTTACCGGCCCACAATTCCTCAGCAGTCATTGTTACTAATTAGTTGAATAAGCATAGGTAAAGTTCACATTAAACAAACATTTTGACTCGGAATAATTTTTTTTTTTAGAAGAAGATTTTGACTCGGATTGAAAAAATAAAAATGTGTATCTCCCAGGTACATGAAGGAACCTTCTCCTACTTAAACTTTCAGAGACTGACTCTAAATTCTAGTAAACAAGCAGATTCTAAAGAAGTACAACAGTGCCTCAACTCCTCAGTTTTGCCTGTAAGCAATGTAATTAGCCAAATAATGTGTAATTCAATATAAAGAAATGAGTCAAATGACCCAAAATGTACAGTTTCATTCTCAGCCGAAAAAATCCTGAATCCCTCTTCCGGCGAAAACCTGGTCGGACAACTCAGCCAAAACGGCATTGACAGTGAGCAAAACGACGCTGGAGCCAGCAATAACCCCAAGCACGACCCCGGTAGTCCCCAAGACCTTGCCGAACACAGGCCACTCGATCTCCCTCACCTCCTCCGCCACTCCACTAAACAATCCCTCCTTCTCCTCCTCCTCCTTCTTCCTCTCCTCCATAGCCTTCTTGATTTCCATCCCCAACTCGCCTCCGGGTTGACTCTCTGCCGACTCTCCTTTTGACTCGGTGCTAACCGACTCCGAACCGGTCTCGGAATTCGCTTGGCTTTCCTCGACGGCTTTGATTGGAGTCGGGAGGAGGAGTGATGATAGCTTTCTCTTCCTCTCCTCTGTCAAGGGTCGTAGAGAATGATGACCGACACGTGGCGGTTGCAGTCTGACGGAGCCGGAGTTTGTAGATGACGATAAGGGTGACATCACCGGGACCTGGGCGAAAACGCGGAGCGCCATGGTCAGAGACTCGGTGGTGGTGTTACTGCTAAGACTGAATTTGGATGGTGTTGGATTTTAGGGGGATAATTTTAAGGTCATCTCCAACAAGTATGGGTAAGTGAGTGAGTGCATGGCCCCTATTTTTCTAAATGGGCCTAATATGTAGAGGAGAACCACTGAAGATTTTAAGCGGCCCAAATCTCACTTGTAGCATTGTGTTACACTTATTGAGAGTTGAGACCTTGAAGACAGTCATGGGAGTTGAGCACAAGTTCAAATTCACCACCTCTAGTTGTGTTTCAGTACTGTAAATAAGGTCAAGATTACCGTTCTGGATGAAATTCTACTTGGTTCGTTGAATTGAAACTTAAAATGGAATAATCATTCTCATTAAGAATGAATCTTCTTATTCATACATGTTCATTCTCCGATAATAATACCAATCACATTCAGAGCCTCAGAGGTTTAGAACAAAAGAGGAGACTACACCCAACAAACAACAATGTGACTCCTGAGTTAGCTGTGACAACAGTAAACAGTTTTCTCAGAGAGAGACCATTACCATTATGGACCTGCTCAATAGTCACAACAGTCAAATCCTCATTAATCCACCTTGTACTGGAAAATTGAATAACAAGTATCTGAACTCTTAACAGATTGATTTTTTTTTCCCTGGAGATCCTTGATCATCTCCATTCAGTTCCTCAGCAAATCCCACGTATTCATTTTAAACACACAGCCTTCAGAATGCTGCATTTTCTTACCTACCAACAATTTCTCAGCAATCATTGTAACTATTAGTTGAATGTGCATAGGTAAAGTTCGAAATGAAGGAGTATATCTCCCAGCACAGACTACCAAGTTCACATTCAACAAAGATTTTGCCACAGATTCGGAAAAATTAAAAATGTGTATATCTCCCAGATACATGTAGGAACCTTACTTTGAGAGACTGACTCTAATTAAATTCTAGTGAATAAGCAAATTCTAAAGTACAACAACAGAGCCTCAGCTCCTCAGTTTTGCCTGTAAGCAATGTAATTGGCCAAAGCAATTAAAGGTGCAGCCTTTTCCTGGTCGAATCCGACCAGCTGTTCTTGGGCGTCCCTGTTGAGTTTTTCTGCAAATTCTCTGGATTTCTCAATCCCCATTAGCTTCGGATAAGTCACCTTATCAGCCAACAAGTCCTTCCCTGCTGTTTTGCCCAATTCCTGTGAAGACTTCGTCACATCCAGAATGTCATCCACAACTTGAAACAACAGCCCGATGTCCCTAGCAAAAGTCCGGAGCTTTTCGATTTCGGAGTCCGACCCGCCTCCGAGAATTGACCCCAGAGCAACTGCGCACTCAAGCAGAGCTGCGGTTTTGTGCAGGTGTATGTATTCGAGGTGTTCCAGTCCCGCATCGATTAGGCCCTCGGAGTGGATATCCACGACTTGACCCGCAACCAGCCCCTCCGACCCGATCGACCGGGCGAGCTCCTCGATGGCGCGGACGATTCTGGCAGGCTCCACGCCGACGGTGGAGACGGCGAGGTGCTCGAAGGCGAAGGAGAGGAGGGCGTCGCCGGCCAAGACGGCGACGTCCTCGCCGAACACCTTGTGGTTGGTGGGCTTGCCGCGGCGGAGGTCGTCGTTGTCCATGCACGGCAAGTCATCGTGGATCAACGACATGGTGTGGATCATCTCGATGGCGCAGGCGGCCGGCATGGCCACGGATTCGGACCCACCGACGAGCTCGCACGCGGCGAGGCAGAGAACGGGTCGGACCCTTTTGCCTCCAGCAAGCAGAGAATACCGCATGGCTTCGTGAATCGTAATCGGGTCCTTGAGCGAAACGGCGGCGTCTAAGGCCTGGTTGACGGACTCGGCCTTGTGGACCATGTAGGCCTTGAAATTGAAACTGGGTTTGGCCGATTCTTCTTGCTGTTGCTCATCAACAGTATCCTGCTTGGTGAGGATTGCCGAGACGGAATTGGGTCGACGTCGTTTAGGGGAAACGAAGGAAATGGGTCGGGTTTTGAGGAGGTTGAAAGATGGGGATCTGGATCGGTTCAACATTGAGCAGGTTTGGCCCCATGTGCTCAGATTCACACAGCTCATCTTCTTCTTCGTGTTCAATTCGCTCAAACAGTTGCTTGGGTGTGAAGAGCACACAGTCCGGTGTTGGTTTATATACTGAGAATGGGTGTTGCTATGTTTGGGAATGAATTTAGAGCGGCAGGACTGTGTGAGTCATCATCGTCGGGTCTAAATGAGTACGAGTTACATACCCGTTTTAGAGAGAGGGTGGAGGAGGGAAGTGGGGAGAGCAATATAGTAAGAGGAGTGGAGGAGGTGTCAACAAGGATAGGATTTTGGGTTGGAATGGATGACATTATGGACAATTGGCAAGTCATTTCTTACCTTATTGGCCTATTTTGCCATGTATGCTCTTGTGCATCTAAATTATGGAAAAGACCTTCATTGGATAGAAAAGACATTAATGCCCTCCCTCATTGTCCACAATTGGAACTCAAATCTTTTTGCTGCGGCCTACTATTTCTTCAGATTTAGGGTGGGGAAACATCTAAACCTTGTGTCACACGTTCTTCGAAAAAATCACATTCACTCGCATCTCTCGATAAGCTAACTTTAGTGCTGATAGTTTGGCAAAACTCGATCTCATCTTAAGTTCCAGTTAAATTTGAAATCGTTATTTACCTCTCCTGACTCGTAATATTTTAATTTTAATACTTTTAGTTCGGGTTGCCTAAGATGTTTCTCCTTATAGTTTGTTTTAATTTTTTTCGTATAAAAAAAAATCTAAACCGTGTGTCATGTACAAGCCTTGTTAAAACTATTAACAAAGTAAATATTCTCATAGTCATCGGTCGAAGAGTTTTTTATCACTCGTCAACAAATGTATTTTATGTGTTTTAATCTTAACTATTGGTATTTAATTCGAGATTAAGTAATGTATTGAGATCGGTGTTCATTCTCATGCAACAAGTAATGACCCACAAGTATTAATGTGGCAACCATGTTTGAAGTTGACATGGTTGGCTTTGAATGCATGGTTGCATGTTTCACGTAGCAGTGCATATGTGATGAAATGTGTTAATTGTTGTAGGGTATTGGTGAAGACTTACTTGACATGAAAAATTCAAATTTCTTTTAACTTTCTTTTCGGCCATGTTTGGTTCATGAATTTTGGGCCATGGAAATATAAACTTATTTACTCCTTCAAGATTCATGTGTTTGGAAATGACAAGGAAATGAAAGTGGATCCTGATGGAAGAGAAATTTGGGTGGACATTGTTTCCCTCCTCTCAAGCATCGATTCACTTTCCATTCCAAAATTATGTATTTAATGCCATAATTTATGACGAAATTATCCCTGCATTTAACACCATAATTTATAAGACTCAAGCACTATAATGAAAATTAAATTATGGATACTAACTATATTCCTGGTCCTTCCAAACACGGGAAATGAAAGGTAGTGAGAAATTTAATTTCCCTTTCCATGGGAAAGTAAAAATGATTCACTTTCCTTTCCTTTCCATTCAGCGAACCAAACAAGGTCGTTCAAGTGTTTGTAATAAATGCAGGAAAGTGAAAGGGAAAATGAATCCCTTGGGGTGTGGAGGGAACCATTCCCCCCTATTTTTGCTTCCTTCATGAAAGTATTTACTTTCCTTTGACATCCCAAACACAAGAAATACCTGAGTTTATTTTCCTTTCCTTTCTCATGACCTAAAATATGTGAACCAAACGAACCCTAAGAGAGTGAGGGAAAAAAGTGTTGAGTGGAGAACTCTCTTAGGAGAGATATTGTGTTCTATAAGGGAGGATGCAAAATGGTTTTGGGATTTGAGTTTATGTGATTTAATTCATGTATCTTTTACAAATTTTATTCTCTTAATGAAAAACAGAAAATATCTTGTGTTGTTTTCATCCTTATTTGTTTATTATGCTTTTATTAAGGTGTACATGTTGCGTGATGTGTTAATACCTGAAATTCGATTTGTTTGTGGGGTTAAAAACAAACATGGCCCTAAATAAATGTTTCAATCACCTGGTGACCAGAAGAACAATACTCGTGGTCGAATATTCATCTCATGCTAAGTTGAGAAACACATGTAGGACAAGTAGAGGCATCAATGTCTTTACCAGTCTAATTTGAATTTAAAGAACGTAACCCGCAAAATGAAAAAGAACTTAAATTTGTAAAAGTAGTCGTTGGGGTATATGCACTAACCAAACAGCGCAATTGTTCATGATTATAGCTAGGTTCTGGGTATTCTGTAAAATGAGTGCCAATAAACACTTGAATATATATATAGTGTGTTCCTTAATGGCCGGCTCACCGTGTACTGCGTTTTACAGGTTCAGTTTGTTTTCAGATAAGGACCAGTTTTCCGGTAACTTCTGGCAATCGTCAACACAAAAGATTCTGATATGCAAATATAATTTTTACCAACAATAATTATAAAAAAAAGACTCAGTTGTTTCTGGGTAGTTTTGACTTGAAAAGCTATCAGCAAAACGGATGTCATATTCCTGTATATATGTTGCAGTATGGAACAGAGGTCGGAGTTTTTTGGATTGCACCATGATTTTAGTGTACCAGCAGAGGTGGTAAAATCCCAACCGTTCATTTGATAGTAGCTATTATTTAAAAATGATAAATAAGTAAATATTACTAACGGCAGTTAATTACTGAGAAATGAAATCTCCCTTTTGCCCTCCCTCTACCCCGTGAAGTCTTCTGTTCTTTCACTTCTCTCTTTGTTCTTCCTCCTCTTTTGATCAGTTTTGGTGGCACCCCAGAACAGAAGAAAAGCATTCCCAAATTCATACACCAGCTACCTCTCTCTGCAACTCAGCTCCCGCTTGAAAACTTCGATCTTTCTCATTTCATCTTCGAGCCTTTTGACGTACCCATCAAGCTTTGACGACATCTGAGAGCCATCTTTAATGGCCGAGACTTGTGAGAGAAAATCGGAGATTGTTTTGGGATGAAGACCAGATTGGAATTTAAGCTGAGTCGGATGCAAATTTCACTACTCATCTCTCTGTGTTCTTCTTTTCTCTATGCTCTCTTCACCCAGTCAGTTGCAAATTTGAGGGTAAAAAAGGAATTTTATCTAGCTACAGTACTGACGCCGTCTCTGGTACACTAAAAGCTTGGTACAAAACAGCCGCTCCCAGCCCAGTATGGATACCTCGGAGAGTTGCATGAACATCCTCCAATGATCGTCTTCCTCTTCTCCTGTTGAATTTCAGTTCCACTATGAATGTTAAATTATAGGTAGGGGGTTTTAGATTTTGTCTCATTTTTGGGTTATTAATTAACACTCGGCCAGAAAAAGAAAAATTTGGTCTGCAATCTTCCCCATATTGATGTGACAAGTCCGACCCGGCTATGACTTGTTTCTTTCCTTCGAGACCCCATGATTTGTTCATACAGAAATGGCAGAAGCTAGAATCCTATCTTTAATTTGCAGAATATGAGTTCCATGGTTAAACTTGAAAGAATGAATTTATACCATAGTTTCAACGATAATCTACCATCCAATTTTTCATAAACGACAACGTAATGCTCATATGTTTATTCTAGACCTCATACATAACATGACTAATTATAGCCAAGTAACTCTTAAATGCGTATTTCCTCTCAAAGCATTAGTCGTATGAGAAATTATCTAGTGAGGACCAAACAATGAGGACTTGTTGAGGACTTACTCAACCGTTGGATGAGGTTTTAATGAGTTTTTTAAATATCAACTAACATTTGCTCTCCCTTAGTCCTATACTCGTATTTGCTCTCGGTGAGACCCACATTTTTCTTCAATCAACCAAAACAAACATAGTAGTCTAGTACATCTCCCCTTACAAGTTACAACATTGAATCATGGGTTAGCAATACGTCTCATCAACTAATTAATTGGAGGAAAGCGATATACACTCATTCCAGTAAAAGCTTGCTCCAATGAAATTATAACAATTCACTTTCTCTAAATAGTCTAGAAGGATTTGAGATAACTGATGTGCATTTTATGCAAACCAACCTGTAAATAACTTAAATATTGTGATGCTAGCTAGCTATGTGCAGGTCCATTTTTTGGCAGTGGCACTTTGGGAAGTAAGATTAGATGTTAGTACCAAACTAATTATAAGCTTAGACATGAAATAAATGTAGCTAACTTCCAACTTCCAATCTTCAAACTCATTTAATGACAAACTTGAAGTATGACCACATGTCGGCGGCACATACACATCTGCATTGTAGAGAAGTAGTTAAGCTTTGAGATCGACTTAATTGGTCAAATTTGCTAGTTTCAATTCTATCAAGTTAGGGTTGGATTTGTAGGCAGAGCTTGTGATTGAACAAATAACAATTAAATTAAAGCTCATCCGGAGTTTGGTCAAGCCCATTAACTTGAGATTAAGCTAAGCCGACCCATTTTAATGACGACCTCCAACTTAGTTCACTAATTTATAATAAATCATAATCTATTTCCAATTTTATTGATAGTTTAAATCTTGTGTTTGATTTCATGCGTCTCTTTTGTTATTTTGATTGATATGATGGAGGACGATGTGTCCATGTTTTTCCAGATTTATTGTATCATTACATTGTATCGAGTCATGTTATATTATGTCATAAAATACATATTAGTGTCAGATTGTTCAGTTCTTTAAAAACTAGGCTCAACGAAATGCATTAGTGAAAAATCACAATCTGTGTTGGGATCGCTATCGATACCCGCACATAGCGCTTTAGTGCGTTTTGTCGGTTTTTGGTTTAAAAGAAAATGTCATGTACAAGACCTCTGAAAAGAGAATGAGAAAATTGAAATTTACAAAAGATAATGTGAAGAGAGTCAATAATACTTCTTTTGTTTTTTGTTGGTATATATGGACCTTATCCATCTTCTTCATTTTTCTTATCCAAAAGACCAAAAGGAAATAGCGTAGAAATAAAGCATCACATACGACACATTATACTCGATCCCAATAAAAATCATTGATAGTTGGTCAGTTCCCAAAACACCTAACGACAAGTCGTCCGCTTCCAAATCTGTTCCTGTTTATCACTTTCCCACTCAGTCCACAACTCTTTTGCAGCTACTCAACCGGGCCATCCCCATCTATATATATATATATATATATATATATATATATATATATATATATATGTAAATCTTTCTTACCCTTTTCCTTATTTTATTTCTCAGAAATCGCATTCTGCAGCTTAAAGTATGCAACTTTCTTGTGTCCGAGCCCTAATTTACGTTCATCGTTTTGCATCTGATTGAATGATATGTCTGTAAACTTAGGGTTTTGGGTTTTACTGCTTGTTTCTCCGTTTGATCAAAGTTTGATCTTTTTTTCCTTGTAACAGTTTATAATATCTGTTTAAACGCTTGCTGCTTCCCCTTTTCTTCTTAATATGACTGTTTGTTTCTAATGAACTGACCCTAATTTCAAAAGGGTAATTTGATTATGAGTAATTTGTGACTTGTGAGTTTCTTTGTCAATTTTGAACCAACATTTTTCGTTTAGGCCAAAGGAAAGAGAATGATTGTTATTTTTCTATGGATGATGAGGATGTTATATGTTGGAGTTTCAATTTTAAATTTCATGTTTTTGACTATAAAATTCCAAATTCCAATGCATCACTAATTGTATTCTCAATTAACCTGACAGACCCATAAAGAAGAAGGGCAAAGAAGGAGGACTAGGCATCCTTGAATATCAGGTCTTCTTGATTATGTTTTGTCTTTATTCTTTTGTTGGTCTGTGCTGACGTTTATTGATCCTACTGTGATCTACTTGTGTGTGGAGATCCTATGCCATTGTTTTCCCATGTAACAGAATCTTTGTTTCAGTAGTTCTTTCAAGGATCCTTGTAGCTAATTAGTTTTCTGTTTTCAGTAGCTATGATTAGGCTATTTAAAGTGAAGGAAAAGCAGAAAGAGCTTGCTGAAGCCAATGGAGGGTCACCTCTTAAGAGGCAAAGCGCTGGAGAATTGCGTCTTCATAAAGGTTTTTGTTCTCTCTAAGCCTTTGATTTGTTCTATTCGTGATGGCTGCTTTGACCTTTTCATTATACTCCTAGTTTTTGCATGCTAGTGATTTCTTATTGTCCTGAAAGACTGACAGTGGATCAATCCATTAGACAATTTCAATCATATGGAAGGTTATATTGTTTGGTTATTGAGTTGATGAGGAGTTGGATTTTGTATTTGGTTGAAATAAAAATTCTGAACCACAGTACCTATGAGTTGGTTTTGGAATGGTGAATGTAGAACATCCTTTTCGGTCCTTGGTTTGGTAGTAAGAATTAGCAAAATGGTTTTCAGGTTATAGAGTTATTAGTCAATTGATAACATAACTGTTTTTAACAAATGGAATAACCCCTGTACTGCTCAATGTGTCTTCCTTTTCTTGTACCTGATTGATAGATTAAGTTTAGGTAATTTTGGACTCGAGTACAATTGGAATGGCAATTGAAATTTCTAGCATTCTTGATTTTATATATAAATGTTCTTGCTACCATCAACTATTATGAGGAGGATGGTTTTAAAACGCTTATGATGATGAATTATCTTTACCGGCCTTTTCAACTCATTTGTGTTATATTGTTGTTTTCCTAAATTTTATCATCTATTGAACAAAAAGTACCTTTTTATGGCATCTGATGCAGATATATCCGAGCTGAATCTACCAAAATCTTGTGCAATATCATTTCCCAATGGCAAGGATGAGCTTATGAACTTTGAGGTTTCAATTAAACCAGATGAAGGATATTACACGTAAGATATTGTTCTACTTTTTGTCTGCAAAAGTTTGTTGAGACAGAAACTCCCATAAAAACTGATACTAATTTTAGACAGCTGTCCTATGTAAGTGTAGCCGGGTTATTCTTTGATCTTCCACATACATGTATATACAATACCCACACTAATCTGACTCTACATATACATATGTGCATGGATTTACAATTGACATGACATTGTAAAAGTCTGCAGCTGTTGATTTTGTTGGCTATGCATTGAGACCAACATGAACTCAATCAACAGTGTTGACTGGTTGTCTCGTACTTTTTTTTGTTTAGTATAATGATTAGGTTTCTAATACTCTTCCATTTGTTGTTACAGAGGTGGTAAGTTTTTGTTTTCTTTCGAAGTTTCCCCTATCTATCCACATGAGGCACCAAAAGTCAAGTGTAAGACCAAGGTAGACCTGCACATCAGAATCCTTTTATTTTATTGCTTTCTTCTCTTCTAGTTGAGTTGCTTGTATGGTACATTGTCTCATACATGATACAACCTATTCACAGGTCTACCATCCAAATATTGACTTGGAAGGAAATGTCTGCCTCAACATCCTACGAGAAGATTGGAAACCTGTGCTTAATATAAACACCATTGTTTATGGATTGTATCATCTTTTCACGGTATTAATATTGTCTTGACAGTTCTCTGTGATTTGTTGCCATCTGGTATAAGAATGTTGCTTATTTTCTCTTCGACCTTATTTGCAGGAACCAAATCATGAAGATCCCCTAAATCATGACGCAGCTGCGGTGTTGAGAGACAACCCGAAGATGTTCGAGTCTAATGTAAGAAGGGCTATGACTGGTGGATATGTGGGGCAAACCTTATTCCCAAGGTGCCTATAGCTTTTGTTTGGTCGCACCGAAGTGCTGATCGACATATTATCAAACTTGAAATGGACGTGGGATTGTAATATTTGTCAGCATACAGCATTGTCTTTTTTCATCTTTTTTTATTTAATGGATGAGACTGGAGTGTTTAAATGGATTTCACTGTAACTTTTGTGATGCTATTATCTTGATGTGTGATAAGGATAGTTATCTTGCAGTGAATTGAGCTTACAATCCTGTTTCTGGGAGAGCTTGATGATAGGGAATCAACCAAGGCAACTTAGGCCCTTGATATGTGGTTTATCACGATTCCTTGAGATTTCGAAGTTGTTTAACATGCTCTTATTGTCTTATAAGTTAAAGTAGGCGCATAGCTTAAGCTAGAACAATCACAAAAGCTAGTTTGAGAATGAAATTAGCTTCGTATGACAATCTTTTAGCCTCAAAGTAGAAGAGTATCTCTCTTTACAAATTGTCTTCTAAAACTCGTAACTGTATGTTGCAGCTGAATGCCGTTCCACCTTTGAATTCTATATCTAAAGAAAATGCCGTAGGCTTGAGAAGTCAGATGTATTCTCTTTCTGGTTGCCCCTTCAAACTAAGAGACCTCATTGTCACCTCCTCACTTGGTCAGGCTGATTTCTTCCTCTTTCACACTGGCAATTCTAGCGTTCTCGCGGTCCTTTCTGAAAATCACATACAATGGCGTATAAAACAAGCAACACAAACCAAATGGAATTGCCATCATCGAGATAAGCCCTTGAGATAATGCAAAGGCCACCCTCGTAGACCCTTTAACCGGATCCACAGATTTTGCATCATAGCCAAACATCTTCTCCGAAAGGATTCCAACCAAGGGAGCAGCAAAAGAAGAGAAGGACCCTTCGAAAGCTCGATCAAATGCATAAATCATGGTTCGGTGTTTGGCAGGGACGACCTCAGCAAACATAGGACCATTTGCAGCTGTAGCATTCCAGCTGATGGTTAGACCCATCAGGGTGAGAGTGACAGCAAAGGTGTAATAGCTGTCTACTGATTGCGGGATTACTTTGAGTAAAAACCATGAAAACGGGATTCCCATCAAGGCACTGAACTGCGCACACATGATGCGGCCGGTGTGAGGATAGATTCGTGACATTCGATCTGCTATTATCCCACCGAGAAGAGACCCCGTAGCACATCCAATAGCAAATAGACTAAGGAGGGCTGCGGTACTATTGTGATCAAAACCTGCACAAATAGACTAGGAATTGAAAAATCTGCAGAAATCATTAACAGGACTGGAATTCGCAGTAGTAGTTACCGATTAGTTCAAACCACATAGTGAAGAACACCATGGCAGTCCATGGTAGTGAACCAACAATTCCCTGCAGGACTATGATTTGGAATGTTT
The DNA here is from genome assembly GCA_030142095.1 of Rubus idaeus. Lineage (NCBI taxonomy): Eukaryota > Viridiplantae > Streptophyta > Magnoliopsida > Rosales > Rosaceae > Rubus > Rubus idaeus. The sequence continues at coordinate 6,452,595 of CM057965.1, read as the reverse complement.
GCACTTTGACAACTGACTTCATGGCTGTCCAAGACTCCAGCCAAACTGATGCTGCACTTGAAGTACTAATGCCCTTAATAATGAAGTCTTCCCTGCAATATAAAGCACCCAAATCCCAAAAACAAAATCAAGAATTTGTTCAGGAATTTGAAATCTGATGTGTACAGCAGAATTTTCAAGTACCTCTCAGAACTCTGGTCAGCACCATGAGTGATGTGAACTGTTTTTCTAGGGTCAACCACAAACATGAACACAAGGAACCCAATTAGTGAACTCAATGCTGCCATGAGCATGAAGGCAATGCGCCATCCGGGTATGCTCCAGTAAAAGTTACCGGCCATAAGCGTGGCCACAACACCACCTCCAATGCCACCCAAAGAGCCAACAAGGCTTACCATCCCAAACCCAGCCCCTCTCACGCCTTCCTTATAGCTGTCAGCAATGAAAGACTGAAGCGCTGGTATGACAATTGCCAGCCCAAACCCATTCACTGCTCTCCAGATTGCAGCTTGTGCAAAATGGTGGCTTGCACCCACTGCAGCAGTTGATAATGCCCAGCAGAAAGTGCCCATTGCAAGAACGGTGGGGCGGTCATATTGGAGAACTAGTACACCTGCAAGAGGAGATGCCAATCCTTGCACAAAGTTCCTGATGAATGTGAGATAGCCGAGGTCAGATGGCCCGGCATTGAAAGCCTCACTGACTTCTTTGTATACAGCTGGGAGGAGATTCTCATCGGCTCGCTCCATTATAGCAGCCATGTTGATGAGAATGAGAGACAGAGAAACGCCCAAAATCTTTCTTGTTCTGTGAAAACAACACCACATATTGACAGGATAGAGAAAACACAGTCAATGCATGAAATGTGAAACTCTTTCATATAAATTCTTCAGTATAACAGACATTGCAATCTTGTGTCATAAATAGAGGGATTCTAAGTGAGTCAGAATCAACATAATCAAATACCTATAATGTTGACAATCACATTCTTGAGCAAAATATAGTTTGAAAAAATAGTAAAACCATGCAAAGAAACTATTTGTTTGAATTCATTGAAGGTTCCTTAAAAAAGTACCAATCAATGACATTACCTTAACTACTATTTCTATCCCATGATATAACTAAATCAAAACTTAGCCATGAGCTTAAATTCAAAAGCCACAAACACTAAAGAGCATCCCTTAAATGGCAACCACTTCATTCTAAAGATACGTAATAAGGTGAGGAGTGGCTTTCCCAGATCTGAAAACAATACTAGAAATCCTAGAACACTCAAAAACCAATCAAATCCTCCAAAATATAGATACATCCAAACAAAAGCTACCAAGTTCCCTACAGATAGATACAGAGTCACTGACAAAACACAGAGACAGACAGAAAGACACAAACTGGATGAACAACACAACATGGGAAGAATCGAACAAACAATGGTTAGCGTCCACTGACCTCATGGCTTCTAAACGTCTAAACAAAGCAGGTGTTGATCGAAAAGAGGAAGACGGGTATCTCGATGCCCGTTTAAGGCCCATAAACAAAATAAGAACCCGACTGCACTCCAAAGAAATCGGAAGGGACAAGTACTCTGCATCTATGGCGGATCTGAAAGACACAACCGCAACTTGACCTCCCACGGACTCATCACCAATGTCCCAAACGAATATTCAAACAACGTTACTGGCACGACCATCCTAGTCTTCTAATTGTTTACGTTTTTTAATTGGATTTATTGGTTTTCATTCTTTTGGGTCATTCCAAAACGCGCGCGTCTCCCATTTTTTTTGTCTCTTTAAAGAAATTATTAAATATTGAGCTTAATTTTCTTTCCGTGTACGGTCAGATCACGAATGATCGGATTTTGCTGACTTTGTGGTTCGGTTTCGTCCGTTGATTCTTAGTTTGCATTTTATTTAGTCCTGTTCTTTGACTTTAGCTGATATCTAGTCGGCACTCATTAGTAATGGGAATATGGAATCATACGTTTGTAACTTCTTTTTTTTTGATAGAATTATGTGTGTGTTTGTGCCCCAAGACTTGTTGGAATTTATCTCACCATGTATTATATATTCAAAGAGTTAGCTAACAAGGGTTAGTTCAGTATGTAATGACGTGTTGTTGGTTGAGTTTAGACCTCACTTCAATCTTTTCTGTCAACGATCCCTTATTTAGTGGACTATCCGTAAATATACAAAAAAAAAAAGTTCAAAGAGTTACATGACGCTTTAAAACTTCATCTTCATTTTGTTTATTCATAATTCATCATATTTTTTTTAATATTCACTTTAAATTTTTAAAAATAATGAAAGTCAAGCAAATAAAACTCTAACAAAGTATCCAAGTCATTACGGGAAAATACTAAGCATTCACCCCTCTAACTAGCAACAACACTTCCACTATCAGCTCAAACGTGATAAAACTAGTCATGAACTTCTGATGCCTTTTGTTTTATTTCTTCTTTGCTTTGTTCTGGTCTAGGCCTTATATGCTTGGGTTTTGAACATGAGGGCTTTTGCATTCTTTACCTCTTTACCGCCTTTTGCATTCTTGGGCTTCGTATGAGTAAGTATTTGACCCGGAAAAAAAAATCCCCGTCTTTTTTGTTTCATGAACCTCAGTCATCATGAGTCATGATCATGCATAAATGATGCCATCAGAATGTAGAGATGAATATTTTCTTGTCTCTTGATTAAATTTCAAGTTTCCATTGACGAGTGCTAATGGCTTTCATGTTTGTAATGTTTGATTGCTACAAAATCTTAACATATATGTTAGGTTGAAACATTTACGTAAGATTAGGGGTGTAAATGAACCGAGTTGAGCCAAACATTAAGTGCTCAGATTTGACCTTTTTTTGGTCGAGCTTAATTTGTTGTATTTGAGCTTGCTAAAGCTTGATTTGCCTTAACTTGTTTCTTGATGAGCTCAATTAACAAGGTTGAGCTTAAGCTTGGTTGAATTTTAATTAATACTTAATAATGAGAACATATTTTTATTGATTTTATTGTTTGGACTTATTTTATTGATTTTGTAGCAGAAAAAAAATAAGTATTTGGTTAATAAAAATTATGAAAACAAAATATCTAATATTTAGCTTTTTTACAATGAGCTTGACTAAATTAGCCCGGTTTTAACAAGCAAAACGAACTCGACATGTCTTGTGTCTAAATACGAGTTATACGAGCCAAACATACTAGAGCTCAACTGCTCAAGTTTGAGTTGATTAATTGACAAACCGAATTCGAGCAAGTTAAAAACGAACTAAACTCAATACGATCTCGAGCTGTATCGAGTCGATATACAGCTCTACGTAAGATATGTGATAAGATTGATCGCATTTTATATAGCGAACTAAATATCTTATCTAAAAAATAGTGAACTAAATATAGAATATACACCTTTTGGGGATAACCATGTATACAACATAAAAGTGCAGGCAAGGCAACGTGAGGGTTTTGTCCAAAGCCATTGTCGGATTAGCAAAGAGCCAAATACCACTTCCAAATTAGCACTTGGTGTAAATAGCTGGTAGCTAAATGCTCAAATACACTGCATGGGGATCTTGAAGGTTGTGATTGTAATTTCCAAAAAAAAAAAATTTGATGTCTAATTATAGTGAAAATGACACAAATTATGTACAAATTTATAAGGGACATCAATCTAATTAAGATATAAGAATAATAAAGATATAATTAATAATTGATTAGGGAATGGGTTTGTGTTGGGCGAGGGCTAATGGAGCCCCACGTGGTCTCTTGGACCGATGAAGACCAATAGCAAGAGCAGCCCCTTTCTAGGAAAAAGATGACACACGGGCTTTGGTCCCCGCACAAACGGCACGCACGGCTCTTTGTCTCTCCTCCGCACGTGTGCCAAGTCTTGTTGTTGCCTCACCCTAGCCAGCTACTCTCCAGCTCAGCTCTATCCGCACGTGCTACTTCAGATTTTTTTTTTGGGTCAAAGTACTTAAGATTTGATTCGGAGCGTCTTCTGTCCACCAAAGTGGACATCTCGCACGTTCGTGCGTTGCACGTGCCCGTTAAATCTCAAACTCCGTTAATTGCACAATGACATTCCAAAAAAAACAGTCAACAAGCCTGATCGAACCAAAGAAGGGATTTGACCTTCAACGAGATTTCCATGGAGGGCAGCAAGAGCTTCATTAAGGTCTTACCGGTTCGATTCTCAACCGTCAACACTTCCATTTTCTCTCTCTTCAAGGCCTTACCGGCAGTAAGATTGATCATCATCTAGGAGAGAGAATTCGGAATCCATTTTCTCTCTCTTCAAGCCCTCTCTCCTCTGTGCCTCTCTCTCTTTCTCTCTCCTCCATAAACTTGAAGAACCCAGAAGCTGCCATGGCTTGATTTTTGTGGGCTATGGAGAGATGAGAGAGGAAAGGGGCTATGTTAATTGTTAAATCGAACCCGATCAAATTGAATACCCAAGATTGATCATCATCCACAAGAGAATTCGGAATCCATTTTCTCTCTCTTCAAGCTCTCTCTCTCCTCCGCGCTTCTCTCTCTCTTCCATGAACTTGAAGAACCCAGAAGGGGCTTGATTTTTGTCGACTGTGGAGAGATGTGAGAGGAAAGGGGCTGTTAAGTTAATGGATGGTTAGATGTAATAAAGACACGATGGACGGCTTAGATTTAAAACTTTATATTAAAAGGGCTCAAGTGAACATTTACTTTGGTGTACCCCAGAATTTTCGTTCCCTAATAATCGAGACACGAAAAATAAATATTGATTGCATATTCATCTAAACTAATTTTTTTCGATTAAACTCGATAACTTATAAATCGTTTATATGTTGTAGTAATATATCAAGTAAACTAATTTTTTATTTTCTTAATTTTTTGAGGAAATGAAAGTTTGAACACTAACTGCGAGATACATGTTTAACGGAACACCTATTAATTTTTTAATACAAATTGAACACATGCACGATCTTTAATGGTGAATTTGTGCTCTCATGTTGAAGAATGACTTTCATTTGGAGCAACTTCTTATACAAGGCTTGTGACTACATCGCTCTTTGACCTAGGTTACTTTAGAAAAATGGAGCAACTAAATGTATTAAAGGGGTGAAATACTTGTGCCAAAAAAAATAGTTGCATCGTTCAACACGTAATTGTCCATTGCAATCAACGGTGGAGATTGAAGTGGCTAAGTGGCTCATGGATGAGCCGAGCATTAGATTTCGCAACATAAAAGAAAAAAAAGGAAAATAAAATGAGAAAAATATAGGTGGGAAGTGGGAACCACATTCACGTGTTAGATTTTTGTAATGCACGTGTGGAGTCAGCCGACTGACACTAGTGCAAAAGTACCATCGAGTCCTACTTAGCTGATTTGGACGGTCATTAAGAAGGAGAGTCCTAGTCCCATACTTACTTGTCCGTATCTGGACCGTTCAAACTGATCGTCACGTCAGAGCAACCCCAAATACCAGAGATATACTGATATAGCATCTTTTTAATCACCACATCAAAGGACAATGATCTTCTGCGTGCAGTACCATGGTTAAATCACCTCTTGATCGAACAAGGACCTTATTAAAGTTGAGATTGATGTATTAACATTTGATTAGTACCGAAAATTCTTGTATCCACCAAAGTACAACATGTATTGTAATCCTTTCATTAATCATCGCAAGGTATTGCTTAGTTTGAAGAAGGGAGATGTATTCTACATTTTTATTTGATCGATGAGAGGGGGAGTCAAAACGTCTTATAACTATATTAGATACATTTTAATTTACACCTTATACGATATCTCGAATATAACAACTAATGTTTAGCTATGTCAAAAATTACTAAAAATAATTTTTCAGCCAAGCCACTATGCAATGTGATTTGGGTACAGTACCTAATCTGGTTCCAGTTTTGTTTAGGTTGCCAATCTCATTCAGACCATCCATCAATAATGGACTCGGCTATATCAGTTGCCTCTTATAGATCCACATCTTTTTTGAAGTCCTTTAATTAATTGACTGGTCTTGGGTTCGTGTGGCTATGATTCACATCCTTATTTCCTTTGGTTTTCATTTATTAATTCATCTCAAATGTGCACTTATTTCATGTACATTCATAATTACTCTGCTTATCTAATTTTCTAAGTTGGTGCCCCAAGTATTATTGTGTCTCGCTTTGTCTATTTGATTGTGGATTTTGAAACCCTAATGACCTGATTACAGAGTATTTACATATAATACATAATTACTCTTTCTAATTAGATTTCCTGGTCTTACAAAATCTCGTGGGAAAATTGCAAAATTTGCATGCTGTGTGTGAAAAAAGAAGAAAGAAAAAAGAAAAAAAGTGAAAGGAATCCGAATGGGTAAGTTCTCACACACAATTCTCCTCTTGAATAAAGAAAGCCTCTTTCCTCGTGAGAGAGGCACACAATACTGCTCTCTCCTCTATTCCCCACAGAAACTCTCTCTCTCTCTCTCTCTCTCTTCTCATCTGTCTCTAGAGAGAGAAAGCTCTGAGGGGTCGGAGGTGGGTTGTGAGTGGGAAAAGCTGAAATGACCGGCGGTGGGTCATCGGGGAGGTTACCAACTTGGAAGGAGAGAGAGAACAACAAAAGGAGGGAGAGGAGGAGAAGAGCCATTGCTGCTAAGATATACTCTGGCCTCAGAGCTCAGGGCAGCTACAAGCTTCCCAAGCACTGCGACAACAACGAGGTCTTGAAAGCTCTCTGTGCTGAAGCTGGTTGGGTTGTTGAAGAAGATGGCACTACTTACCGCAAGGTAATTTAATTTAATTTGCTTCCGTTTCAATTGTAACTTGGCTTCACTTCTTCTTTGGTTTTGGTTCTTGCTTTTGTTTTTCACAGATCTGCATGCTAATCATATTGAATTGAGCTTCAAATGGCTGATGTTGGTTTTTGGGTTCTTGTGAATCCATTCCTTCATCCTAATTAGTAACTACAGTTTTGGGATTTAATCTTATATGATCAAGAGATGGAGCAATTTTTGTTGGTTTGAAAGTTTCTGTTTTGACGAATTAATCTCTTCCATTCAATTGATAAAAAAACTACCCTTGATTTTCTTTTCTGTAATAGAATTTGGTTTTCTCTGTTCTTGTTCTGCTCAGGATCTGGACCATTTCATTGAAGGTCTCTCTCTGTGCATTTATGTTGGATATGCATTTTCCATGATTAGTGGTGGTCAGTTATTGATGAAAGGGCTGTGAATTGTTCATTGCATTTTTGTTTTCGCATTGTTCATGAGATCTGTTTGAAGCAGGTCTCAATTTACTCAAAGTGTATTAATGTGTTGAAATCCAACTGAATTTTGGGGAGAAAAAACTAAGAATTTGAGTGAAATATTTGATGATTTAGCTCATTTCGCTTTCAATGAAGCATGATCTTCATTCATATGGTCTGATTGTATTTTTTTTTCCTACTTTGCTTACAGGGATGCAAGCCACCAATTGAAATTGCAGGCACTCCAACAAATATGAGTGCATGTTCTTCTATGCAACCAAGCCCACAATCCTCATCTTTCCCAAGTCCTGTGCCATCCTACCATGCCAGTCCATCCTCCTCCTCCTTCCCAAGCCCGACGCGTTTCGATGGAAACCCCTCCTCTTACCATCAAAACCCGTCCTCTTACCTTCTTCCGTTTCTGCATAACTTGGCTTCCATTCCTACAAACCTTCCTCCTCTTAGAATTTCCAACAGTGCTCCAGTAACTCCACCTCTTTCTTCTCCAACCTCTAGAGGCTCAAAGCGAAAGCCCGACTGGGAATCCCTTACTAACGGCTGCATAAACTCCTTGCGCCACCCCCTTTTTGCAGCCTCTGCCCCTTCAAGCCCTACTCGTCGCCACCATCTTGGACCTGCCACAATTCCAGAATGTGACGAGTCTGATGCTTCCACTGTGGACTCGGGTCGTTGGGTCAGTTTCCAGACGGGGGCACCTTCCGTAGCTCCACTTTCACCCACATTCAATCTTATGAAACCGGTGGCTGAGCAGAATGTTCTTCACAACACTGTTGTTGGGCATGGGGGGATAGGTTGGGGGAGCACTGTGGAGAGGGGACGAGGCTCGGAGTTTGAGTTTGAGAGTGGCAGGCTGAAAGCTTGGGAGGGTGAGAGAATACACGAGGTTGGAGTGGAAGATCTGGAGCTTACTCTCGGGAATGGGAAGATGCATAGTTAAGCATCATCCCTGCAAGATTTAGCTTGAGAATGTGTGTGTGTATAACCGAGAGGGAACATGTTATGTTGATTTCACTGGGCATTTCCGAAACTTTGGCAGCTGATTGAGCATTGCTTGGTGTCTACTTTCACTTTCTGTTAGAATTGGGTGACTTCGAAATCATATTCGGTGCATCATGTATTTCTTTAAAATGTACAGTTTACTCTCTCCTGGAGCCATTACAGGAATCTAATCTCATTGGATCTGTTGGTTATAAGAGCGAAATTCCAGGCACACTTCACACAGAAAGCCTTCATTTCTCAAATCTTTCATGTTGGGAAGTAGACTCGAGCAAGTTAAAATTGAGGATGTTATTTTCCGTCTAAAGAATCCAAGTCCCCTAAATAAGTTGTCGTCGCCGGTGGGATAGTGTCACCGAGCTTCAAACACAGAATGCGTCTTCTAGTACATTTCTTGGAGATCGACTCTATTGGAGAAACACATGCTCATATTTCTTGGAGGTAGCTGTTATAATTAGATTCATCTTGTCAGAAATAGTATCTTTCTGCTAAGTTTTAGTACTGTATTAGCAAATCCATGACATCAATCTTGTAGTTCATGTTCTAATTAAGGTTGGTTTTTGGAGTCATAAATGGGGATGGCAGTAGTAGAGGGGTGACTATGAGTTGCAATAAGTTTGAATGTCGTTTTTCTTCAGTAGGGACATTATATCATTCTGGATCAAAAGGGTTTTGTTTCTTATCCTTTCATATGCATATGAAATGTATGAAACTGAGATTATCTAAGTTGTGGGTCAAAAAAGCATCTCTATCTCTCTGAGAAAGAAAGCTCTCCTCCTCTCCTACAAGTAGAGGGTCCCTTTGGCCATGTGATATGTAGTATCCTGTGAATGCATGTGAATTATGTCACGCTTGATGTCTCAGTGCACCAACCAATTATTGGTGGAGCTGCTTTTGACCCCCCACCCCAGCCAGTTCAATAATCGACATGAGTTTCTGTACCAGCGAGTTATATGTGTGAACATATTCAACTGTAGGAAAGAAATAGCAGGACACCACTTTCTGGGTTGTTTTTTTTTTGTTGAGAGACTTTGGAATGTAACTAAAAGAAAGTTTTCATAGGGTAAAGCAAAAATTACCGCATGTGAACGAGAAAAGTTTGATGGCGGAAATTTAATTTCATTGACTGTCTAAATCTATAACCAATTTTTTTTATGTAAATGTCCTTTATATATTAAGATATTTTGAAAATCAAATTAGCCAAAAAAGGTAAAATAGTTAAATAATAAATAACAGAAAAAAAAAACACTAGCTGTTTGAAATAACCACCTCTATTTCACATTACACACATTCTTTGAGGTAACCACTTCTATCTCACACTATGGGCGTGTAATATTTCTTGTATTACATAGAAGTGAAGACATTTTGAGCTTTCGAAACAGAACCTCAATTAAGGCCGAAGCAATTGTGTGTGTCCACTAAAATGTCGATCAATTTGAAATGGGCTACCTGTTTGCACACCCGCACATCGCCTTATTTGGGCTTTTAATACCCACATAAGGATATTGGACCTTTTTCATTGCTCAACTCCTATGCCTCTATATGACATGATGAATTATTTGTGTTCCAAAAGCATAGTTATTAATTAGCCCAACAAAAAAAAGCATAGTTATTAGATGCTAGACCCTTATCATTGCGGGCCTATTAAGTTATGAAAAATGCTTGAAATCCATTTGACATGCCAATGCCACTTTATCAAATTTATACATGACATGGATTTTTACCTAATTTTTTTAAATAACCAAAATAAATAAATTGACAAAAGAAAATAAACGTGGTACTCAAACGCAGCCACCACCAATGGTGCAACTGCATAAATTTATCATCCCGCCGCCTCAATTCACTGCTACGCCAAAACGCCATAAGTGTTTTTATTCCAAAATCACAACTACTAACTTTTGCCAATAGAATCATCAACAAAAACTCGTATAGGCGTTCAACAAAAATTCTACAATACTCCCGAGTATTGAAACTACCCTATTTTGAACCATTGGATCGGGTGAAAGAAAAAAAACCATCATAATCGTTCTTGGGATGCAGAGCTTAACTTGACACCAACTTTGGATTAAATGTTGAGGCAAAAATCTAAACTATATGGAGAGACTTAGGAGGCCGGCTAGTTGTGGTAAGGTGGCACGGTAGAGGTGATTGTGGTTAGTGCTAGATTTTATGACAATGTGTAATATGCGACCTCATTTGAGATTTAAATTTAGAATCTCTAACGCCACTCATAAGTTATAACAACCATGTATGATCACACCATGCATGCATGCTTTAATTAGCTATAAGTAGGCTATAGCTATTTTTGTTTTTCATATTTGATAAAATGCCATAGCTTATTTGGTAAAGAATAGTAGCTGCAGACTTGCACTAGTAAAATGAAGCCTTAATATCTAAACTAATTAAGGCTTTAAAAAGAACAAAGCACGTAGATACAAGAGTTTTTAACCTTTTTGTTTGTTTGTTTGATGGGTGAGTTTTTAACTTAATTATAAATTAGCTTGCTTGCATCATCTGAAGTCTACTTGTATTTCTCTTCTCCATTTATGTATATCTCTTTTCCAATACAATCACTTATCCTTTTGATCTCACTTGCCGTTCACAGACCGAGTCAAGCACCGAACAAAGGGTGGGGCCGTGGGCTAAGGTGGGCTGCAGTTATATATTAAACAGCATGTGGTCAGCATCCCTAAAAAAAAAAAAAATTCTCTGTCATTATGTCCCGAATAATTTTCAGGTTCACCCCTTGGGTGAACCTATCCGTCCACCCCCCTCATAGTTAACATAGTTCTACTCTATAATTTCATAATCCAACCGTTCATGTTATAACTTATCCCTCATAGATCAACTCTGCAAAAAATCAATCGAATCGGTGATCGTTTGATCACTCATTCATATGAATTAAAATGAAAGAAATGGACGGTTCATCATAATAGTAGTTGTTGTTCTCAGAACCGTTCATTTGTTTCATTTTATTTCATATGAATGAGTGACCAAAAGATTTCCGATTCGATTGATTTTTTGCAGAGGTGATCTATAGAGCATAATTTATAATCTGAACGGTTGGATTATGAAATTATGAAGTGGAACTATGTTAAGTATGAGGGGGGTGGACGGACAGGTTCACCTAGGGGGTGAACCTGAAAATTTTCCTTATGTCCCTCTCATAGTATAATTATTTTTCGAGTAAAAACTTCAAATGGTACCTGAACTATCGTGTAAGGTATTTTTTAGTACCTACGAATTTTAGTTACCAAATATGGTACCTGAACTATTACTTTGTTACCTAATATGGTACCTCCGTTACTTTTTCTCTTATTTTGACCATTAATAGTAAGAATTTAAACCTCAAATGGTACATGAACTATCGCATAAGGTATTTTTTTAGTACCTACGAATTTTTTTTATACCAAATATGGTACCTGAACTATGATGCCATTACCTAATATGGTACATCAGGTATCATATTAAGTAAATGCGCAATAGTTCAGGTATCATATTTGGTAACTAAAATTTATTGGTATTAAAAAATACCTTACGTGATAGTTCAAGTACCATTTGAGGTTTTTACCATTATTTTTCCTGTCAAATATGCATTTGTATTATCATATTTTTTGTTTGTTAAGAATTTAGTTATTTATTAATTTTAGATGATATTTTTATATATAAAAAAGAATATTAGACATATTTTAATAATGATTATGCAGTTCATATATTTCATCAAAATATAATAGAGTCTGTTAAAATTTTAAGAATTTTTTTTGCGTCAGTTTTAATTCATGGACTTATGGTTCTGTGCCTGCACAGACTTGTTGATTTCTTGGTTTGATATTTAATATATTAAGCACCAATCAAGTCCTCTTTACTTAATTTATTCCCACGCCCACTTTCAATTAGCTCTGTCAAGTGTCAAGTGTCACCTTAAGCTAAATTTCCTCATCAACATCGTGGGCTCTGGGGATGTTCAAAGGGACCCGGGTCGGGAGTACTGTCTCTCCCCGGCACTAAAAAGAGAGGCTTAATTTCCTCAATCCATATCATATATTCTTGTCATTTGTGTTCCCCAATGCCACTGTATATGTCACAATACCCACTTTTTTAATGTAATGATTCACCATCTAAATGCCACGTACCAATTTTTTTTTGGTAGATCATCATGACAATCACTTGAAACAAGGAAACGTAATTCATCGACCATGTCTGGGTTTTCTTATTCTGCTTTTATGATCATTTCACGTACTAGTTGTTTATATATGAGCGAATAATTGAGCTCAACTACAAGTCTAGGCCGACACAAATTGTTGAGTTATACTCGTAACGATGAGTTCAAACTCAAAGCTTCATGCAGCGATACTCTCCAGTCCGGGAATGGGCCACCTCATCCCGGTCCTCGAGCTCGGAAAACGCCTCGTCGCCGACCAAGAAGTCGCCGTAACGATCTTCGCCATGTCCTCTTCCACATCGCAAGCCGAGTCCCAAGCCATCAAAGCAGCCACGACCCCGAAACTCCGCGTCGTAGAGCTCCCTCCGGTCGACATCTCCGGCCTCGTTGACCAACACACCGCGGTGGTCGCGTGCCTCGCAGTCATGATGCGAGAGATACGACCTGCGTTCCTGTCGGCTCTACGCAACATGGCGTTTCCTCCCACCATGCTGATCGTTGACCTCTTCGGCACCGAGTCGTTGCCCATCGGCGACGAGCTAGGGATTCCCAAGTACGTTTACCTTGCTTCCAATGCATGGTTTCTTTCTCTCATTACGTACTCTCCGACCCTGGATAAGGAAGTGGAAGGAGAGTACGTGGAGCGAACCGAACCGCTCAAAATTCCCGGTTGCAAGCCGGTTCGACCGGAAGATGTGGTTGACCCGATGCTGGACCGGACCAACCAGCAGTATTCTGAATACATACGAATAGGTGTTGAGATTGCACTGGGGGATGGGATTTTGCTGAATATTTGGGAGGAACTGCAGCCTACGACATTGGCTGCGTTTAGAGACGAGAAACTCTTGGGTGGAGTGACAAAAATGGTGCCGGTTTATCCGATTGGACCTCTGACCAGACCGGTCCAATCGGGCCTCCCAACGGTCAACGATGACTTGTTTGATTGGCTTGACAAACAACCAAGTGAGTCGGTGATATTTGTGTGTTTAGGGAGTGGAGGGACATTGTCTTATGAGCAAATGACCGAGATGGCTTGGGGTTTGGAGTTGAGCCAACAACGATTCATCTGGGTTGTGCGGCCACCCACAACAAAATCAGCTGATGCTGCCTTTTTCACTTCCGGAAATGGTTTGAAATTTCCTTAATAGCTATATTTTTGTTTGATAGTTCATAAGTTTTTTAGGTTGAGGCATCTTTAATAATTAATATTGATGCCTTTCTTCAGGTGATGGTGATCTCTCAAGTTATTTGCCGGAAGGGTTTCTGATCCGAACCCGCGATGTGGGCATGGTGGTGCCTCTTTGGGCTCCCCAAGTGGACATTTTGGGTCATCCATCGGTCGGAGGGTTTTTTTCACATTGTGGGTGGAATTCCACACTAGAGAGTGTGACAAACGGAGTGCCGATGATTGCTTGGCCGCTCTACGCAGAGCAGAGGATGAACGCCACGTTGCTGACTGAGGAGCTTGGGGTGGCGGTCCGGTCAGAAGTGCCGCCGTGGAAGAAAGTGGTTGGGAGGGAGGAGATACAGAGGATGGTGAGGAAGATTATGGTGGAGAAGGATGGGTTTAAAATAAGGGATAGGGTGAAAGAGCTAAAACTAAGTGGAGAAAAGGCTTTGAGGGAAGGTGGTTCGTCATATAGTGCACTGTCTCAAGTGGTAAGTAAAGCAATGCAAGATATCAAGAAAATAAGAGCATGCAAATAGATGTGTGCGCGATGAAGTATTTATCAAGCATCGATGTTCTATCACAATTAACTATATATATATATATATATATATATATTTCATATTGTATGATCTCCATTGTGTATACATATATACTCCAGATCATGGACACATATTTTTACTCATCTCCAGATCTAACGGTTTTGCTTAATTTTGACAAATGACAATGAATTGTTAGATCTGAAGATGAGTAAAAATATATGTCAAAAAATGTGTCCTATGATCCAGAAGATATATATATATATATATATATATATATATCAGTATATGTGAAATAAATATTGTGTAGTCCAGTTGTCAATAAAGCGTCCAGTTTGTATTGTGAAGAGATTTGGAGCTTTCTTACGATCCTCGTCATGCATCTTGTATTATTGAAGTAAACTTGCATTTTCCCTTAATTACTTGGTTGGACTACGATTAATATGGATGAAAACTTGGAAGAAGAACTTGCCCCGTGTAGGATACATGCACAAGTGTTTTTAGATCAGATTACAAGGGTGACGTACTTGTCGGTGCTTTTTCTTCCAATTTAGATATTCTGAGTTCAATTGCAATTGAGGAAATGACAGTAGTCAAGATTATGGAGTTGGCTTGGGTAGTGATTATATTTGATCACCAGGTCATGACGTAATTAATTAGAGGTTGCAACATGCAGTTGATCAAATTTGTAGATCTTGAGCAGTAATTAATTAGAAACAAGTCTTGGACACACTCATGCATGGCACACCGTCTCCGATGATAGTCTACCCAAAATCTCAACCCACAAATCCTCGCATAAATTCCCCATTCGCAATTCAATTGTGATAATATATAGAAAAACAATTACGTACAAAATAACAGAAGGACGAGAGAGGGACAGAGGCGCCAGATTATATAACTAGGTTTGTTTACTACGGTTGGATGGAAAGTTTACCATAGAATCCCTCCTTAGTAGGACTAGGATTTTTGTTCTCTGGTCAACTAGCTAGTAGGATTCTAATTAATTCTAATTCCTTTAGGACTACTGGAGTAGGATTCTAATTCTAATTTCTTTGAGAGCAAGACAGAGACACCTAATGAAGTAATTAATGATACGTACACAACGTGATGGCAAACTAGCCCAAAGGGATGGCCAAGAAAAGGGCCCAGAACAAGAAACAAGAGAGTTGAGTTCTGTTCCTTGAACAAACCTAGTTCAGACATGGAACAACTGAATAAATGAAAGGCATCATTGGCCCTCCCTCCATTGATAAGCTCCAAAGACTCAATCTTGACTCTCCAAGATGATGATGCGTTCCAGCTTCAAATCCGCAGCCAACCAGATGCCGCTCCAAAAATTTTAACAGAGGTAATTATTTTCTCATTATTATCATAAATGGAATCTCATTTTTTCGATTGTAGTAATGTTTTATTTTCCAACTTTATAACCCAGTGACCACTCACCATTCACCCAAGCACAAAGAGGCATTAAGATTCCACACAGCTGATACTTTGCAAGTGTGTGAATGCAGGGACGGAACCAGGATTGGATAATGGGTTGGGCTAAATCGAAAGGTTGAAATGTTTTGGCCGTAGGGCAATTTTTTTTTTTCCCCAAAGCCATATATATGAGTTTGACAATTTGAGGAAGAACACAGACGGCATACATAATATTGAAGGTTGATGTACGATGAACAAGACTTGATTAATTGCTAATTGAATGACTCAATGAGATAAAGGCATAAAGCTGCAATTCCAGAAAGTTTGAAATCAAATAATCAAAAGCAAAGATTGCATAAATATAAATAATACTCTAAGAAATTCTACAGATTCAGGAATAAAGGAATTGAAATCAAATATATATACTTACATGGCTCGCCGGGTCGAATTGAGTAATTGATTGAATGATTCAATGAAGGATCAAGGATGAAGAAATGAAGAACAATGATTCAAATTTTTGGGATTCTCATAATCCTAGATTCCTAATGCACTGGGAGGAGAGTAGGAGAAGATGACGTACTGCAGCAAATAACTAATATAATTTTTTTTTGGATGGGCTATTACATTAGTATCCCTATAGGTATTAGATTTTTACTGAAAATTTGGGTTGGGCTGCAGCCTATGCAGCCCACTATGTAGTTCCGTCACTGTGTGAATGGTGAGTGGTGAGTGGTGATGATCCAAACCACTCACCATTGCTTTTCCTGAATAGATTTTGTAAACTAGGTCAGTAAACAAGAAATTAAATTGATCCAAATTAAAAAACCAAATTTGACTTGGTTTAATTTTTAGCAGCGCCCCACAAGCAATAAGGTCGCCGTGTAACATCAAGGCTGCCAAACCACTATATTTTCCACCTAGATCCCAAATATGAAATTCATAACAAAACTTCAAAAAAAAGGTAATCCAAAGTAGGGGCCAAAGACTTTACCCGAACCATGCAATCCAAGTAAAGTAGGTCAGTAATCTTCGAACAAAATCTGATACCTTTGCAAGTGTGTGTCAGTCTTCCATGCAATTTCCAGTAGCTACAAAACTCTGCGATGAATGCTAATTGTTTAGCAGTCTTGTGCATTTTACTAGTGTACCAATGATACACTATTTGTTCACTCTTGAAATAGGAGATATATTTAAGTCATGAACAACCCAAAAAAAAAAAAACAGAAGAGTGAACAAATAACACAAATTGTTTAGTAAACTGCAAACATAATTTAGTGCAATCACATTGGCACTAAGAAGTGGGTCCAACTGTCCAAGTTAATATGGGTTCAATAAGCAGTGAGAATAATTAACCAGTTTCTTGGTGACTGCCAGGCACAGAGGCACTTGTTTATTCAAGCCTCTTAATTAGTATTTTATTGCTTGCCCTAACAAAAAATAAGTAAAAAAACTGTTGTTTGCCCATTCGATCGTCAGGAAATGTATTACAAACTTATGCACTTTCTTCAAATCATTTCTCTGGGGGCAAGCAGTACGTCCATTTTGAGATTTTCGATCATTATTGAAGACATTTAACATGCTTAATTCTCTGCTATCTTTGACATGTCAAACCTGTCATTCGGCAAGCAAATGAAGTATGTTGCTCTTAATTTTATTCGGGACTTGCTCTCAAGCAATTTGTTTCCGTTACGGACAAATTTGAATTGCATTGTTAGTACAAGATATTTTGATAAGTTTGGACTGTTGTAGTGTAGGTGAGATGTCAGCAGCTAGCTGTGTTGGGTCTTTTCAGTTGCAGCATTGTGGCATTTCTCAGCATGGCTAATTTACAGACTTTTAGGTGGTTTGGAAATAAGGATCGAGAGTATGATCGATGCATGTGTTATAAAATCTGGACCTTAAATTATAATATATATGGAATGCAATCAACCAATATATAATCTAAACGGTACGTGTCTAATTTATGTAGTAGAATCCATACCTTTTGATTTTACATACCTTTTGACTATTGTGGCGAATCCCCTCCAGTTCAAGATCCCTGACTGGTTTCTCAACAGAAAGAAGGATTACAAGCGTGGAAAATATTCTCAGGTGGTCTCCAATGCCTTGGATATGAAGCTTAGGGATGATCTTGAGAGGTTGAAGAAGATCAGGAATCACCGTGGTCTTCGACACTACTGGGGCCTTCGTGTGCGTGGACAGCATACCAAGACAACTGGCCGCAGGGGAAAGACTGTTGGTGTCTCCAAGAAACGTTGAAGAATATGTTATGGCTGTCTCGGAGGATGTCATGTTGTTGCTCTTTTTATTTTACTTTTAAAAATACCCTCTAGTTTAGCATCCTCAGTTGACTTAAGTTTTGGTGGATTAATGCAGAATGTCCAGTTATCTTCTATTTATTCCATTTGACTGCTTTGGACTTGTGTTTGAGGATAGTATGGTATGCAATGGAATTCGGTAATTTAAAAAAAAAAAAGTTTAGGAAAGCAATCAGGTTTACAATCTGAATGGAACCAATTTAGGCCATAAAATACAATTGCCCCGAATATTTATGCCTATAAATAAGTAAATAACCCAATCTATATATATATATATATATATATATATATATATTACAATAAAAATCCCAAATCTTAAATACGTACACAATTAAACTGCCTATATCTCATCGATCACATGCATTGTGAGTTAGCATAAGCTACCCTATTTGCTGCACTGTAGGTACGTAGTTTTCTCCATATATATGATTCATTCAGCTCTCTGTTACCAATACCTTAATTCTACGTCCATGGAGATCAAGCTCAAATAATCATCAACACGCAGCACTCCTCTGCAGCCCAGGAATGGGCCATCTCATCCCTTTGCTTGAGCTCGGAAAGAGACTTGTAGTCCACCAAAACTTCACCGGCCGTCACAATCTTCAATTCTTCATCGTCCCTTTCTGATGCAGCGGAATTATCATGTTGGAATCCACCAATGGTAGCCTTGAGTCCACAAGACTAGGGTTTCTCGAATCCACAAGAAATTCTGGAATCCACTAGGAAAATTGAGTAAACTCAAAGTTTTTATTAATATAAAAGATAGTTTAAGCCGCCAATTAAGGTTGCTTATATAGTGAAAGAAACCTTAGGGCGCTAACAAAAGACCTAATCAAGTCCACAGGTTTAATAAAAAGAAACAACAAAACCTAAAAATAAAATCTAAACTAAAAAGGAAAAAAAAAAATAAAAAATAAAAAATATAATCTAAAATTTAAATTCGAATTGGATTTAGTAAATCAATTTATTAGGTCTAAATTTGACGGGGCTCACTAAAGTGAGTCTTGTAGATCTTGCGATTGCCTTTTCGGAAAAGTATCAAGCGTCCAAAATGGATATTGCAGCCCAAAGATAAGCCAAATCAGATTTATAGTTCAAATCCTACATTTCGCGATAGTCACCTTAAAAGTCCAAAATCACAATTTTCCAAAAATTTCAGAAGCTAGCAACCTCATAAACCGTGAATTGTTAATCATCCAATTACTCTTCTTGATTTTGTGCCGTGTTTTTTGATTTTAATCTTTTTAGAGCTACATTGACCCCTTTCTTGTCTTACATTACTTCCAACACTTCCAAGGTTGAATCTAAACTCCTCAAGGTAGACGCCACCACGCCGGCCTCAAAATCATTGAACTCCCACCACCGGACATTTCCAGCTTTGTTAAGCTTGATGATGCTGTCACTCGCATAGCAGCAATGATGCATGCGAGAAGTACGACCAACATTTCGGTCAGCTCTGCACGACATGAAGTTTCGTCCTACCATGCTCATCGTGGACTTCTTTGGCACAAAATCTCTGCCCATTGCCGAAGAGTTTAGGATTCCCAAATATGTCTACATTGCTTCCAATGCATGGTTCCTTTCTCTCATTGTATATTCTCTAACTAGATGAACAAGTGAAAGGAGATTTCGTTGACCAGAAACAGGGCCGGACCTGAGATTTTCTGACCTGAGTCGAAAATCTAAATTGGGCCCCCAATTTTTAGTGTGTACTAAATTTTTTAGTTTTTTTGTAAAAATTTTCTAGAACTGAATATATAAACTCAAACTCTAACAACAAAAACATGAAATATATCCAAACAAATTATAATATAATCAAATAATAAGGCCGAAAATGTTCTAAATAATCACTTAAATACTATTTGCCTTGCAGTTTTGAGTAATTAAATTTGCATAATCAAGTTGTTCAACCAATTTTTTCTCAATTGATAACATAGCCAATCCATTCAACCTTTCTTGTGACATAATTGATCGGAGATAAGTTTTGATCAACAAAATATTACCTCAATAAATTTGATCATTGATCAAACCCAACACAATCACACAAAATACATGCACAACTACACATGCAAGAAAAAAACAAATTAAACAAACTAACAATTAAACTAATGATTGTTGTGTCTAAAATTATTTAAATTGATAACAAAATAAGTAGAGGACTAAAGTCTAAAGGAGCTAACCTGGTAGGTTGTAGTAGGAAAACTTCGCCGAAAAATTAACGTTTTTTTTTGGCAAGACCGAAAAATTAACGTTTGAAGGAGACAGATGCAATTGGATTAATTATCAATACATATGTTAATTAAAGTAATAAGGTGTGCTGCAATTGATGGACAAAGAGCCAAAAAGACACCAACGTGTCAATTACCTTGGGTAAAATAATTAAAGAAAATTGAAAAGACATTGCTCTTGACCTCTTGCAGTCTTGGAACCCTAAAAAGTAAAAAGATTTTATGTCAATTGATAATTAATAACGTAGCAAGTAGGTGTAAAGCTTGCAATTAAGGGGGGTGTATTGTATTTGGATTTCTATGATATTTTAAAAATTGTTGTGGAATTCAAAAGTCTAGGGGTATTCAATTAGGATTGTTAAAAAATCTCTAGAAGTCCGGGTGTATTCAATTTAGATTTTTAATGATTTTTAATGAGTCTATAGAAGTTTAGGTGTATTCGAAAAATCAAAGAATTATAAGGATTCATTAAATGATAGAATTGTGTGGATTGTTTAGTGTTAATTGTACAGACAAAAAGTTTTTAACAATCCAACCTCTAGTCTAGAGATTTCCATGGATTTCAAACTTTTATTTATTTTTTATTATTTCATTTTTCTATTTCACTCTCTCTCTCTCTCTCTCTCTCTCTCTCTCTCTCTCACACACACACACACATACACACACATACATCTTGTCATTTCTCGCTGTCACATACACACATAACCATATTATTCAAAGACGTAGTCACATACAACACAAGAAATAGATATTATCTATAAACTTTTATGATAATCAACAAATTAAAATACCGCAAGTTTTTTTTTTCAAACTCAAGTTTCTCTTAAATGTATTTTTCTATAATATAATGAATTAAAAAAAAGTTATTTTTAAAGTAAAAAAGAAAAAATCTAATGTTTCAATTTTTACAACCTAATGTACTTATTATATCTAGAAACCAAAAGCATGAAATGAAATAGAGGAAAAAAATAATTTGGTGGTGATTATCGCAAATAATTGATCGCTCATGAATATAAGCGGCTTCTTTCCTCTACTTGATGAGATGTTTTTCTTTCTATTTTGGTATATATGAAACTATGAAGTTAGAAAGTTTCCATGTTAAGCGATTTATTTATTTATTGGACTTTTACCATGTATTTTTCTCGATAAAATGATGAATATAAACAGTTTATCTAATTCCATGAAAGTTCTTACAAATCCATACAAGTTTATCTTTTAAAATCTATAGAATTTTAAAGATTTGATAAATCTGAAGATTATAATTCCATAGAGTTTGTAAATCCATAGATTCTTTTTAAATCTATCACTTAAAAAAAGTTCTCATAAATCTACATACAATACACCCCCCTAAGTTTTTTTTTTCGGGATTAATTGTGTATACATGTATAGACAAAAAAAGTTTTGGGCCCCCAAGATTTTCGGGCCTGAGTCGGCCGACTCTTGGGCCTGTACTCAGGTCCGGCCTTGATCTGAAAGAGCCACTCGATATTCCTTGTTATAGGTCTATACGTCCCAAAATCGATGTTGTTGACGGTGGATGCAGCGGTAACTTTGGTCTGTATATGTAATTTTCTGATTATTTTGGTGTTGGTGATGCCAGTCGATCCTTAGACCATATGGTGATCTTTACAAATAGAGCATAGACCACCAGGCCAAGATATGACCGGCAATTTTCTGATTATTAATTGCCTACCATATGGGCAAGTGTTCATATGCTACTGAAATGTTTTGACTTCATTATTACCAATGTGAAAAACTGAGAATACCTCTGTAATTCAAGGGATAAAATGTAATTCGTCCTAAACAGTATACAAGATTACAAGGTCTACTATTGTGTTGATATATTGTATATGGAAAATTCTAATATACATCATTGCATATCATGCAATTTTTTTAAAAAAAATGCAATTGCCGTTCAAAAATGTGAAATTAGGTATTTCAAAAATACAATTATCATTCCAAAAATACAATTACATTTTAAAATGATCAGTTTTACTTTTTTAAACAATAATTATATTTTAAAAAAAAAGCTACATACTACGCAGCTCTGTAACTATATTAGACGCATCCATTATACATATAACAGATAGTCAACAATTTATTATGGAACAGTTGGTCACAGATATCCATTTTCCCTATTGCAACCAACAGTCTGTGCTTAATACAGCAAAATAAAAAATAAAAAATACATTTTTTTTTGTCAAGAAAAAAGGACTATTTCTTAACAGATAAAGTCTTTCGCAATGTCTATGGCAAAAGACTTGCGTACAGCTGTGATTGTCCGCTTGGTGCATGCTTATTATATAGGATTGTCTAACATGGCAACGTCCCCTTGGTTCATGCTTATTATTTTATGACTACGTTCACATGGTTGATGCTTTTCATTTTATTGTATATATATCATGTTTTGTTTCGAGTTATGCTATGACTTCAATGGAAGAGATGAGCTCTAAATCATTTGTGCTACTAGTCCCCAGCCCTGGCATGGGACACCTCATCCCCTTCCTGGAGCTCGCCAACTGCCTCGTTGCCCATCACAACTTCCAGGCTACAGTCGTCGTTGTTTCATCAAACACCTCTCCTGCCCAATCCCAAGTCATCCAATCCGCCACAACCCCGAAACTCTTCGACATCATTGAGCTTCCACCTCTAGACACCACCTCCAGCCAAGTCAATGCCTCTGGTTCAGTCTTCACACAGCTCCCGGCCGTTATGCTTGATGCCCAGTCCTCTCTCCGGTCCGCAATCTCGGCCATGGAGCTCAAGCCGGCAGCCATGATAGTCGATCTTTTTGGTATTAGCGTTCTCCCCGTGGCAGATGAGTTCCAGATGCTCAAGTATGTAAGAGTCTCGTGTGGTTGGCCCCTTGCCCTACTTTTATACGCGCCTATTCTAGATAAGGAGGTGGAAGGAGAATACTTGGATCAAAAGGAACCGCTCAAAATCCCGGGTTGCAAACCGGTTAGACCCGAAGATGTTGTTAAGCCGATGATGAATCGGAAAGATCCTGAATACGAGTCCTTCATACGTATTGGGTTGGAGATCGGTGTGATGAGTGATGGGATTTTGGTTAACACCTGGGAAGATCTGGAGCCTACAAGTCTTAAAGCCATGAGAGAGGATCCAGAGTGGAAGCAGATCCTTAAGGTTCCGGTTTATACTTTCGGCCCCATGATTAGACCGGGAGGGAGCTCCAGTCCGAGGGGGGAGGTGTTGGGTTGGCTGGACATGCAGCCCAATGCGTCTGTGATTTACATTTCTTTTGGAAGTGGTGGGGTTCTATCGGCTGATCAAATCACCGAGATGGCTTGGGGTTTAGAGTTTAGCTCTCAGAGGTTTATATGGGTGGTGCATCCACCAAGCAAAGATGGTGACAAAGGCAATGACATCTCAGCCTACTTGCCTCAAGGGTTCATGGCTCGGATTCATGACAAGGGTCTAGTGGTCACCACTTGGGCTCCTCAGATGGAAATCTTGGCTCATTCATCGGTCGGAGGGTTCTTGTCACACTGCGGTTGGAACTCTTCACTGGAGAGTATAATGAATGGAGTGCCAATGATCACGTGGCCACTCTACGCCGAGCAGAAAATGGTTGCTACGATGCTCGTGGAGGACCTGAAGGTCGCGATTCGACCGAAAGTTCTGCCGGCAAAGAGGGTAGTAGGGAGGGAGGAGATTGAGATGATGGTGAGGATGATTGTGGAGGAGAAAGAAGGAGATAAAATTAGGGCAAGGGCTAAAGAGCTAAAAAAGAGCGGGGAAACAGCTTTGAGTGAAGGCGGGTCTTCGTTCAATACACTGTCTGAATTGGCAAAGCTGTGCCAGATCAACACCCAACGTCAGAAAGTTGGCAGTACATGATGATCGATCCCACTGGCCGGTTACATGACATAAACCATTTTCGGTTTTTGGATGTTTTCCCTATCGACCTTGTTGCTTTACTACTGTGACTTAAGAATGTAAGTAAACATGTACGTGTGTTTTCAAATTTCAAAACCATCATGTTTCTTGTTGTGTTAACGACAAAGTTAACGGATGTACTATTTTAGATAAAAAGTAAATATCAAAAAATACATTTTGCACTGGTGTGTATCAAATTAGATTTTTACCCTTAATTTGATTTTGTGTTATCAAGACTAGCTACAAAATTAAGGGTTATGACTTGACGAGCTTGGTGGGACTTCCCTTGATCCTTCCAGATTTCGTTTCAGATCGATAGCTTTAATTTGTACTTTGTTTTCATTTTTTCAAGGAAGCCAAGGATTTAGATCCCCAGTTTCCAACTCTTCTTGTCTGGTTTATGTCTCCTGCCCTTTGTGTACTTATTTAATTTCTTGAATGAATCTTCCATGTACAGTCATCGGCCGCAAATAGTTAAATAGGTCAAAAGTAGATGATGCCATCTATATATTTCACAAAGGAGATTGGAGAGTGGAGCGAAACAAGGGCAAAGAAGAGCATAGCGGTGTAACGGTGTTTCTAGTTTTCTTCTTTAATTTGTTGGTCTGCTATCCAAATGTGGTTGATCCTAATTATTGATCACACAAGGTCTACGTACTGTTAGTCTACACTCTACATTTGATCATATAAAAATTGCTGTTATAAATTTCCTATTGCAACAACCAGTCTTGTCCCAACAAACAGTCTTGTCCCAACAAACAAAAAGAGTACGTTGGTCTTGTTTCAGCTTAACAAATAGTCTTCCACAAACTCGCAGTGATCATCCAGTACTTAATTAGTTCATAATACCATTTTGTGGATGAAGCATGCAATCATACAATCACACACTTGAAATTATTTTTTGGAGACCCAAAAATATTTTTAAATTAGTAAAAGAACTTAATTATAAATAAAAATGCATGACAAATGCTCTCTCGTGCAAAAGTTTCTTTTGTCAAATTTGAAAAATATTTTAAAACTTTCAGAAGTAATCACAAACGTACTTAAGAGTTGGTGAAGATGATATTTAAAAAGACAAAATAGGTAAAATGAATTTTCGTCACTGAATTTAGAGCGAGTACATACAAAGTCTTTTGTTTTTTTGTGTGGTTACAATACAAGGTATTTCACAATAAGTGATATAACAATTACAAAATGTATTGTGGCAAAGGGTAATGCTAGGAGGCCTTATTAAGGCCTAAGATGCGGATATCTTAATCCTATATGACATTCTATGTCACATTAAATAATTTATATTTTTATATTTTTGTCAATATCTTGTCCAGTCAAATTTGACATAACCAATAAGGAAAATTACCAATAAGGTCAATAATAACCAAAATATTCCCAATTAAATTTAAGGTTCCTGTTTTTGCCCAATAAGGTGAGTAATTGGCCCAAGAGGTCACATTATTTCCCAATAAGGTGAATCCTTATGGCCCAAGCCTAAAATACTTAGACAATTTTGCCCTTGTTGGGTCTGTGAGTTTGTAAGGGAAATTTCTTCGATCCGGCGGGCACACACACACAGAGAGAGAGAGAGAGAGAGAGAGAGAGAGAGAGAGAGAGAGAGAGAGAGAGAGAGAGAGAGAGAGAGAGAGAGAGAGAGAGAGAGAGAGAGAGAGAGAGAGAGAGAGAGAGAGAGAGAGAGAGAGAGAGAGAGAGAGAGAGACAGACACACACCCAGGTCGAGTTTTTGATCTTGGGATTTAACAACAGGTCCATAGCCTTCAAAATCACCTCGCCTTACTTTGTATCTCATTTTATCTTCCAAGGGAAGCTTGAAAAATTCTTCTATTTCTTGCTTCAGTTTGTTCAGCAGTGAAGAGTTAGGGTTTAGGGTTTAGGTGTACTACAATCACAAAATCCCAAAATCACAGACCCAACAAGGGCAAAATTGTCTAAGTATTTTAGGCTTGGGCTATAAGGATTCACCTTTAGGGTTTAGGGTTTTGAAGGCTATGGAACTGTTGTTAAATCCCAAGATCAAAATTGTAGTACACCTTATTGGCTATGGAACTGTTGTTAAATCCCAAGATCAAAATAAGGTAAATGGCCTTACTTTGTATCTCATTTTCTCTTCCAAGGGAAGCTTGAAAAATTCTTCTATTTCTTGCTTCAGTTTTTTCAGTTTTAGTATATTGTTTCTAAAAAATTTTGTTTGAGATGTTGAAATTCGAGCACGAAGCTATATATTAGTGTTTCCTATATGACGAGCTTCAACATTTGTGGATAAAGAGATAAATAGATACTCCACTTTTGAGTTACTACACTATTTTAGTAGTACATGAATAGAAACATTTACAGCTTAGACATTATTCATTTTTTTTAGTTGGTTTTGTTGGTGTTTGATTGTTGGATTATCTAAAGAATTTGACAGATTAATCTTTGTGATGCACAAGAAATTTATATTTTCCATTTTTCTTTTGGAAGGACATCTTTGATCTCTTACATTCTCCATTCACTTATGTGGGAAGTCACTGCATTTATTCTTTTATATTTCTGGCTGCCCTATGTGTTTCTTTCTTCAATATCTTTTTGATTGATTTTTACCTAAAGAAATTGACTTGTGTTGCAGTAATAAAGTTAATAGCTATTGGTCTTAATGGAATGTTTGGTTGATCAGGGTAATTTATAGTCTTCTTCACTGACATAGTGACACTTCATTGCTGCAATATTGTTCTTGTGATGGTTTTAGATCCTAAAGTTTGTCAGTGTAAATATAACATCTGCTTTTGTTAATATTTCCTCAAACGTGACATACGTGCTCTGATGGAGCAAGACTCATGTCTTGAACAATCTATTTGCAACTAACGTTTTTAGAATCTTTATATATATGACGTTGTTGTGATGTTTTGAGGCTCTTACTCCCATAGAGAATCTTGATTGAATTCTCTGTGTGCCTTTGTTTCTTTTAAATTGGTGCAAGAGCCCTTATAGTAATATTGTCATAATTATTCATGTTCACGACTTCATTAATAATTAATGGAGATTTATGATTGCATATAGCCTATTATGTTCTATTCATTGGCAGTGTTGCCTTTCACTTGTTTTGTAATCTGCTACAGAATACATAAATGAATCATATGTCTTAAGATAAGTGGGAGTAAATTATTTTGTTCTGAACATGTTATGAAAGGGGTGAGAGATAATGAAAAAGAGATGGTTATGATTGGTACACCTTAATTTCCAGTTCCCTTCATTTGTCATGGCCTTAATTAATTGCACATTCTTGAAAACTAGTGCAGATTAGGGAGTACTTGACATGTTGATATATATATATATTGTGATTTACGTAGCTATCCTATTAATTTTTAGTACCAGTTATAAGGATTTACATGGTACATTTTCTTGATCATATTATAGCATTAACCTTTTGAAGTTCCTATTGAGCATTCTATTTTGCAAATTTCCGACTTAAGTAGCAATGTTGAATTTTCTGCATTTATTTTATTTTACTCGAGTAATGAGCTATTTCAGTGTTATAGCATTATTTGCAGATAAGATTACAACATGACTAATGAAATTTGTGTTAAGCTTCTTTGGAAGCCTTATGTTACAGATTCTATATATATAAGAATCCTTCATAATGGATCATACATTTGTTTACTTGCATTGCAGGTTTTACTGTAAGTAAACTGAGTTTTCATGTACCGATAATGGCTCCTGTGTTCTGTGAATTGTTACGTTATAATTGCAGGGTGCTGATGCTTAGTTAAGTGTTTGATTTCCTGCAGTTTAATGTGATGAGTCATAGAATGACTGAGTTTAAGGATGGTTTGATAATTTAGGCTTGTCTATGTGCACACTTCATAATTACTATATCTGATGCAATAACATTCTTGTTGTATGAGCATTGATAAGTTCAAGTGGGAGAATGTAAGAAATTATGTGACCTTATCAATGATCAATGTAGACAACAACAACTTAGCTACCTTAATCGCAGAATAAGTAATTAGACAATGCTTGAGTCATACGACACCATGACCTTTATTAAGTATAATCAGTACTGGATGTGGTATATATTGTTGGTTACTTAATTATTAAGTAAACCTAAAAGTACATGGAAATAAGATTAACAAGGCCTATATCGATTAGGACTAGGAATCCTTTATGGGAGGTACCTAGTCCATGATGCCTATAAAAGTCTTAGATCCCTGTTCTATCAATTACCACGCTATTCATAAACTCTGCCCCATTAAAGTTTGCATACAGGATTGATCAAGAGGAGAAGATCTATCATGGCTGTTTCGGGTTATTCTTAAAGTATATATTATTCATACATAAGCATGTCTATATTGACTACAATGACCAATTCAGGTTAGTAAAATTATATTGTTGCATATATGATAACTTAGAAAATATACTTGTATGAATTTGTTTATATAAATGTATTCTTGAATTGAACATAATTTAATAATTCAGTTTTACAAAAATCAAGCAGTATAGAAGCTTTTTAAAAGGTGGTTCCTCATATAATTCTCTTTCTCAATTTGCAAAAATGAATGAATATTCAATTGCATGGAATTTTCAAATGGTGTACGTGGAAACTAAAGTAATATAATTCCATGTGGAGAGGAAAAATTGTTTACATCATATTCTCAAATGCATTTTAATTTGTTTGTCTCACAATTTTAATTTGGATGTTCTTGCAAATTTTGTCACCCTCAACAAATTCGGTAGGACTTTCTTCGATCCTTCCACTTTCGTTTCATGCTGTTTTCAATTTTTGTGATGGAGGGCTAAGGCCTGCGGCCCTCTTCATATGCATGGTTCTATTCTCTCTTTTCTGAAAAATAAGGTTTATAATTATGTCCCTGCTTTTGTGTACTTATTTTCTTTACTGAATGTGTAATTTACCGTCAATGTTCGCAAAAATAATAATTAATTAAATATCAAAATATTGGAGGGAGGGGTGGTGGTGGGATTCAAAAGTAGAAGATGAATGGTTTCACAAAGGAGATTGGAGATCGAGACAAGGGCAAGAAGAGCATACTTGAGTTCTAATTTAGTTGGTACGTAATTCTTTTTATAGGTCATTGGTCTGCTATGCGTGTTATTTAAGTAGAAGATATATCGATGAAGCAGCCAATGAGCCGAAGTCACTGAACAAAAGTATGAAGCTGAAACTTAAGCCTAGTTCGTCATCCAAAATATAAAAAAAAAAGAGATCTCACCGAAAAATGTACGCCTAGAAACGAGGTTCGTAAGTTTTCGGTATGGTATTGAAATGTTTCGATTTTCATGCCAAAGTGAAAATACCTCCATTTGTAATTCAAGGGAAAAAATGTAACCGGCCGGTCCTAAATGTTATTGACATATATAGCAGATGGTCTACATTGGGTTGTGGCACAGTTGGTCTTATAAATAATCCATTTTCCCTATTGCAACTAACAGTCTTGTTCAATTCTAATAAATAAATAAAACTAATTAACAGTCTTGTTTAATTACTGCGGTAAATGCTCAAAATAATGCACGAATATCTTTATATAATCATCATAGATCCACGTGCTACTTGATCCACTTCGTACCACACCACCTGCAACTTGATGTATCGGATGAAGTATATATATGCCGTAATTGCTCTTTTGTGTAGTTGCTCTTCCTCTTACCACCACCAGGCACCAACTAACTAATACCATGGCGGAGGAGACGAGCACAACCACCAAACCACATGCCTTGCTAGTCCCAAGCCCCGGCCTCGGCCACCTCATCCCCATAATGGAGCTCGCCGACTGCCTCGTCACCGATCACAACTTCCAAGCCACCGTCCTCGTCGTCTCATCCAACATTCGAGCACAGTCCCAGGTCATCCAATCCGCAAGGACTCAGAAGCTCTTCGACATCATCGAGCTCCCACCACCAGACGCCTCCTCCGGCCACGACGCCAACCCGGCCGGTGCAGTCTTCACCAACCTCCCTGCCATCATGCTGGATGCCCAGGACTGTCTCCGGTCCGCAATCTCCGCCTTGGAGCCCAAGCCAGCCGCAATGATCGTCGACCTTTTCGGCACTCCCGCCCTAACGGTTGCAGATGAGTTCCACATGCTCAAGTATGTCAAAGTAGTATCCACCGCTTGGCCACTGACTTTGCTTTTGTATGCGCCGGTTCTAGATAAGAAGGTGGAAGGAGAATACTTGGATAGGACCGAACCGCTCCAGATACCAGGTTGCAAGCCAGTTCGGCCAGAAGATGTTGCAAAGCCGATGAACAACAGGAAAAGCCGTGAGTACGAGTGTTTTCTGCGTGCAGGGTTGGATATGGCTAATATGAGTGATGGAATTTTTGCCAACACTTGGGAGGAACTGGAGCCTTCAACTCTTAAAGCCATGAGGGAGGACCCAGAGTGGAAGCAGATCCTTAAGGTTCCGGTCTACGCAATCGGTCCAATGGTTAGAGTGGGAGGGCATGAGTCGGCTGGTCCAAGGAGCGAGTTGCTAGACTGGCTGGATGTACAACCCAAAAATTATGTGCTGTATATAGCGTTTGGGAGTGGTGGTGTTCTTTCCGCAGAACAGATCACCGAGATGGCTTGGGGCTTGGAGTTTAGCGCTCAGAGATTCATATGGGTGGTGCACCCACCAAAAGATGATAACAAAGGCAATGACATTTCGGAGTATTTGCCTGAGGGGTTCATGGCCCGGACTCAAGACAAGGGTCTGGTGGTCACCACTTGGGCCCCTCAGTCCGAAATCTTGGCCCATCCATCAGTGGGAGGGTTTCTATCGCACTGTGGATGGAGCTCCGCGCTTGAGAGCATACTGAATCTTAAGCCGATGATTGCGTGGCCGCTATTCGCCGAGCAGAAAATGCTTGCCACGCAGCAGGTGGAGGAGCTAAAGGTGTCGATCCGCCCTAAGCTTTTGCCAACAAAGGCAATAGTGAAGAGGGAGGAGATTGAGGTGCTGGTGAGGAAGATTATGGACCAGGAAGTAGGAGATGCAATGAGGGCAAGAGCTAAGGAGATTAAAGAGAGTGGGGAAGCAGCTTTGCGTGAGGGCGGGTCTACTTTCAAAACAATGTCTGAATTGGCAAAGCTGTGCAAGATCAACACCCAAAGGCAAAGCCAGAAAGTTGGGACTGAAAAATTGGCCCAACACTTCGAATCTGTGTCACCAAACAAATAAGGTGAGTGAACAAAATAAGGAAACTAATATGTTTTACCACTATGTGAAAGAGTCTCGTCCAGCACTGGTCTGGGACGTGTGCTTGTTTCGTTCCTTTTTCTTATTGTTGTTGTGTGTTACTTGGTGAAATTAAATATTGTGTATCTAAAATCTAAACCATCCGGCCAGTTTCTTGCTGCATTAGCCTACGGTGCTTTACTACGGTGACTTAAGAATGTAAGTAAACATGTACGTATGTTTGTAAATTTCAAAACCATCCTGTTTGTTGCTGAGTTAGTTTGGTTGTGTGTCATCAATGACTAGCTACGTCGTTAAGGATTATGAATTTATGATTTGAAATTTTGACAAGCTTGGTTGTTCTCATTTTTAAAAGGAAGGCTAAGGAAATAGATCCGATCCCCAGTCCCCAGCATGATCTTCTTGTCGACTCCTACGTACGGTTTATGTCTCCTGCCTTGTACTCTTTTATTCTTCTTTTTTCAATTAATTAAGTGGTAACCAGACTATTGCCTTCTACCTCTTATTCTGCAATATACATATATTCTTCAATGAATCTGTCATGTACAGTCATCGGTCGCAAATGGTCAAATATCAAACATTAGGGGGTTAAAAGTAGACGATGCCATTTAGTTCACAAAGGAGATTGGAGACTGGAGATCGATTGAGACAAGGGCAAAGAAGAGCATAGCGGTGTTTCTACTTTTATTGGTCTGCTATTCAAATGTGGTTGATCCTAATTATCGATCACACAAGGTCTACGTACTGTTATTGACATATATAACCGATAGTCTACATTTGGTCATGGAAAAATTGGTGTTACACATTTCCTATTGCAACAACCAGTACTCTTGTCGCAACAAACAGTCTTATTGGTTTTATGCCCCCTGGATGTACAACGTTTCTCATTGTTCCTAATATATTTCTCTTTTATCAAAAAAAAAAAAAAACAATATTGTGGCTTCCTTACACTACCAGGGTCGTAGGTTTGCCCCGACCCTGGTATTGTAAGGAAGCCTCCTTCTTACCTAAACTTTTTTGCACAAAAAAAAAAGTCAGTCTTGTTTCATCTTAACAAATAGTCTTCTGCAAACTCGCAAGGAACCCTGGCATTTTTATATATTTAATAAAAATTCGAATACATTTTTACTCGTGCGCGCATGGTTTTTGTCCTTTAACTATACGCTAACTAATTTTTTTTTATTTTCAAAATGATGAGTTAGTCATTTATATTTTGAGATACCTAAAATGTTCAAATTCCCTATATTTAGCATCAAGCATTTATTTATTTTGAGATACCTTCATTACATTGATTCTACTTTTCTTTTTTTATGGTTCGATTTCACATTCATTACTTGCTTTACATTTTTTTGTGCAAAGTTATTAGACTTAAACAAAAGGGTTTTTATCACAAATGGTACCTGAACTTTAATTTTTGTCACAAGTAGTACCTGAACTTTTCGTTTTCATCTTAAATGGTACCTGAACTTTTTGTTTTCATCCTAAATGATATCTATCGTCAATCTACCATTAAAAAAAAAACTTCATCCTACCGTCCAAAAATTGAAAAGAAAAAAAAAACAAAAAAATTTAGTTTTTTTTTTCTCTCTTTCAATTTTTTTTTTGTACTAAAAATTGAAGGTAGGTACCATTTATGATGAAAAAATGAAAAGTTCAGGTACCATTTAGGATGAAAACGAAAAGTTCAGATACTAGTTGTGATCAAAAGTGAAGTTCAGGTACTATGTATACAATTAAGGTAAAGTTCAGGTACCATTTGTGATAAAAATCCTAAACAAAAACATATAGACGATAATTTACGTACTATTTTTTATGAATAATTTAATTACCTAGCTACCTTTTTTATGAACAATTTACCTAGCTAAATTTGTATGAACAATTTATCTACTTTTTATTAATGATTTGCCTATATTTTTATGAACAATTTACTTTATTTTTTTTAAAAGTAATTTGCCTACTATTTCTATCAATGCCTTAATTGTACCATTTTTATCAATTTACCTATTATTGAATCTACAGGAGCATCTCCAACAGTAAACCTATTATTTTTAGCTAAATTATCTAAAAGTTAAATATAACTAGTATTTTTTTTAGTTCTGCTCCAGTAGTTGTAGCTATTTGTAAGTTAGATTGAAAAAAAAAACGTTGAAAACTGAAAAATATAGTCGTTGGAGTACTTAACTTTTACATATTTTCTCTCTCCTGTCTAGCTAAATACAGGTAGAGAATTTAAAAAAAGTTAAATTTAACTTTTGTTTAGGTAATCTGTTGGAGCTAGCTTTTACCTTAAATTTATCTATATTTTAAATTTATTTTAAAATGTGTCATCTGTTGGAGATGCTCTTAGAGAACTTAGTTATCTACCGTCATCAAGTGATTAAGTTATAAATTATAGTGTATTATTATTAGGATTAATTACAAAAAACCTCCCCTCCCCCGAACTATGGGGTTGTTTTAAATTCATACTCAAGTATCAAATTTTGTCATTTTCATACTTTGCATTTGATTTTTTAACGAATTCATACATGAGAGGTATTAATTTGTTAATTATTTCGCTAACGAATTCATATCTCCAATGTATGCATTCGTTAGCGAAATCACATGTGAGGTATGAAATTGAAAATAACGTTATAGTTCATGTTTTTTTTTTGTATTTAATCTTTATTATTACAATAAAGAATTGAATGTTATGGTTTACTATATGAATTGTAGACTTAGTTATAGACTTATAAAATTTTAAATAAATGTTGATTTTATATTACAATGTTTTATGAGTGTGGCATATTGTGTAAATAGTTGAAAAAGAATCGTAGGAAGATAACGTGTGTGGTATTTTAATTAATTATGGACTAAACCTAGTAATCGAAAAGTTAATGGTTCATATTCTAAAAGAAAGAAAAGTTGCGTAGATGTTTATATAAATATCTCATGAAATCATTTTTGGGAGACCCAAAAGCATTTTGAAATTAGTAAAAGAATTTAATTATAAATAATAAAAAAAATTTAAAAAATGTAATATATCTTGGGTTGAGTTAGAAGCACTCAAAAATAGTTTTACAAAACGCTCGTTAAGACGGTTAAGTACTTCCTCGTAAATAAGTTTTTTTGAAAAACAATTTTAAGCTTTCAGATGTAATCACAAACAGTTAGCAAGTTTTTTTTTTTTTCATGGGTCAAAAGATTTTCTTCCAGGAATCCAAGTCACATGACGTCTATGGTCAGCTTAAAGTTGACAGTGTTCATCACTGTTCATGGGTAGCTAGTCTCCCCAATGTTTTTAATCTGTACTGACTTACAGTAAGCAAGCTGGAGTGGAGATTGAATGAAAACGCAGAACCACATTCAAGGCAGGGAATGGCCTTATATAATGATCACATGCAGATCATACTTAATTGACCATTTGACCCTATCATATATTTCATATATGCTTTGACTCGCGTTGTCTGCGTTTAATATATCACCGGTCACAAGCTAATTACTGAATTCCATGGCGGAGGAGACGATCTCAATCTCTAAACCACATGCGTTGCTAGTCCCAAGCCCCGGCCTAGGCCACCTCATCCCCATAATGGAGCTCGCTGACTGCCTCGTCACCAATCACAACTTCCAATCCACCGTCCTGGTCGTTTCGTCCAATATTCCTGCACAGTCCCAAGTCATCCAATCCGCCAAGGCCCAGAAGCTCTTCGACATCATCGAGCTTCCACCACCAGAGGCCTCTTCCGGCCACGACGACAACCCGGCTGGTGCAGTCTTCACCAACCTCCCTGCCATCATGCTGGATGCCCGGGACTGTCTCCGGTCCGCAATCTCCGCCTTGGAACCCAAGCCGGCCGCAATGATCGTCGACCTTTTCGGCACTCCCGCTCTAACGGTTGCAGATGAGTTCCACATGCTCAAGTATGCGGCAGTGTTATTCATCGCTTGGCCACTGAGTTTGCTTTTGTATGCGCCGTTTCTAGACAAGAAGGTGGAAGGAGAATACTTGGATCGCACGGAACCACTCCAGATCCCGGGTTGCAAGCCGGTTCGGCCCAAAGATGTTGTGAAGCCGATGAACAACAGGAAAAGCCGTGAGTACAAGTGTTTTCTACGTGCAGGGTTGGAGATGGCTAATATGAGTGATGGAATTCTTGCAAACACTTGGGAGGAATTGGAGCCTGTAATTCTTAAAGCCATGAGGGAGGACCCAGAGTGGAAGCAGATCCTTAAGGTTCCGATCTACCCAATGGGTCCAATGGTTAGAGTGGAAGCAGGGCATGAGTCGGCCGGTCCAAGGAGCGAGTTGCTAGGCTGGCTGGATGTACAACCCAAAAATTCTGTGCTTTATATAGTGTTTGGGAGTGGCGGTGTTCTTTCCGCAGAACAGATCACCGAGATGGCATGGGGTTTAGAGTTAAGTGCTCAGAGGTTTATATGGGTGGTGCACCCACCGAAAGGTGGTGACAAAGGTATTTCAGAGTATTTGCCTGAGGGGTTCGTGGCTTGAACTCAAGACAAGGGTCTAGTGGTCACCACTTGGGTTCCTCAGTCCGAAACCGCGCTGGAGAGCATACTGAATGTCAAGCCAATGATCGTGTGGCCACTTATAGCGGATAATAAAATGCTTGCCACGCAGATGGTGGAGGAGTTTAAGTTATCGATCCGCCCTAAGGTTTTGCCGACAAAGGCAATAGTGAAGAGGGAGGAGATTGAGGTGTTGGTGAGGAAGATGCCCGAGGAAGATTATGGACCAGGAAGAAGGAGATGCTATGAGTGCAAGAGTTAAGGAAATTAAAGAGAGTGGGGAAGCAGCTTTGCGTGAGGGCGGATCTACTTTCAAAACAATAAGCATTTTCTGCTAAAGAGCTTCTTACTTTTTTAAGTTAAAGGGTTTTGATCTTAGCCGTCATAGCAAATCATTTAAAACATATCTGACAGTTGGAACTCACGTTTGTTTTGATCTGATGGCTGATATCAAAACTCTTTAACTTAAAAAAATAATGATCTACTTACCTGAGAATCATTCTTCAAAACAATGTCTGAATTGGCAAAGCTATGCAAGATCAACACCCAAAAGGGATAGCCTTTTGGCACTGAAAAATTGGCTCAACGTACACTTTGAATCTGTGTCACCGAACAAATAAGGTGAGTGAACAAAATAAGGAAACTGATTTGTTTTTCCATTATATGTTAACGAGGCTCGTCCACCACTGGTCTAGGACGAGTGCTTGTTTTGTTACTTTTGCTTATTGTTGTTTTGTTACTCCGTAAAATAAAATGTGTATCTAAACTCTAGATTGGATATTATTCTCAAAAAAAAAAATTCTCAAAAAAACTCTAGATTGGATATTGAATAATTGGTTGCTTTCTCTTTGGCTAGAGATTGGAAAGTTGGTTGAATAATTGGTCTCTGTCTATCATTTTCGCGATAAGAATCGAATGATCGGTCCCTCACTTTTCATGCTCATCTTTTCCCTTCCTTGGAAGAAAGCTTATATGCTCATAAACTCCCCAGGTAACATTTGATTCACCGGAATACTCAATTTCATGGAGGAGATGAGCTCAAAACCACATGCGTTGCTAGTCCCAAGCCCCGGCATGGGCCACCTCATCCCCTTGTTGGAGCTCGCCACCTGCCTCGTCACCCATCACAACTTCCACGCCACAGTCCTGGTCGTTTCATCCAGCACCTCGCCTGCACAATCCCAAGTCATCCAATCCGCCAAGACCCAGAAGCTCTTCGATATCGTTGAGCTCCCACCACCCTCCGGTCACGACGCCAACGCCGCCGGTTCAGTCTTCACACACCTCTCCGCCATCATGCTCGCTGCCCGATCAACTCTCCGATCGGAAATTTCGGCCATGGAGAACAAGCCCACCGCCATGATCGTCGATCTTTTCGGCACTGCCGCTCTCACTGTGGCAGAAGAATTCCACATACTCAAGTACGTAACACTAGTGTCCTGTGCTTGGCCACTTACTCTGCTTTTGTATGCGCCAATTCTAGATAAACAGATACAAGGAGAATATTTAGATCACAAAGAACTGCTCAAGATCCCAGGTTGCAAGCCGGTTCGACCCGAAGATGTGGTTAAGCCGATGATGAATCGGAAAGATCATGAATATGAGTCCTTCATACGTATTGGGCAGGAGATTCCTTCCATGAGTGATGGGATTTTGATCAATACTTGGGAAGATTTGGAGCCTACATGTCTTAAAGCCATGAGAGAGCACCCGGAGTGGAAGCAGATAGTTAAGGTTCCGGTGTACACTATCGGTCCGATGGTTAGACTGGCAGGGCAGTCCGGTGGTCCGAGAAGCCAGTTGTTAGATTGGCTGGATAAGCAACCCAATGAGTCTGTGCTTTATATTGCGTTTGGGAGTGGTGGGGTTCTTTCCGCACAACAGATCACCGAGATGGCTTGGGGTTTGGAGTTGAGCTCTCAGAGATTCATATGGGTGGTGCACCCACCAAAAGATGGTAACAAAGGCAATGACATTTCGGAGTATTTGCCTGAGGGGTTCGTGGCTCGGACTCATGACAAGGGTCTGGTGGTCACCACTTGGGCACCTCAGTCGGAAATCTTGGCTCATTCCTCGGTGGGAGGGTTCCTATCGCACTGCGGGTGGAACTCGGCGCTGGAGAGTATATTAAATGGTGTGCCGATGATCGCATGGCCGCTCTACGCAGAGCAGAAAATGGTTGCTACGCTGCTGGTGGAGGAGC
This sequence comes from Rubus idaeus, assembly GCA_030142095.1. Classification (NCBI taxonomy): domain Eukaryota; kingdom Viridiplantae; phylum Streptophyta; class Magnoliopsida; order Rosales; family Rosaceae; genus Rubus; species Rubus idaeus. The sequence goes on along the minus strand of CM057965.1, from coordinate 6,414,738 downwards.
TAAAGGTGGCGATTCGACCTAAAGTTCTGCCCACAAAAGCAGTAGCAGGGAGGGAGGAGATTGAGATGTTGGTGAGGAAGATGATGGAGCAGAAAGAAGGAGATGCAATGAGGGCAACAGCTAAAGAACTGAAAAAGAGTGGGGAAACAGCTTTGAGTAAGGGCGGGTCTTCTTTCAATATGATGTCTGAATTGGCAAAGCAATGCAAGATCAATGTTTAAGTGCTTGCTCGTGTTGCTAAACTTAAAGAGTGTGTGATTGATGGAATGTGAACACATGAGTTTCTAAAAGTATGGAGTTCTTGCTGTATTAGCCTATTTGGTGTGTAAAATCCAGACGTCAGGACATTAAGTCCAACTTATAGTAACACAATATAGGAATGTATTAATAAATATTATTATGTTTCAATAAAGAGCATCTCAATGGAATGAAGCAACTTGAAGTACATAACACATCCACTATATCATTTGCATTTTTTGGTTTTTTATTAATTCAATATGAACATAAAACAAGCTCACTATTTTCTTCTGAGAGAATAAGAACGTGGCTCACACGCTTATGGGTTCTGTGGCTTTCTTCAGCCATGCCTTCTCAGATTCATCCAAGTATGAGTCCAGAATAGATCTACATTTGGCATGGTAGGTGTTCAGCCATTCCAACTCTTCGGGTGTTAAAAGACTCGCGTCAATTAACTTCCTCTGATAGGGTGCCTGTAGAGAACAAAACATCAAATATAGAAAAAGCCGCACAGCTCAAACCCAACAGCAATTTCACAGAGAACCAGGTCAATTTAAAACACATTATTTAGGGGTAGATTCCAATTAGTTTTTATACAAAACTTTAGATTAGCATTCAAAGCATATAGTGCACTCATCACGAAAGACGAAGATTTAAGCCAGCTAAGTCAACTTGATATGTGTGACTAAGCACAATTTCAGTTCATAACAAAGTATGTACAAGTGATATTATTCGAACAAAAGATAACATAAAAGAAAAGGCATGTATAAAAAATGAAATCCAACCATCCAAGTGTAAGAGAAGTCACACAACAATCACATTGCATAACAATCATGACATACCCATGTTATATGCTCAAATTGCAAGTAGCCCTTGTCACCAAAGTTGAATTTTGTATCAGCTTTCTTGATTATAAGCACGTTCTCCAATCTTATGCCAAAATTCCCATCCTCATAGTATCCAGGTTCTGACAATGCAATTTCAGAGCAGTACAAAATAATAATGGTTATGCGATATAATTGGATAGGTCAGCATATTTGGATCATTAAATAGAAAGCATGCTATATTTGTGGTTTTAATACTTTTTTTTTTATTGAAGGAAGATTATTCTACAACTGTAAAGAAATGTATACTGTGCCACTAACCATCTGTTACAGTCATGGAATCTTCCAGTGGGACATTTCGAGGTCTGAAACTAATTAAATGGGGTCCTGCTCAGATGGATGGAAAAACGAAAGACTTGTTAGTTATCTCAAATCAAACTATATATTCAAGAGCAAACAATGAGCATTGTAGTTCATTATTTACCTTCGTGAACATTTAGGTAAGATCCAATCCCATGACCAGTACCATGTCGATAATCGAGACCATCCTTCCACAAAGGAACTCGAGCCAGAATGTCCAGGGCATGACCTGTAAAAAACATGCGAATGATAAATGTGAAATAAGATAAACTAACACTTGAAACACATCTCATTTAAATGGGAAAAAAAGAAAAAGAAAAATTAAGAACTTGAATACCATTGGTTCCATTAGGAAAACGAGCATTCCCTAGAGCAATATGACCCTTGAGGACCTGCACAGGATAAAGCAAATAAAGTAACTTTACAATACCCCAGGGACTAGGGTTTGGCTCAAAGGTTTTGGGGGATAATTGTGAATCTGAATTAAAGAACTCAGCAAAAGACTGGACTATTGTGAATCTGAATTCATTTTAACATTTAAAAAAAAATAACAAGAAAAAAATTGAAAAAGATGAAATTTCATGTTTAGATCATGCAACTCTGATTGGTACTGAACTGTACAGGGTGACAATGAAGGATATATAGCAATGCATGAATGAACTACAAGATTTTGGCAAGTCAAAGCATATCAAAACAGAATTGGGACCATGATAGTGAAATCAGGCTAAGCTCAACTATCGAATAACAAAGTGTCCTAAAAGAGAAATGAAAAGTACTTACTGCCGTATAGCATGCTTTCTCATGAGCTGAAGGTTTCCCGAAATGAACAGTCCGTGTTATGTCAGTTGTTCCATCTAGATACTTCAACCATGCCATCAATACTACCGATTAAAAAAACTGAAGCATGACAAAGTGTGTATGCTAGAATAATAAATATCATGAGTTGTCGAACCTGTGCTCCAGAGTCAAAAAGATATATGCGGTCTGGATCCAACTCGGCACAAGTTTCTGCTTTTGGTGAATAATGGATAATGGCAGCATTTGGACCAACCGAGGAAATAGTGGGGAAGCTTAATCCTCTAAAGTTCTGCAAATATAACAGAAAATAAGATGCTTATCACGTCAAACAACCCAAACATACAGGGAGGGGCATATATACAAGTACACATGTAATTAATAAATTGCACTACATATTTAATTTTCAGTAACCAACTTTTAAAATGTTGTGGTGAAAGACATATCTCCGGATTATCTACTACTATGTGAAATTCTCTTAGTAAAAATTTCACACTACCTCTTTCGATGCTCGAAAGCCTTCCAACTTATCACTTGCAGTCACCTCAGTTAGTTTTGCAGTTTTCCTGCCATAGTTCATTCCATCAACATATCAACATATGATACAGTAGTGTGCACCTTGACGGCTTAACTTTTATTCAGTAACTAAAATATTAATTGAGTGATAATATTCATGCATGAATGTCAGAAAGCTCAGAACAGTTTTCCAGCTCATAACTGCAATAGATAAAAAACAATTTCTTTGTGCTAAAGCAGTAAGTGTCTGCAGTATAAAGCTTAGTGTTCAACTTATCATTGTATCAGGATATTCCATTACGTGTTAGTTTCTTTGTAATGGAAAGCGTTTTGTGTTTTTGTGTAATGAAAATTAATACTTGCAACATCTGATTACTTCACATCTGACTAACATTCTAAACCATGCTATGTCAAGCCTATAAAACATCTCATCCTTCTCGTGAGAGATGTGAAATTCAATCAGGAAAACAAACTTACGAGTGTTTTTTCTTATCTGTTTCCTCCTCCAAAAAGAAACCAGAAGCTCCATACATATCCTGCATCTGCATTTTTAAAACAACTTCAGGAATTATTTCAAGCCTTTGATATTGTTGCCGAACGCATCAAAATCAGGAAAACACACTTGGAAGATGAGACAATATATTCATATGTTGTTTAGAAAATGTAAGATACCAAAGGTTTCAGAGTCTACCTGTTTATCTAACCAGACATGATATTGCACAACAGCTGCACCATCTCGAATGTGAGAATTCTTTAACCCTTCCAACTCAATTGGATTCTAACATTTAAGAGAAAACAGTTGATATAAGAAAAAAGAGAAAAAAAAAAAAAAAAACTTAGGAAACCATTGGCACAACAAACAGAACAAAATTTCTACATTATATAGAAAGTAAGCACACTACCTTTAGAGCTTTTGCAAGAGCCAAAGGCGACTGCTGCAAGAGAACCTTGTCAGGGTTTAGCTTTGAATACAAAGCATAACAGCAATAACCAGGGTCGGCCCATATGAGATCATTATTACTTTCTTCTGCTTTGATTGTACCATTTCCTGTGTTATTTGTTATTTCTGTTTCAGTTCCCTTGCCTTCAAATGAAGGTTTAAGCTGATTAGATGCAAGCAAGCTGACATCTGAGCTCACTGCTTTATAGTCCCGAACTTCAATCCCGTTTGTTTCCAAGTATGAGTTTACCTACATAGCACAGAAATTTCTCAACTAAGTCTTAACTGATTGTCTTTTAACAGATAGGCGTTAACTGATTGGCCCATTAATTTCACACTTACAAACTTGGAAAGAAGGACAAGTACAAGAAAATATTAAAGGACATCAGAACTTTGTTCCACGGTTTTAATACTTGTTACAGTAATCAGATACATAATCTGGTGAAGGCCGATAGTAAATCATCTATTATTACCAGTGTCTTGATAAGTTCAAACTTAAACCAGTATTCACCACCATAAGACGGTTGATTGAGAAGATGATGAAAATAGATACATATGAGTTGACTGACCTCAGAAGAAACCTTCCTTTTGTCCACATAGAAGAAAGCCGAGTTCAGAGTAACTATGGCAAAGGCATGAACAACTGGACTGTAAGCAACATCAGTCCCGCGGATGTTATACAACCAGCAAACCTGCAGAGTCATGACAAGATCAAAATAGAACAACCATATCTGTCAAAGTTCAAGGAGGTTCCTAATGCACAATATCAAGAATGAGGAAAGCTATAAAGAAATAGACCAAACCAACACACCTCATCAAGTGCTGATATGATTATACTATGAGCTTTCACTTGCACGAGCTTTTTCCTCAAATCCTTCAACTTATCTGCTACAGAACGACCAGCATATTCCAAAGGATGAATAACTACAGGATTAATTTCCTGAGGAGGCTGACTTTTCCAAACTTCATCTACCAAATTTGTGGAAGTTTGAACTAACTTCTGTTGTTTCTTGACAAAAGTACGATCCCATTTTTGTGCGGTGTCTATCGATACACACCAAGGATCAATACCAATGGCTGAATGTTCAGGAAGATTCTGACAACCAAATCATGAAATTCACTTAATTAGACAAGAAGAACTTGTAAAAAAGACAAATAAGAATGTACAAAGTTGCTCTTTAGGCAATTTAATGATAGGACTCATTAGGAGTTCCTCAGAACTAGTGACTCACATCTGCCATCCACACATCTACAGCAGGGTCTTCCCCAATTCGCATAAGCTGCCACTGTTCACTAAGCTGTTGTGTTGCCTGCAAAAAGTAACGACCATCTGTCCAAAGCCGTGCTTCATTCTTCGTTATAAGCGCCAAACCTGAGCAAAATTCAAAACACAATTTAGTATACACATTCAGATTACTCTGATAAGCTAGATAATTATATTGAAGATGGAACCAAGCATTTCTCTTATACACATTCAGATTATAATCAGATTAAAACCCATCAATATGCATCAAGATTCCAACTTTGATCAAATTCTTTCAAATACAGTCGTAAATTAATAAAAGAACACTGACCGGCACTTCCGGTGAAGCCAGAAACGAATTCGCGTCTTTTGTCTCGTGCAGAAACATACTCACTCTGCAATACAACATAAATCACAACGCAAAAATTACTCGACAATCGAAATTTACTAAATTTCAGTACAAAAAAAATCCAATAAAACTAAGAAAAGGAATGATATTCATGATCGTTGAATCGAAAATTCTGAGATACGAATTCCGGCGAGAACCGCCATCTCTCTCTTCGGAAGGTATGTGTATGTGTAATTTACCTGGTGATAATCTTCGGAAGGTACGACCAAGGCGTCAAGCGGAGGAGAGTGAGACGCCATTAAAGACCTCAAAGCGCTCAGAGTGTCCGCCATCTCTCTTGTCGTCTTGGTTCAGAGTGAGTGTGAGATAAATCGATATAAGCAATCGCATGTTATTGATCCGTTGAAGACTCTGTATAAACGTCTGAGTTTCCGAATATGACCTTGTCATTGACCGCATTTAGTCTACCTTTATCGCTTTACATTTTGGGTTAAAAGGTAAAAATTATAGGAAATATAATTCTACCGGGAAACAATTTCTCATTCATATCCGTCATACAAAAACATATAAAAGTATATAACAATATCGTTTAGATTAAAACATGGGTGTGTACAATAGGGTGCCCCTCAACACATCAAACAATAGGACTAAGTCGACTAACCCATGTGGAGCTGATCAACCAAAACATATAATATATAGGCAGTTATTTCTCAAAACTTCACCACTATTGAAACATGCACTTTAAAAAATATTTTAATTAACGGAACTCGAAAATACTTCAGTAACATTAGATTTTATCTTTCACCTCGGTTTGAGTCAAAGAGAAAAAAAAAAAATCAGAGGATATAAGTAAAACAAACAAAAATGTGAGAAAATGTCATAAAACCCTTGAAAATATCTCATATAGGCTACATGTGATCTAATTTAACTGAATTCTAACGAAAAATTGACATAGGTATCCTCATGATGTGTGTTTAGAAGTTCAGGTACTTTATTGATTACTTTTCAAAATTGAAAAATATTAAATGACTAATATGCCCTCATAATTAACGGTCAAGTAATAAAAAAAACAGAGGTATCCCGATGATGTGTTTTTAAAAATTTAGGTACTTTATTGATTATTTTTAAAAAATTGAGTATTTTTTTGTCCAGTACACTTTACCATGATATTGATAAAAACTCAATTGATAATGCTAGCATATGTCATCCCAGCTTCACCATGTTATTTCAACTAGGATTCAATTTCGGTGAAAAAGGGTTCCTGACTTCCTGTTCTCAAACAGTACTCATCATTACAAATGGTGCGAAAAAGATCAATATATACAGTGATGAGCAAAACTGAAAAGTGAAAAGACAAGAAATTTTCTCATATATCAAGTCTTCAAATGGTATGAATTACATGTAGGGAGTATACAAAATGACAAAACCCACAGATTCCCAAATTATTTTGCCCAAATCAGGCAGAACCACTTTTAACCATTTACAGCTTTTTGAACAGATAGAACTGGAAGTGAAGACAAAAGAAAGAACTAACACCGGAATGAACTGTAACACATGAAGAATGTAGCATCTTTCAGCTTCCACGGGAATAAGAAAATGCAAAGACCAATCACATGAGAGATATATTTGGAATGAAAAAACAGAAGCAAAATGATGGCACACAAATATGCTAAAATCAGGAATTCAATATCAAGCTTGGGCAAGCTTCTTGACTACTGCCGCCATATACTTCCCCTGATGCTCCGCAAGCCCCAATTCCGTTTCACTTGGCCGTCTCGAGCCATCGCCAGCAAAAACGCCGGCACCATATGGAGAACCCCCTCTTACTGAGTCCATCTTAAACATGCCAGCTCCAAAAGTATACCCAATAGGAACAAACAGCATTCCATGGTGTGCTAACTGGGTGATTGCTGTCCAACTGCGATATACAGCAGAACACAAGACTCAATAACTTTATTTGCAGTGACAATTTTATTCAAAGAATGAATATAACCAACACCCAGTAGAGATTCAAATCACATTTACTTCAGACTGTTTGAAACAATATCGAAACAAAAGAAGCATTTACAGACACAAACTTTCAGTATTTCAGAAAATGACATGCATCTCTTGCATTGTACTCTATTTAATTTTTTCTAGTGATAAAAGCAAATTCAGCTTTGCTTAAAATGTACTCTTTAACTCTAATAATAATATAAAGCTAAGGACAAATCATTTCTTCAAATGCACATTGGAAAAGAATGAATGTCAAGCTTCATGGGTCGGAGTCTGATCAAGTTTTATGAGCAGGAATCAAGTTCAAAATAGAAAGACACAACAAGAATATATAATGTACTCTCAATTGTAGTCAGAAAGCTTCAGTCTTTCAAACATGGATGCTTATTATATAAAGTAAGAGCAAAATAGAGGCTTACGCAGTGGTTTCTTGGCCACCTCCTTGAGTCCCCGTACTAACAAAAAACCCAGCCGGCTTGCCAGCAAGGCTCTGCTCCTTCCACAATCCCCCCGTCGAGTCGAAAAACGCCTTCATCTGCGCCGCCATGCACCCGTACCTCGTCGGAAACCCGAACAAGACCCCGTCCGCCGCCGCCATCTCCGCCGCCGAAATCTCCGGAATTTCGGTGTCCTTGGGCGGCGCCTTCATCGCCTCCAACACCTCACTCGTCAACGTCTCCGGCACCCTGTACAGCACCCCCTCCACTCCCTCCACGCCGTCCACCCCCTTCTTGATCCTCCTCGCCAGCTCCTCCACGTGTCCGTACATCGAGTAGAACACTATGAATATCCTCAATTTCACAGCCGCCGCCGGAGGAATCGGACGCGACTCCTCCGCGGAGGCCGAAACGTCGTCGTTCGGACTGGAATCGGGAATGGGATTGGAATTGTGCCCGTCGACGGGGATCGGCGCGTCACGTGAGGCGGTCGTGGCATCGTCGGCCGCGACGCCGGAGGGGACCTTCTTCTTGCTCGGGACGCAGCCCCCGCCTTTCCCCATCTAACAACAGCGATATTCCGGAATGAGGATAAGGTCTGCTGCTGCGCCAAATTCCAAACACGAATTTTCAGCTGCGACTTCCTTTCAATTCGGGCACAGACTACAGAGCTTCTTTTCCAAACTTCGAATTTGCAAAATGATTGATTATATTATATTTTCGCACGAGAACACGTGGCGCCTCGAGAATAAAGCATTTCTTAAATGGTATTTATTTATTTTTAAGCATTTTTACTCTTTTGACAACTATCAATCATTAACGATCTACCTAACACTTTGATGATGAATGATTAGATGTAATGAATAAATCGGTAAGGCCGTTCTGCCCTTCGAGATCCCAAGGAATATAGAGGGGCACCGATTTAGTTGATGTTGACATTGTACCATACACAAACCTAATTCATAAATGCTGTAATCACTAGAATTTACAAACATACTTATGAGCATTTATTCGAGTTTGGCCACTGATTCTAATGTCCTCTTCATTCAACGCACTAAGAATGAAACATTCTATTGATTAATGAAAGAGGTGAAGTCAAGCAATTTACTACAATCATGTGTGTTAATAGTTTCGCATCAGAGGTTAATGGTCAAATTTACACTACTATAGCACTCTTCAGGAAGGGTTTTCAATTCCCGACCTTAGAAGTATGAGTTTCATAACAGTCTATCATTTCTTCTGCAAAACATTAGAAACTGCTGATGCTGCAATACATCTCACTTGGGATTCCTGAGAACGATGATAACAGCATCTCCGCGGAGAAACATCTTGCTGATGAACCGATCTTTGTTAACCGGTTGGGCTTTTTTCTTGCCTTTTCCAGTCCTTGGAACCTGCAAAGACCAATAATATATGTATAAGAACAATATCGAAGACCAAGAAACACAAAATGTGACCTGCGGAAAACCAAGAAATGAAACACAATGATGGAATGAAATTACCTCAGTCCACATCTCCTTGACATTTTCCAGAACCATGTTGCAATGCCGATCAAATGCTCTTACAGTCCCAAAAAGCTTTCTGTTGTTACGGCAATTGATAAGCACCTATTAGCACAAATTTCAATCAGAATATTTCCCTTCATATGTAAAGCCTTCATGGAAGGAAAACTATGAGAAAGCAGTACCTGAGTATGATTCTTGACACTCATCATAAGGATCGAGAGTGGTCCTGTATTGAACTCCTCTTCTTCGTTCTTCGCACCCTGCCACAGTTAAAGATTGAATAAGCATGAAGACAAATCAATCATCAGAACTGGTGTACAAAGTTGGGGGTTTCAAATATGAGAATAGTCATAAGAGTCCAGGTCTTTTTTTCTTTATTCATGTAATAATATACAGGATTGGTACAATTAGCTGGTTACATTTAGCAGGAAGAATGAATGTTGCAACTTGTTCGAGGCCATAATCAAAATAATTATAATTTGATAGGCACGGAGAATCGCTTGATATTATCGCCAACCTTCAATGCAATTTGCGCCATATTTAAAGATTGGACGCCCTTGCTCTGCAAATTGGCTTTTCTATCAAAAAGAAGAAAAAAAGTTTTCCCAGAGAAAAGAAAGCATACAATTTACAACTTATGAGAGAAACTCTAAAACATTTGGTAAAGATGGTTAGATTTGTCGGGAAGAATGAATGTCCTGACTTGTTCGAGGCCATAATCAAAATAATTAGAATTTGATAGGCACGGAGAATCACTTGATATTATCGCCAACCTTCAATGCGATTTGCGCCATATTTTAAATATTGGACGCCCTTGCTCTGCAAATTGGCTTTTTTCCAAAAAGAAAAAAATAGTTTTTCAAGTAAAGAAAAGAGAATTTACAGCTTACAAGAGAAATACTCTCAAACATTAAGTAAAGATGGTTAGATTTAGCAGGAAGAATGAATGTCCCGACTTGTTCGAGGCCATAATCAAAATAATTAGAATTTGATAGGCACGGAGAATCGCTTGATATTATTGCCAACCTTCAATGCAATTTACGCCATATTTTAAATATTGGACGCCCTTGCTCTGCAAATTGGCTTTGTACTTTTCAAAATAAAAGGGTTACAAGAAAGGAAAAGAACAGAAAAGAAATCATACCATTTACGATACTATTGGGACTGGGAAACCCTGAGGCCAATTAAAATCCTACATGGATGTAGAGGATAAATGAAGGCGATGAGATTCCTTAAAATTTGGAAAAAGAAACATATATATAGACATATAAGCCATGATCAGTTTAAGAATGAGAATTACATTTGAGAGAGACACAATTTCAGACACATTTTGCAGAAGGCAGACATATTCTGGACTTGACCAGTTGCCACAAAATACCCCATCAACATATTCAATACAAAAACAGAAGAAACCTTTTTGTAGTATAAAAAATAGATGCATCATTCAATACATCTCAAACGAACAAATCCAAGATGCTTTGTTGTACCGAATACTGTCGACTAACACTAGTTCAAAGTTGCATAATACATATCCAATTTCAAGACAACAGTTTACCTCAATTTAAGACAAAACAGGACAACCAATTAGACATAATAAAAAACGCACTAAATTAACTAAAGAGCAGTATAACTTACATCTTCTTCCATTGGGCGGCTGGACATCTTGAACAGAAGGTAGGGTTTCTAAAGTTGATCCGAAAACTGAGAGTCAACCTGCCACAGAATACATCAACCTGATAAATCAACTTGACATGTGAGATTACAAGTAAAAACATTCAGCAGTTGTTACACAAATCGGTTCAAGCATTACTGCCGAATAGACCTAACTCAAAATATCTAAAAACACATCAATAGTCTAAAATCTAAATCATAAAACCAAAAAGAACATGAAATATTTTCAAATCGAGCATCTATCCCTAGAATATTTCAAAAGCTCTAGTCAAAACCTAGACCCTGAAAGTTACTGATTCCTATAATCAAAGCTATAAATAAAGCACTAAACCAATGAAAATTATCGAATAAACAGTGTTTCTGAATATGAATAATTACCTAGCTGTGTGCGAGAGAGATCGGAAGTGGCGTCGGAAACCAAATCGACGAGAGAGGAAGAGAGAACTAAATAGCTGCGAGCAGCGAGCTAGCAGAGTTGGGGTTTATAAACAGCCTAAGCTGGTAGACGCGGCATATGGTGGTTTGGGCTTGAAATTTAAGTTTGTATAAGCACAATAAGAAGAATGTAAGCCCAAACTTCATAACCCATTTGGGCCAGAAACCCACTTGGTAAATGTTGGTTGGACTTTTATTACTATGGTCGAGGTAACTTTTTTTAACAATCCATGTGAAGGATCTTGTTGCGACTTCGCACCATTTTTGGTAAGTCTCATTAGTAATAATTCTTTTACTAATGGTTTGGTAAGATTTTCAAACTCCACTTCCTATGATGAAATAGATTTAGATTTAGGGTGTCAAGCCTAAATCTCTGGAGTTATAGCATTCATGAAGTACTGCTCAAGTTCTTCATGTTGTTGTTCAATGAGTCATTTTGAAAGTCTTATTTGGCTTAGTTCACATGCATTTGTTTAATAAGAGCTTGCACCTCCAGGTCAAGTAAGTTAATGAATTTTTTTTTTGTTCACAATTTCGATAAGTTAAAGAGATCTAACTTTTGATGAATAATGTGCGTAACTCCATCTATGATTTTAATAAAAACGAGCTTCCACTCCATCCGAATGGTACTAGAATTAATTACGAGTCCAGAGTTTCCAAATATGTCGCACTTCCGGTAATGATCGCAAGCGCAGCTCACTCAGTTCATAAATATTGCATTAAAAGTTTTTCCCGATCAGGCATGTGGCTAGCTAATGATCTCTTTAGACAAAATCTATATAGCTAATAATGTCAGTAAACTCATAGGGTATCTCACCAGATACCATATTGTAAGAGCATCAGCAGTGGGGACTCATTTTTTGTACTCAAATTTGAGTCCAAATTAGCCAGAATAGTGATATGAGTCCATCTGAATAGTGTACAAAAGGACTTACTTTTATTCGGTGCTGCAGTGGTGCAAGACTCATTTATTTTAGACTCATATTTTGGGACTCATATTTGAGTCTCAAAATATGAATCATCACCACTGTGACACATATTTGGACTCAAATATGAGTCCAAATCTCTTTATGGTTTGCACATGGGGGGGACCCCACAAATGAGTCCAAAACAATATAGGTCAAGTCTTGGCCTATATTTGTCTAAAACTGGACCTATATTTGAGTCTCAGGCAAATATAAGTCTATTTTATTACGACCCACTGTGAGTAAGATTCTTATCTTTTGGACCCAAATGTGAGTCCCCATTGTGGATGCTCTAAGGATAACAAAATATAGAGTGTGGACGATACTAGAGCTGCTTATAATAAATTACTTGGTGCAGATACTATTCATCCAATCAGGTCGGCCTGTAGTTTTAACATATAAAAACCAAACAATTAGATCGATGAAACTTTTTCAATGGCAAAGTAATTGGCTCTACGTACGTAGGCTTTGGGCAAATCAATAGTTAATTTCATAAATATCAAGGTATATAGTAAATGATGCAGTCGATCTTTTTCTATTGAAGGCACCTGAACCAACCATTCACGTCTTTGTCTTGTGTAAACAGTAAATCAGACTCTGCGTCAAACAGTAAAAAAGCAATTGATAAATAGTAGTGCTCATCTGACCCAAATAGTAGTGCTCATATGACCAGTTGTTAAAATGACAAATCTTGTTTGCCAACTAATGCATATGGTAGGGGCTTAACCATATGCATGGATGATAAAACACAGTCTCATGAACTGTAATTTAAATCTAGCTAGGGTTCAAGATTAACGTTCAGTAATATATGCAGAAAAACATATTGCACGTATTATATATATAACAAGAGTTCCATAATATAGATATACCATTGTCTTCGAATCTAAGGATACCTGAGGAGTGATCTAGAAAACCCTAATTTGATGCTCCGAGAATCCCTACCAACACCAACAGTACACCCGGCCACTTCCACATCGCAACAGGTGTTTCAACCCCTCAGATTATTATCTAGGCAATTAAGGACAAATAAAAGCCTGGTAAGAAAACACAGACACTAGTGGGACACCATGTGCAAAAGCCAGAGGTACGTAGTTCATCGCTAGTTCTCGTCAGGTAGAGAGGAAAAGCCAGCTTTGGAATCCCTGAAAAGAGTGAAAGGAAATGTGTAAGGAAGGGACGAAGGAATGCCACATAGCCCCTCTTCTCCATCAACACATTTCCTACAGTTTCTCGATGTTTCTACTTTCTCCATAGTTTATGTATGTGGTGTTGATTGATTAGTGTTAATTAAGTTTAGAATCTTTTGGTCGATCTTATTAATTAAACGCCCTCATAGATACTGACTTAGCTGTTTGGGAAGATTTTTTGCTTTTAAGTATGGGGAATAATCCTACTTTCTGTTGTGTATACGTGGTGCTGTGGTCCTAAATTGGGCTTTTATAAACTAATGAAAGTGACAAAGCCAAGGGTTTTGCTTCCAATAGCAAAGATTAAAGGGTAGCTCTCTCTTTAATGTCTTTAAGGATTTCTTTTTTGAGAGTATCTTGTGTTCACCTAGTGGAGTTTTATGAACGGCTGAGATCTCATATGCATTATTATGGAGGACTATTGCTGGGTTGAATGAATGGCTAGGATTCCATCTGGTGGAATCTGGTGGAGTTCCACCAGGTGGATACTAGAATTTCCATTCTTTTTTATAAGTATTTGACTAATGGCTTTGTCACCAATGGGTAAGATGTGGGTTAGGTTACAATCTGTCAATGGCCAAGTGCTCCAACCCATGGGTTTAGAGCCTCTAATATAATAAAATTCCCACTAGCTTAAGTCATAAACCACCTAATAATGGCCTAAATTAGGGCGTAATTCAAGGGTTGTTGAAATCAATGTAGTTATTTAATTATATCATGAAAGTTAAAGTTTTAATTAGGAAAGGAAATTGAGCACACACTTTGAGGGAGAGAGAGGGCTAGGGTTTTAGTATGGGAAGAGGGAAACATGGAAGGATACTGTGTGTGGCATATACAACACAAACAATCTTGACTTTGGAGGAGCTAGATAGAAGAGAGACCTTGATCTTGATGACACAATCAATCTAATTAAACACATCCTATCCAATTAAGCAAAGCTATACCAATAGCTTAGTAGTTAATTACCTAGCTAAGACATGGTGTACAGAACCCTATATTCTTTAAATATTTTAAGAAGATGAAATAATGGAAATTGATAGGCTTGGCTAGGTAAAGTGCGGGGCCTGGGAGACTAGCAAAAGGGTCTTTGATTTTTTGGTATGAAAAGGGTCTCTGATTTTTAGTTACATAGTGGACAAATTTATAGAGTGTATCTTTCATCTGAAAATTATAGGTAACTTTAGTTGATCACTAATTTTTGTGTGGAAATAAAGCCTATATTGTCAAGTCCTAGCATGTAACTTTAGTTGATTTTGCTAGGCTATAACATCAGCTGATATAGTCATGTCAAATCCTGTTAATAATCCCCGATGTTCATCAAATCCAGAAGAAAATGCAGGAATTTCCAATGTGCATGCCCTCGATACAAACTAATATAAATAGTAGGCATTAGATAGATCAGAGGCTTATTACATGCATTAGTACAGTTACATGTTGGTGATTATATTTTAAACTGAACGTACTATATACCTATAAGATCTGCAGCAAATGTCTACTAATAAAGGCTTATAGAACCAGGCCTGGAGGACAGGGACCAGTAGCATATTCCTTTCTAAAGGGATTAACAAACTTAAAAGTGGTGTTTAGACAGATGTAAATCAAAGATGGCTCCAAATGCGTTTTGGATCTCATTATCATTATATGAACTTTCCCCTTAATCAAGGGAATATATTTGATCTAATTGGCCTAAATAATAATCAAAACCCGAAAAATCTTAGTCACTACGGCCATTGATTAGCTGTTTAGCATCTAACTCAGAGTTTGAAGATGGGAAACAACGGTGGGAAATGTCGGGATAAACATGACACCCGTTTGTTTAGTAGCCTTTGATTTGTTTAAGCCATAATAATAAAAAATATTGATTACTAACACTTGCTAATTTATTAAACCCTCTGTATAAACAACTCAAAAGCTTAGCATATATACAAAGGAATCCCTTCCACACCACGCGCATGCCAGCTCATAAGAATCTGCTGCTGTATCTCTCTCTCTCTCTCTCTTGATCGATCTCTTGCTTTTCATCCTTATCCTTACTTACCTCTTCTTTACTTTAATCCAAAGTTTAACCCTAGTAAACTTAAAGAAGCTCGATCGCATGCTTATCGTTTCCCAAACCTTTTCTTAATTAGTAACCCAAGCTTCACTCTTCGCCAAGCAATTAAAGCACGTGAAAGAAGGTCATAGATGTCACGTCTCTGTTGGGCAACGCATAAAAAAAAAAATTTACCCTAAAAAACCACATAGCAACAAAACCCTGCATGCATGAACAGTTTCATTTCGCAAATATCAAACCCAATCAATGAACCTCTTGACTTTGTGCTTCACGCATTACTCCTCCTCCACCTAACTTGCAAAACCCTTTGGATGGGGGTCCGAGCAGCTCTAGAAAACCCTACACGTGTCGCGCAACGGGGGTACTCCTCAAATCGAACTTAGGGCAAGTGAGTCACTCTTCTGAGTAATTGAGTGAGTTTTGACGCAGAAAGCAAGAGAAAAAAAAACCCTAAATGCATGGTGGGTTCATTCACTGAATCCTGCGCATTCGTTTTGGGCAAAGATGGGTGATGGGGATTCTATTGGATTAACATATACATAACGAGTAAAAGAAGATAAGTCTACGAAGACTCTTATGAAAGTAAGGCAAGGAATGTGCTTCTTAATCCGTTTCCTAATCAGGGTTAATACTTATTAATAAGTGCTTATCGCAAACACGTTGCGGCTGGTGAAGCAGATCAGTCGTGTTTTAATAATACGAGTGATGATCGAGTGTGGTGTAATATGGCGGCTAGTTGATTATAGTAAGATGGTAACGTGGACACCTTGTTCCTGATTGGTGGGCAGGTTTCATTAGCTTCTGTGTCTATGAGAGGCGGACACGTGGATGGATAGAATATGTGGTCCTGCCAGGAAACCCTATTTAGGGTTTGGACACGCGTAAAAGGGAGTCGTTGCTCCCATGTGCTCCTCTTCGGCAATTGAACCATCCTTTTCACACACTTTCTTTCAGTTCAAACTTGGAACGAACAATGAGAGTCATCCTCCATTGGCTGTGGCTCTCAGCCGAGCTATACGTACTGACTGTCGTCTTGACTAAATTGGACGACCTTCGATCACTTCTCCCTCTTTTTTCTTAAAGCTGTAACATTCTGAATGTGATCGAGTGAATGAGGATGGATCTAAGGCACTAGACTTGCGTGGAATACTCTAAACCAAAAAGCATTTTGTGATACCCTATAAATCTAGGAAACTTTTTGTGATGCTCGGGAATATACCGTTAGATTTAGTTTTTTACCGAAATGAAATTCGTATCGGTAAAAATCTCGGGATATATTATACTCTAAAATACATATTATAAAATTCTTGGGGTAAAACTATAAAAGTTAGTATTTTACACTAAAATCAACTATAAATGAGTTCACAATTGAAAACATTCACGCTTGAACATTTTCATTAGGTTGATCAATCGATCTACTACGTTACACGCATGACGCATGTTTCTTTAGCAAGTAGTATGTTCATGTAATTTTTAGCTTAATGACAATTTTGTGGGTTGTCAAAATTACTATCAAGAAAAAGTCATTAATTGTTTAAGTGAGTATGGTTATCATTTATCGAAAAAGATACTTGTATTCGATATAATAAAAACGTACTTGTATTCTAACAGAAGCCTTATAGAATCCTAGTTATCTGTGTACCTAAACGTATATCCTCAGTATTGTCCAAAAAAAAAAAAACGTATATCCTCAGTGTGATTTATTTCTTACAAGCTCGTTTTCAATTGTACGTTCTCATATGTATATATATATATATATATATATATGTATATTTGATGAAACAAAACTATAGAAACGATCGAGGAACAAACAAAATATCAATCAAGGAGGCTTCCTTTTTGTGGTAGGACCTGCATGTCTTTTTATCCTGACAGTTTGCTTTAAGTTCTTCCATGGATTCCAACTAACAGATAAACTTTTCGAGGACAGACATGGTGGCTGGACGGGAGGGTCAGTGCATTTTTATTGTACTCATGCATGAATTTTCCCCGAGCATTGGTAAAGTTGCCACGGATCCCATTATACATTTCATTTGTGTGACCAGACTAGCTATCGTCATTTCATCATCCATTCGAGCTAGCTAGTACTAATAAAGATGCAAAACCCTAAAGAAAGGCAAGGCATGAGAATTGAGAAAGTGACTAGCTATCTTGTTTGATTGCCCGGACGACAAGGAAAAATGTTGGTGCTTTCTGTTTGTAATACAGTATCAAACACAACTAAAACCAGAGAACCTGAAAGGAGAAACAAAATTGAATCAGGTTCATATTTTCTTTGTCAAAGAAATGAAAAAAAAGTTGTCTCTTCTTGTGTTTTTTGTTTTGTTTTTTATTTCCCTTTCATTCCTTGGCTTAATTCATTTTTGTTTTTTTACACCATCAACTAAGTTGTGTTTGTTTTACAGTTTTACTTAAGATAAATCTTATCTAGCCATTATTTGAGTGTTATTAACAAATGGATTTTTTTACGACACACATATGCATATATGATATTCATGTAATTACAAAAATAGAGACTAAATTACTCTTACAAAAACCTAAACTCTAATTTTACTTTACTGAGAATTTTATTTATTTTAACAAAGACTGTTCATTAATTATTACTTAAGCAATCTCTCAGTTATCATTAACATAAAATGTTATACGATAAACAATATATGTATATATAAATCATTCATCAAACCGAAGAAGTCATCGAAAAACAGCTTTGAAATCTGGTGGCTGGTGCTCAAGAATTAATGCTCATGAGGATGAAATTTGTTTTATGATAAGAAATCGGGTGCGGCTGGAATGCACTAAGGTGCAATTGCACCGGAGAGTAAATATACTTTTTTGTCCTTAATATTTTTTTTGTTTGGTCTATTTCCATTTGACGAGACGCGGAGGCCGGACGACCTCCAGTTATTGCCGGACGACGCGGACGCCAGGGCTGACTCGTCGGAGGCCAGCGAACCCCATGGTGATGGCGGTGTCACTGTTTGGTGCTCGGAGACCGGCGAATCAAGGAGAGAAACCTTACGATCTAATTTTTTTCGAATTCTATCCGCCTCGCACGGTGGTCGAAATTGAAATCCAAAGATACCACGAGATTTCTGGGATTGAGGGCTTCAAAGCCCAGTAGCTCTTGAAGGTAGGAGGTGACCGGAGATGGCCGGACCAAAACCTTGAAATTCAAGCCGTTTTCGGTCATGCATGCCGCTATTTTTCTTTACGGTTTGGTCTGAAACTAGGTGGGGAGGGTCGACGGAACACGCTGCTACCTTTGGTGGGGGCGGTTACGTGTGGGGGTGACCGATCGTGGTGGCAGCGCCGGCGACAGTAAGGAAGAAGAGGAAGAAGTCGTGCACGGAAGAGAGAGGAGAAAAAGACTAAACAATAAAACAAGGGTATAAATGTCAATTCACACACTCAACTTGTTATTTAAATAATAATAAACATGAAATGAACGGCTGAGATTTTGCCACGTTAGTCCGGTGCAGATGAACTGAGGTTCATTCCAGAATTTTCCTAAGAAATCCCCTACTATAAGATTTCGCACACTATTTCATAATCATAAATCTTAGGATGGATCATGTGTCTTAATGCCAATTGAGTGCAAAGTGGTAAGGAAGAACGTCAACAATGACGACATCTCCAGTGGCCCTCAATTTCCTCCAACCTCTTCAAATTTTTTATCGACACCTACCACAATACTTTCTGATTCTCTATCTAAACACTTGGTAAAAGAAAAGGGGTCTAATCTTTTTCTATGTTGTTACATACTTGCTAAGCAAACTCAAACACCATTGAGATGCTTGTATATTCACCCATCTCGAGCCACGCATGGCCCTATAGTATAAAAGCCAACAAAGCTAAGCTTAATCGAGTGTACGTGGCTTGGCTATTTGGCATAGAAAGAGGAGAATACCACCCAGTTGGACAACAAAAGTGAGCTTCATGTTCAAATCCAGAGGCCAACCATACCTCATTGTTTATTGACTTCGAGGTGGTCAGGTTTGGGATCCCAAATCTGGATTTTACAATGTTGTGCGTGGATGAGGGGGTTTGTAACTTTTTGTGTATACCACAATTACCCTATCTATGTTTTGTTAATAACCGCATTAGGAAAGCCTTACGCCCTTACCCAACCATACTTCTATAGGCCACAGGGTGGTTTACACACCAAAATGGTAATCATCGAATCGAAATTGGTGTTTTATTGTACTTTATTATTGCTTCAATCATGGCCACGAAAACCTAAACCATCATCACATTTGTAGAGTGATTGTGGTAGAAGTCAGTTAGCCTCACACAGTATATGCTATCGTCCTTTGTTGATCGATATTGTGCCCTACGTTTTTATTGAATTAATTGTTTTTCAATATATATATATAATATCCCAAGAAGATATTCGTTGTAATCATTTTAGTCATCACAATATATATATATATATAAGATTATAAACCATAAACTCTACAAATAGAAAAAGCACTTAGAGTACATGGACATAAAATCTTAGTGGAAATAATCCTATTGGTAAAGTGAGCTTAGAGTACATGGACTTGAAGTGAGCTTCATGCAGAATTGGCGTAGCAATAATCCTATTGGTAGATTTTTAAATTATTAACTTTAATTTTCACCATTATGTCATTTTAGCAGCGTATATATAATTATATATATACATGGACATAAAATCTTAGTGGAAATCCAAGTCCTTTTCTACAAAGTCAGGGACATTATCGTAACATCCGTTCTCTTTGGTAAAACAAAAGAAGCATACATAGAAAAACTTTTCCCTATAAATTAGGAGCCATGCGTTGTCCCCCCCCAAGCCATTGAGCCTCATCTGTTTTTGAGAGGAAGTGAGAGGTACAGAAAGAGAGAGTTGGAAGAGAGAGACAGAGTGACCATGACTACAACAACAGCCAACATTAACCACCCAGTTGATCAAGATCATATGCTACTCATCTCTCAGTTGTACCCTGATGTTTACACCCAAATTGTACCACAACAAGGTTTGTACACTCCAAAAGCACACGATCTTTCCCCATCTCAAACTCGCATGCTTATTGCGTCTAACATGAACTTGTTTTCTCTTATTCTAGTAGCGACTAAGCCGAGACGACGCCGTAAGAAGAGCAAGAGTGGAGAATCTGGGGGTGCTGGAGCCAAGAAGAGGAAGCTCACTGAAGAGCAAGTGACTCTTCTGGAGCTCAATTTCGGCAACGAGCATAAACTGGAATCTGAGAAGAAGGACAGGCTCGCTTCGGAGCTTGGTCTTGACCCTCGTCAAGTCGCTGTTTGGTTTCAGAACCGAAGGGCTCGCTGGAAGAACAAGAAGTTGGAGGACGAGTACTCCACCTTGAAGAAAGCTCACGAAAACGTCGTCGTTGAGAAATGCAAGCTTGAATCCGAGGTTCATATCTCTATCCTTCCTTCTCTGTCTGTGTGGATAAGTCATTTGCTTAACGTGGGTTTTACACCATTGACCTTATTGGGTTTGGTTTAGTTTAGTTTTTAAGGAAACCAAGGAAAAGTAACAATTTCCAGGTTTCAATAACATACTGAAGCTTACAAGGGTGCGTTAAAAGTAGATAAATTTTCTGTTTTTATGGGTATTCCTCTTTTACTCCTTCACTACTGTTTTTTCAATCGTTTAAACGTCACAATTAATAGAGCTTGATATAGTTAATTATCTGTAACTTTTGAAGAAACTATCGCGTAGAGTTTAATTTAGCTAATATTATTGTCTCTAACAAGGCTTATCCTTTGAGACAGGAAAATAAAAAAAGGACAATACATATAACCCACCATGTACTTAAGCACATATGAACGTGCACGAGGCTCTGGGCTCGAAGGAAGCACACTTTTAAAGTGGGGAAAAACTAACAAACACTAGCTTCCTGCCACCTCATTGCACAGCAAAATGCATATGTGTTTCCGTACAATGGTTGATGTTGTTTAAGGTGGTTGGTGATGGCCCTGTTGGGACTCGCTTAGGGAACATCACGTGATCATGTATGGTCCACGTGACATAGAGCAGAATATGTTTTGGGAGTATAGTCTCAACTCTCAACATACTCTTCATTTTGATGATGCAGATGCAAAAGCTCAAGGAGCAACTCTCGCAGGCAGAGAAGGAGATCCAAAGGCTCTCGGAGCGTGCGGAAGGCGGCGGTTCGAGCAATAGCCCAAGCCCCTCGCTCTCGATGGAAGCGAATATTGATCCTCCGTTTTTCGGAGAATTCGGGGTGGAGTATGACGGTGTTTTCTACATGCCTCAGAACAACTCCATTAATGGCATGGAATGGATGAATTTGTATATGTGAACTTAATTAGTTATTAATTAATTTAGAATTTTGTAGATAGTGACAACTTAGCTGATGTAAATCGTTTTCTTCCTCAAATGTACTAGTACGTGCTTAGTGTACTTGACTAGGAATTTGGAGATTAATGTAATTATTATTATTATTAACATAATAACTTGCCTTTTGACTAGAAACGCATGCAATAGTTGATTTACTCACTTCTGTTCCTTAATTAAGTTCTTAAACTAATGTGCATGTTGGACTAGTGCATGGCTTACCAATGCTTTCGAGAGCATTTTTGCTCACCCCCCTTAGTCAAGTCAAGGGTGAGCATTACCTTCCCCTTCCCTGATTGACACGTGTCCCCTAGACTAACTAAGGTTAAGTTTTTTTTTTTTTTTTTTTCCTCTCACCCGACTCTCTTCCTTCTTTTTTTTTTTCCCCTTCTTCTCTTGGCCGCGACACCAGCAGCGCAGGTCTTCTTCTTCCTCCTCTGGGTACAACTCATTTCCACTCTCATCTCTCTCACATCCCATGAAAATCAATCCATGGAAGTTTCGGGATTCTTCAAGTTCATGGAGGAGAGAGAGTGGTACGGAGGAGAGAGAGTGGTACGGAGGAGAGAGAGAAAATGGATCTCCCAATGTCTCTCTCCTCGATTCGCCGACTTCCGAGCATCATCGTGGCTCACCGCCACCATCACTGTGTTCACCGCGTCTCGTTTTGCTGAACCACCGCCGTGAACGTCCAAGCTTTCCTGAGTTTTGCGGCTGCCATGGGTGTTGCCATGGAGTTACAGGAGAGAAAAAGAAAGGGAAGAAGAAGGAGGAAAGAGAGTCGGGTAAGAGAGAAGAGAAAAAAAAAAAAAAAACTTAACCTTGGTTAGCCAAGTAGACACGTGTCAATCAGGGAAGGGGGAGGTGATGCTCACCCTTGACTAAGGGGGGTGAGCAAAAATGCTCTCAATGCTTTCTTAGTTTCTTTGTCTTTATTAATTAATTATGAAGAAGATAAGACATACACGAAGTAAATTTATCATGCTTTTACTAATTGCCAACCTTAACATCTCTCAACAAGTAAACAACACCTGCCTGCCTAATTAACTGATTCATGCCAACAAAGTATGACTTAGGAACATCACTAGATGACTATATAGGTATAGCCTAGAAACAAAAATGGCATATTGAAACTTTCAAAGCAGTATTTCGTTTTTTCACCTTCACAAAAAGAGCAAAAGTACGTGTTTCCATTTTTCTTTCTTATATATATATTATGTTTTATATATGGACATGCATGCATCTTATACTTTTCATTCATATTAATTTTTTTTTATATGAAGCTAGTTATTATATATTGTGTACCCTCATGTCAGGGGAAGAATATACGTGCACTAAGGCCATCGGTGGTTTAGAGGATCGATCAATATTGCTTAGCACTAAAAAAGTATCAATGCTACGCGAGATGATTCTTTCTTCAGGCAATTAGGGGCTCTGGTGATCAAACAGAGCTAACCAATTAAGAAGGATGTGTTTAGTTAAAGCTAAAGTTAACTAAAGCCTCAAAATCCAGCACAGCTATTTAATTAGTTAAGGACTACTGAACTCTGGGAAATGTACTTCAGCCAGCTTTTGAAAACGTCAACCCCCTGTTCTTAAAAGGATATGAGCTACTATAAAGCCCAAAAGCAATTGCTAAATGAAATGTTACAAATTTGAAATCTTTTTATGTACTAGAACTCTCATTTCATTGAAAATGTGCCCGGCCATAATTTCCAACCTTCACTGTACTAGTGTACTTACTAATTGCTAACCTCAATATCCCATCCAGCATCGATCATTACGTAAACAATCAGATTGCACCCTACAATTTAAAAGCCTTAATTGTTAGCAATTCCTTGATGAAGATCCCTTGGAGTTTCTGGACCTCGTAATACCTTAGTTTAGTTGTACTTTTTTTTGTTCACGCCCCCCAAAAAAAATGAAAGCCTTTAATGGTTCATGGTGATTAAGCTACTGATCGAGGATGACTTAACCAGGAGCCAATGTTTTCCTTTTCATGCTACTGAGTGAACACATTGATAACGTACTCGATCATGAATCGAGTACTAAAAGACTTGATCATGATTTTATCCAAGTAAAAGATTTATATGATACTGCCATGTTTTACCCAAGATGAGATGATTGTAAACTCAAGTATACTTTGATGACTTTGTCTAGTGATCGATGAATATGTTTTGAGCTATATATTAAGTATCATCAATAGAGAGAACAAGATTGAGAGCAAGAAAACTAAACAAAAGAACCCTAGCGATCGAATCAGGATTAATTACCAAGTCAAACATTTCCAAAAATAAAAAAAAGATTTCGTTCTATCCAAAAATAAAAGATTTCGTTTGATCTTCAAATATGGAAAAAGAGTCAATTATATTAATGAGTAAATTCGTGCATATGTTTAATGTCAATTAATGAGTAAATTGATTGATAAGGATAATTAATGAGTAAATTCGGATATATGGTTAATGTAAATTAATGTGTAAATTATTTTTCCTTATATTTGTAAGAATAATTAATTATATATATTTGTAAGCATAATTAATCGATAAATTTTAAACTTGAATAAGTAATAACTATTAGATATAGAATGGATATGATAGACTTTTGCCTAAAATGATGTGGCATCTAAATAACATAATTTCACAATTGGTCAATGATATGGCATGCCACATATGATTGAGGCCTCCACATCTTAGGCCTTAATGAGGCCAACAATCTTTTTCCTTCAAAAAATAACAATAGAAAAAGGGTAGCTAGTTACCAATCTATGATGTCTCATGTCCTTATGATGGAATATGTCGAGCAACGAAAGTCTTAGGCTAGATAGTGGCATGGAGATGCAGAAGATGGTTCCATGAAATTACAGAGATTGAAGGTGCACTCCCACAATAGGGAGTCAAATTTCTTGTTCACCTTTTGTATATGTTTGCATTCTTCAAATTTTTTTTGTTACAAAAATGGTGGCAAATGTGCTACGTACCACTCTAAATTTTTTTTTGTATAAGGTAAAGCTCTCCCCATGGGGTGTTTTTTTCCACTAGCGGATGATCGAACACATTCCTTCAATCTTTTAGTGCTATGTATGTGGTTTTATACTTTTATTATTAGATTTTAAAATTTAGTGCAACCCCACCAACATCATGCATGTCATTACAACTACGTTTTTTTTTTTAAATAGCATAAACTTTATTAATCAATAGAGCATTACAATCTTTAATATGAGCATCCTAAAAATGAGCAGTACAGACCATACAACTGGCCTAATCGATGAGTCTAAACCTAGAACTCTAATCGATGATTCGAAACCTAGAACAACACATACACCGTGCATCACTGCTGTCAACAACCAACAGAAAAATTCCGGCAAACATTGCCATTGAGACCAATAAATCCAATCTAGCTCAAGGAGAACCCATGAAAAAAGAAAGTAAAACCACAATCGAAACTTGCACAATTGATCATGCTTATTCTTAAATAAGAAATTAAAACGAACCAAATCAAATAACCAAATTTGATTTAGGTTAAACTTTAGCAGTGCCCCACCAGTAATAAGGTCGCCGACTTGGAACACCAAGATTGTTGAGTCGCCAAAATCGATCATCCAAAACTCACCTGGATCCCAGACCTTGAATCCTTGGATTTGATTTATTCCCAACATAAACGGCATTGACAAGCATAACACCATATCTAAGCGAGGTGTCAACCATCTTTGAGAGCCCAAGAGACGCCTTGCAGGAGCATAACTACCAAAGGCTTGAAAAAAACATGACGGACAGAGCCGTCCTTGTGAGTGAGAGAGGCCAAGACCATCCTCACCATAAAAAGCCGCACCAATGATTGCTGACGGCACTAGGATTTTCACAATGAAAAGTATAGAAAGAAGCCAGAGGCAATGAGGATAACACACGAAAGTGTTATTGGATTTGATGCGCACAGAGGCGCTACTGAGGAATCTCATGGGGGCTAGGGTTTTGCTAGACAGAAGACTCTCATTCATTACAACTACATTGAAATATATTAGAGAAAAATATTCACATGGTACTTGAATTATCACCAAATGAAATTTTTGGTACTAAAACGTTCATAAATAATTTGGTAGTACCTAAACTATTCATTTGTTTGTCATTATAGTATCTCCGTCAAATATTTCGTTAAATTGCTTACGTGGCATGAGCAAAACTTGTAATTTAGTACTAGAGCATGCGCAAAATAGTCATTTCATTTACATTCAATTTCCAAAGTATTTTTTAGTATTTAAATTTAAAATAAAAATACATTATACCAAAAAATTTATTTATTTATATTAACATAATCAAATTAATATTTTTATCCACAAATATTCATGATTAAAGATGCGATTTAAAAAAAAATATAATTTAGTGCTATGTAGGTGGTTTTATTATATTTTAAAATTGAAATAAATTAAAATTATTTTTTAATATAATAAAATTTTTAATTACTTTTTTGAATATATTTATATTTATTTTAAATTAATAATAAAAACAACCAACATGACAATAAATTATATTACAAACATAAAAATTGGTAATATATTATATTAAAAAGTAAAAATAATTTTTCTCATCTTTAGTCTTGAATATTTATGGATAAAACTTTAATTTGATTTTGTTAGTATAATTTTTTTTTGGCATAATTTATTTTGAGATTAAATATATAAATGTAATGACTGTTTTGTTCATGTCATATAAGTAATTTAACGAAATATTTGACATAAGTACTATAATGGCAAACGGAAGAATAATTTAGGTACCACCAAATTCTTTATGATAATTCAGGTACTGAAAAATTTATTCCATGATAGTTCATATATCGTATAATTTTTTTTTTCTCAATGTACTAATTAATTAGGTGAGACAATTTCCATGCCTTATATTGATTTGATAAGTCAACTGGCCATATACCAAAAAGAAAAAGTCAATCGGCCGAACTGTTAGGTAGAATAACAAATTACTCATAAGGCCACTTTGGGTGGTCTTATTCTTCAAAAGGCCACAGTAGCTTTGTTTCCCAAATAAGGCCACTCAGTAGCTTTAACCCTTTGTATCTGACATTAATTTTTTTCAAAATTACGATTCATGCCACTGACGTTTTATTGTATTTGGACAGTAGCTTTATTGTCGTTGGACAGTAGCTTTATTGTCGTTGGACAATAGCTTTATTATTTTTGGACAGTAGCTGTAGTGTTATTTGACAGTAGCTTTATTGTCGTTGGACAGTAGCTTTATTGTCGTTGGACAATAACTTTATTGTTTTTGGACAATAGTTGTAGTGTTCTTTGACAGAAATTTTAGTGTGCTTTGACAGTAGCTTTATTGTCGTTGAACAGTAGCTTTATTGTCGTTGGACAGTAGCTTTATTGTCGTTGGACAGTAGCTTTATTGTCGTTGGACAGTAGCTTTATTGTTGTTTCCGTATGCAGTGGCATTTTTGTAAATAATAGCAAAAAAAATGCGGTGGCATTTTTGTAAATATTGATGCGGTGGCATTTTTGTAAATATTGGTGGCCTTATTTGGGAAAAAAATGTTTGATGGCTTTTTAAAGCATAAGGCCATTTTGGGTGGCCTTATGGATAATTGGCTCTAGGTAGAAATGTATTCTTTATTTAATTAACTCATTAAATGATTGTTTCTTAATTATTGGTGTTCCAACTGATTGAAAATTAACCAGTTTCCGATTTAAAAATAGTATTAGTCTTTTATTGTTAGTTGAATTATGATATCTGACTCCATTCATAACACCAAATTTTGTAAGCACTTCGAAATTTCTTCAAATTGACTTCTCTCGTTAATTACAAGTTAAAAGAAGAGCCAATTACCCATAAGGTCAATTTGGGTGACCATATTCTTCAAAAGGCCACAATAGCTTTGTTTTCCAAATAAGGCCACTCAGTAGCTTTAATTCTTTCTATCTGACATTAATTTTTTTCAAAATTACGCTTTATGCCACTGACGTTTTATTGTTTTTGGACAGTAGCTTTATTGTCGTTTGACAGTAGCTTTATTGTCGTTGGATAGTAGCTTTATTATTTTTGGATAGTAGTTTTAGTGTTCTTTAACATTAGTTTTAGTATGCTTTGACAGTAGCTTTATTGTCGTTGGACAGTAGCTTTATTGTCGTTGGACAATAGCTTTATTGTCGTTGGACAATAGCTTTATTGTCTTTGGACAGTAGCTTTATTGTCGTTGGACAGTAGCTTTAGTGTGCTTTGACAGTAGCTTTATTGTCGTTGGACAATAGCTTTAGTGTGCTTTTACAGTAGCTTTATTGTTGTTTTCGTATGTAGTGGCATTTTTGTAAATAATAGCAAAAAAATGCGGTGGCATTTTTGTAAATATTGATGCGGTGGGTTTTTTTGTAAATATTGATGGTCTTATTTGGGTAAAAAATATATGGTGACTTTTTGAAGCATAAGGCTACCCAAAATGGCCTTTTGGGTAATTTGTTATTAAAAGAATTAATTGGACAACTTGCATGTAGTCGGGAAGGAATACTAAGAGGCAAAGGCTATGATAGATCCATGTATGTCATATATTTATTTTATATTTAAGTGAATTAAAATTATATTTTATTGAATCAAAATTACTATATTAACACCAAAATTATTACATTCGTTATACACTATTTACATGTAATTAAACCGAAATTATAATATTGATATTTGACAACAAAATCAATAAAATGTTTACAAGCTTTTTGGGCCTCTGGCAGTCTGGCCTAGGGTTGGCAGAAATCCCCAACGGGGCGGGTCCCCATGGAGCCCCGTCCCTAACGAGGGGGAAATTTCGGGGACAAATGGGGAACGGGGCGACCCGATACCCGCTTAATAAGATCGGGGACGGGGCGGGGATGAGATTATGATCCCCATCCCCATTTAGACCCGCCCCAATAGTAAATAATTAATTTTGATTTAAATAAATATATATATGTAATGAAAATATGAAGTCACCAAAACATTATACCAATTTAAGTCTTTTTTATTTATAATGTAATTAAGATTGAGATAATTAACCATATCATTTATATTTTTGTATTTTATGAATTATGTATTCATTTTTTATTTATTTTTTTATGTATTTTTATCGGGGATTTGGGGCGGGTATGAGGACGGGGAATCCCCGATAATTTTTATTGGGGATTGGGACGAAAAATGACTACGGGGATGAGGATAAGATTGTCATCCCCGTCCCCGACCCGCCCCATTGCCATCCCTAGTCTGGCCCCATTGCACCAAAAAATATAAGCTTTGTGTAGATCGGAGAGCTACAAGCCACCACGTCTTTGAAGTAGTTGACTTCTGGGTGAAGTGTTTAGCTAGAATTTCCGTATATATATATGTATAAAGCCAGCGCCTTAATTCACTAGTAATCAACTAATCACCCCCTCGATCTTTAGAAACCAGAGTTTCCACTGAGTCTCTGAAAAAAAGAAGAAAATTAAAAAAAAAATTCCGTCACGTTGATTAGCAATGTTTGTACTTCCAAAACCTGCTGAACTCGAGAACCGTCCCACTAAAGCTGCTGAATTGATCATACATTCATACGTCTTACAATCTTCGGGTTCAGCCGACTATATCCCACTTATCAACTACAGGCGATGGAGGAAATCCGTAAACAGGTATACTACGATGTAATCTTCGAGCCACTCTCGGGGGAAAGTGAGGAGGATTGCAGCCTAAGAACATTTATGGAGCTGCATGTTTGAGAGATTCCATATTGTTGGTCAGCATAATCTTTACCCGTTCATCGTTGTACAGATATTGAAGCAGCAAATCAAAGACACTCATGAAAGTTTGGATCATCGTCTTCATTTTGCTGAATCTTTCTTACGTTTGTCAATTATTTGGTTCAAGGGACAAAGCGTCAATGTACAAAGCTTGGTGATTGAAGAACTCTCTGATAGAGTTGCAGGTTCTATAACCGAAAAACTCAACAACTAAAGCGAGGAGGATTTGGAACTCAGAAAATTCACGGAGCTATGTAAGAAAGTAGACTTTCTTACGCAAGTGCAATTCCGATCCTCGAGTTCGTTGAACTGAAACGGCCTCATGATCCAACATATCTTATTCACAGCAAGCTGCTCCTTAAGCCTCAAGACTCTGGCAGTGCTGCTCAGTTACTCTCGCGTCTCTCGATTTTCGGGTTCAGCCTGCTATCCACTGCTGATCAACAACAGAAGATTCAAGAGATCTCTGACGAAGTTGATCATCATGAAGGTGCGATAGCCGAAAGACTTCTAGAGGTAAGTGAGGAAGATTTCAGAATTAAAACATTCACTGAGCTCTTTAATAAAGCTCCGGTCGATACCCGAATCCAGATATTCAGGGAACTTATTCATCAATTCTTCCTTCAAGCGTTCAGACACTCGTGTGTGCCAATTGAGTTTCTCAGGCAACAAAAGCTCGTCTAAAGGGATATTTAGATAAACATCCTTTCCATTTTTATTTTCTAAGATATAATCCGTTGACTTTTCGGTTATTAGATTTAGTCCAATATTAAATTTGAGATGTCACATAAGATATTTTACTGCCATAGTTTTTCAATTATTTACAAACTATACCATAATCAGAAATATTTAAATACAAAATAAATATTTAATTTAAATTTTAGTTATTACTAATCTATAATAAATGAGAATAAATTCGTATAATAAATTTTATCATTCAAATTTCCATTACCTTAATTAGTTATTGATAGAATAATCAAAAAAGTAAAAGTAAATTACTAAGTTTAAAAATTGTTAATGTATAAAATATGTAACTATTTTTTTGAACGAAATATATAAAGAGGTAAATTATTGTGTTAATGTATAAAATATGTAACTAAAAAAATTTATAAAAATATATTACTAATTAAGTTTTTCATAAAGAGGTAAATTATTCATAAAAAATAGGTAAATATTTGATTCAAAAAGTAGGTAAATTGTTCATTCTAAAAAAAAGTAGGTAACTTATTCATAAAATAGTAGGTTAAAAAAATTAATATGTAAATTAGTCATAAAAAAGACTAGGTAAATTGTTCATAAAAAAAAGTAGGTAAATTCTTCAAAAAATAGTAGGTACGTACATTAAAAAAACTAATATGTAAATTAGTCGTAAAAAAGACTAGGTAAATTATTCATGAAAGACTAGGTAAATTATTATAAAAAAAAGTAGATAAATTGTTCATAAAAAAAGTAGGTAAATTAACAATAATACTGTAAAATATAGGCCGATATACATGAATGATTAGTAGAGAACCATAGTAAAGAAAATATGTCGTTTATGATCGGTAACAAAATATTAACCAAACAACAATAGCAACAAAAAATAAATGGAAGATATAATACCTCATGACTATTGGAACTAAAAGAATGAGGAAGACATACAAAATCTTGAGACTCTAAACTCTACGGTCACTGCACTGCATCTCCCTAATCCTCATTTCTTAAAACGAATTCTCATCTCCATTTTCTTAAGAAATAATGGTGAGAAAAATTGTTATGGTTGTTTGTGAAAAGAAATTTAAATAAAATAGTAATATAGTGACAAAATATCAGGAAATCATTATTTTCCTTAAAGAATTCATGCAATATTGATTAGGTTAAAAGGAGAATCAAGATGCAAGATAGAGGGAGGAAAACAAGTTCTTACCATTTTGAGTAGTCAATGATGGTTTAAAGTTGAAGATTAGGTTAAAGGGTATTGTTGGCATCTTGAAATATAAAAGGTTGACTCATTGTTCTCAAAATGGAAAAAAGCTTAGTTGGCATATAGTCAAGGGATTAAATCCATCAATGAAAATTTACTTGGTTTTTAATTAAAATTTGAAAAGTGGCAAGGAGTTTTATCTAATTTCTCCAAGAATAGGGATATTTCGTCAAGATTATTCGAGATACAATGTCTGACGATCTGAGTAATCTAGACCTTGACCAAAATAAAAAGAAAAAAAGTAATCTATACCGAGAAAGTTATCCATTAAGAAAAAAAGAACGACACCCCTCATTCGTACTCCAGAGTGACAGTGGCGTGTCCTTCGACAGGGATATATACTATCCTCAATTCATCAAGGTGAAAACACCGAATCTAAAGGTGGTAGCAGCGGGAGGAGGAGCAACTACTCAGGGAGGAGAAGGAGGAGGAGGAGGAGCAATTACACAAGGCCACGCATGGGACGATTGGACGATAGAATAATTTGCAAGTTTACAACAATATATGCGTTAGGAATAAAATCTCATCTAAAATAAGATCGAGATGCATGTCTAATAAATGGCCATATATGCAGCATTACTCTTCAAATTGTTGGTGGGTTTTGCACTGTTTCGCCTAGTGTTTATTTGTATGTTGTTTATCTTGGTGACATGTACTATCTAGGGGTATGTAGACTTTTATGTCCCCTACCCTTTTTTTATTCACTGTTTACCACCTCATAATTGTGTGTATTTGATCTTGATAACTGATGAACGATGCTTGATTGAGTTTGATATATTATGTTTTTCCGTCGCATAATGGGGCATAGACAACGCAATTTCGATGTCACACGTATTGAAAAGGCAAAACAAAATGCTACTTAATGATGGATCTATAATAGTATAATATTCCATCTTATGGAAATATATTAAACAAAAAAAGTCTTATATTGTCCAAAAACCAAAAAAAAAAAAAAAAACAAAAAGTCTTATGGTAGAGTGAGACAGAAGATGGTCCTATCTAGCTTCTATGCAATTTCAGAGAAGGCTTAACTAATGTGGAAGAAAGGGACTGGAATGAGGGCAAGTAAACTAGAGCAAGAAAAGAAGGACCAAATCAAACTAAACCACAATTTCCATTCAAGCCAATGAAAAAGCTAGTTATCAATGTTGTTTTGGTGGAATATTAAAAGCCAGTTATCGATCAATATCCATATATAAGATGGAATTTACTAAGCAAAGAAATTGTTAAGAGGGTTGGAGAGGCAGGGAGAGAAACAGAGAATGATTCCTTGAATTTAAAGAGAATTTTGGTCAAATTTTCTTTTTACGTACCCTTTGTAATTTTGGTGTGCTTCTATTCCCTCAACTCTTGTATAAATACAACACAAGTAGTCTACAGAAAACATGAAAAGTAAATATTGCAAAACAGTGGAGATGAATAACTACTCTATAGAATCAAATTTTCGAGGGATGAACCAAGGAACAGTTAGCTGTACTTCTTAATTTTAAACCTAGCTTTTCCACTTGTTACTTCTTTTAATTTTTTGTTTTTCGCATTTGTAGGAACAAGTAAAATACTAGTGCGCGCTTCACGTGGATTTTCGATCATGTTTGTATTTCCCAAACCATTCATATGAACCGAATAATAGTTCTACACTTCTACTTAATTTCAATCTTTGTGTTTAGCCAACTATCTGTCAGTGGTAAGTTTCTTGCTTCCATTAAAAGTTGTTGAACTAAATTTGTTTCTTGAGGAGTACGTTTGGCCTTTCTTCTCTAATGAAAAAACGAAGAAAAGTAATAATGAAGTGAACTCTAATTAAGGTTTTAAGTAGTAACATATAAAAAGGAGACTCAATGCATGTTGAGCCATATATATGTGAATGTAAAACATACTGTGGCACTTTCAGTAGATTTCAAGCAATAAAAGTCACTCAGACCACCATGACCAATCACTTGATGACAGCCACTGCATTTAAAATTATTTGTTGTGTGAGAACTTACCAACAAGTCATGGCTAACTTAAGAAAGTGAGCTGTACGTCAAAGACAGTAATTAGTAAAAAAGAAATAGACACATACAACAATATGTAGAAAAATTCAGAGTAGACACACTTTGGACACTTGAATCCCCAAAGACAAACATGAAGCAATCTATATGTTCAAGAGATGGGATAAGACCATAAAAAAGAAATTAATGTGAAAGACATGGCAACATGGTAGCAAGAGTTATAGTGAATTATGATTACTAGGTCAAGCTAATTAAGTTATGATATACATTCACACCCATTAAAAAAACAAAACAAAAAGCTAGTTATCCATCTATAATATTCCATAGATATATGGAAATATATTAAGCAAAGAAAGTCTTAGGGTTGAGTAGCGCAAGAAGAGAGAGAGACAGAAAATGCTTCTACACTTCTATGCAATTTTAGAGAAGGTTTGGTTCCATAAGGGGTCAAATTTTCTTGTTGACATTTTGGAAGGTTCTGAATTTCTGTGTGTTTGCATTCCTTCAACTCTTGTGCTTGAGTAATAAGCCATCTTCATCATCAGAGATTTACAAGGTTTGTCCTCATCTTCTTCTTAAAAATTATCCCTCATATTTCTGTCATTCAACTTTTCTTTATGATTAACAATTCCTCCACCCTATATTTATAGCTAAAATGAACTCGTCATCAAGCTCACCAATGGCGAATGGAGGAAGAGATCATGCTGTGATTTCAATTGCAACCACAGACAATATTCAGAAGACACCATTGGAGCAAAGGATCAAGGAAACAAAATGGCTACTGCATCCATCAGCTGGTAACAGTTCATGTTGCATCTTCAAAGTACCTCGACGCTTTGTGGAAATAAACCAAAAGACCTACCAGCCTCATATAGTATCCATTGGCCCTTATCACCATGGTAACAACCATTTGGAGATGATGCAACAACACAAATGGAGATTTCTACATGATCTTCTTGCTCGAACACCGCCAACTGGCCCGAGACTTGATGACTACCGGTTGGCTGTAGCATTGAAGGAAGAAGATATAAGAGGGTGCTACTCAGAGACCATCAATTTAAGCAGCGGCGACATAGTTGAGATGATGGTGCTGGATGGTCTCTTCATTATCGAACTCTTCTGCAAAGTTGGACTATTGTCACCAAGTAATCTAGATGACCCCATCTTTAACTTGGCATGGGTATTCCCTAATCTCATACGAGATCTTCTTCGGTTAGAAAATCAAATTCCTTTTTTTGTTCTTCAAATGTTATTTGATAGATCAAAATCTTCAAGAAAAGATGGTGACTCATCCCTTACAAAACTTGCTTTAGAATTCTTTAGTTATGCAATACAAAGACCTGAGGAAGTCTTGCAACAACATTTTAGTGCTGAAGGAAAACATTTACTTGATTTACTTCGCTTGAGTTTTATCCCATCGCCTAAAAATAGTCATGCATTGGGTCAATTGGTCCAATCAGCGAAAAAACCTCTAAGAGTGATTAAGTCGAGCACAAAGAAGGCAGTGAATAAGTTTCTAGCAGGAATTAGTTTCCAGATGAAGAAGCAAAATACCTCTTTGCCGGTTCAATTCATCCAATCAGCAAAAAAGCTTCATCTGGCTGGAATTAAATTCAAGAAAAGGGATGCAATGAGCTTCTTGGATATCAGATTTTGCAATGGAGTGCTTGAAATTCCACACATATCACTAGATGATCTGCATACCGATATCTTCTTGAACTTTGTTGCATTTGAACAATCTTACTCTCATTGCTCAAAGCACATAACAACCTATGCTGCATTCATGAGTTGTCTCATCCGAACACCTGCAGACGCAACATTTCTATGTGATCGCAACATTATTGAGAATTATCTTGGAACCGACGAGGAGGTTGCTGATTTCTTTAGAAACCTAGGCAAAGACGTGCCGTTTGATATTGATGAGAGCTATCTGTTGAAGTTGTTCAAGGATGTAAACGAGTACCATAGAAATATTTGGCATGTTCGATGGGCGGGGTTCAGATTCAAGTACTTTGACTCCCCATGGTCTTTCTTGTCTGCTTTAGCTGCTGTCATACTCTTACTATTCGCCGCAATTCAGGCCTTCTTTGCCGTTTATGCATATGAACGTCCAGCTGACTCTGGTTGAGTACCTTTGTAAGAAAAGATTATTAATTATGTTCTATTTTATTTACTTTTTCCAGTATTCTGTGTAAAGGCAGCCAGCCAGCCATCGTCTTTATATGTAAAAGCTAAAAATTTGAAACAATTTACACCTCTTATTTTTACCAGACAATCCCCTAATGATGAGTAGCTGGTGTTCTGTCACTTCTAGAATCA
This sequence comes from Rubus idaeus, assembly GCA_030142095.1. Taxonomy (NCBI): domain Eukaryota; kingdom Viridiplantae; phylum Streptophyta; class Magnoliopsida; order Rosales; family Rosaceae; genus Rubus; species Rubus idaeus. The sequence goes on along the minus strand of CM057965.1, from coordinate 6,378,869 downwards.
TGTATGCTAAGATCAATTTTTTTTTTGATGAAATGAGTGATAGAAGAGGAAAAACCTCCCTAACACTCAAATGCATTAAACAAAAAAGAGATGAATAACACAGGAGGGGGACCTAACCAAAACCTCCTGAAGAACAAACATAAACAAACAAGTTAACGAAACCTAAATTGAGGAAGACCCAAAATATCACTATTACAATATGTATGCTAAGATCAATTATTCATCTTTTTTTTTTCTTTTTCTTTTTTGTAATCACTAGGATACTTCCCAAACTTGACTTTTGGTGAAGTAGTACAATCGCTTTGAATAGACAAGAGCCAGAGTGGCAGGGACAGAGAAATTTGACTTAATTTTAATAATGATCTTTGTAATTTCAAAGAAGAATGTATGAAGAGTAGTCATAAATGTAAATGGATGCAATTAATTTCAAAGAACAAACTGGTCATGTAATGTAAATGGAATATGTTAAGCAAGGAATAGTCAGAGGGCAGAGTGGTAGGGTTAGAGACAGAGGATCCTTCCTAGCTAACCATCCTTTGGAGATCAAAATTTCTTTCAAACCTGTGTGTGCTTGCATTCCTTCAACTCTTGTGCTGGACAGGAAATACTTCAATATACAAAAGAATGGGGACGACATGCTCCAGGGCTGGAACACTGACTATAAATTCATATCCGGTACTTCTTTTAATCTTTTCATCTTCTTTTGAACACTGTTTAAATAAATAATTTTCACTTCATGTACAAATTCTTTGTCATATATACAGTTTCCATCAAAATTTCCATATAAGTATTTTTTAAGGTGATATATTCTGTTCATGTTGCCTCTGCACAAGATTTTAGCTATGGCTAACGAGACGATATTATTTGTAAGTACAAAATCTATGGTGTATTATTAGCTCCATTGTCCCTAAATTTTGAGTCGCTTATTGACAATTGATCTTAGGTTTCATGATCAAAACCATCGTCATTGTACTTCTAGATTTGTAAACTATGTTGGCATGCTCGACTTATGCCTGCAGCTTCCCTTGTACTTCTTTTAGGAATCTTCAAATCAGAAACCAGCATTTCCAAATGTAGAGTCTGCTGCTGAATTACTCTTGCATCTTTCGGTCTTTGGGTTCAGCCAACTATCTAACAATGATCAACATGAGAAGATGGAAGAGATCCATAAGAAAATATCTCAATGTGGTGTAATTGAGCAGCTCCCTGAGGAATGCGAGGAGGACTTCAGACTCGGAAAATTTACGGAGATGTTCAAGAAATTTTCCTTCCCTGAGCAGAATCTTTTCCTATCCAGAGTTATAAACAAATTCAAGCGTGAAAGACAATTTGGCGAGTTAATTTCTTGGTTCAAGCAACTAGACACCAATGATCAACAAGAAGAGCTTGGAAAGTTTGTTCATGTCACAGTTGAGGAAACCAATGAGGATCTCAGACTCGGTAGATTTACACAGATTGCTAGGGACTATACCGACTATGTTTATAAGCGTCTGTTTGGTTGGTGGTATATAAAGAAACGAAAAGACAATGATAAAAGTCCTGAGTGGCTTCTAGTGAAGTCCCGGTTTTCTGAATTTTTCTCAGGTTTTTCGATTATTTGGTTCAGGGGACAATGCGCCAATGATCAAAGGGAGCTGATTAAGGAACTCACAAGGAGAGTTAAAGGTGAGAAAATTAAGAAAATCTTTGAGCCTAACCAGCATTTCAGACTCAAAAGATTCACAGAGCTTAGCAAGAAAGTAGTCGACTTTCGTATCCAAGTGGAATTCCTTGACAAGGCTGAAAAGAAACTGCGTCAATGGACATATCTTCCTCATAGGCTGTTCCTTGAGCCGCAAGATTCTGCAAGTGCTGCTGAATTACTCTCGCGTCTGTCATCTCTTGGATTCGGCCTACTAACCCTCAATGATCAACTAGAGAAGATTGAGAAATGTTCTAAAAACTTTGCAGTTAGAAGTGTTATAATTGAAAGACTTGAAGAGGAAAGTGAGGAAGAATTCAGAATGAGAAGATTCACAGAGCTATATAATAAACTTTATATTGTGTACCGAATTCAATTATGTGAGGAGTTGAGGAAAAAATTCTCGCAGGAAAGACGCTTATGTGAGTCAATTATTTTGTTTAGGCAACTAGGCTCCAATGATCAACAAGAACTGATGGAAGAACTGAGTGGACGTTTAAGGGAGTATAAGCAGGAAGCTATCAAAGATGTCATAATAAAAAAATTCTCTGAGGAAAGTGAGGAGGACTTCAGACTCAGAAAATTTATAAGGCTCTGTTGTGTAAATCCTTCCCTTCGGGATCTCTTCATCCGGAGTGAAGCTGAGAAGTGGGATCTAAATGGTATGCTGCAGACATCTGTTTATGAAGGAATAGTACACGAAATCCAACAGCACTCCCGTTATACTGAATTTCTCTTTGGTGTGTCAATCCTTTGGTTCAAAACACGATGCGCCAGTGATCCAAGAAACCCCATTCAATTACTACTTTCGGGTGATATAGTGGAGAAACTTCCCAACGAGAGCGAGGAAGATTTTAGACTCAGAAGATTCATAGAGTCATTTAAAAAACTTCCATTCGTTTCTCAAGAGTATCTGGTGAATTATATTCACGATACAATACTTCATGATCTAGGTCCTGTGGAGCCAATTTGTGGCGCCAGCATACCCCAAGAAAGGTCTTCATTTGATCTTGAATTCATCAAAGTGAAAGCTCCAAATCTAAGAGGAGTAGGGGGAGCAACTACACAAGCAGTAGGAGGAGCAGCTACACAAGGAGGAGGAGAAGCAACTACTGGAGGATCACCTGTGATATCTTTTTCCAGTTGAGAGGTAGATGTGATCAACAATGTGATGCATCTTAACCTTCAACTAGCTCTAAGTAGATTCATTTTCTACTATTTCGTCCTCCAGCACGCACGTTTAGTTGAATGGCATCAGGTTCTTCATGCATGTATAGTTCTAAGGTTTGGACTTGCTCTCTTTTATGGGTATAGGTTGTAACTTTCACAGCGAGTTGATACTTTCTACGTATTTTTATTTTTTAATATATGTTTTCAGACGGTGGTTTATTCATCAATAAAGTTACCAAGAAGTTCCCAACATTGAAATTTCCATTGAAATAGTTTGTTCATTGGTAACGTACATATTTAAGCTAGTATTCCTTTTCCCCTTCTATATGTTATGGATGTCAGGTGAAACTTAATTCCTGACCATCAAGTCTTAGAAAAATTCAGATTTGAAATTATATCCCATCAATCCTGGAATGATAAATGAGAAAAACTAATTGGTTTGGAGGAAAGGGATAAGGACATAAGAAAAACAGGACTGGAATAAGATCAGCAAGTAAAACAGAGCACGAAAAGATGAAATCTAATTAATTAGGATTAGCAAGTCAAAGTATAAAACTATACTATAATTCCCACGCCAAGCTCATGAAAAAGAAAGAAGTAAATAAAGAAACAAAGAAGCCATATAACAAACGGTGAGAATGTAGAGTGGCCGAGAGAGAAACAGAGGACGGTTCCTTGCAACTTCAAAGAAAATAGATGGTCAAACTTCCTGGAATATAATAGTTGGTGTTCTGTTGCTTCTAGATTCATGTATGCTAATTGCTAAGATAAATCATTCATCAAAATAATATTATTTTTAATCACCAGGATACTTCCCAAACTTTACTTTGGTGGAGTATGTTAGTATCATTGACTTTTACTGTTGCATTTGAATAGCCAAGAGGGCAGAGTAGCAAGGACAGAGAAAGAACATGGTTCCTTGCAATTTCTAGGAGAGATGTAAGAAGCTGGTTATCAATATTCTATATCCATAGGATGAAATGTACAAGACTCAAAGAAAAAAATAGTCATCAATATTCTATATCCATTGGATGTAATAATGTAAATGGAATATATTAAGCAAAGAATAGTCTGAGGCAGAGTGGGCAGGGTGAAAGACAGAGGACCCTTCCTAATTGCAATTTTGAATTGCAAGCAAAACCATACTTTGAAGATCAAAATTTATTTTTAATCCTCTCATCCTCTGTGTGCCTCATCCCTTCAACTCTTGTGCTGGAAGGAAATATTTCAATATACAAAAGAATGGGGACGACAAGCTCTAGGGCCGGAACACTCTCTACATATTCAAATCGGGTACTTCTCTTTAACTTGTCAGCTTCTTATGAACACTGTACTTTTTTTTTTTTTTTTTTTTGTCCGATAATGAAGAATTCATTAAAACCCAAAAATGGGAGACCAATACATGACCCAACAAAAAACCCTATACCAATTATCCAACAAAAAGCCCAAATCAGAGCAAACCCTATAATCGACAAAACAACAAGATTGAAGAAGGGCAGCCGCCACCAATCCTCCGCCGCAAATCTCATCGTTGCCACAGCAAGGAAAACTTGCTCCGATGACCAAAATCCGACCCATAACTAACAAATCTCCAAAAAAAAGCCCCAAAATCAGCCAACCCAAGCAAAAACGAACACAAATTTCAAGTCTCCAACACAAATCAACAAGAATCCTCATAGCCGCAAAACAACAGACGAAGCCAAAGTCGCCGGAAATCACCATGGAACCAGACAAAGGTGTCGGTACGAATACCGGAGTAACTGCTCTGTACACCTCCATTTTACTAAAAGCATCGGAATGCGTAAAGGAGCGGCGACGAGAACCCACCTCAGGAAACCACCTAAGATCGCTGATTTGAAGACAGAGAAGAAAAGCTCCGATGAGGCCTGCGAAGTTTGATTCTAGGGCTTCAAGGCTGAAGATCCATAATAGATATGGGCAAAAGGGAAAGAAAACCTTGAGAAATCCAAGGAGGAAGACGGACAGAACCGCCAGAGAGACGGACAAAGCCGCCAGCATGACGAACGGAGTCGTCAAAGACTGAGATAGCCGCCACCGACTCTCAATGTTGGCCACTCAGAGAAGGAGAAAATCTAGAGAGAAGGAGGAGCCGCTCTCTCTAGAACTTCCCCACAGGAAAGTTATGAACACTGTACTTAAAAATAAGTATTTTTCACTTCATGTCCAAACTCTTTTATATACAGATGGAAAGGGACTTTACGAAAATCCGTAGTTTTCTTTAAAATTTCCATTGAAACAGTTTTTAAGATGGTATCCGCTATTCTGTTTGTTTTGCCTCTACATAAGTTTCTAGCAGTGGTTAAAAGAAAAAACTAGTAAACAAAAGCTCAAAATTAAGCGTTGGCAAAAGTATCATTAGCTCCATTAATGTACCTAAATATTTAGTTGGCTTATTGGCAATTGGTAATGTAGCAAAGCAACTAAAGAATCAGTTCCTTAGAAATCTAAGGATAATAGAGAAATCCTCTCTAGAAGGAACTTGAACTTCAAAGGAAATAGGAAAAAAAAAAGAAAAAGGTAGATTGAAAAATTCACTGGATGTTCTTATATTCAATAACATGATGATCTGAATTGCCTTTCCAGGCTACAAAGGGTCTGTGTATAGGCCTTAAGATGCATGCATTAGTGAGGGTATATGATCCTTCTTAAAATGTATTAACTACAGGTGCATAAACAAGAGTTATTTATGATGAATGCATGAACAGATTGTGCTACATCAATTGGTCTTGGGTTTGATGCTCAAAACCGTCATGGTTGTGCATCTAAATAGACCAATTTGTAAAACATGTTAAATGTTAGTATGCTTGACTTATACCTGCTGCCGTTGTACTTGTTTTAGGAGTCTCCTAATCGAAAACCAGCATATTCTGATATTGATAGTGCTGCTGAATTACTGTATCATCTTTCAGTCTTTGCGTTCAGCAGACTATCTGACAATGATAAAATTGAGAAGATGGAAGAAATCCGAAAGAAAATAGCTCAATGTGTTATAATTGAGAAACTCTCTGAGGAAAGTGAGGAGGACTTCAGACTCAGAACATTTACAGAGCTTTTCAAAAAACTTCACTTCCCTGAGCAGAATCTGTTCTTGTCCAGAGTTATAAAGAAATTCAAGCGTGAAAGGCAATTTAGTGAATTGATTTATTGGTTCAAGCAACTAGACACCAATGATCAACAAGAAGAGCTTGGAAAGTTTGTTCATCTTACAGAAGAGGAAACCAACGAGGATTTCAGACTCGGAAGATTTACACAGATTGCTAGGGACTATACCGACTATGTTTATAAGCGTCTTTTTGGCGGATACTATATTAAGGAAGCAGAAGACAATGATGAAAGTCCGGAGTGGCTACTAGTGAAGTCCCGCTTTTCTGAATTCTTCTCAGGTTTTTCAATTATTTGGTTCAAAGGACAATGCGCCAGTGATCAAAGGTTGCTGATTGAAGAACTATCCGGGAGAGATATAGGTACAGGTGTTACAGTAGAGAAACTCTGTGAGCTTAGCAAGGATTTCAGTCTCAAAAGATTCACAGAGCTATGTAAGAAAGTAGTCGACTTTAGTATCCAAGTTGAATTCATCAACAATGCCGAAGAGGAACTACGTCGATGGACATATCTTCCTCGAAGACTGATCCAAGAGCCACAAGATTATGCAAGTGCTTATGAATTACTCTTGCAGCTGTCAACTTTTGGATTCAGCCAACTATCCTACCAGGATCAGCAAGATGAGATGTATCGTTTCTTTGCCAATCGCCTTAGATATTTTGAATATCTTAGGAAAAAGTTCATCTATGAAAGACGCTTGTGTGAGTCGATTCTGTTGTTCAGGACACTAGGCTCCAGTGATCAACAAGAACTGATGGAAGAACTAATTGGACCTTTATGGGAGTACAAGCAGGAAGCTATCAAAGATGTCATAATCAAAAAATTATCTGAGGAAAGTGAGGAGGACTTCAGACTCAGAAGATTTATAAGACTCTGTTGTGTAAATCCTTCCCTTCGGGATCTTTTCATCCGGAGTGAAGCTGAGAAGTGGGATGTAAATGGTATGTTGCAGACATCTGTTTATGAAGGAATAGTACACGAAATCCAACAGCACTCCCGTTATGCTGAATTTTTCTTTGGTGTGTCAATCATTTGGTTTAAAACACGATGCGCCAGTGATCCAAGAAACCCCATTCAATTACTACTTTCGGGTGATATAGTGGAAAAACTTTCCAACGAGAGCGAGGAAGATTTTAGACTCAGAAGATTCATAGAGTCATTTAAAAAACTTCCATTCGTTTCTCAAGAGTATCTGGTGAATTATATTCACGATACAATACTTCAAATTCTAGGTCGTGTGGAGCCAATTGGCGCCAGCTTACCCCTAGAAAGGTCTTCATTTGATCTTGAATTCATCAAAGTGAAAGCTCCAAATCTAAAAGGAGCAGGGGGAGCAACTACACAAGCAGTAGGAGGAGGAGGAGCTACACAAGGAGGAGGAGCAGCTGTGACATCTTCTATTTCGTCCTCCAGCACGCACGTTTAGTTGAATGGCATCAGATTCTTCATGTATGGTTAGTTCTTAGGTTTGGACTTGTCATAAGCTCTCTTTTATGCGTATAGGTTGTAATTTTCAGAGGGAGTTGATACTCTACTATTGAAGTATGCAGTCCTCATCCAACAAGCAAGTCTCAAATTCTTCAAACCTCACTTTAAGAGCAACAAATTTAAAAATAAAATAAGGGATAATTAAAGATCTTAAGAAAAACAAATTTTAAAAAACAGGTGAACACTTTTGCCGACGAATTATTCGTCGAGAAAAGCCCTTTCCAAATATTTTTATTTTTATTTTTGTTTCTTTACTCTTATATAAAGAAAATCGTTTTCGGGGCTTAAGAGACAAAGTGAGGCTGGCAAAATTATTTTCGATTGATAAGAACATTGCTCAATTTCACCGTGGTCATCACAATAACACAATTTAAGAAAAATAAATTTAAAAAATAAGGGTTCAACACAGTTCCCAAAATTATTTTTGTTTCTTTACTTTCAAATAAAGTGTGGGATACGATACGAGGATACGAAAAAATTTGAAAAATTAAGATACGATAAGCCACGGATAAGACAATTAAAATAATATTTAATACATAAATATATATAATTATAATAAATAATTGTTGAAAATTACCAATATATTTGATTTTTAATTTTTTGATCGATGAAATAAAGTAATTAGTAGGCCTGGACATTCTCTCTCTCTCTCTCTCTCTTCTCCGTTTCTTCCCTGTTTTTGTTTATGATTCCAAAAAGGTAAAAACCACAAATCCAGAAACCCAATCAAACTACTAACTGACTATTACGGCACTATCTGACTATTAGTGCTTCATAAGTTATAACCCACGGTATTAGGTGAAAAATCAAGATTTCGGCAAAACAAATAAAAATTTCTCAACAATACACCATTGGTAAAAACATGTTTTTTAAAAGTTGTTCCAATTGAAAGAACTCAAAAATCTCAAATCTCAAATCGTTTATTTTTTTATGAATTTTATAGTTTTCCGAATTTTAAAAATCATAAAAAATAAACGTTTATATAGTTTTTGGGTTCTGTCAATTCGAGAAGTCCTTAAAAATTATGTTTTAAGTGTGAAAATATTTTGGTGCAAAAATAAGAACATGCGATTTTGGCCAAAAATCGTGTGTTATAACCCAAGGTTTTTTGTGAAAAATCATGGTTTCGGCAAAACAAATAAAAATTTCTCAAAAATTTATTATTGGTAAAACATATATTTTTTAAAGCAGTTCCAATTGAAAGAACTCAAAAAATCTCGAATAATTTTTTTTTTATGAATTTTCTAATTTTTTTAATTTGGAAAATCATAAAAAATAAAAAAAATTATATTTTTGCATTCTGTCAATTCGAGAAGTCTTTAAAAATTATGATTTGAATGTAAAAAGATTTTGGTGTAAAAATAAAAATATGCGATTTTGGTCAAAAATCGTGTGTTATAACCCACGGTTTTTAGTGAAAAACTATGGTTTCGACATAAAAAATAAAAAATTTATCAAAATTACATTATTAGTAAAACATGTTTTTATTTTAAAGGTATTTCAATTGACAAAACTAAAAAATCTTAAATCATTTATTTTTTTTTATGAATTTTTCATTTTTCATTTTATTTCTTTACTTTTAAATAAAGGAAGTCATGTCCGGGTTCTACTGATCAGAAATTCTACAATGCACCTGATGTATGGCTGCTCTATGTTGTGTAGCATGATCTTAGTCGTAGATGCAATCTAAAGGTTCAAAATCTACAACCTGTTACCTGGACTGTAAATAATTATCAATATTATTACATACACGATTTTCATTTATGGTGATGGTGAAAAAAAACATATTAGAAAATATAAATAAGAGAAATCTTATATTTCCACATTAACCTTTAACCAAAAAAACAATCTTGCATGACTGTCGAGAAGCAGGTGAAGAAAACTTGGCATAGGATGCCATGATTCCATGACCGCTATGCTATGACTTGTTGAATATTAATTCCAGTTGTAGAAATCGTAGAGTATACATGAAATTGAATTCATTGATTGATTTGATTCATGAATCTTATATGACCAGAACTTTAATTAACACAATTTCTACAAAATCTAGGTTCCCAATTTCTTGGCTATCGACGAGCAACTAAAGGAAAATAGAATTGATCTGATCAGAACTGTTTTGTTTTTATAAATGTTGAAGTTTTTTTATTATTCGAAAATTGAAAAACTCCATTAACAAAAACAGATGAACTAGGGAAAACCATTCAAAGGAATGAAAAAGAAAAGCAAGCCCTCAATATCTACGAGGGTGGTTGTTGCACCAACATCATTGATATATCAATTCATTATTCTAGAGTAGATACTAGAGAGAGAACAAAAAAAAAATCAGACTTCAACACCGTGAGGGGTATGCTGGGGAGTGGAATAAGAGAAAGTTCAAGCAAAAAGTTCGCCAATTTTTTTTATAGGAATTTCCTTATAAATATAACTACAATCCGTAAAAATATACATGGTTACGCATAAATGATAAACCGCCCACCGGCCGGAGTTGAGTTATTGATAGGTCTTCTTTCTACAATCATTCGTTGATCCTTTGAAGCAAAAAAATTCAGAGAAGGATGATCTCGTACCACTAGATGAACAAACGATCGATTGTAAGTAGGCGTGGAAAGAGCTTATATGATGTGTTTGATTTGATAGTTCCACAGAGACCTAGAGTGAAGAATGACCATAGCAAGAAATATGAAGAAAGAGCAGGACATAGAACGTGACACACGATCGTTCCTAAATTTAAAGATTTATTTGCTATTGATAAGGATGTTCAATTCGAAAAGAAGAATTTGAGAGAGAATGACTCTTTGAGATTCACCATGGTTAAGTAACAAACGTGAAAATCATTCTCATTAATTATATTTATATTGTTTTTTGTTTTTTGTTTAACCATTATTAATTATATTTTATCAAATATTTTTTTTAACATTAAATATTTTGTTTGTTTAACCTATTACCTGCTTATCCTTTATTGCTTAATTTAAATTTAAATTTAAATTAGAAATCATGTGCAAAGCACACTAAACTTGATGTATGGATGCACCTGGAGCACTAAAGTCGTTCTCTCTACTGATGCTGAATTACTCCTTCAACTTTCAATCTTTGTGTTCAAACAACTATGTGTCAGTGGTATGTTTCTTTCTTCCATTAAAAGTTGTTAATTATGGTTGCAATTGCAACTGCTCATTAGATATATGATTGTGAGCCATTTTCAATATATGAGAACACGTACCCACACTATTATGGTGCACTAATGGATTAGAACATAAGTAGAAACATTCTCACCCATATTTGATAGTTCTTTCATTTGTTTCCTAAACTTTTTCTCCATGAAATTAAAGCATCTAGTAAATTAATGTAAGCCAGATAATAAGGCTTAAATAATTTTTTAACAGCCATAATTGACATACTTAATTATATTTCAACAGATCAATGTGAGAAGATAGAAGAAATCTGTGATAAAACAATTGAAGCTGTTATTGTTGAGCAACACGCCGAGGAAAGCGATGAGGATTTCAGACTCAGGACAGTTGCAGAGCTATTCAAGAAACTCCCCTTCCCTGAGCAGAATCTTTTCCTGTCCAAAATTATAAAGAAATTCAAGCGAGAAAACGCAATTTGGCCAATTAGTTTCGGTGTTCAAGCAACACTAGACGCAAATGATCAACAACAACTGATTGGAAAAATAATCGTTCATGTTACACCAGATGACCAGAGAGTAGTCTCCGCATCACCGGAGAGACCGACGATGATTTCAGACTCAGAAGATTCACATGCACAATTGTTTAGGGACTACACCGAGTATTTTGTTGAAGGTATATATAGAAGAACTAATCAAGGACAATAAAGATCAAAGTTCGGATTGGCTTCTAGTGAATTCCCGTTTTGCTGCGTTTTTCTCCAGTTTCTGCATTATATGGTTCGAGGGACAGAGCACCTATATATCACAGTCAAAAATATCTGATGGATAAACTCCCTAGTATGATTGACAAACTTGCAGACGAAAATGACGAGGATTTTGAACTCAGAAAATTCACAGTCGGTTTAAACAACTTGAACTGGGTTCCCAAGAGCATATTGTGAAACATATATATTCAAAAACTCAATGCTTAATGAGCTAGGTGATTGTCTCGATCTAGGCCAATGCGGCCAATGGGGAAGGCGGCGTAACATCCGACGATGGCGGAGGGCACGTAGTACGTACGGTAGTAGTGAAAATTACTATTAACTATTGTCTGCAACTTTCAACTAATTAAAGGTGGAAATTATTTTGATCAAAAAAAAAAAAAAGGTGGAAATTAACATGCACGTACGTAGTAGTTCAGCTAGCTATCACATATATTACTCAATTTACTCTTATTCCATCGTGCTTTCCTATTCAACGATTATCTTCAGTACGTTCATATGCATAATTTTCATGCTAAATAAGTCCTTCAACATTTTAAAAAAGAAAGTAACTAGCAGTAATAGTATCCCATGACATATATTTGAGTAGCATGCATATTACAACAGCCTAGCTTATTCCTTTTCATTCAATATACAATACTACTATGTTGGATTCGAATAAATGTTCATACTGTTGGTTAATTTAAACCAATACTCTTAAACCAACTTTATGGTCGGTTTTGCCAAATGAGGCTTATTCATGACTATGTAGCTGCATTAGCAAATTCACAAATTGGGTAAGTAGGAACACAAAAAAAAAACAAATTGGGTATGTACATTTGTAGTAATTTTTTTCTTTTTGTTCAAAGTAAAAACGATAAAGTATTGCAACACAGATTCTTTTTAAATAGATCAACCGTAACTCACGCCTCACGATTAAGCAAAATTAATTGTTGACCTTTTTAGTTAATAAAAAGAGAACGAAAGCACAAAAATCACAAGGGCATTAATCCACAACGGATAGTGTGAACACTAAAAATTGCTACACAAAGATTATCAAATTTAACGAAGATATAGAATCTCTCTTGCATGTCATATACGTGGAACTCAATCTCATATGACAAAATTGTAATAATTGAATAGATAAAAGGGGAACGAAAGCACAAAAATCATAAAAAGATAAATTCACACAACGAGAGTGTGAACACTGAAAATCACTACAAAGAGATAATCAAAATTAACGAAGATAGATCGAGAATCTCTCTTGCATGTCATATACGTGGAATTCAGTCTCAAATGACAAAAATCGTATTTATTGAGTAAATAAAAAGGAGACGAAATCACAATAATAATAAAGAGACGAGTCCACAACGAGAGTGTGAAGTTGTGAACAATGAAAAAAAAGAGCTACATTATTAAATATAAAGAAGATAAAATCTCTCTTGCACGTCATATATGTGGAACTCGATCAGTCTCATAAATAAAAATCATAACACTTATATACATGTCTCGAAAAAGAGAGAAAGCCGTATACAGCGTTCATAACTTCATATACAATGTATAACAAGCAGATTTTATCTATGAGAACAATTTGTACTCGCCGGAATTAATTATGTGGGGTTTGCACACCCCAAAAAACTTCCATTATTCTTCCCAAGATTTTCCATAACAAGTCTTATCTTCCCCAAAGTTTATCCACCAAATTCTAAACTTAACCTCCTCAGGTCCACCCTGTAAACCTCAAACCAATTCCATGTACCGCCACCGCAGCCTATTTTGTCACACTCAAAACTTAATGATTGATGAGCGAATATATTAAATTTTTCCCAAAAATGCACTCAAAGTTTCCTAAGTTTCCCTCGCGTTTCTCGCACAGGACCCCCCCATCTTTCTTTAAAAACCTACACATCACATTTACACAAAAATCCCTTTTATATAGAATTTTCTATTTCGCTATAAATAATTCTGAGAGTCCAAAATTCTCACTCACTTCAAAACCCATTTTTTTTTCTTTGGTGGAGAACCCTCTGTGTGTAATGCAAGCTCCAGCAATGGCGGAACCTGGAGTGTTCTCAGTCTCAGATAACGACCTCTTCGACTTCTTCCCCGTCTTCTCTCTCAAGAAAAACGGCGGAAACGACGACGAGGATTGTGCTTCAGCTAAAGAGAACAACTTTGTCTTCAATTTGGACCCAAGTTTGCTTATTGACCCCAGCTGCGTTTTGATTGGTCAAGTGCTCGGAGAAGGGCCGCAGGCGATTGTCTATGAAGGATTGTGGGTCCCCTTTCTTGCTCTGAAACTATCTCTCTTTGCTTTTCTTCTTCTTGGTTATGCCTTCTTGGTTAGGTTGATCACATTGTCTGCATGTTCTTGAATTTTCCTACTTTTTGGCTCGGTTTGTTTGGTTGAGTTGTTGGCTTTGTTTTGCTGTGGTCTTTGAGTTGTATCAGTCTTGGAATTCTGGGTTTTTGGTATGATAAACCCTTTTCAAAGGTTTTGATGATTTATGTTTTTTTTTTGTGTGTGAAAAAGATGCTAATTTCAGTGCCATTTTTTGGATTTACTTTCACTATTTGTAAACCCTTTCCGATTATAAATTGACCTGTGGGTTATTTGAGCTAATCTATTCCAACAATAAAGTTCTTTGCTTTCTGCTGTTCTTCATTATTTTTTATGCTAAGAAAGTAGACAGAGCAATCTGTCATTTGTCAATTATATAACCATTGGAGTAAAGTAGCATTGACATTCTGTTTTGATACTGTGCTACACATACAAATTGCTTGCCTTTGAATCTTGATTAAGTTTGAATTAGAGGGTTCCTAGCATAACTTTGTGTCAGTTTGTGCATGTGTGTTCTTGGAGATGGTGTTATATCAATGTGTTATAATGTTTGGGATTACAGTCTCTACTAGGAGATATAGCATTATGAAGATCATCTTTTCGCCTACATCATAGGGTTTTGTCTGCTTTAGGTGAAAGCCCAAAAATGAGAGAACATTCTGGATTTTGGTGTTCATTCATTTATTAGCACAGGAAGGTAAAGCAGGTTCATTATTACAGGATCAGTTTTAATTGTGGTTCTCCAATAGTGGGCAAGGCTTTTCCGCAAATCATCAGGTAGCAACCATAGCATAGGAGGGATCAAAAATTTCATTTTTATAGCATCAGTATTATTGTCAGTGTCCAATAGTGGGAAAGGCTTTTCTGCACATAATTTCTTAGCATAGGAAGGATCAAAATTCTATTATAGTGGCCAAGGCCATGACTTTTCTGAAAATCATCACTCATCACTCATACCTCTGCAGCAAGTCTTATGTACATTGTGTTCTTTTCATTCCCCTGCCTCCCTTATTATTTGTTTTTTCTGTAAATCTTCATGTGAAGATCACATGCCAAAACGAAGTATCATGGCTTGTACATTCTATTCTCCCAGGCATTAGCATGTTTACAAGAATGCAATCATGCACGATAATGAGCAGCACGTAATGCAAGTATGTGTTGGCATGCGTTATATAGTACACGTGACCGGATATGGTTTACTTATTCTAGCCTTCCTGCATTAATGACCTAGCAAAATAGTTGAGGGAGGAAAGTTATGTAATAATGTTTGGTAGATTTTAGATAGGAAACCATTGGTTATATATGGAAGATGAATCTCCTTTTATGATTTGGAAGCACTGCCCACTATTTTGTGTGTATTTTGATATTTCAGTGGCCTGGTGGGATTGGGAGAAGGAGTGATAGTTTTGTGGGGTTATTGGGCACCGTATAATACAGAACCCATCCAATGGGCATGAGGATTTAATAGTTGATGATTTATCTTCTTTGTGTTTTCATTCTTAAATTCCTCTTGTCATGGAATGTTCGCATATCTGCAAGAGATTATTACCAACCAGGTTGTTGGTCTTTGACGACGTAATGTCAGTTAACGAGACCAGATTAGAATTGAATTCTTAAGCTGAGAAAATCAGTAAACATTCAATAGTTTTAGATACCTACAGGACTAGAGACAATTACCATCTGATACTTGGTCATTGAGGATGTAATACAGTTGCTGAGACCACATTAGTGTAGAATTATCAAGTTGGGGTATAAAGAGGTATAAAGATATGTTAGAGAATCAACAGGTTTAGGAGCATAAGGACCAAGAAAATATATGAACACTTGTACAGCATCATTTGCAGATTAAGCAGTGGTAATGTTGACTTGGGGCCTATTATCTGAACTGGTGGAAATGGGACAGGACACTGTCATTGAAGAGAGTATAAAAGGGTAGTTGTAAAGGTTGGTATAATTTGTGTGTTGTGAAGGAATTTCTTTAAAACAAAGCTCTTGTGGCAGTTATTTTGATTCATAGAAGTAAAGTTGCATGAAGAGCACAATGCGAAGACGAATATTAGATATTTTTGACTTGGCATGCCCTATTTATTATTTACTTAACATATCTTTATGCGGGAAGGTTGAATTCCTGATGAGTAAGCATTCTTTCTTAGATCATTAACACACAAAATTTATCCATTTTGATGTACGTATGAATTTAGTAAGAACATTAATGAACAAGGGAAGTAGACAAGGTTTGTGTCAGGGTCTTGCTTCATATGCTAAATAATTAGTTGAAGCCTACTATTATGAGGCGGCATTTTATTTGAATGCAAGATTAATTAATAAATGGATCTTTTGTAAAAAAAAAAAAAAGGATCTTTTGTTTGGTCTAATTTTTGTGTATTCATAAATCTGTGTTTTTCTGTGTTCCAAATTAGGAATTCTATATCCTGGATTGTAGAGTATTGAAACTTTCCAGTTTTGTATCTAGGTACAATTCCAGGCCTGTTGCTGTGAAAGTCATACAACCAAACAGCACGTGTTTTATTAGTTCTGAACGCAAGGAAAAATTTCAGAGGGAGGTGACTTTGCTGTCAAAGGCGAAACATGAAAACATTGTGAAGGTAAGATACTTATTTCCTCCTATTTATTCATATTTAGGCATTTTTCTATCAAGATATGCATATATTTTATGTTCATCAGTGTTTCTTGTAAATCCTTTTAGATTGTGTTTGTCTGGTATGTGTATACTATTCCAGTTCCTCAGTTTCAGGGATTAGAAGTATACCCTTATGCAAATTGACGTTTGTTTCAAGAAATATCTTTCTTCTGTTTAAATTAAGGTGAGATAAAAACATGAAATTACTTTCCAGTCACTGTATGTCTGTTTCTGAATAGTTATTTAATGCCCTGTTGTTGGTAGCTTCTGAAAATTGGATGCCCAAGTAATTGAAATTGTGTGGTTTTGGAATAATCTTGCCTTGGAGTAATAGTTTTCCTCTCTTAATTTATTAAGCTACTGATAGTGATATACATCTTTTGGTATTATAATGATAGTGAGAATGAAGTATTTTGGAGAAACTGGACAAAGCTCCAGCTATATAGTACAACAACGCATTTTCTTTGAGAATTATCTAGTACTTTAACAATTGATAATGGACTAGGGACGGTATTTCAGAAACTACATATTAAGAAATAAAATCTCATTCGTTTTTGGCTTCCAAATCAATCAGTATTGCTGTCCTTCACCTTCTAAATATATAGTGTCACCTATTAAACCCAGAATATCTCATGTTATAATACTCACATTTTCTGGTTTGTTATATTTTAAGATCATTGTCCATAGTCCATATGCTTAGATAAGTCATTGTCCTGAAACAGTTTATCGGTGCGTCTGTGGAACCAACTATGATGATAGTTACTGAGCTTATGAAAGGTGGTACAATTCAGAAGTACTTGTGGAGCACCCGCCCATTAATTCCAGACCTAAAGCTTTCGATAAGTTTTGCATTGGATATATGTCGAGCTATGGAATTCTTGCATGCAAATGGCATCATACATCGTGACTTGAAGCCAAGTAATTTTTCTTTTTATTTATCTTCTCTAGTACTTTTGGTTTATTTTGACAGGGGGCCAAGGAATTGGCGCCATATAGTTCCAGTTGTAGTTGAGTTCAGTATCACATCTCAAAAAGATTAGTCTCATATCTTGTATTCAAAATTTTCCAGATGCAGCCATTAAATTCATCTTCTTTCCCTTTAGTTTTGCATGCTCACACGAGCTCTATCGTTGAAACACTGCTTACCATAGAAATTCATTTCTGACGGACAGTCTTCTATTTATTTTCCCCAGGCAATCTACTTCTTTCAGAAAACAAGAAGCAAGTGAAGCTGGCTGACTTTGGACTTGCTAGAGAGCAGATAAAAGGTGCAATGACTAGTGAGGCTGGGACTTACCGGTGGATGGCTCCTGAGGTGAACCTTTTTTCGTTTCTATTCCCTTTGTTATTCAAACAATTGTTCAGCAAGAAACTTGAATAATGGGTTTCTTCTGCATTAGTTATTCAGCGTAGAACCAGTTCTAAAAGGAGCAAAGAAAGAATATGATCACAAGGCAGATGTCTACAGCTTCTCAATAGTTCTGTGGGAATTGCTCACGAACAAAACTCCATATAAGGGAAGGAATAACGTAATGGTGGCATATGCTACAGCTAAAGTAAGTCCTATGAGTGCCATTAAAAACGAAACTAATTATCTGGAAACCTGAAAATTTGTATCAATAGGTACTGCAACTTTTGCATATTCCTATCTCTATTCTTTTATAAAACTTGGCCCACTTCCATTGTGCTCAAGAATTTTGAGGTTCTCTACTTTGCTAAAAAAAACTTATGATCTTAGTTGATCTCCTTACCTCACTACTGATAAAAACAGATACTTGTGATTTGCTAGACTCTGTTAAAACAGTAGAATGACTTAAGCTCTTGCTTTTTCAGAATGTACGGCCTAGCCTGGAGAACATTCCGAAGGATATTATCCCTCTATTGGAGTCCTGCTGGGCAGAGGACCCCAAGGACCGACCAGAATTTATTGAAGTTACAGATTATCTTTCCAACTTCTACCAGGAGTTATGCTCAGAGGAGACCAAACCTCCTCCCAAGGTCATTGAGACTGAAGATAATGATAGGAACAATAAGGAAGAAGATTCTCCATGTACCACCAAACAACTTGTGATTGACAGGCCTCTAGAAGAGAAAAGGGTGAAAAGGCGTAAGAAGAGTAGATCATCTGGTTGGTTCTGTTTCTCTTGCTTGGCTCATTGACCAAATGGTATGGTAAGTTCTGTTTTGGGCTCTTTAGGGGTTCACTGCCCAGGCTAGGAATGCATGTAGGATGATTGATCGGTTGTTCTCTTAGTTTTTGTTGTATACACAGAGCGTAGATTTTAGGGAAGTGCTCTCTTGCTTCATGGTTTGACATGTTATGGTGTTGAGTTGTCAATTTTAACCATTCATTAAATGGATTATTGCTTTAATGTGTGGTGCCACAAATTGACGGTATGACAACATAGCATGTTAGATATATGGCAAGAGAACATCTTTCATACACAGTTTCTTAGGTTTTTTTGACCCAGACAGAGTTTGAAGCCATGGGTTCGCAGCTGAACTGGCATTTTCATTGTTGTACAGAATGCTTTTTTCAGAAAGAATGCATTGAAAAAACAAAATCATAATTGTCTTTTTTCCAAGTTGGGTTTCCTTACAAATTAGTGGCATATGTGGTCAGTTTTGATTATTAGCATTTAATTTCCCTATTAAAAACAGAAAACTACTGGAATGTGTATATACTATATGGTAGGTTGCTGGCTTTGCTGCATAAACAAACACTCAGATTTTGGACTGAATAAACTAATGAAATCAGAGATTTAATGAAGACAACTATTTGGCTCCTCTGTGGCGATAGCAGCCACTAATGGTTAGTTTATAGTCCAAGTAAACTTATGATTTGATGACAGATGGACAAGTTAGAGTACCCCTTTCTGTTATTGGTCAAGAAGAATAGTAATTTGTTGACCAGACCTCCTAATTACCCCTAATTATCTATTTGTTTGCCAAACCTCTAATTTTTCCATTTCAATTTTCCGAAAATCCCTAGTGTTTCGTAATTGGCCGTCGAGCACTCGTTATGGTATACAGTCTGTAAAATTTTATTATGTTGTTCTACATTCATGCTAACAATCGTTCAAAGATTTAATCAACTATTAATACGAGATCAATGTGGTTCAACATGATAGAAAACGGCGAAAAACTAGAGCATTATCTTAAAAAAGTGTCTGATGACAGGAAGTGGGGACCGTTGGGAAATTTCCTCATCATCATATGACTACGTGGCAGTAAATCAGTGGGAGTTGGAAGAAACAGGAAGAAAAAGTCGCCGGAGAGAAGTAAGAAGAAGGCGATTAAGAAGAAAAAGATAATAAATAATATATACGTATTATGAGGCAGTTGTTGTTGTCAGGGTGAGTCATCGTGGTTTCGGCTTGGTCACGATCTAATCCAGTGAAACGTGGACAGCTGGATGCCTCTTGCCTCGCACGTGTCGCCCCCCGCCCTAACCTAACCTTGTTCCGGTACACCACCGCCACACCAGATCACTCTCCGTACAACACACACCTATCCACTCAGTCCCATCTCAACAACGACAACTACTCCAAATCAAGAAGCCGAAGAGAAAGAAGAAACGGACACGGCCACATAGCTTCTTCTTCTCTCTCTCTCTCTCTCTCTCCAAAAACCCTAAAATTCTTAGCCGTTGATGATAATTTAAAGTGGTTCCACCTGGACTTCCACCTCACTCTCCTAGACTCCATGAAAGCAGGTCTCTCTCTCTCTCTCTCTCTGACACCCTTGTTTCTGTTCTGCCTTTCCTTTTATAATTCACATCACGCTTCTCATGCCCTGATTTCTCGTTTAATTTCCTTTCCCTTTTTGGTGTTGGAACAGAAATCTGAGTTCGTCCTTGTTTATTTGTAATTACTGATTACTAATTACTGCTGTTGATTTACTTTCAAGTTTCGTTGGGATTGAATTATGAGCTTGCTGTAGGAAAAATTAGTTAAATTTGGATGGGGTAGGGTTAATTCAATTCCAGCAGTTGGTAAAGTTCCTGGCTTTTGGAGTTTCAGAATAGTGCATAGTTGAACTATTTGAAGGGGATTTTTCAGTCTTTCCCCCTGTTTACTTTTTTGGGTTCAATGTAATGTGGGGAAGGGCTTCAACAGGAGCATCCAAATTTGATTTTGGGTACAATAATAATTGCTCTGGCTATGTCTTGGATTTGAGCATGTAATTATTGATATTCAGGGATGCTAATTCGATGTTTTACAGGTGCTTAATAGGGATCTTTGAGAATAAACGTGTTATCTGGTTAATTCGGAACTAGAGGAGTGTTTGCTGAACCAATCGAAATGGGGACAGGGGAAGAGGGCACGCCCTCTAAGCCTTCGAAACAAGCTTCTACAGCTCAGGTATGGCTTCCTTCCTCCTCCTCCTGCATGGTTTTGTCCTCCCGAGAATTTTAATCATATGCTTCCATGAATATACAGGAAATACCAACACAACCTTCGTATCCGGATTGGTCCAGCTCTATGCAGGTTCATGACGATAACACACTCTGGATTAATATGTAATTTTTTGTGAAGTAAGCAGGTGGATAAATTTGATGTCCTGGTAAATTAGTTTTATTGCTCACAGCTCATCTTTTTGTTCAGGCTTATTATGGTGCTGGAGCTGCTCCGCCTCCCTTTTTCGCCTCCACTGTTGCTTCGCCAACACCACACCCTTATATGTGGGGAGCCCAGGTGCGTTCATCTTTCCTTTGGAATGTTACAGTGGCATACATGTTTTATAGTAGAGAAGGTTGCAGTTCATTTATTTACTGTTTCTTATGAGGAAGTAGGTGGTTTTTATTCACGTTTTTTGTTTACAACTTTTCAGCATCCTATGATGCCGCCTTATGGAACTCCTGTTCCGTACCCTGCCATGTATCCTCCTGGTGGAGTGTATGCTCATCCGGGTATGGTCACGGTATGATGTTCTTCCTTTGATATGTTTATGTATCCTTGCGTCATAAGTAAAAGTGACCTCTATGATATTAGGAAGGTTTCAATTTGATTAGCTGACTGGTTTCATCCATATTTGTCAGACTTCTGCCGCAGTACCACCAACAAATCCAGAGTTGGAAGGGAAGGGCACAGATGGGAAAGAGCGGGCTTCAGCCAAAAAACCCAAGGGAACTGCAGGAAATACAGGTTTGGTTAGTGGCAAGGGTGGGGAGAGTGGAAAAGCAACTTCTGGTTCAGGAAATGATGGTGCTTCACAAAGGTCAGTGGTCTTTGCATTGTATTCTGCCTTTTGACAAGCTTTAGATTGCTCTTTTCCGTATACCATTTTCCCTAAATTGACTGTAAAGTTTCTGGTTAATAGTGCTGAAAGTGGTAGTGAGGGTTCATCAGATGGAAGCGAGGAGAATGGTAACCACCAGGTATGTGTATCAGTGTATGCCCTACAGCTAATACTCCAATGTGTTCTTCTACCTTTCTTAAATGGCTAGCAAAATTGGAGTAGCTTTTGCAACTTATCTGGAAATACCAGCTAGCCATTTTATGCTTGCTCACATTTAGAAGTATATATTGTTTGCTTTGGAATTTAGACTGCCATGTTAACCTGGCCTAATAAATATCTTTTGGTATGATTTTCTTCTAATGAAGACATGGTTGATATATCTTTAGGAATATGGTGCGAACAAGAAGGGAAGCTTTGACAAGATGCTTGCAGAAGGTACAATAATGGTTGTATTTTTTTTTTTGGTCTCTTACTGTGATTGTGTTCAACCTATACTTCCTCTTTAGGCTACATGTGTATCCACAGATATTGGTAAATGGTACTTGTATTAATTTTGCTAAAATGGTTTTCTCACATTTTTCAGGAGCAAATGCACAAAATAACACTGCTCTAGTGCCTGGGAAGCCTGTAGTATCTATGCCTGCAACTAGTCTGAATATGGGAATGGACTTGTGGAATGCATCCCCTGCTGGTGCTGGAACTGCAAAAATGAGAGGAAATCAATCTGGTGCCCCATCGGCTGTTGGGGGTGACCATTGGATTCAGGTACAAATCTTTCTCTCATGTTTTAAATTGTTATTCTTTTTGGTACATATCTTTCACTTGTTATTCTGTACTTTAATCCATGTATATATACAAATATTTGGAGTTATATCCAGTTGTATGTATTCATGCTTAAATTTTTAAGAACAAAATTATTCTAGAAATTACACTGTGCAAATTTTTTTTTTGTGGTCATATTTTAATTTCTTATTTTATGTCTTCCTATTTTAAACGTTGAAGACTTCTGAGTAGCATTTTTCTTAAAAAAAATCCCATGTTTTTATTTATTTGTTGTATCTCCAGATATTGCTTTTAATTCGTCCTTCATGATTTTGACAGGATGAACGGGAACTGAAAAGACAGAAAAGGAAGCAGTCAAATAGGGAATCTGCTAGGAGGTCAAGATTGCGGAAGCAGGTACAGATGCACTTCTACACACCATTGGCAGAAGTTTCTTTATTCATATGCCTTGTTTTAGAAAAGTGGTTGACAAATCCTCCTATCCCAAGTGGTGAGGGAGGGTGGGGAAATAGATTAGTATTAGGGGATAAGTCAAAGACTTAATTCTTCCAATTTACCCAAAAGAAAGGTCATTATCCAATTTGTTCACAGCAAATCAGGGATGTGGGTGTTCAAAAAAAATTGTTATACCTTGTAAACTAGTGGAGGTTTTTAATTTGCAGTGAGCTAGTGGAAGATGATAAATTTTTATATCACGATAGAACTATGTGCCTAAGACCTAAACTAATAGATGATAATTCGCTTTTGCTGTTCATGTTTTCCAGGCGGAGTGTGAAGAGTTACAAAAAAGTGTACAGGGACTGACCAATGAAAATCATGGCCTTAAAGATGAGCTGCAAAGGCTTTCCCAGGAATGCGAGAAACTTGCTTCTGAAAATACTTCTATAAAGGTTTTTTCAATGACAGATTGCGATTTATTCTTTCTTTACTTGTACACAGAATGTTAAGAATCCTTGCTTTTGTCAAGTCTGAGAGTATCCTGAATTGTTTGGCTAATCTGTCTATTTTGTAACAGTATGATTTTTGTTGCTATGCAGGAAGAGTTGACACGATTGTGTGGACCAGATTTAGTAGCAAACATTGAGCATCAGTCACATGGTGGTGAGGGAAACAGTTGAGATGGTACTAATCTCTCTTTTGTAGCAACAGATTTTTATCGAGCTCCGGAACCATGACCCTCACTTTAATTGAGCGTAGAACATTTGTTTTTCTTATACTAATTTATACGCTGAACCCCACTCTGTAACTGTATCGTTTATTTGTGAACTGTTAACTGAGTTGGGTCCTTAATGGAGCAACCATGCCAATTGTTGTATCATTGGGAAAAGAGTATATAATAGATAACTTCCATATGAATCCACTGTGTTGTATTATTATTAGATCTCCTTTGTTTCTTTGTTATGAGACCGAATGTGGGAGTCAATTGGTTAGAAGTAGAAACAGTTTAGAATCCACTTTTTTACACAAATATTTGCAACGCCCATAGTGAAGGGTTCTCTATAGGTTTTGGTCTATTACTCTATTCTTTCCTACAGTTCATCTCATGTTATGTAGATCTTCTACTACGAATCACAATATGTGAATTGAAAATCCAGAGTCTGTTACTATTCGTGCCCTGTTGTACTCCAAACCACATTAGGTCTCCATGGTAAAGAAATTCTGGGGGATCGAATAGGCTAGGAAGTTGAGAAAAAAAATGGCTGGGGCACGGAATGAACTACATTAGGTGTTCATCTTGATATATCATAACAGCTAGATATATGATTTTACTCAATCAAGCCAACACTAAACTACCTTGGCGTTCATCAATTAAAGCACAAATTAAAGAATAAGTTGTACCAAAGCCAAAAACTACCGCTACCTTACAGAGAAAGGGGAGAGTAGTTTTCTTTTCTCTTCAGCTCTCATCTTTTCCTTTCATGGGGAAGAGAGAGAATTCAAAATTATACACATTATCACCAGTAAAGACTAAAGAGAACTAATCATCTCTACCAGAGTCGGACTCCGGGGTTGTTCTAGGCTGGTCTTCAATTGCATTGTTCCGTTGCAGATCTGAATTAGCTCTGCCCCTAGGCATCTCATCTGTTAAAAAGGACGGGAAAATGAACTTTAGTTAGCAAAACTGAAGTAGAGAATAACAAACAAGCGGTAAATATAAGCCTCTGTAACCTAATGATGTGCACCCCCATTATACAAGATCCCTTTGAACTTAAATTATGCAGATGAAAAGGAAAACCCCTGCTGTCATCCACCAACCAAAGTGTGTGTGATGGGGTTTTGACCAATGTCATTCTCACCTGAACCAAAAACTTTCATGAGCAGAGCCCTAGCATACTGGATCTCTCCTTGGTGTGCACTAATGAGTTTGAGCTGGAATGAAGAAAGCAGTGAATCTCTATGAATGAGCATTTTAGTACAGTGCCCACAATGAGAAACCAAACACTTGCAAAGAAAGTTGATTTTGACCCAGACCAATAAATTTCCAGGGTACATACTACTCGAGACTAATTGCAGACAGAGGGCATACCAATTCACCATATGTAAGACCCAAAGCTCGATCAACTTTAGTTTGATGCCTCAAAAAGAATGGGCGTAGGTGGTTCATGTACAGCTGCTTCGCCCCCTGGATGGAAAGCAGGCAGTTACTTATTTTTGATGGAAGCAAGCAGTTAATTACAACTCAAGTCATTCCCCATGTCTGGATCTAATAAAGTAATGCACATAACCGCTAACAAGAGCCTTATAAACACTGCTCAAAATGCAACCATAGGAACAGAAGATGAGACACCAATAAACACCATATATATATACACACACAATTAAAATATATATATATATATACACAACAAGACTGAAAATAAGGAGGGTG
The DNA here is from genome assembly GCA_030142095.1 of Rubus idaeus. Taxonomy (NCBI): domain Eukaryota; kingdom Viridiplantae; phylum Streptophyta; class Magnoliopsida; order Rosales; family Rosaceae; genus Rubus; species Rubus idaeus. The sequence continues at coordinate 6,353,659 of CM057965.1, read as the reverse complement.
GTTATAAACTTATAATGATATAACCAAATTGAACACAAGCTAAGGGAGAGAGAAGATAGACATTTAAAAACCAACTCAAGGTAACATTGTCATTCTTCTTCAATAGATACAGATAGAAACAATTCAAAGAGAAGAAGAAAATTGCTCTTACATCAGCAGATGGAAGTTGAAGCCAAACAAGAAAGGCAAACTTCATGTGATAGTAATATGGGCACCTGCACATAATCAAAACAAAGATTAGGATATCTATCCAGTTCTTAACTTTAGATACAAGCCTGCATAAATTACTACTGTTATCTTTTCTCATAAAGTTGTTGTTTCGTTTCACTCTTTCCTTATCTTTTCTCATAAAGTTGTTGTTTCATTTCACTCTTTCCTTATGCTAATAGAATCATATAACCATAACTGATTCTGTTGTATACACCAAAAGAGATTACAACAAACTAACAAGTGGACCTAGGAAAATGATTTATTCTTTCCTTATACCAGTAGAATGCTCACCAGTCTATCTTAAAAAATGATTTCACAACATGATCAAAACAAATTAACTAGTACATGAACCTAGGAATCTGTACGTGTATAAAGAACGTAGGATAGCCTTTTTATTATTCTTGCAATGCTGCTTTTCTATTTACGTATGGAAAGTAATTATCTGTTTTTCAATTCATCAACAAATTGTGTTTGACACATGCAACCATGTCCATCATGACTTTAATAATACCATCCCTAATGTGCAAAACCAAAAGAGATTGACAATGATCCTAAAACTACAAAAGAACAGTCAAATATAAGGCATTCTGGGTAAACATGAGATGATCAATAAAAGATTACATAGTACCTGGACCAATATAAATAACATACATAGTACATGCAACGTATCAAACATTATATGTATTTTCAAGCGGCATGACTAATGGCTTGTCCTATCTAACACCACATACAGAATGTTCCCTACATAAAAAAGAATATGCTACTTTAGGAAATAGGCCCAGAGCCTTACCAAGATATAAGTTTATCTGAAAATATTTCCACGAGGCTGAAAGATCCATAAGCTGCAATCATTTGGTATGGAGTGAAAAAAAAAAAAAAAAACTAATTTAGTTGCCTGACTTGCCTCATAGGGCTCAAGACTCATAAGCATCTATAGCATATAATTGAGATGAAAGGTGATCTAAACCCAGTACAAAAGGAAAATAAAAATAAAAACAAATCCAACCTGCCCAATATAGAAGCCACTTCTGTTGTGCAGTTTCATCTTTCCTCTCAATTGCCTTGCATGTACAGTACACTGGTACAACAATCCCCACAGAACAACTGTACCAGAGAAAGCCTCAACTTCTATCATCAAGCCATAAAATAACCACTTTTAAAGTTTAACATTGATGAAAGAAACATCGATCAGGTCTTACCATGCTGTTCGGATTACAATGTTAGAACCAAGAGGACAAAGGAGCAGCCGAAGCCCGACCTGCATTACATTCTCTCAAACATCAATTTGACCATGTAAATATCAGAAAGGAAATGGTTTCCATATTGCATGCAACGATAATGCACAGAAGCACCAGCTAATGGGCACACACAAATACACAGAAGCAAATTGATCTGGAGACAAAACTAAGTTATTCCATAAGGTATCAAATCCCACAAGATTGTCTTCAAAAACTAATGAATTTCTCAATCCAAATCTCTTAAGCCATCACTGAGAAATTAGTATCATAATCATTGGTTTATTTCCTGTGGTTCATTATCTAGTACCAGACTGACTCAAAGGATCTAGCTTTCCTAAAAAAAATCCAATTCCAAACAAAAAATTCGTATTCCGTAAAAAAAAATTACAAATTCAAATTGAATCAACATGAAATTCTTGTTTAGGAACATTCTATTTGAAATATGAACTACAGAATCCTTAACGCAAAAGGATCAATCTTTGATAACAATCTAAAAGGAACTGAATTGGGAGCAACATAATCATTGAGCAAAGAGTGTACGTAAACAAAATCCAAGGAGGAAGATGAAACCTGACCTCACTGGCTATGTTGGATCCGAGAAGAGCCATTTTTTTTTCAGGCAGAGGAAAAAGAGCGCACAGGAACCGTTAATTCAGTTTTTTTCGCAGTGGCGTCTTATATACTTCCGGGGGGAGGTCCTTCGTTGGGCCGGGATTGCCTTCCGGATTTTATGTTCTTTTCAACCCAAAAGAGAAGCAAGAAAAAAAATTAGTAAACAGGGGTAAAAAAAAAAAAAGAGGAGAAAAGCTCTTCGAGATATAAGCAACTTTTTTGGGAACATATAAGAAAATCATAGGACAATTGAGTTGAAATGTCATATGAAAAGGGTTGAATGACTTTTTGTCCTCTTTTAGCTTTGGTTTTGTAACTCAAAATGTGTAAAAAAATACTCAAAATGGTGCAATATTTAGATATACATCCATATGTTCGTGCGATAGCATAAACATATGTTCGTGCAAGGAAACATATATATGTGCAGTACAAAGTATTACAAGATCGAAGTATGTGATACGATACATATATTCGTGCAGTAGTATCACGAGAAATATGGTATGACTTAGCACGAGAAATATAAATACCACGAGAATAGTAGCATATATACGTAACAGCTATCACGATAAGTATGCAGTAGCAGCTATAGTGAAGGGTTTGCGGTAGCGGCAATTATGACTAGCTGCAATAGCGCAAGCAAAACTAGCATGTAGTAGCAATAATTAAGACTAGCGTGCAATTAAGACTAGCTGCTACGCTAGAAAACTAGCTGCAATAGCACAATTAAGACTAGCATGCGGCAACCATTAAGACTAGTATGCATAGTTATGAAGAAATATGGTGTAGTAGGATTGAACGAAGGGACATGTGTAGTTGAAGGAGTTGTGATGACGAAGTAGCAAGAATTGTCCATTTCAGCTTTCACAAAAAAACCACAATTTCTACATCTCTCTCTCTCTCTCTCACATCTTTTTCACCTCTCAAACCCACAAAAATCATGCATCTAAGTCCATCAATTATTGAAAAGGAAGAGCACTACGAGGAGAGAGAGAGAGAGAGAGAGATCTAGTTTCTCTCTCATGAGCCATCCTGAGCACAACATGACGACTCAACACATAAGACCTCGCAACTCGAGTAGTCGAACTACTTTAGGTCGTCATGAGGAAAAATTCTCTCTACCATTATGTCGGCTTAACACTCTCTCTCTCTCTCTCTCTCTCTCTCTCTCTCTCTCTCTCTCTCTCTCTCTCTCTCTCTCTCTCTCTCTCTCTCTCTCTCTTCGAAATCGAGTTCATGAATTCCTTCTATAGCTGCGTTGGATTGCTATGTTGTTTATGGGTGTTTAGAAGGTTGAAATTGGATGGGTTAAAGAGAAGGGAGAGTTCGTTGAGAGAGAGGAAGGGGGGAGAGTATGATGGCAAAGTTGTAAAAAAAATGAAGAAGTGTCTAATTATGTAATTGCACCTATAAATTTCGGGTTTGGGCTTACCTTGTAGCGCTTGGGCGTCCATGTTTGTCCTTATGTGTATAACTCTAATTTTAGTTGGTTTATTAGTGTTTTGTAGTGTTGTCATGGGTGTGTATGTAAATACTAAAAAAAAATTGAAAAATAGGGGGAAAAAAAGAGAGGAGAAAAACACCGAGATGGGATTATGGGAACATAGAAAATCAAACAATTGAGGTGAAATCGTCTATAAAAGGGTAGATGATTTCGTTACCGATTCTTAAAAGAAAACCGACCAATAATATTATAACTTGAAAATAAATATCAATAGAGTAAAGTATGTAACATTAAAGAATTATAAGAAAGTAATTTTATGAAAGGAATTCCATGGATTGATTTTGGTTCATTATTGAGTAATGGGAGGTGGCCAATAATTACTTAGCTTTCCCTGTTATCTTTGTTCAAAAACAAGCAAAAAGTTACAAATCAAAAGTGAAAAAAAAAACTTGCACCAACAGAAACTACTCCCACACCCACAATGACAAATTGGTCGGGATCATTAAGTTACAGCTCCATACTTACATCCCAATCTCCCCCCAAACCCCAATAGTTAATACTAAACACAGAGTATACATAACCCATAATTCTTTAATTAAGAGCTACTTATTTAACTAAGCTAACCCTAAGCTCCTAACACCTCCATGCCGACGTGGCAACGAGGGCCCTATCATGCCAGCACAGCACCAGCTCCGCCTGACGCTTCGCCACGTGGAACCCCCTGACCTGGACCTTCCCCAACAAACACTGGGCCTGAAAATCCGCAAACTGGCTCAGCTCCACCGGCCTCATTCCCGCGCCGTGAAACACTTCCCGCCACGGCGGGACCCGCCTTCCAGCGGCCTCAACCGCCGCCTCGATCTTCGGCCTCAGCAGAAACGTCTCGATCTTCCTCACCATGTCGCCACCTGGCACCGCCGCGTCCAGCGACTCCAACACTATGGAGAAGAACTCAAGCCCGCAGACAAAGTTCCTCCTGAACGACGTCGTTCCCGTCTCTGCCAGTCCTTCGCCGTCCACGAACACAACAACGCTGGGCGACAACCGCCGGATGTCCCCTAGAAACGCGCCGACGTTATCGGCAGAGCTGAGGCGGCGCATGATGTACGGCGATAACAGAACGGCCGTTTTTTCTCCGTCCATGAACTTGATTGCTTTGAAGGAGAGAATCTCGAACGTTCGGACGAGAAGGAAATCGATGTGGAATCTGATCTTGAGCTCCTGAGCGAACTGCGAGAGGTTCTCTCTGACCAGCCTGCCCTCGATGGCGTACTCTTCCGGCACGACGGCGGTGATTCGAACCACGGGAGGGTTCGTCCTCGACACGTCAGCTTTCTCGGCGAGCTCTTTCATCAGGGAAGCGTACTGGCCGCCGAGGCCGATGTCGAAGTCGATGACGTGGATGAAGTTGGAGCCGTTTAGGGCTTCGAGGAGGGCTTGGTTAGTTGTGAAGTGACAGAACATCGGGATCGGTGAAATCCCGGAAAAGCACTTGTATGCTCGGATTGTTTGGACAATTTCAGACCAGGAAGAGAGGTTGCGAACCGGAGTTGTACCAGTGGAGCTGTTGAGGAGCGACTGAAGAGCGTCTTTGAAATAAACCGCGGCTCTCTGAAGCGGTTTTCCGACGGGCTTTGAGTTGGGAGAGGACAATCGCTGCCGTTGGTTCAGGCGGTCAAGGATCGCCTGAGCAAGCTGCAACTCGTCCGAGTCGAAACAGTCCGCGGCTCGGATCAGCTCCTCTATGAAATCGAACCCCACGTTGGGGTTGCCGGAGTGATGAAAATCGTTGTGATCGTAAGAATTCAGATTGTGATGGCTGAAGTTGTGGGAGGAGTAGACCTCGGAGAGAGTGAAGTCGGAGTGGACGAGCTGGGTGGGATCGAACGGGTGAGGGTACTCGGGAAGATGCGGAATTTGGGGGTCGGTGTTGGGGTGGTGATTCAGCTGAGTAGTAGTAGTAGTCTTCAAGTTAGAGACAGAGTCGTCTAAGCCCAAGTCTCTCATGATGGAGTCCCAATCCAAGTTGTGAAGAGCCTGCTCGTCCCACTCGAGAGGCTCATGGTGATTCGGGTGACTCAGGACGTCCGAAATGGCCGAAACTTTTGCCGGCTTTTCGGCCGCCACGGGGCTGGGGCTGTGGCGGAGCTCAAGAACAGACGTGGGCTCGTAGCAGATGCGGGAAGGAGTGTGAAATCCGAGATTGGTTTCGGGTTTGGGGTTGGGAGATTGGTTAGTGTTGTTGTTGTTTTGTGGAGTGGTAACGGGGACTCTCATGGCTCAGAAGTAAGAAAGATTGAAGAAGAAAAACTGAAAGGCAGGAGGCTGTGTGTGATTTGGTTCTTGGGAAATGGTAAGGGGGCTTTTGGTGGTGATGATTGCTGGCTTTTTATCTTTGCGTGTGAGTGTGTGCATGGTGGTGGTGAGTGTATGGCATTAGATTAATAATGTGCATACATGACAGACAAGTATGACGAGGGTCAGAGAAGGCGCTTTTGATCCCTTTGAAGCTTCCTCTTCAAGTCATATATCATCTCCATGCTTTTGAGTTCTGTCATTGTTGGATTCGCTGCCTAATTGGCTTTTGCTAGCTCAGTGCCCATGCAAAGCACTCAAAATATGTCGATCGATCGATTTAAGAAGGATCCAACGGTCAAACTCTAAAGATTCAAACCAAGGAATTAATATTTTTAGGGTTTTCTTTGGACAAAGACAAAATAATAAGGAAATTTGCATCATTTTACTTGTAATTTTGCCGCTCGAGACTGGTGACCTCATTTGATTAGATAAATGTCGCGTCCGAATTGACTTATGTATTAATTAATTAGGATTATTCGATCACTTGTAATGCCCTAGATTTTGGTTTTTTTAGGGGACATTACCTTTGTTAATTGTTATATCATCTGAGGAATTTTTTATTTTTTTTTAAGATATCATCTGAGTTCTAATAATCATAGACTAGCTTGATGATCTAACCCCATTTTAATGGGTTCCAGCCATAAAGAAATTTCAAATGAAGATTAAGCAGTTGGCCAGGTTCCCTTAGTACACTTAACAAGCAACACTGTGCATCGGAATTGAGTATATTTGGTGCATCCGAAACAACGTTAGATCGACATGCTACATATATATAGTGTAAACTGAGTAATCAATTAATATAGTTAGTCAATGAATCATGCACAAACTATATTCTTTTATAGTTACAGTAAAACTGGTATTTGAAAACCTTTACCTTACCCAAATTCAAACCTGTCAATAAGGAACATGGCCATAACCCTCTCTCCCTACTTGGCTTAAGTAACTCAAGGCTAGGACTTCATTTCTTGACTTAAGCAACTCAAGGGTGGGGCTTCATTTCAAAGACGTAGGATGGAGTACTCAGTTAATCTCAGCTCTCAACGGAACAATGACAAATAAGTCAAGATGTTTGCGTTAAAGTTCCAAAGTTGTGTCTCCCCCAACTCTTACGATAGGACCCACAAAAGCTAGCTCTTATGAAAACCACCACCCGCCTTTACTCTTATCCCACTTTGAAAAAGCTTAGAAAAAGAGCCATGATTAACTACTTTGAGGGCTGGATACTGACTCTGAAAATGGAACTCGGCAAACGTATCTATCTATCTTCTTTAAACTTCCCAAGCTCAGAGTATAAAGTAAAAGTTTAATTAGCATAAGTCTTCCTTGACTAACTAACCACTTCTACCACTCCCATAGTTTTTGAATCCAGTCGTGATTTGAGTAAGAAACGCATCCTATTTCATTGCACATGTACTATCTTCTATATGCATGGTTGAGTGTGACTTACAGTCCTTATTTAGGGCAATTAACGCACGAAAAAGACTAGCATATTTGTTTGTGTCCTCAAACAAGAAAAAGAAAAAAAGTTTATCTGTGTTGAATGTTCTATGTATTATCAACCTAGCACGTGGATCTTGGATACAGAGATAGCAAGAAACAAACGTACAAGTCACAATAAGAAAAATTGGGACGTAAACTGAGCACTTAGTAGATCGAAAGAACAAAATTCCAAGAATGAACAATGATGGATATTTCGAAAAATCTTATGGTATTCTGAAATAGGGTATATTTTGAGATTTTTATAAAAAATAAAAAAACCTTTTGCAATGAAAAGTAGAAAATAGTGAAATATATATGTACGATCTAAAGTTTCCATCTAAAATACACTACATATTATTTTGATTTTAATTCTTAAGAGATAGAAATTAAGAAATTTATGTGATTATAACAATATTTTAAGAGTTGCTATTATCCTCACGAAAAGAGTTCGTTTTTTGTTTTGTTTAAAATTGTGAGAGTTGAGGGTTTTTCGAAAGTATGTAGGGTTTTTCAACAGTATGTAGAGTAACTAATATTTGTATTCTGTAATTAAAAAGATTTTAGCCGTAGTCGAGAAGAATACAGCAACGTTCACACTATAGCTAGAAAAGTAATACTAAACCCTAAAGCTAATAAAAATCTCAATGAAGTAGAACGTAGAACTGTAGGAGAGGGACCCAAAAGGGCCAAGGACTGTCCTACAAGAGACGCTGTAGCACAACCTGATTGGCCGTAGGTGCCCCACAGTAGGAACCATTTGGCTTGCTTTTGGTCGGACATGCATGGACTCTGCATGGCATGCACCACGGCGCGTGGAAACCACTCCCACGTTGGATAGCTCTGCCATTGGCGGAGACCAGAAAGAAAGAAAGAAAGAAGAGAATATGTTCGATTTCATGAATGGTGATGGGCGCAATACTTCATTCAGTCTACAAAATCCTTCCGTCCATTTTTACGTTCCACAGAAAAACAGAGAGCAAATTAAACGCAATCTTCAACTATTCCTTTCATTTTTTTTGCTATTGTGCAATGGAGTAATGGGTGGGACTTTATTATGAGGAAAAGGTTTTGCCCACCACAAAAAGATGGGTTGGTTTGGCTCCTTTTTTGCTACCTATGAAAAGAATGTGTTTTAATAATAATATTGTGAGGAATTGAAGCACTTAAGTCCTAATCGAGCTGATCATGTTTTCGTCCCAGCCAAAAAGAGGGGTTATGGATTTTTTATGATAAAGTGGGGGGTTAACTATATTTAATGCCCAATTCTTTGAATTTTTGTTTTTTTATGTTCCTCTTTGTCATATAATAAGGGTTTTGATGGTGTGAACACACTTTGCAAGGGATCCAATGCATTACATTCAGAAACTTCTTTAGTTGTATATTTGTCTGCATTTGTTAAAATATATGCAGACCCAAGACAAAAGTATTTGCATTTGTTAAAATCTAATTAAGGATTTGATTCTGGATGTTCATTAATCTATTGTTTGTCTATACACTCACCTGCATGAAAAGATCGAGTGAGATCCTTCTCATAGATTAAAAACAAGAAAAGAAAATTAACCACATGTGTGAAATTTAACGAATCCTTATTTAGAATTGTATGAGGTTAATTTTATTTTCCTGTTTTTAATCTAGAAGAAGGGTCTCACTCTTTTCATGCAGTTAAGTGTAAAATGTTCCATCAGTAGAGCTAGAGAGAAACGTACTCTTCGCAAGATGAAAGTATTATTATTTTTTAGCTACATTAAAAGGGATCGAATTTTAACCTATTAATTACCATACTAATCTTTTTTTCCCACTCTAGGTATGACCACTTGAGCTACTGAGCTAGCCCACTTAGATGAAACGGATTTTAAATTCTAAACAAAGTATTGTTGAACAGAATTCACTCTCTAATTGTTTATTCACAACGAAATAAAACAGTAATATATCAAAGCTCTTTTCTCTAGCTTTAAGCATTTGACATGCAACAAGTTAATTAAACTAGAAAGTTCAAACCCTAAACCCCTCGTTTTGAATCCATCTAAATGGTAAAGGAAATCATTAAAGAAAGAAAAAACGCGACGACCCTTTGTTTTGTTTATATAATTAAAATAGGATCAACATAATATATACTTGCTAATTAATAAACAGAGGGCAAATCCTGATCTGATATATTGCATGCTGTTTGTAAATTTTGCTTCCCCATGAATATATATTTATCCTTTCTCTAAATTGACAAGAGCAGAATTGGCTCAGATTGATATGAGCTTGGTGATTTTATGCCATCTCTAGGCATCCTAGCTAGTTCCTTTTTAGAATATAATTATTAAACAAAAAAATAAATCAAGTTGAAGGTCTCAGTGAAGAGTTAATTACAAAAAAAATAATTTTATCTTCAAACTTGGAGATCTGATAAGCATATTTCCTAATAATACGATGAAAACTTGCATCAGCAAGTGAACATCAGCAAGTGATTCCATTGTGGGTGTTGGCCAATGCTTGATTAACACCTCAGAGTCAATATTCGATGGTTTGTTAAAATATCATACATGTTAATTAAACCCTAGTTTAGATACATTAACACATATGGGAATGAGATTATGGGTGGCCCAATATTAAAGGATCACTGAAGATTAATACTGTAAATATTTTATCATTTTATTGTTGATATTGTACTCTCTTTTTTCAAAATAAAAGACAGAATCAGGAACTTAATTATTTGTGCGAGGGATAATTTTCTTAATTTGGCGTGTAGCGGAGAAGCGGACGTGTTTTTTTTTTCTTTTTTATGGAAGACGATTAACATCTCATTCAAGCATGCAGTCAGATTTACATAATACATCAAATCTACAAATTCTGACATTACATAAAGTACTAATTTTACTTTTTCCCAAAGATGCTACAGGCTACAGCCTAGTTAACCACCTCTAGCTAGCTCCACCATTCCACCGATATCTAATATGTATCGGTAAACTATGCAATGAACAGATGACCAAACAATTTCTAATTCGACCGTTTTTTTGCAATAATAAATTTTTTTTTAAATCTAAACGATGATTGAGTTATGTTGTCAATTAGTCGGAATGAAGATGTTCCTATTGTAATTTATATCCACATATGAATGAGACTGATATATATATAATGTTGAACTCAAAAATTTAAGTCCACCCAAAACTGTACCCAAAAACACCATCGTTTTGGAGCTGGAAAAGCACAATTTTTATACCAAAAGACCAAAAAGGATCCTGTTTAAATACAAACTCTCACAATTGCAACAAAATATCAAATATAATTAATTACCTAACATATAACGTGAGTAATGCGAGTCCGCTATCTGAAACTAGCTAGGTACCCTAAATTGTTTAATATTTGGAAGTTAAATTATGATGGAGTATTTGATGGGAATATTTTCTTGTCGTTGGCCATGCATGATAGACATATGAACTTAAGAACTAAGTAATTCACAACTCACAAGTACACGGGGCACACGCGGTGGGAGAGGGAGCTTGAAGCACACAAAAGAAGAAAGAGGAGTGGGGGTGATGGGAGAGGTGTTGAGATTCTGATTTAGATCATTCATATAAAGATGGTGACCATTAATCCATTCACCCCACACACTCCAAAAGAAAAGGCAAAGTTTGATAGAGAGATTAGAGAGCACTCTCTATCCAGCTATCCTGTCAATAGTGGTAGCTGTGATTTAGGGGTGTCATATATGGTGGCCTTAAAAGGATCTTCTATCATAGAAAGAGAGAAGGAAAAGAGGCATACTACCTTACACCCTCCTTTTCTTCGATATGGGATTAATTAGGATCCCATAGGATATGTTGATTTTGCTTTGAAAAATACCCCTTGATTCATTATAGTTTTGTGTATGACCACAATTATTCAAGGTTTTTTTCTTTGATTCCTTCACATTTTATACGTGCTCTCCCTCTCTCTCTTTCTGTCTCTAACTGTAGGTGGGGGTGGCATTTTGTAAACCACTCAGGTCTCAGATAGACTAATTGAAAACAGATGGTATATATGGTCTAAGGTGAAACGTGTTTGTTACTCTTTTGCCCACTTGAGTTTATGACATGACCAACACAGATAAACCATTTGATAAACGAATTTTTTCGGGGTTGGTTCCAGTCGCAACTCAGATGTACGTGCTGGGATTTATTTAGTGTAAACTAATGTTCAGTTACGTTAAGATGGAAAGGACAATAAAATTTGTTTGAGTTTTTTATTTTTTTTACTAATAATATCATAAATTGGTAAAAATAAAATACGTACACGCAATTCAATCATAAATTATTAATACGTAGAGCTGGTCTATAGGTATAAAACAATGCGTTAAGCCGTTAATACATATTAATAGTTAATGGTGTTTGGCATTCAATCGTAAATTGTAATTTTATAACCCTTGTTAGTTATGCAATCTTGTCGTAAATCTGGTTAACTCACTTATGCTTATTAACAAGGAAAAAAAAAACATCTTGCTTTACTAGCTTTACTCGAAAAATGAACTTTACATGATATGATACATATAAAAAACTTACCAGTACCTTATAGTTATATACTTCTATAACACTTGAAGTTTACTGATTTTTTAGTAGCATAAAGTTGCACATGAAACTCGAATGGTTTGAAAATACTGAGCTTGGCTATTAATTTTATATGGGCTAGAGTTGGGGAAGACATGAAAAATCACTTGATTATGAAAAATAGTTTCATAAAGTAGAGTTACTTTAATATTTTATTACACTTTATGTAGTTTCTTGCCAGCTTATATTTTGAAATTGAGTCTTTATAGTGCAAAATTAAAAGCTTTATGATATGTATCATATTTTAAATTTTAGTTTCTTCCACTATCTCATATATATGTCCAAGTTATAAAAGTGTTTAAACATTCCTTTTTGGACAATAAAGTGTTTAAACATTTGAAATTTTGAAGTGATGATAAGTTTGGGTGAATATTTCTATATTTTATTCACACAAAAAATAACAATCATCCTATTCTTATTTGTAAATGATTCTCATATAAATGTGACTCCTTGACGTACATGCGCTATGTGCCTATGTGTATGTCAACTGATATTTTTTATTAACAATTTTCGTCCATAAATTGTTTTTTGTTGTATTGTGTGAAAAACGAAGAGTTTTTATAAATGAAGTAAAAAGTTTAAAATACGTATATATATTTGAAGTCTTACTTTTACACTTACTAACGAGCCATGTGGGAGAAAGAATTTTATTTTTTCATGTATTGTTAATTTATTATAATACTCTTATTTTATAAATATTGTCTCTTTCAATATTAATTGAACAAATGACATTCGTGGGTTTTTTAATGTTTACTAAAACCCACTATGTATAGGGTCCGAGAGAGCGAGAGCCACCATGCCGGAGAGTTGTTAAGGATGGCATGTTAGGCTTCCTAATATGAGCATGGTTAGTTTTGCTAGCATGGACAACCTTATCTAGAGAGAGAATATAATGAGAGTTGTATTTGATTGTATGATCATGAATTGTGAAGAACTTTGGCCGAACTTTAACCGAAAATCACGGCAAGTGTCACCAATTCTAACATTTGGTGGATATTCACTGCAATTTTAAATAATTATCAACACATTGTAGAATGTTCGGTTAAAGAGGACTGAAATGATCATGCCTATTTATAGATAAGTTAAAGATGACTAAAATATAACAATTCTTAAATGATCATGTCTATATATAGAATTGTGATTCAAACAAATTTTGTTACCAAATATTGGCATCATATATATATATATATATACGTGCTTGAACATCAAATGGGATGATAAAAGTTTGAATTCAAAATGATCCATGATGTGAGTATATATAGGTGGTGCATCATTTACGATCATTTAAGAAGGGAATAAAATCCACACCTTATTTTATTATTTTAATACTATATGCATCTCATTCGTGTGAACTTCTTAATTTAAAAAGGGTGTGAATTTTAATGGAAAATTCTTGTTTAATGAATTTTTGAAATGCAATTGCCGTTCCTAAAAATATGAAACTATACATTTCAAAATGCAATTGTCATTAAAAATGCAATGGTGCCATTTCAAAATGCGTGGGTTTCAAAAGTGAATTTACCTTTTTGAGAGCATTTCAAAAATGCAGTGTGGACTTACCCAATTTTAATTACCGGGGTGTGAATTTTACTCCCCTTTAAAAATTGTGATATTTCAGTCCTCTTTTAACTTATCTATAACTCATCGATCTTAAATGATCGTACATGATATGCACTAGAGACCTATATATAGGCACATCATGGATAATTTTGGATTCAAGCTTTTCTCATCCCATTTGATGTTCAAGCACGTATATATATATGATGCCAATATTTGCTAACAAAATTTGTTTGAATCCGGCGAAACTTTGGCCGAAGAAATCAGTAACCATTTCAAACTGCATGGTCTGACGAATAGAGATGGACTGATCCCCTGCCACGTGCTTTGACCTATATGCACGTGTCGTGAACAATGACACGTTAGCTTCATAAACCAGACGAAGCTCTCGTCTATCTCCTCCTCCATCGTTACCTTCTGTTCTATATATATAGACCTCGATCCCAACTGGACTCCAGTTCAGTGATCCATCTCTTCCTATTCATGAACACAAAATGTCGAACAAAAATTCAAATCCACCATTTCCACTTGCTCTGTTCATCATCTTCTTCTCCTTACTTTCACTAGCTGCTGCTTTCTCTTCTTCTGCCAAGGCTTTGAGAAATGACGAGGATGTTTCCGGTAGTGCTGCTGGTTTTCTGGTGAAGAAAGATCAGAGGAGGTCGTTGGTTGAGACCGAGTACGGAGAGATCTCGTCCATTGATGTCACTGATGGACGCAGAGGGCCCTACCATGTACAGTTCATCACCCTGGAACCCAACTCGCTGTTCCTTCCGGTACTTCTCCATTCTGACATGGTGTTCTATGTCCACACAGGTAGGGTTTAGGCAATGCATTTTCAGTACATTTATAGTTGGTAAATTTTCTCTCGCCATATATAGTTGTTTGAAGAAGTAGTAAATTTCAAGATTTTTGTTTACCATGTTAAACCACGTACACCGAAGTTTAATTGTTTACGTTGTTGATCGAATATCCCTATAAATTGTGATTATGCTCAATTTAACAGCTATTCCATGGATGTCGAACAACATGGTAGGTTTTAATTTTTGAATTTGACTTGTTATGTTTTTACTTTTTAGAGTGACTTTAATCCTTGATAAGGTGAAATTTTGTTTAAGGTGTAACATTACGTACCTGGAAAATGAAATTTTTAGAGTAACTTTAATCCTTAATTACCTTCGAAACAAAGCCAAATTGACCTTAATTGTCACATCCTTTGGTTTAAATATGAAAATGTAGTGTGATTAGCATCTTATTTTTCTGTTGTTGAGTTTAGGGAGTGGGAGGTTGAGTTGGGCACATGGAAAGGATGATAAAATCCACACGATGCCTATAAAGCGTGGTGATATCAATAGACTCCGCCCAGGCTCTGTCTTCTTTGTACAGAGTGATTTACAGACTGAGCGTCAGAAACTTAGGATTTATGCAATCTTTGCAAACACTGATGATGACGTATATGTAAGAGGACCTCTTCCTTTCTCCCCTGTTCAATTTGCATTAAACTGGTTGGATATTTATCACTTACTTTAAAATCGTGTTCTTGTCTATAATGTTAAAAAAACTTATGCAGGACCCAACAATAGGGGCATACTCCAGCGTTAGGGACCTGGTCCGAGGCTTCGATGCCAAAGTCCTTCGGTCAGCTTTTAAGGTCTGAAATCAACAAATAAGTTTTTAGTGTTTTTTGGTTTGCTGAGTACTAGTTACTAGACCATTCATTCATGAAAATGGTGGTTGATTTAGGTTTCTGAGGAAGTGATTGAATCGATAACAAATTCAACGGACCAATCAGCCATTGTTCATGCACTACCAACGAAGAAAGAAACCTTTTGGGATTTGGAAGCTCGGTTCTTGAAAACCTTTATAGGAGGCAGTTACGATGGCATGGAATTAAACAAGAAGCATAAGAAGAAACCAAAATCAAAAACATATAATATTTTCCATGAGCACCCAGATTTCAAGAACTGTAATGGGTGGAGCCTCACCGTGAACGAGAGGAACTTGCCTTTATTGACGGGATCAAACATTGGTCTTTTCATGGTGAACTTGACGACGGTCGGTGTCCATCAATATCTTACTTGATTTTGTGTTGAGTAGACTTTAAATTGAATATCGAGTTCTAACAATTTGATGTTTTTGTATGTGTTTTGTTGTAGGGTTCAATGATGGGGCCTCATTGGAATCCAAGGGCAACAGAGATAGCAATTGTGTTGCATGGGCAAGGAATGGTTAGGGTGGTTTGTTCAAGCACGGCAAAGAAGTCAGAGTGCAGAAATTTGAGGTTTAGGGTTCAGGAAGGAGATGTTTTTGCGGTACCAATGTTCCATCCAATGGCTCAGATGTCGTATAACAACGACTCGCTTGTGTTTATGGGGTTCAGCACTACAACAAGGAGAAATTATCCTCAATTTTTGGCTGGGAAATACTCGGTTCTCCAAACTTTGAACAGAGAGGTCTTGGCAGTGTCTTTGAATGTTACCAACACCACAATTGATCAGCTTTTGGCTGCACAGGCAGACTCTATCATACTCGATTGTACTTCTTGTGCTGAAGAAGAGGAGAAAGTAATGTTGGAAGAAATTGAAAAGGAAAGGGAGGAGGAGGAGGCTAAAGAGAGAGAGGAACAGAGAAAGAGAGAGGAGGAGGAGCAGAAACAGAGAGAAGAAAAAGAGAGGCAACAAGAAGAAGAAAGAAAACAAGAGGAAGAACGAGAGAGGGAGAGGCAACAGGAAGAAGAACGAGAGAGGGAGAAGCAACAAAGAGGAACGAAAACAGGAGGAAGAACGAGAGAGGGAGAAGCAACAGGAAGAAGAACGAGAGAGGGAGAGGCAACAAGAAGAAGATCGAAAAAAGGAGGAAGAACGAGAGAAGGAGGAAAAGCGACAGGAAGAGGAACGAGAGAGGGAGAGGCAACAGGAAGAAGAGAGAGACGAAAACAGGAAGAAGAACGAAAAAAGGAGGAAGAACGGGAGAGGGAGAGGCAACAAGAAGAGGAACGAAAACAGGAGGAAGAACGAGAGAGGGAAAGGCAACAGGAGGAAGAACGAGAGAGGGAGAGGCAACAGCAAGAGAAGGGTAGGAGGCAAGAAGAAGAGCAGAGAAGGGCACAGAAGGAACAAGAGGAGTACAGTAAAAGAAAAGAGGAAGAGGCACAAACAGAGCAAGAGGAGGCTAGGACACAAGAAGAAGAAATAGAAGGAAGAACAAGTCAAGAAGCAGGAACAGAATCACAAGAGGAGCAAGAGAAGGAAGGTGGCCGAGGTCTTGATGGTGAAGCGGGAAGACGAGAGATTTGAATGTGTGGAGAAGTTTAGGTAACGTGAATAACATACATAATCTCTTACGCTGCCTCCTATGTCATTAAAACCTTTTTTTCTGTCGTGTTTCTTTTCATGTAATAAACTTCTATGGCTATCCAAAACAAATTTTGTTGCGATCTAGAAACAATGAAGTAGTCAAAATATTACAGACGTACCATAGTGGAGAAGTAGTTGAACTTGCACAATGCATGTGAGATATAAAACTGGAGTAGATTTCAGCATCTCTCCCTATTGAGGGGCATTCAATCATGTTATTACATATATACACTGGAATTGGTGATTTCAAGAAGAAAATTATTCCTTCAAACAGTTGGAGAAAGTGGTATACAACATCTTTTGAAAGTTTGTTGGATTCGTTTTACCATGACAAACTCGGAAGGTTTAGACTTATGAGGGTTAAGGCACAAGGCACTATACTAAAGCATTTCAGATTCAAGTCAAGAATTAGACCATCAGAGAATGTAGGCACATTGCAAAATACAAGTGAAGATCAAGTAGAACTAGGAAAAATGAGGATAAGTAAAACTCTCTCTGGGTTTCATGGCAAAACAGAGTAATAGGCTTTTAAACCCAATCCGCAACCTTACAAAAAACAAGCAAACTAAAGATTTACAAAGGAAACGGTTCTCTACACTAGGTAGGAGAGACTCACTCTGTCACACCTTGATGGAGCTAGTTATGTAGGACACAACAACGGTAACGTCATCAAGCTTCCCTCCATAATAACGGAACCCTGCATCCTGAGCAGCAGTAGAAAATGGCGTCTGCCTGTTCTTATCTAGTGCTCGCTGGCGTGCCAGAGCTGCTATTTTCTGAGCAGTTGCTTGTGGTTCCAAGCCAGTTCTCACAGCATGAACAACAACAGCAGTAACCTCACTATTATACAAGTTGTCAAACAACCCATCTGTCCCAGCAATAATGACATCCCCCGAGGCGACAGGAATCAAAAATACCTGGTGCAGATCATGTCCCAATTTAGATGCCAAGTTGGTCAGAGCATTTCATAGTTGATTTTTTCCCTTGATGTAAACACATGATATGGAAAATAGTGACATAGATTCCTAAATTGTACAAGAACATATTTCGTTGGACACCACTAAAAATATTTAGTAGGACAACCAACAGAGAAAGTGATATGGACATGAAACATTTAGCATTCAAAGATTCCACAAATTTGGATTTAAACAAAATACATATCGGATTTTTAAGGCCAACTCCCTCACTCAGTCCATTAAATTGCACTACAGTCCCATCTCCACTATGATAATGGCAGAAGTGTTTTCAAAAAAAGTTAATCCATCATGCAGACATGTAAATTTATCACCCCTTTTTTTTGGTTGGGTGCAACTTTATCAGCTTGAAACTCAAAAATAAACAACATATTGCATGTTGTCATACCCAGCTGTACTTTACTTTGTTTAATCACTTTATTGGGGATTTGGGCAACACAAGATTAGTGTACTTGGACGATATGCAAGTGACAACTGGTATCAATGTATCATTCTATGCTTTACAGATGACTTTTGGTAAGCAACTAACCTGACCGGAGCCTGGTAGATCAGCCCCACTGCCACTTTCCAGCTGATATGTAAAATTGAAGCCATGCTGCTGCACTGGGGATCGGAAGATGGTGCTTCCATCTCTAACCACTACGAATCCACTGTCACCAAGATTGATAGCATGTAAGCCCTGCCAAAAGAAGAAAACCCATTGGGCAACATACTCATACTCATTATATTGAAACCTTCCTGACTTTCTACTCTAAAAGAGAATATATTCAAACTGCACTCAGTGAACAAACTTGAGCAACTTTTTTTTTTTGCGTCTGGAAACTCGAGCATCTTAACACACAAGGAAGAATTGTTTTAACTCGTACTAAATGGCACCATGAATTCTCTCCAACAATCAATCATGAGTGTTGGGCATCTGCAGGCTATGACACTTTTCAAGATTACTTATTCAATAGTCATATAAAAGCAAGGCTTGCAACTCTTTTCAGCAATTTCTCTGTATATGGAAGACTACTGTTCACTAAGCTTGAAAGGCTATAAGTACTGTGCAATTATTCAAGACAGAAAAATATGAGATCCACAAGCTGTCCAGGGCATATTGCCAATATATTGGTCCTCGACATATTTCTGACCCTGATCTAGATATGGATAAGTGGTAATAGGAAGATAAATATACACTAAGATGATTTTTGTCAAGTTTATTTCAGCAGCATAATGCAGCCACACATATTCTGGACAGAAGCCAAAGAAAATAAATAATCACATGTTTATCCCTAGAAACCAGATCATATCTCTTCTTACCCAGTTAAAGGAACAAGCGTCCCAGCTGTATATTATATACGCACTGATGGTTAGTCCAAATGAAAAATAACAAACCTTATCAGTGAGGCCAATGATGCAAGCTGTTGAGGAACCCTTTGCTTTGGTGCATGAGTGGGCCTTCTCTAACACCCTGGCAGGTTCAAAGTTACCCTTAGGCTCCTCTTGAATTGCCTTTACAGAATGAGACATAAGTTCACGAGCAAATAGTCCGGCATTAACACCAACATCAGCCCATCCACCTACACCATCCGCTACACCAATTGCCTGTGCATCTTCACAAATGAAGTGGGCATCCTCTCCTCCTGTCTCTTCCTTATCAGGATGTGGCAAGTAACATGATCCTGAAAGTAGCTTAAGAGTTCTGTCTCCCAAAACAGGTCTGAAAATGATACCAAAAAAATGAAATATAAGCATCAAGGATACCAATTCCCTATATTGGCTCTAGAAAGCACTGTAAGTGCATTTTAAATGAAGTAAATACTAATCAATCCCGCTTGCTTTAACCTATAGGGGATTTTACTAAGGTCATATTTGTTATATAAACAAATCACTATGTAAAAGCATGCACCTGCACATCCCTAAATTGCAGTCCCAATAGACTGAATCTATGAATGCTAGAAAAGAAAAAGAAAATCAAGATCCAAAGATATCCAAAAATGACAAAAAACAAACAAACAAACAATGGAAGAATCAAAGTAAACAATGATGAGAGCACATACTGATCAGACAAAACAGTAGAATTTGCAAGCTGTTCGTCGTTGGAGTTGCCATCAAGTGACACATCCTGAGCAGCACCGGCAGCATAGCACATGGAAGATGTATGGAAATTTCTAGACCAAGGTCCAACATGTGCAGAAATTAGACGACTGTTGAATGATTCTTTTCTTCTCAAACTCAAGCTACCTTTCAGGAAGCTGCTACGACTTCTATCGTTAAAAAAGACACCAGCCGGTTTTGTGAAGTCTAATCCATTCCCGGTACTTGCAATTAAGTCATCAACATAAAGATCTCCAAAGACAGGTTTCGAACTCGAAGCAGCCATAGATTTTCCCTGGTGTAAAGAACTAAAACTATATCTAGTAGCGTCCGCTACCAAAAGGGCTGAACACGGTAAAGAAGGAGCCAACCCTGATTTTCGGGACAACAATTTCCCCTGACAAGGTAGTAAATTTTTCGAATTTCGTGTCCCGCTCTGACTTATTACTCTCCAGAAACGAGAATGTATAGTACTGTTCACCTTGGGGAGTATAGCAGATGGCATTTTAACTCCTTATGCAGAACACCCTTGACTCAATGACCCTCTCAAAGAAAACCCAACCTGAAATTCTATATGCCAGATAAAATCTCATCACTCTGAGCACATCTATTTACCGCATTAACCTAAAATCTAACTGCTGCTATGGCTCTGTAACCTGAAACGGGAACAAAAATTTGAATTTCATCATAAAGATTTAAACTTTTCACTACATGGACAAAAACTTTACATTTACTGGGATAGTCTCAAAGTTTCAATCTTTTTACCAAAGCTATGAAGAATTTACTATCTATAAGCTTCAATACCTAATCCTATCTACATATCTATCTTCCCTGGATACAGTTTATTAATTTCTGAGCCAAACCACAGCTTTCCCATATCAAAATGAACCCAAAGATTCGAACTTGACGCATCAAAGCAAAAGCAACGAAAATAGAAAGGAAGACGAACCGTTTTGAAGAGCGTGGTCAATGAGAGGCAGATCCTTTTAATCAGACCAAATGGATAGGATTTGCTATTAATCGAAGCTCCGAAGATATATCTTCGCCGATTCAATCTATCTTCGGAGCTTCTCTCGCTCTTGGGAATATGCCGTTTATGGTTTACAGATAAAACACGTGGTGGGGGGGGAAGCTGCTTCCGCCCAAATTAAATAATAAAAATGAACGACTATGTTATTTTGCTTGGAAATCTCAGCTACACAAAAAATAAAAGGGTTTGGGTACCCAAAACACTCCCACGAATTTGGATAGAATCCTAGCTCTCGTTCATTTCAAAGTGTCTTTGGAAGGGTAGTTTCGGTAATTTGTTTGATTTTCAGCACTTTCCTCTCTCTTTTTTCAGACCAAACAAAATATTAACCTGCAAAATGATGGTCTGGTGTTTGATGGGTGGATGGGCTACAATGTAATGGAAGGGCAGGTGAGATTGTGGTTCCCGAAATTGATTTTGTATATACCACAATTTTGTATGTTTTGCTTTGCCCAAAAAAAAATGAAAACTAATATTGGAGTGACCAATTAATAAATCCAAATTTGACTAAAGTGAAATAGTAGATTTACACCTTAATATGTAAGAGCCTATCAACTGCAACTTCATCTGCCTGTTTAGACTGGAAGAAGGCTCTCCATAAAGTCTACTGCTTTAACAAACATGCAATCTTTTCCATGCTCTGCAATAACTCTCTTCTTCTGGCTCACAGGGTCATACAAGTTCTTCACCGTCTTCCTGATAATTTTTTCTCGAACATAGAAATTGATCCTTCCAATAAATACCAAAGATCAGATATCGTGGTAGCGATGAGCGTTTGATTACAAATTGTTTAGTCCACTGCATTTGTGTACTTCAATCTTATTATTAGACTCCTCTGACATCACCCAAAACTCATAGCAGCTGAAACCAGCACAAGCTAGAAATGCAGGTGAGTTTGTCCATATGAGGAGTCGAATCTTTATTTCATTCTCGGATGGCAATGGTATGATCACTTTGAAGACCTCATCGCTCATGTTGAATGACAAGATAGAGTGGACCGATTTATAGTCTCCTACCAACGAATACAGCTTCTCATTCGGTGTAATTGATTTATATTTATAATAAACATAACATCTGTAACCTTCACCTGATGAATGTCATTCTACATCTCTCCAAGAATTCGTGCTTCCGGTGAAGACTTGGGCTTGAAATGCAACGTCCGCTTTTCCAGCCGGGGAGAATTTTCACCAATTTATAGTCACTGATATCGTCTAGGTAATAGGTATACAAAACCCAAAAGAGGCTGGTACAGCTTTAGGAAGAAGCCTAAATCGTTTCGTTGCGGGATTCCAAACTATTATTGCTGCAACATCCTTAGTTGGTGCTCTCGAATCAAACATGCTGAGACACACTAAGCCATTACTAGATCCCACAATATCTATGGAGATATTACACGAGCTGATGTTCAGGAAATAAGATAATTCCAAACATAATATTTGATTAGGATTTGGAAAACCAATCAAACAACTAAAATAATAATAAAATAAATAATCAACTAAAGCACATTGTTCAACTAGAATTAAAACAAAAATATTTGATTATTTCCAACACAAATTAAGAATCTCGCTGCTAGAGGTGAAAGCTTGGGTTTGTTATTTATGTAGAGGATCTTTGTTCTTTAATTAGGGTGTTCATAGAAAATAATGAGGGTTATACAAACTGGCCTGCAGTTTGCCGACTGAATTAAGCCTCCTGCAACTGCAAGGTTTCCCATTGTGGTCCAAGCCATTGTTAGCAACGCATCCATGGTTGACAAAATAATTCTTCACTTTGTTTTAGATGTATAAGTGATCCAGTCCATTCACGCAAACGATAAGGTTTTTTTTTTTGTTACAACGGGGCCAAAGGCCCAAACAAAGCAACTAACAAACTAAATTACAGCATCAGACACCATCCTTTAAAATGAGACACCACAAAGATCGTCAAGAAGAAGATCAGTTAAATGGTCGGGAGGGGATTCCAAGTAAACAACACCATAATCCATCCCAAAGCTTTGCTTAGCTAAGCTGTCAGCAATCCTATTAGCCTCTCTATAGATATGCTTAATTTCAATTGTCTGAAAGTTGGCCATTAAGGAACAGCAGCTATGCAAAAGGGTGGCAAGAGGATGCTATGCAGAAGGGTGGCAAGAGGATGCAAATCCTTTGCCACATCTTGAACCAAACTGATCAGAGAATTCGAGTCAGATTCCACCAACACATGTGGGAGCTGCATGTCAGAAGCAAGTTTTAGACCCAAATACAGACCCCAAGCTTCAGCTTCTAGGATTTGACCGATACCTAGGTTGCACGTGAAGCCTCTAATCCAGGAGCCATTACTATCTCTGATAATCCCTCCAGTACCAATTCGACCATTACTTGAGTTCCTGGATCCATCAACATTTATTTTGACCCAACCCACAGTAGGTCTCATCCAGCAAATGTTCACCATCGAAGTCAGAGGTTTAATACTTGAATGATCATGAGCAAGAGACCATTCTAAAGCCGCAGCAAGGACAATTTTTATAGGATTAGGAGGAAACCTAAATGTTGGATCAAAGATGGCCTCATTTCGCCAATTCCACAAAAACCAACAACCAAAGAAAAAGAAGCACTGCCAAGTTAAATTGGGATACCACATAGACTTGCAATGGGCATTAGCAGCCAACCAACTTTTCCAATCAAGGTTTATGGTGAGATTAAGATTATTGGGAGCTTGAGTAGAGAGCCAAAAATGCTTAGCCCCAGCACAATCTCTAAAAATATGAAGCAAGGTTTCAGGCTTACCAGGACACATATGGCATGAAGAATCAGAAGTGAGATTTCTCTTAGCCCTCTGGAGATTGGTTAACACTCTTTCATGTACAACAGTCCACGCAAAGGTCTGGATCTTAGGAGGAACATGAAGATTCCATATGGTTTTCCATAAGGGGTTGGGGCGAGTTCCTTGTTGAATAAGTCTATGGTAAGCAGAGTTGACAGAGAACTTCCCATTGGAAGTCAAACCCCAAATTATTTATTAGGACCACAACTGTACAGATTGGCAGGAATGCAAATGATTTTATCAACAAGGTCTTGAGGCAGCACAGAGAGAAGCTTGGGGATATCCCAACCGTCATTAATCCAAAAATCTTGAACTTTTAACGTAACATCAACATTGCAGTTATCATGAGTGAGATCAATTAAGGCACCAGTAGGAAGCCAACAATCAGTCCAAACAGAAATTGAGTCACATTTACCCAGTCTCCATTGGAGGCCCTGATTGAGTAATTTAGCACCAAAAATAATACTTCTCCGAGTACTGGAACTGGTGTTGGGACAAGTATAATTTGGGTCTAAAAAAGAAGCCTTCCGAAGGTATTTAGCTTTATATATCCCATGCCACAAACCTTTGTCATTTTGCAACATGCGCCAACTGGTTTTAGCAAATATAGCCTGGTTCATCGCAGCAATCCGTTTAATTCCCAAGCCACCCTGTAATTTTGGCTTGCACACGATATCCCATTTAATTAAATGGATCTTTTTTCTTTGATCAGTATCCCCCAAGAGAAAATTTATGTTGAGCTTGTCAATCTTAAAGCAAGTAGAGGCAGGTAAACCTGCAGTTTGCATAGCATAAATGGGAGAAGAAGAGGTAACAGCTTGAATGAGAGTGAATCTACCGGCCATGCTCAAGCTTTTATGCAAACGATAAGGTTGACAAATAAATATGTATAATATGTAAGCCATGGTATCAACATAAAATACTAATGAGCCCTTTAAATTTTCTGTGTTTCATATCTGAAAAGATCATATATGAGATCCCCAATTATGGACTGCAGAGGACCCTTTCAATATATTAAAGAATCAATCAATTTGTGCCTTTAGGGACCATGTCGATTATGGAGAAGAGCACGTTGGCTCTGATTTTTTTTTTTAAATAATTTCTCAGGTCAGTAAAATCTCATGTCATCTTGTTTCTAGGTGCCCAGCAGAAACTGGCAGAAACCAACATGCCAACCAAAAGAAAAATATTACTTAATTGATAGTAAAAAAATTGAAACTAAGAAACAGCATAAAATTATAATAAACTTAATCTTAATTTGATTATAAGAACAAGTGGAAGATTGATCAAGTCCAGGATCCCTACAGCCTACTGAAACCGTATTTTACAAAGCCTAGTTCTACTAAATATACGGTTCTACCAAAGCCTAGTTCTACAAGTCCACTGGTAAAATTCAAACTCAGTCTTTACTACTTTGGCTTGAGAAACTTAACAAAATTAAAGAATGTAATACAGTAGGTACACATATTCATTCACCAAAGCATCATAAACCTACACATGCAAAGACATACACAAGTTGCCCCCTCATCTTCTTCTAGCTTACACGTCCAGTATGCTGAAGTCCCCAAGTAAAACAAAACAGGGAAGAAAGGATCATTTCAGCTTTCACCCAAGACAAAGTCCACACCAGCAAGACAAAGTCGATTCACCCTTTGGTCACCAAGGCAGCAGAACATTTAAAAAGACCCAACTGCCTGTGTTCTGATGCTTACCTTCCACAAGGACAATTTTATATACTTATTTTTCAAATGTCTAGCCATCATTTTTCATTCTGCAACATCGATTTTCCATATACCAGATGACCCTGCACCTTGTACAGCTATTCCTCGAGTCAGATGGACAAAAGGACTAGTTTCATGAGCTCCTTGCCATGTCTTTGCCACTATATTCTCCACTTCCAAACGATGCAGCTGCAGTAGCCACATCTAGACCACCGCCGATGGATGTAATTAGAGCTGATAGGCCGCCATTAGGGGTATTACCGGCAGCCATTCCCAATCCCAAAAGATCAAGTGTGGTTTGCTTAGGACCAAACATTGAAGGACTTCCCATCATTAATTCCTTCCATCCAGAACCATCACAGGGAAGACCAAGTCCAAGCCCTGCAGCAATTGAGGCACTATCTGATTCTGCTTGCCGCTGATTCCATTGCAAGCTCTCTTGTTGTGCGGAAGAAGATGAGGAGGACACAATGCCAAAGCCTCGTAGCAGCGATGCATTAGTTGCTGCTGCACCCATTTGAGCAGCTTTCTGAAGTAGAGCAGTGGCAGACATGGCTGGTTGTGGGGGAGGCGCATACTGCCTACGCTCCTGTCCTGCAGTCCCGAAAATTGAGGATGCGTGACTGGTTGAGAGACCAAGAGAGATAGGCTCCATTGAAGAAGATGGTGCTAGGTCAGTTGGTTGGTCCGGCTGTCCCATGGCTCGAATTAAGTCTGTAAATGCAGGAGGTTGAGGAGGTTGCAAGCTTGCTCCAGATGTTGTCGAGGAAGCAAATAAACTTGCAAATACACTACTGCTTGTACTACCATTGCTGCTTGAGCTGTTGCTACTGCTACAGTGTCCCTTCCGCTGAGTCACAGCAGGCACTTCTTCTAAATTTTGTGGGGGGTTTTCAGGCAACTCTGTCACTGCAGCTAAAGAAAAGATAAAAACGAAAAGGGGTCACTTAAACAGGCATAGAAAGTAAGGCTTTCTTTATGAAAGACTATAGTAAGGAAAAGGAGGATCAATAATGGTTTCCTTCTGTAACCAAAAAAATAATGGTTTCCTTTCTCTAAACCCACTTACTCTACCCTTTTAGCTTTTGAAACACTTCAATCTTTATTGAGATTACACAGTTTGAGAAACTGAAGTTTAAATTGGAACCTCTGAGAAGCTTATTTTTATTAATTTGTTGGAAGTCCCAAATCTCTGATCAGTTACATGCTGTGATACATATTCAGTGGACAAAAAAAACTCATAACAGACAAAAACTACTAAACTCCAAGATCTATATGAGAAAGAGACACACACACACAGAGAATAAAGATAACAAAGATTTTGGATTTTGTAGTTTATTTAGAGACTAAAAACACATCCAGACAAAACCCAACTGAAAAGATTGAGAATTGTCTAAATTTGGGTATATTTACCTGTACTTTGAATAGGAAGAGCTGCTGACTGAGATGGAACTGATGAAGTTGTAGCTTGGGATGGAACTGAAACCTGTGCTGGTGGTGCTGGTGGAGGAGGTGAATTTACAGTTTGAACCTTTGGGTCTGATTCTGAATTCAAATTCACATTTTGAGTCTGAGACTGACCTCTAGCACTTTCCTCAGCCAAAGCATCACAGAAAGCCCTGTGTGTAATGAAGCTATCCCTCCTTCAAAACCAACCAAAACAATAACTTCAGCAAAAACCCAACAAGTCAAGCTAAAAAACACAAACCTTGAAGATAAAGATCAAAACTTTACCTTGAAAACAAAGTTCCACAATCGCATTTGTACTCTCTGGTGCCACAAATCTTGGAATGGGCTTTCCAATCCGACTGAACCGCGTACTTCTTCGAACACTTGTCGCATTTCCACTTCTTCTCGCCGTGCTTTCTGCAAAAGTGCTTCTTAATCCCAGTCAGATCACCCAAAGCTCTAGAAGGATCGTGGTGGACACAAGAAGCTTCAGGGCAGACATAGACTCTCTTCTTGACCTCTTTGCTCGATCTCTGCCTCAACTTCCACGGCAGATTATGACCTCGCCTGTGAAGCTGCAGATTCTGATCCCTCTGAAACCCTTTGTTGCAAATTTCGCAGACGAATCGGTTCGTGGCCATAAGGGTCTTGGGAGACAGAGCAATCACCTCTGCATCTGGATCTGCAACAACAAAACCCAACAAAGTCAAAACAACCCAGAAACCACAAATCAACCAAACAAGTCAAACGTTGCGCACAGAATCGATTTGGGGCTTTTGAATTACCTGGCATTCCTGGTAAGTTTCGCTTTTTCTTAGTGGTGGGTTTTGGAGGAGGAGCTGTTTGGTTACCGGAGGAAGAAACACTAGCCTCCCCTGAAGCTGTGGATGAGTTGTCTAAGTCGGTCGGCATCGGAAAACTTGTTACTTGTGTTTTTTGAATTCAATCTACAGAAGACAAAGAAAACTACAAAAACAAAAATCTACCACTTGGGTTTTATCTCAGAACTCCAAAGAAGAAGCTTTGTAGGTACGAAGTTTTCATTTTCTTGGGTTCAGTTTCATCTCTATCTCATCTACCAGTCAAGGTCTCCTTTTTTGTTGCTATTCCCACCTACCAGCTCTAATCTCTGACCAAAATATCCCAACCCCAGAAACACAATGATTAAACCCAAGACCGTAAAAACAGAGAAAAACCCAAAAATCAAAACTCCCCCAGCAGTAAAAAATTGATCCAATTCTGGTCCTAAAATGACCACAATCGGATAATTGAAGCTGATTTCTATCTACTTTTCTACAGTCCTACTTCACAACTACTTGACTACGAACAAACCCAATTGAGCTTTCCAGCTAAACGGAAGAGAGAAGAGAAAAAGACAGCGTTTTTATAAGGCCGCTCAACAGAACAAGAGAGAGAGAGAAAGAAGGATTGAGATTCTGTGATTAAAAGCTGTGTGTGACTTGTGAGGAACGAAGTCTCTACTGAAAAGTAGAGAGATAAAAGTGGTTTGAATTAAAATATAAGTTAGATTAAGCAAGCTTAATTTTAATTAGTGTTAAGCTGGTTTGGCCTAAAGGCTGGCCATGACTTCTGGTTCAAGCTTGTATGGTATTCAATTTCACAGTCCACTTGTCGAGTTTTGGGCGCTCTTGGGCGCACACTGTCGGACGAAGAAAAGTTAGATTAGGACTAAGGAGGGTGCTGTTGTCGTTTAGTGAAGTGTTTGAATGCGTTTTGGTCTACCAAAAGGACAAAATTAATGGACGACGACCGGACACTGTTCTTTAAATTGATAAAAGTCAAACTACTTTTGTCCTGATATGAAATTTGGAACCTTTCTTGTGTTCTCTGATCATAGACACGTTATTGAGTTTCCTAGGCTTGACCGCGTTTAATTCCTGCTCTTTTATATATATATATATATAGTTTTTTGGTTACTGCGCGGTTATATGAGCCATTGGTTTACACGTGAGACTGGAAATGTAAGCACGTGGCTTTTAGTCCAGAATAGCGGGGGTGATAATCCAACCTCATGCAAAAGAAAACCCTAATGGCTTCCATTGCTTCTAGTTCTAGTTCCAGTTCCAGCTCCACCTCTTCATAATAGGATAAGATTTTGAGGCATCGAGCATTGAAATCTCGCATTCCAAAGAAAAAAGTGAGCAAGAAATTTACCGAACGAATTGAAAACAATGAAAATTATAAAAAAAACTATAATTAATGTAAATTACTCCGACTTCTGATGCAGATAGAGCTAGATGCATGAAAGATAATATAGAGGCTATTCGGAGCTTATACATGAGTACACTTATGGAGTTAACTCTATATACGATGAGAATTTCTACCTTTTAAGTTTTAATGTGAAGTTTTATTTACTCGGAGCTTTTGCATGAGTACACTTTATCAAGTTCTATTTTTTCCTAAAAATAGTTTATACATTCGTTTATTGAGTCTCCCTGCACATAGTTCATACTATTTGACAAATGTACCTAGTTACGATCAGATAATATAGAAAAATACATTTACTAGAGTGCGCCTTTGACACCTTAATTTCTTTCATAATCTTCAAATCCCCCTGGAGTACTCAAAGTAAAATTGATTTGCAATAATCAAATCCTTGGACATCCGACTTTAAATTGATTGACAATAAGTGAAAAAATTTAAACATTTATTAATTCTATTTTAATTTAACGGCTTAAATCAAAACTCCATAAGTTAAAAAATTAAGAATTTTTTTACCTGAAAATGCACATGTAAACTTAACTACTTGAGGACAGGTGCCCATGAAAACAAGCAAATGATACTTGGAAATGGTAGAAGAGCTAGAACACATGTATAGCATTCCACCATAAAACGACAGCTTATTCAAGTCGTACGTCTCGATCGATTTCCAGTACGTTCTTGTCCTCATCGATAAAATGCATGCATTGTATAGTAGGAGCTCGATCGATCGCTATAAACAATCAACTAAAGGATAGGATCAAATATACGAAGAGTCAAAGACCATTCAACAAAATATATTATTGTCTTTGGTTTGTCTTTATGTACTTGTAAATGGCACTTTTATTTCATCGTAAAGCCATTTTATTATAGAAATGGACTTCAAGTTTCATGCAACTTAATTATTCTCTTACGATTCATGCACTTTCTTTCTTGTCCTCATTACCATGAACATGGTCTCTCACTTCTCTCATAATCATATAATTAAGGAAGATAATCTTAAATAATGAGTTAGCTAGGGTTTCAAACTTTCAATTTTATCGGCCTCATTTTCTGGGATGAAGACAAGTCCTGGCAATTAAACATCGACCTCGTGGTTCATACTCAAGGGTAGAGGCGACCATTGAAATTCTTAATTTGGTGAGAAAATTAAAATTAATAGAGATGTCTTTGCTAAATGCATGTTAAAGGACTCTATAACCTTAAGTTCCAGACTTTTATAATGCTCGGAAAATTATTGTATGATGTGTTTACTTATTTAAAATTATGATAATTTATTGCAAGAATAAAGTAAAATACATAGTTCTTAATTATTAATATATTTATTTTAGAAAATTGAGAGTGAACACCTATTTTTTGTAAAAAAAAAATCTACATTCCGATTCTCGATCTTTACATTAGCAAAGGCAGGCCTGATCAAAATAATTTTCATATTTTCATACACATTCTAAATAATAAGATATGATTGATATGAATCCAACACAAAAACATTTGATCATGAGTTTATTTTGAGTAATTAAGAAAATTTCAACATTGCCACAATAAAGTTAGTTTAATTTGAAAGGTTTTTACATGATGCTACGTAAGCAAGAACAGTGGGTTTATAGTTTTCAAAAATGGTTTTAATTATTTTTGTTTAATATGATGTTTTGTGAAACAAAAGGAGCCAAAGGCCCAAAGCAAAACTTGAAAGGTTTTTACATGATGCCTAACAAGCTTTATATATGGAGCTTTAGGGACACATATAAGTGGCTTTTGATGGTAAAAGTATGAGTAAAAAATATAGTTAATTAGTTTGTGGGTGTCCGTATATAATTCCATTATCTTCGAAGTTCGAATTGCTCTCGAAAGCTTAACGTGCAGGCGTGAATGCTTTGACAAAATGTTCCTTTTATTTATCTTTACATGGTTTTGAAACATAGTTAGTACGTGCAGGTTTAAAAAATTACTATGATTAGATTAGTATTTTATGTTCAAATTTGTTTAACGTAACAGAAGCAGATGACTGCAAGCTACTGTCCTAGGTTGGAGACTTGGAGTACAATCAAAAAGCTGGAGGAGATTCTTCGCAGATTTTCATCATCACTTAGGATTTGCTATCTCCTTTTATATTTCAAAGTCGGTATATAAGTAGGCAGGGTATGGGGCCCTTTGGAGAAAATTCATTAGGGTTTACAACGGCTCGTAAACGCCATTTTCTTTAAAACTAAACGTGTAAAGAGAAAAAGTTTTGATATTCCGTGAAAAAGTGATATCTTCATTACGCAATTCGTTGCTTGTAGCATCAACTTCTTGAAATAAAATTTCACACTTAATAATTTAGTATTTTGACACTAAGTGATTAACATTGTAAGTTTGTAACAATATCAGTAGTATGACAAACATCAAAATGGGAAATCGAGAAGCAGAAGAATTGTAAGCGCAGTCATAGGAGTAGCCAAAGGGCGACGAGGAGGGTCACTTGACCTTTGTGAACATTTGATAAATTTTGTTTATGCTCTAGACTTTTTGTTTTTGTTAATAGATAGATATGAGCGCAATATGTTTGACCAATCGACGTACTAAACAACACTTGCAGTTAATTAGCAACTTAACAATAATGCAAGACATTCATTTACTTGAAAAAGAGAAAATAAAATATTGATATGGGATAGGTTAATTAAAGTTGGAGAAATTAGAATAAAGCCCTTCCCACTTTTGATTTTTTAATTAAAATTCAACTGTTTTTTCTTTCCTAGATTTAGTCATTTGACCAAAAGCCACATAGATTTATTTCCATTTTAGGTTCGATGAGTCAGCCCGACAAATTATATTATACCCAAAATGCCCTTTAACTTAAATATCATAAGTTAAAAATTAAAATTAAACATTAAACACACATTGACTTTTTTCATTTGGAAATAAAATTATTCCCTCCCTATAATTGAGTCTCGATTATATTTATAATGATTTTGTTTTAATTTTAACACTACATTTTAGATTTCATGTGATAGTAGTCATAGTACTATTTATTAGGATTTGTTTTCATCTCTTCATAGTGTTTGTTTTCTGTATATATTGTATGTTCTTCGGTTCTTACAATTCTTTGATTATCTTCTTCAACATTCAAGGTATGTCTCATATTTTTTTTTAGTATATTATTAATAGGTACATATTTCGTAGTTTGTTGTGGTATAGATATTGTCTTTGCTTATGTTGGTATAGATAATTGATGTTGATGCATATTGATTTCAAATTATATACTTTTTCTCGTTACTCTTAGTTTCGTATCTTATTAAATTTGAAAGGATGTACTGTAGCATAAAGATCAATTGTTAATTTAATTACCTACAACTACATATAAAAACCGATCCTCATACATAATTTACCTATAATACATTGACGGAAAAACTCATACATAATTTAATTACCTACAACTATGTATAATTTACCTATAATTTACCTGTAATTTACCTATAATTTACCTATAATCTACCTATAATTTACCTACATCGATTTATTATTAAATTAATTTACCTACACCACTTATTAATAAATTAATTTACCTACAAAGTACAAAGATAAATTACCTACACTAATCTAAGTAAACTACCTATCGATATTAATTAATTTTTTTAGGGAAATCGATATTAATTAATTAGTCATAGTTTTCCTACATAAATATAGGTAATTAA
This sequence comes from Rubus idaeus, assembly GCA_030142095.1. Taxonomy (NCBI): domain Eukaryota; kingdom Viridiplantae; phylum Streptophyta; class Magnoliopsida; order Rosales; family Rosaceae; genus Rubus; species Rubus idaeus. Next base: position 6,320,888 of record CM057965.1, on the reverse strand, counting down.
CTTTTTAGGGTTTAATTACATACCTACACCTTAATCCGTGCACATTTGTTTTGTTTGTTTTTTTTTTATTTCGTGTAAATAAATAAATTTAATAAAAATTTGAATAATAAACTTAAATTTAGATACTAATGACTTTTGATGAAATTTTGAATGATATCATTAAATGTAGAAATTTATTACATGACTAATAATAATGGAAATTTGAATAATAAACTTAAATTTAGGGATTTAAATTAAATGTTGATTTATATTATGATAATGGCACATTCTGTAAATAATTTCAAAAATATGGAAAAAAGATATCCAATGTGGCATCTATAATTTAATGTTGGATTAAATCAAATAAGAAAAAAGTCAAATGATCAGACCTTGTAAAATATAAATGGTAAGGATGTTTATCTAAATATCCCGTTGGTAGTAATGACCCTACAGTGCTCTTGTCAAATATGTACGTAGCTTCTGTCCCTTGGCCAGGTGACATTTTCCATTAAAATTTATAGGGTCCGGCCATCTGGACCATCTTCTGAATTCTGATCGATATATCTAGCTGCTAAGTATTAATATGAAGGGTAAAATTCTCAAATGGTACCCAAACTATCATGAAATGAACTTTTTGGTACCCACAAATGCTTAAATACTCAAATGGTACCCAAACTATCATCCGTTAATCCCAAATGGTACCTCAATCCAATTTTCCGTTAAAATTGTCTACGTGGCAAACACATGGCTTTATTGTCAGGGGTACTTTAGTAAAATCGTTCACTCTACATTCCGAAAAAAAAAACCAAATAAGAATTACTAAAAAGATAAAACCCAGATTTGCTCCTCACATAATCCCAAATCAAACGTTGTTCTGTTCTTCATCATACAAACCCAGATCAAAGGGACCAGAGGTGTGGGAAATCATTTGTCCCAAAAGAAAAATAACTAAAAATTTGTAGTGATCTGTATGAATAAACTCATCTAAGGAACAAGTCAACAAACCCAGCTATCAAGCAAAATTCAAATCCAGATTTAATCAAGGACTACAGATCATGGTTGATCCTTGAAACCCATATCAATTCTTTTTTAATTATTCACATCCAGCAATTTTAACCATGGAAGAATTAATCAAGGGACCATAGGCTTTAATACAAGAAGATGAGTCGCGAACTAGAAGGGAAAATGAAAACAGAAGGCAAAGAGTGGAGACTGGAGAGAGAGCCACCATGGTCAAGTTTTTAAGCCAAACACGGCAGTGATCCTCCTCCTGGGTCGCTATGCCTGCCGCAAGGGCGTGATCATCAAGGCATTCGACGACGGCACCCGCGACCGCGGCTACTGCCATTGCTTGGTCGCCGAAATCAGCAGAAGATCAGAGATTGTTATGAGTCCAAACAGAGATTTTCTTGCCGTATATGGAGAGATTGGGGGGCCATAACAGTGGAGGTGCAGCGATGGCGGTTGTGGCTCCTCATTCACATAAAGTCGGTGAGGAGATTGTGGTGGTGGGGATTTAGGGGATTCGGGAGGTCGGTGGTGATGGTGTTCTTGGTTGCATTGCCCAAAAATTCCGACGTTTTTTCTATTATTATTAATTTATTTTAATTTAACTTAGCAAATTTTTTTTATAAAAAAACTCGTGTCAAACTTCTATTGGATGTTATATGATTAAACAGTTGTTTTACAATTTTATCCTTATATTTAACGGAAAATTGGATGGAGGTACCATTTGGGACTAACGGAGGATAGTTTGGGTACCATTTGAGTATTTAAGCATTTGTGGGTACTAAAAAGTTCATTTCATAATAGTTTGGGTATCATTTGAAGATTTTACCCTAATATGAATCTCGATCTTGGCCATCTTGCAATGAATATTTTCACCATTGATACACAACATATATGAAACTACAAAACTAGCTCGCATCTGTAAGATGATCAACAAGCTTCGTTATTAATTAGTCCCTAGCTACTAGACACAGTTGATCCATTAAATTTGTACAGTTAGGAATGGAATTAGTATACTTAGTTAACATTATTTGCAAGAACCATCACGGTTATGTATGTTAAATTAAAGGGTAAAACCCCAAAATGGTACCCAAACTATTGCGGAATGCAATTTTTGGTACCCACAAATGCATAAAGACTCTAATGGTACCTAACCTATCACTCTGTTTGCCAAAATGGTACCCTGGTTACGTTTTCCATTAAAATTGCATACGTGACACTCATTTGGGAAACAAATTGGGGGCAAAAGACTTTTGCCCATCATCCTCTCTCTCTCTCCCACACTCTCTCTCTCTCTCTCTCCCCGCCACCCCTCTCTCTCCTCTCCGTCGGCAACGTAATTATCTCCAATGACCACAAAATATATATCAACACGAAGATCACAACCCAGGATGAAATTATATAACTACGTCGAGGTGAGATTCAAAGTAGATTGAGATATCGATGCCAAAAGTTCAAAAAACCAAAACGAAAACGGCTAGGTCCTCGCGTACGACGTTGATTTTGAAAACAAGGGTTCCACGAGGTTGCTGGGATCGAGGGCTTCAAAGCCCACTTGGTTTGGAGGACGGAAGTGGCGGAACAAAAGCTTGAAAATTCAAGCTTTTCAAGCTTCCGCCGACGAGATTTCCGGTGAGTGAGGCTTCGAACCAAGGTGGGTTTGGCTTGCCTTAAGCCTACGAATCTATTGGTGGAGGCGGTGGCATGGTTTTGTGGGGAGATGGGTGGTGTTGATGAGAGGAGAGGGAGGTTGCGCGGGGGGGGGGGGGAGAGAGAGAAGAAAAGTTTTTTTTTATGTGTATTGACCAATTTACCCTTAATTTTAACGGAAAACATAACCGGTACCATTTTGGCAAACGGAGTGATAGGTTGGGTACCATTAGAGTCTTTATGCATTTGTGGGTACAAAAAATTGCATTCCGCAATAGTTTAGGTACCATTTTGGGGTTTTACCCTAAATTAAAATGCTTTTGTATATCACACTCACTCAGCTAGAAGGTTTGGTGTATCGTCGTGTTTTGCATGAAGCAATAATTCAGTTAGTTGCCGAGTTGATTTACTCATTCGATCACTTGCTAATACATATTATCCATTGTTGGATTAACAATGTTGACGCACTCTCTTAACTAATTTGTAAAATACGTGATTGATTACGTGAAGTGACGGACTCATTACAAAATTAACGAATTAATTAATCAATCCCAAGAATATGGCCATCCATACATTGTCCATATGTGCTTTTCATAACCCTTTTCTCTTTCACTCTCCTATCTCTTGTTCCTTTCATGTTTTGGTTTTTCCAGGTCAGTTGCTGCAATATGGAAAACTACGAGTCATGGACCAACTAAACAGTCATCGATGATTCATACAATTTGGATTAAAATCAAAGAGAGGTATTGTGGGATAGGACTGGCCGGCCTATACAGCTAAATAAGCTATAGGGCTTTTAGGTGAGGTGGATATCTCACACTTTTCTAATTAATGTTAATCCTATCTTCGTTTGATATATACCTTCACTACAAAAGGTAATTGATTCCATCCTCTTTAAGTAATTTGCAAATTAATTGTGACAGAGACAAGTGGGCATGCAGTGGGATATATCAGGTTTTCAACTCTCAATCTCCTCCAAAACCCAAAAAAGATCGTATTGATGTTGCTGCAAATAACAAGAAGGAGAATGGAATCACATCCATGCATGTGAGATGGCAAAATCAACATTTATTCAAAGAACAAAGAAAAACCTTAAGGTACGTCGAACAATTGATAATGTAGTCATAAACGCATAAATGAATATTCGACAATCATCGTTGGTTAATTAATTGATAATTTAATTATAAATATATAAATAAATGATTGACGACCATTATTGATGTGAATCTTATACATAAAATAATATATATTTATAATGAAAGAGAAACTAAACTTCATCAATTTTTTAAAGAAAAAGACGATAGATTATATCATATAGTATTAACTATTAAGGAATGCAAAGAGAGATGCAAGAAAAACATCAACAGTAGATGCACACATCATCGCAAGCAAATTAAGTGAAGAAAAAGAAAAGACCATTGTGCTTGGAAAAGTAATGTTGATAAAGGAGACTTTTTAGAAGAACACTGGCTAGCTATCGATCGAATTAGAATTGACATGATGTGGATTTTGATATTCCACACCAACAAACTCCAAATCCCTAAACTCGTATGATCTCATCTGCCTCAACGAAACATTAATGTAAGAAGATTGATTACAACTAAACATGTCCACTCTTTGAATAGCCCCACTTCATTAAAGAACTGGGCGTATGACAACTACCACTAATCATATCTTAGAATTTTTTAATTACATACGGTTAATGATAATTATCAGACTAATTACAAGGGATTTAGTGAATTAATTCTTATGTTTTGTTGCCATTTTGAATTAAGGATACACCGTGCATCACTTATATTGGATTGTAATCCTTTATTATTAATAAAGTTTATGATTCCCTCAAAAAAAAAAATTTGAATTAAGGATGCGTTAGACACTTAGACTTAGACTGTTAGTTGGAGCTCGGAACATATCCTTGTGTTATACTAAAGAATGTTTTTTCGACCCTTTAAATGTCCCAGTAAAGCCTCACAAAATAATGGCATTAATATAACGTATGAAGAAAATTAGGGTTATGGCCTGGTTTCAATATCTCCTACATTGGAGGGTCATCTTCTACAATGAATTTGCAAGTAGAATTATCTAAGTCGATATTGAAAATTGAAGAAAATATTTTAGTGCTAGAAAAAACAAGCTACATGAGTGGAGGGTTGGTTGAGTTGGTTCCAATAGGGTTATAATAATGTGTTTCTCAGTAGTAAAAGATCACGGAAATATCGAAAAATGACACATTAGTTGCATTGTGACACATAATGTCATATTATCAAGACGAGTCATGTTCACCTACTCAATAAAGTGTTTACTCAGTCATGCTCAGCTGTCATTGGATCTAAATCTAATGGTGGAGAACAATGAAGCAAATAAATTCATTCCAACTGTTTAATTATTTTACACCCTTGGATTTAGATCCAATGACAGTTGAGCATGACTAAGTAAGAAATCTATTGAGTAGGTGAACGAGACATATGTCGTATGTGGCTAAAGTCGCTAAACTCTCTTGACCGGTTTGCTTCTTTAAAATTTACTGCAAAATAAGTTTACAATAAATAAAAAGTTTGTTTTCACAAAAAAAAAAAAAACAATAAATGATATGTAATTGGTCGAATAGAAATGTTTGGGCTTAGCATCAAGTTCAAGCTCTAGCTGAATCCAATACTTGTATATATTTGAGCAAAAACTTGGGCGTCACGGTTTCAAGTGGCGCCACGATTAAAACCGCCCACCCACAAAGCCCACCAAAGAAAGAGGCTCCTCCGGGACCTCCACAAAACCTCAACAGTCACACACTGTGCCTTCCGTTCTCACCGTTCACCGGAGCAATAGAAACACAGAGTTGCGGCGAGTATGGACTTCGACGACCTCGACGGGACGAGCAAGCCAACTCGGGTCCCCAGGTTCATGCCCAGGTCCAAGAACGCCCCACCGAAACCGAAACCAGAACCCGCCGTCAAACAAGAACCTTCAAGACCGGTCCTAAAGCCCGAGCCGGAACCGCCGCAGCTGCTGAAGCCTAAGCCGGAAGCACTCGATGACGTGCTTCCCCCAATTCCGGAGAAGAAAGAAGAGAAACAAGAAGGCGCCAATGGAGATTCAAATAGCACTGTGAAAATGGAGACCGATCAAGAACCGAAGGAGGACGATGATCCTATGGAAGAAGACGCCGCTGAAGAAGATACAGTCGTTCGAGAAATTGACGTCTTCTTCAATCCTACTGTCGATGCCAACACTCAGGTCTGTCACTCTCTCTGTGTACTAATCTCTAATCTTTCTCAATTTGAGCTAGAATAGTCGAGTGTTTTACCCTAATTCTTTTCAATTTGGGCTTTTCAGCTATACGTTCTACAATATCCTCTGAGGCCTCGGTGGCGACCTTACGAGTTGGAGAATCGGTGCGAGAAGGTGGTGTTTTAGGCTTTCAATCACTGCTTCGTTGTGCTTTTGCTTTGAGAAGAATTGCAGGCACTGACATTTGACTTCATTTTACAGATAAGAGTGAAGCCTGCCACTGCTGAAGTGGAGGTTGATTTGTCTATTGATTTGTACTCCAAGAACTGCGATCAAGAATTTGCTGATAGACTGAAAATGACGAAGCAGGTTGATTTCTTATGAAGTATAATTTTGGCAAGTACATTTTTAGATATTATGACGTTGTTGCCTATACTGTTATATATGTTAAGTAATGGGGTATTGTGTTCTTGTGTTTTTTCTTAAGACTTTGTGTACCGAATGGGATCCTTGCCGCACTACTGGCTATGCTGTTGGGGTGTTGATGGGCAATAAGGTATGTATCGGAGTATCATCATGCATTTTATATCGAATGTGGTTGCTTTTCCTACTTGTGTCATTGCTTCGTTCCTGTCAAAGTGTGCCAAAAGTATGAGGTTTTCTGTTATGATATCAATCCCAGCATCTTAGGGAACAAAACTAATGATCTTCAGTGTGTCAAATCCAAGGTGGTTCATTCAAAAAGGTGCTTGTGATATGTGATTTGGACTTTTATGAATTTATGGGCTTGCTTGGGTGATGGAAACTATGCATTTGGCTTCACTGAACGTATAATCAAATTTTTGTTTCATGATTTTTATGGACTATGCCATGCCCCTACATGCTAGACATATGCATGATAGTTGCTTACACAACCAAACTTCTTTTTATGTTTCTCTTTATTGGTGATTTAGCACTTGCAATTATACCAAGTTTTTTTTCTCCGCAAGGTTACACACGAAACCTTTCTACCTAATTGTTAGTAATCTTGGGTTGACTTATTGATGTTGGGGCATTGAAATTTTTTTGCACCTTTTCTCCATCTTGCAGTTACACTTGAATCCTGTTCATGCAGTTGTGCAGCTCCGACCATCACTGGAACATTTAAAGCCCGGTGGCTCAAAAAGGAAGGACAGGGTCACAGGGGATGCAGAAGTTACAGTTAAACGAGAGAATTCTAGTGAGGAAAAATCTTTGGCTCCATCAAAGAAACAGGTACTCTCTCTCCCCCCAGGGACTGACTCCATATTGCTGGTCCAAGTTTTGGTTCTATATTCTCTTCTGTTATTTATGTCCATTCAATAATACTTCAGTGAATTCTATGTTGTGAAACTATTTGTTCATCTATTTCTGTTCCAGAACAAGCGTGTGGAGTCCTCAACTGAAGATGAAGAGGTTTGAGAATTTTGCTATTTGAGTTCTGATTTCTTAAGAAAGGAATACGCAGATTTGATAGCATAACAATGGTTTTGCTATAATCAGCCATTACAAGTGTTTCCCTTTATTTTGCTTTTCTTTTTATTGTTCTTGATTGTTTTTTTTTATTAATCCTGTCATATCTTTTGGTTTTACATGTAAGAAAGTTGATTCTTTTATGGACTCAAGATTCAATCCTGTATCCAACTCAAGTGTCATAAGTCTTTTTTTCCTTTCTGCTGAATCCTTTGACTATTCTAGGTTTTATTTGTATCCAATCTAAGGATTTTTGCATCTTTGAGTAGTGGGTACTCCTGTTGGGTCCTTATCTTCTAATTTGGTTATAGCTTGTGGAACAAACAAGTTGGTCATTTTTCTCCCATATTTGTCGAAGATTTTTCAAGCTTTTTGCTCTTGTTTATAAATTGACATTGTTTTATTTTTGATATACTGCGGGTGATACATCTTTTCTGTTTTGTTAGATATTACTTTATCAAACTTAAAAAACTTTGCTGGGTGAGGTTCTCCTTTTGATCTTGGGTATTTTGGAGGTTATTCTTTATTTTACCTGACGTGGATAAAATTCTATGTATGCCATCAGCACTGGACAAGTAGACATGCCACTATAGCAATCTTTATCAAACATTGGACTACTGTGGTTTGTTTGACGTGTTACATATTTCAATCATATTGTATTCTATCCAAGTTTGAGTTTCTGACTGATCCGGTATGGATTGCTGTGGTTGATTTTATTAGACCAGTTTTGATTAATTTATATAGTTGTGTATGTATATATATATGTATATATATTATATTGATGTATATATGTGGGTGTGTGTGTGTGATGTACTATATTCTGCATCAGTATGTATTGATGTATATGTTTTGTCCTCTTCCAGAGTTGGGTTCCACTTGAGTACCATGGCTCAGAAAGTGATTTTTCAGCTAGATATTTAAAAAGAATGGTGGTACAGGAAAGTTCTCCTATAGAATTTACAATGACTCCGTATGTCCTGTTCCTACTCAATACTTACGTTTTCCTACCCAGTACTTACCTTTTCCTCCATTCTTCAAAGGATTTAAATAAGCTAAACTGATGTTTGAATTATTACTAATTTTGAAGGTACGACTATGTTAACTCCTTGTGTCCTAGAACGTGCAAGGGTTCTTCCAAAAGGTGCTATCATTTTCATATTATTTGGTTCTTCATTTTTATTTTCATTAAATTTTATGGAAAAATCTTAATATATTAATGCACTTTTATTGAGCTTCCCTTTTAAATGCATTATCTTAAATTATCAAAGGAGGGTAAAACAAAGTTTTTTGTTTGTCACATGGTTTTGTATTCATCATTTTATGCGTTTCTTTATTTATCTATTTGTCTGCTGCTGTCACCACTGATGAATAGAAACTTGCCCGCTTTTGTTTTTAATTTGAAAGACATGAATTGATGTTCTTTCAGGGCTCTGCTAAACCTGCCTCTGGAGGAGCGTATCCAGAAGTTGCTTCTTGAGGTGTGTTGCAACTTAAGATTGTTTTGATGATCGTTGTGAGTATAATTTCCACATAACAGGAACCAAGAAATTTTCCATTAATTCAAGATTCTGCCATAACAGGAACCTGTTGCTCGCCGATTCAGTGATCTTAAGAAGTACTATGCTCCTCGTAACCAGGAAAAAGAACTTTTGGATGTCCTTCAGAACCATGGTCTATTGCTGCGTGATCTCTGGGTTCCAAAAACTGCATTGTTATATTCCAAGAAAGAGGCCTCCTTTAGAAAGAAAGATGATGAGAATCTGCGTACAGCTAGAAATTACATCCTAAATTCATTCCGGAAGAACCCTGTAATTAGTTATTCAGAACTAAACCTCTACCCGCCCCTAAAGCCTCATTTTGATGAAACCTTAAAAGTCTTAGCTGTCAACAGACCTTCCACTAGAGATTGGAAATTTAAAGAGCAACCAGATGTGTCATTTGCAGAACTCTATCCTGAGATTGCTGAAAGCCAGGAACAGATGTGGGAAAGGATGGATAAGCAATTGGTGGAAGCCCTTAAGCGTCACCGTGATATGAAGAATGCTAGTATAACTAGTAAGACCGGAAAATCACCAAATTCTGATAAAGGTCCTAGTAAAAGTGCAAGTGAAGTTCACAGTGGAGGAGGGAGGACCATTTCAGATGAAACTCGAGCAGCTCTCTCTGTGGCCATCAAGGAAGTTCTTCAGGTTCACAAGGTTTGCACGTAAGATATTGGAGCTTTAACCTCTGTACTTTTAACATTCTTCAACCTCTGCACATTTCACAGTGCAGAGGTTAAAGCACATGCCTTGACGAATAAACACTGTGTATTAAGCCTGAAGGATGGATAGGTGTTTCTCTCAAGGATCAATGTAGGTGCTTGTATGATTTATGTGAAATAAAGCTTGCTCTTTATATGATTTAAGAGTGGTGGAAGGGGTTGGTGAGGAAAGAAATAGAGAGGGAAGTAATTTGGGTCACTATATGAGTATCGTGTTATTCTTAGAATCAATGTATTTATGTTGTCCACAGTCCACACATAGCCAGGGTATCTAGCGTTGCTCGCTGTTTGTTCATACTATACTTGGTCAATCTTTTTGGTTTGATTTATATGCAATTTTCTTGGCAGCTTTCAGCTGATATGCGATGGATTACGTAATTTGACAGTCAGAAAATCGCATCAGCCAAAAGTTGATCCTAAAAATAAAAAGTTGATGGCTGCACAGCTTGGCCTTGAGGCTCCTCCAGAAGAGCTGCAGAAAGTCATAACACAAGTTGCGGTGAACATTGATGGTTCATATGTCTTGATATCATCACCAGACCACCCAGAGCACGATCAATTAAGGTTGTTCCCATTCTCTTCTTTATGTTCACTATTAATCAAGTGCCAGAACGGTAAGAATCATTCATTGCATTTTCTTAACAGTAACTATAGGTGATGTTGTTGTGTCTGTTACAAGGTTATTTCCTAATGGTTTTGAAATTTGTTAATTCTATTCATATATAACCTTACATAGTGTTGTTGTTCGTGTAGGACTATTGTAATTAAACTTCTACAAGGTAAGAATAAAGGTCCTCTTAAAAAGGCCGATGTTACGACAGCTGCTCAGGGCCAACTTGGGAGGGAAATCACTAATAATGAATATAGCAAGGTAAGTTGTATTTTATGTTTCTGATTTGGCAAGGTTTTAGGTTGGCTAACATAACACCAGGCATGGGACTGTTTTTTTCATAGGAAAATAAGACTTACTCTAGTGATTAAAAATCCCTAACAAAACCATTCATAGTACCAAGGCACATTACATTCTTCTTAGACTAGGTTACTTATGATTCCTCGAAACTGAGATCTATGTTGTTTCTTCTGCAGGTCATGAATGAGATTTGTGTGTCAAAAGGTTCTGCATGGTACCTAAAAAGTGGGGATGGCGGTCCGAAATAATACTGGACAACCTGGATTCAATTATGACTGTATTTTTTCTCTTCGAGGAAAAGATATTGTTTTACAGTTTTACTATTGTAGTTTTATGTTTATGTGGACGCACTTTGATAGATTTAAGAAGCTATTCATGTATTTTTTGGTCGACTTGGGGTAAACGACCAATAAAACAATAAACCATCAGAAACACATGACTTTTTTTTTTTTTTATCAAATTACCAACTTTCAGTATAGACTATATAGTTCCTTCCAAAAAAAAAAGAAAAGTAGAATCAAGGAGCCCGAGTGAATGAGTTTCAAAGCACAAAAAGAGAATCAATAAGTCAAAGTGTATGAAGTTAAAGTGGACAAAAGTTGCACTAACAATTATAAATTTTACATTCTTTTGGAGGTCGAGAAGCTATGTATGATTAAATTACTTAAATATATAACCAAAGGAAATTAGAAAATTTTATATATAGATTCTGATAAATAAATCGACCAATAATATTCAATAAATAAAAATAAAAATAATATTCAATAAATAAAAATGTAGGAAATGTAGCACAATTACCCAAGTAATTACCTAAGAAAATTACCCAGGAGTTAGTCGTACCCAAAAACAAAAAACCAGTGCTATATAAGTAGAGAAAGCACAATTCTCGAGCCCTAGATTCAACACAGTCGAATTAAGAGATAGCAGCTACAAGGAAACTGATGGCGGACTACGAAGGAAGGTACGACGGGAACGGAGAGGATGTTGATGCTTCTTCTCCCCAACCGCGGAGTACTAACCATGGGGGTCTCGACGATTACAGCGATTCCAAATCTCAGGTACACATAGTTACATGTACCAGTACATGGATTTCTTCTTCTTGTTCTGGCTTCCGATTACAGAGTGTCGGTGTGATTTTCTGGTTTCGGTTTTCTAGGTTTTTTTCTTCTCGTTGTTTCTTTTACTTCTTAGAATCTAGGCTTTTCTATTAAGAGTTTAAGAGTTTGCCTTCATGCGGGAGCTATTAGGGTTTGATTGATTGATTTGAATTTTAAGAAATTTGGCGGAAATTTAATGGCGTTGGAGGTACTGCTTAGTGATAATTATGTCCTTGTGTATATGATCTGCTCGTTTTTTGATATGAAGTATTTGGTTTTTTTGAATTCCTTTGTTCTAGTTAAAATAGTACTATAGTAGGGGTCGGTATCTACTGTGGTTATTTTGTCCCTGATTTTTTTACTACTGAATTTGGTACATGTGAGATGTTTTCTTCCATTAGTGTCAAAGTGTAGAACTCTATGTGCATTATCAAATGGCAATCTTAGAATCATGGAAATATGGCATTCCTTTGTATCTTAGATTTCTGATCTTAATAGGATGGACACTTATTCTTAATTTTTTTTCCCTTTCTTTCAATTAGCTGACCCTGATTTTGTCTCTTTTTTCAGCATTCCCGTGATTATGAGAGAGAATCTTCAAAGAGTAGAGAAAAGGAAAGAGAAAAGGGGCGTGATAAGGAGAGGGACAGAGATCGGGAGAGGGACAAGGATAGAGATAGGGATAGGGGGAGAAGCAAGGATAAAGATAGAGAGAGGGACAGGGACAGAGACAGAGACAGGGATAGAGAACGAGATAGGGACCGAGACAGGGATCGTCATCATAGAGACCGCCACAGGGATCGTGAGAGGAGTGAGCGAAGGAGAGATAAGGATGATGATGATGAGGATCACTACCGTAGCCGCGACCATGATAGGTATGAACAATTTTGAGTTATACTTGTCAGATAAATGTTCTTTTCGGAAGTTTGATGCAATCGTAAATTTAACCAGTGTAGATCTCGTTATTTTTCTCATTGAATTGTTTTAATCATTTGTGTAATGAATTCTACAGGCGGAGGGATTATGACAGAGACAGGGAGGATAGGCATAGGCACAGGTCTCGTTCAAGGGGTAGATCTGAGCACAAATCCAGATCGAGGTCACGTTCGCGCTCACGTTCCAAAAGGTAGTTGTGTGAGAAATTAGTGAAGTAGAGAACTATTAGATTAGTTGTAATGAGTGTATTACAGTTTTCTTCTGTTTTAATTTCATGTCGGTATGACTTTTCCTTTCTAGGTAAAGTAATCTCCCAGATTTATTTGAATTTCCTATGTATTTGTTTGTGACTTGTATAGTTGTATATATTGGCTTTGTTCTTAAATGCTGACATTAACTTCTTGCAGCAAAAGAATTAGCGGTTTTGACATGGCACCTCCTGCTTCTGCACTGTTATCTGGTGCTGCTGTTCCTGTGACAGGTACATTTTCCCTCCTAGACTTAGGATTATTGTATTTTTGTTAACTGCTTTTGTCTTTGTTGGACTAGTGTGGAAACTTCGTATCCCATTGCATGGTGTATTTTGGTAAGCCATATTTTATTCCTTCATTTGTGCATATAGCTATGATAAAGCTGTGGTCTCTGGACGGGTTATATTTTTTTTTTATTGTTTACTTGGTGAATAATTCTGGGACTGAGAGATTTTTCTGGTTTTTCTTGTTTTTCGTGTTTTTCTTTGTTTGTTTCTATGTCTTGTCTGTTGTTGTAAGAAGGCAATGTTGGGCTACTTGCCCTACTGTGCTGACAATGGGTGTGAGCAGACTTCTGTAGCTTTTATGTACAAGGAGGAATCAATGCACCGGTTGGTAGTCTTACAAATATTTCCTCCAGAACTTGTAAATGATGTATTTCTTTTATCTCTCTTGATAAAACTATATTTTTGAATGTTGGGAAATGCTCAAGTTTTCATGGAAAATGAAGTGGCGGAGGAGTCATTTGGCACTTATAGTCAATTAGTCTTGGAAATTAAATATGGTAGTGCTCTGATGGCTAAAACATGATCTAATTTTCTCTGCAGGCCAGATTCCTGGGGCTACTCCAACCATTCCTGGGATGTTCCCAAACATGTTCCCTTTGGCGACTGGTCAGGTACCCTCTCTCTCTCTCTCTCTCTCTCTCTCTCACACACACACACACACACACACACACACACCCGTCTTTCCTTTCCTCCCTCCCTCCAAAAGGATATGTGATATACATCTTAGCTTGCCTGATTCTTTTTAATTTTTAACTTTTGTGAGCTTGCAGCAGTTTGGAGCACTTCCAGTTATGCCTGTGCAGGCAATGACTCAACAGGTTGGCATTATTGTGAGAATTACTATTCTTTAGTAACTATTTCGTACGTACTACCTGTCCACTTATTTTGACCTTTTTCTGACATCAATTGTTATTCATGTTGGTATCAGGCTACTAGGCATGCCCGGAGGGTATATGTCGGAGGGCTTCCCCCCACAGCAAATGAACAGGTTTACCTCTTTACTGACCTTTTTATGTTTTTATTGATCTACATAAGCATTAAATTATTGTTTTGATATTCATTTGGAGGCCAATTGATTTTCGGTGACATTTTGTCAATCCTACTTGATTTTTTTGTTCTGAGATTTACTTTGCATGTTGTTTTTGAAAGCATACTTTTTTAATTTGCTCTAATGTGTACTTAATAGCTTATGCTTAAACCATCTTCTGGATATATGCAGTCGGTTGCTACATTTTTCAGTCATGTTATGCATGCAATTGGAGGGAACACTGCTGGCCCAGGTATGTTTATGTTTTCACTAAAATGTGGATGTATGCAAGCATTCTGCCCTATAGATGATTACCTGATTCTGATTGTTCTTGTTCTTGCAGGAGATGCTGTTGTTAATGTTTACATCAACCATGAAAAAAAATTTGCCTTTGTGGAGATGAGATCTGTGGAAGAGGCCAGCAATGCAATGGCTTTGGATGGGATTATTTTTGAGGTATGTTGGTTTTTCTTTTGAGCTCATTTCAGTGTTGAGATCTATGTTTCTGTTACAGTCTACTGAGGATATTCCATGGGATTGACCTTTTTTTTTCACTTTATTTGGGAAATAAAACACAGGGAGCCCCTGTTAAGGTTAGGAGACCTAGTGACTACAACCCATCTCTTGCTGCAACACTTGGTCCAAGCCAGCCCAGTCCCAATCTGAACTTGGCTAATGTCGGCCTAACACCAGGTTCTGCTGGTGGACTTGAGGGTCCTGATCGCATTTTTGTTGGTGGTCTACCCTATTACTTTACAGAAGCACAGATCAAGGAGTTGCTTGAGTCCTTTGGACCCCTTCGTGGTTTTGATCTAGTAAAAGATAGAGAAACAGGAAACTCAAAAGGCTATGCCTTCTGTGTTTACCAAGATCTTTCAGTTACCGACATAGCTTGTGCAGCACTGAATGGGATTAAAATGGGTGACAAGACACTCACAGTTAGGCGTGCTAATCAAGGTGCCAACCAGCCAAAACCAGAGCAGGAAAGTGTTTTGTTGCATGCGCAGCAGCAAATTGCATTGCAGGTTAGGGAAATCTCCATTCTTTTTCTTTTATGTTTTATGAACAGGTTTCTTTTTTTTTTTAGAGGCATATAGGCAAAGCATTTGTTGTCTGACGAGGCTATATATAAGCTGTGGGTTATTATAATAAAAATATATAAACATATTATCCCAAGTGTGGTGACCTTTTTATTTATATTTGTTAGTGAACTTTTTTAGTATTGGTGTTGATACTTTTAATAGTTTCTTTTTTTTTTATATGTGTAGTGGGTGTTTATGATTTAACTATGTTTATGCCTCTCTCATTGTGGTTTAAGAAATAAAAAGGGATGACATTTTGATTCTCATTACTATTTTAATTTGTACCGTGTAATATAATATTCTAATTTTGTGTTTTTTTTTTGCAGAGGTTCATATTGTTGCAACATCCTACTTCTGTTGCTACCAAAGTTGTATGTTTAACACAAGTGGTTAGAGAGGAAGAGCTGAAGGATGATCTCGAGTACGAAGACATTGTGGAAGATATGAAGCAAGAGGGCGAGAAATTTGGTAAATCATCAGTCGTTGTTACCTTCATTCTACTTAGTTTTTTAATTAACCCGCAAAGTTTATTATGGTATTGATTTTTTTTTCTTTTTTGTCATTATCTTTCTGTTTTACAGCCTTTTTTGTAGTCCCACATTCTGCTATAAAGAATCGGGCCTAACATTCAGACAGAAGCCTCCCTAACCTAACTGATTTTAACCTGAGACTGTATTGTTGTCTATTTCTAACATTTATTTGATTTGCAGGTTCACTAGTGAATGTCATCATTCCACGTCCACGACCGGATGGTGAACCGTCACCTGGAGTTGGAAAGGTATGTTTGTGCTTTATAGTTTAATACATTACACTTTATTGGTCTCTTTTAATTTCAGGTGTTAATCTTCTATTTGCTAAAACTTATGTATTCGCAGGTGTTTTTGGAGTACGCGGATGTGGATGGTTCTACTAAAGCCCGCACAGGGATGAATGGCAGGAAATTTGGTGGGAATCCGGTTGTGGCAGTGTTTTATCCGGAGGATAAGTTTGCTCAAGGTGACTATGACGTCGCTAGCAACTAGTCGCTTGCTCCTTTGTATTGACTTAATCAAATTATCAAGATTTGCTGAATTATTTGGTTCTTCCCAGTTATTTGCTATAGTGGTATCTTTGTAGCCTAGTGTGTAACTAGGATGAACATGCAGTTTTGCACATTTACGTATGAATTTGGTAACGGTTATGAATTTGTTCTGTCTCCCTCTCTCCCTCCCTCTCTATTTTCACATGAAATTGCCTGTGCAAGCATCTAAAAAGGATGTGGATGCTCCATAATCCATTTACCTCATTCCTAAGCCATAACTTGAATTTTGCAAATATTTTCCATTCACATTTAGTACTCATGCTCCGAATGGGAGACTTTTTCTTTTCTTTTCTTTTGGCTTACCCGAATGGGAGACTCTGAGGGTGTGCTTCTCTTCCAGAATAATAATTAGATTTTCGAAGTTAAATTTTATTAAATGTGATCACCCAAAATCCCAAATGGGTATTTGTATTTGTGTAATAAAATTATTGTTATGAAATACTATTCTCCATATTAATGACATTTTTACTTACTTGGAATGAAAATATAAATGAATCGGAGTTATGGAATAGTGGAATACTATTGTCCATATTAAAACTAGAATGAATGAATTAGAAATTTTAAGAAAATTATGTGGGCACACATGAAGATCATGGAGTTGGAAAAATCGAAGGATTACCTACGTGTAAAGAAACAAATATTGGGTTTGGAGATAAAAGAGTGGTATGGTAATCTTTTTCTCTGTTCTTGTTCAGTAAGTATCAAAAGTCGTGAAAAAATTATGATAAAATGCTTTAAATTGATTATCAAACAAAAAAAAGAAGATTTCTTTTGACCTAATAAGAAACAAAATAACGAGGCAAATCCCTAAAACCCCGAACCTTTGATAAGCAGCACACCTCCACCCAAACTGCTAAAACCCTTGGAAATGTCATCCTCCATTCGCCATCTTCGCCGCCTCTCCACCACCGCCCAATCCTCCATCTCCATTTCCAAAGCGAAGTCAAAGCTCCGATCGGAGTACGACCCCGACAAAGCGTTAGAAATCTACTCCTCAGTCTCCGAACACTACTCCTCTCCCACCCTATCTCGCTATGCTCAGGACCTCGCCGTCCGCCGCCTGGCCAAGTCCCACCGCTTCGCCGACATCGAATCCTTCATCGAGTCCCACAAAAACGACCCCAAAATAAAACAGGAGCCTTACTTGTCCACCCTAATCCGATCCTACGGCCGCGCCGGCATGTTCGACCACGCATTGAGGACGTATGAACAAATGGACCAGCTGGGTACTCCGAGATCGGCAGTTTCCTTCAATTCTCTGCTCGCAGCCTGCAACCTTTCCAAACAGTTCGATAAAGTCCCCAAATATTTCCATGAAATTCCGATCAAGTACGGCGTCTCCCCTGATAAAGTGTCGTATGGGATACTGATCAAGTCGTTTTGCGAAGCGGGGAAGCCGGAGAAGGCCATTGAGACTCTGAGGATGATGGAGGAGAAGGGCATTGAGGTAACTGCTGTGACATTCACGACCATCTTCAATGTTTTGTATAAGAAGGGAAATAGTGAGGAGGCTGAGAAGCTGTGGAATGAGATGGTGGAGAAGGGTTGTCAGGTCGATGTTACTGCGTATAATGTGAAGATTATGTATGCTCATGTCAATGGAAGCCCCGAAAATGTGAAGGCTTTGATTGATGAAATGAGCAGCGCCGGGCTGAAGCCCGATGCCATTAGCTACAATTACTTAATGGCTTGTTATTGCAGGTGTGGGATGATGGATGAAGCCGAGAAGGTTTACAGGGGGTTGGAGGCCAATAGGCTTAATCCGAATGCCGCTACTTTTAGGACTTTGGTGTTTTATCTGTGTAAGAATGAGGATTTTGAGAAGGCGTATAGGGTGTTCAAGAAGAGTGTGGAGATGCATAAGATGCCGGATTTTAATACTCTCAAGTTTTTGGCGGAAGGATTGATGAAGAAAAATATGAGGAAGGAGGCCAAGGGGTTGATACGCACAGTCAAGAAGAAGTTTCCTCCTAATGTTGTGAATGCCTGGAAGAAAGTGGAGGAGGGTCTTGGTTTGGTCTCTGAACTCGATGCTTCTTGTGTCCCTCATGATGATGCTGAAGAGGCTACAGTATCATCATCAGGGGTTGGTGAAGAAAAAGAAGGATCGGGGAATAAAAAGAAGTGGAACAAGGCCAAGGCTAAGAAGAGGTTTCCTCCTCATGCTGGGAATGACCGGAAGTAAGTGGAGGAGGGTGCTGGTTTGGTTTCTGATGCCAGTGCTTCTTGGGTCCGTGATGGTGATGCTAAAGAGGCTACAGGATAAGTACGGATGGAACTCGGGTTGGTCGGTTTTGAGTTGAATGTGTTGATACTTCATCTGCTCCCACTCGGACTGAGCTGATCTGATTGACCTCTGAGCAAGGATGTACTGGGGATGAAGCAAGTTGGAAGTTATTGGGAACTATAATGGTGTAAAAGCTTCAATTTTGGTTGATTATGTTAGTTTTCTTCTCTTTTTCTATCTATTGTTTGAAAATCTTCACTTACTAAAGATTACTTCTCATCTCTGGCAGTCGGTAATATTTATCTGCACTCTTGTTCTTGCTCTCTTTTCTCCACTCATAATAGTAATAGGTGGAACTTTAACTACAGAAAACTGGTTAAATCTGTCCTACCATTTATTGGTGTTAATTCAGTGGTATGCTCGTAGAGCATGTATTTGACCAAAAAAAATCTTGCAAAACAGTGTTCAAGCAATATTGTTATCTAATGGTTCAAGACCTATCTCGGCAGTCGGCACATAAGTACAAACACAATCAGGAGTTGAATTAAACGTTGACATGTTGTGGACTTGTGGTTAACATTTGGAAGTCGATTATCAGAGAATCCAAATTGTATCAGTTTTGAGGCTAGTTTGTTTTGGTAAACAGAGCAACAAAGACGAGGTTTTCTCGAACTTGTCCAGCTTAGAACCCTGCCATGTGAGGCCTACTTGAATCAACTGCCGTTGGTCACCTACAATCTGAAATCCCCCCATTGGCTGAATCAACTGCCGTTGGTCACCTACAATTTGAAGACCCCCATAGGTCTTGGTAAAAGATAATATGAGATTTTGTTGGCAAAATTTTTAGTCAAATCAGACAGCATCAGATTTGTGAGCAAGCAATTGTGTGCTTCTGAAACCAGAGCCATCTCATCCATCCTCTAGAGGTATCGTTTTCGTAATGTTATGTTATATTTGATATGTAATGTAGCAACTATAGATGACAGCAGTCCAAAGTAATTATCTGTTAAACAAACCTTGTAACCTTAAGAATGTGTTTGTTCTTAGTCTGATATATCATTATATCATATATGTGTCCTCGTAAATCTGACTATTTGACCAAGTGGTGTAACTACCCATATAGCTAGAAGGTTAATCCAAAGATGTTGAACACACCCTTGTAGCTCATAAAACATCAGGAACTCCTCTTGGTTTGTGTTTTCCAATGCTTCCCCTCACCCCTTTGTACAGGAGTTCTGCGGAGAAACAGAGCTCACACTCAACATGACTGACTTACAAGTCTGGCTCTATCCAAATTTCTTTAGGCCTCATTTGGTTCCCAAATTAGAATCTGGATAATGAGAAAATAATTCTCCTCCCATCATATTCTAGTAAGAGCAAGCTTAAGAGAAGTTTTAAGTAGCTAAAAAGAAATTTCTTCATCATCTCACTGCTTTTTAGCCTTTTATCACATAAATTTCTAAAATCACCATCTCACTAGGTTTGGAAGCACCCCCAATTTTAGTAGTACTCTTGCAGTGTAGAATTACTTGCTCATTACATAGTGAACAAATAATTTATCAAGCCTAGCATTATTGAAGCGAGAATGGACTAACCACAAACAAATGTTCATAACAGCATGTCGTTTGAAAAGGATAACACTACACGGGTCTGAATAAAATAAAATTGGGTATTATTGGTGGGTTTGAAGTGAGATGTTGAGCTCATGCTTTGGGCTTTACATTATGGCTTACATTTAGGCTCAATTTTTATGAACCACATTTCCCAAAAAATGAAATTGTTTTGTAACAAAAAAAAAGAAGAAATTGTTTCCTCTCATGTTTAGCAGAGAGATGCCATGGGAAATAAGAACTAGCCAGTCTTTGAATTTTTGATTGTCTGGTCTCGATCCCAATCTAACAAAGAGAGCGTCTTCAGTCCATGGCAGTGAATGTCCATGCCGTTTGGATATATGACTCCGTTAGTTGACCAATGAACGGTCAGCTTAATCAACAAAAACAAGAAAATCGGCTGTTTCGCCGCTGCTACCCGACCAAGCCAAATGGGATCTGGGTAGCAAATCCAGATCCTTTGACCTCCTTCATAATTAGGCAACTAGCCACTAGTCGATTCATCAAAATAGAATAGTGCACATAAATCAGTCTCCCTGGGTACTGTCGGATCAACGAGATTGATATAGTTGATAGCCCCATGATCCACATTCTCATATTGATTGAAATGGGAATACAGATTATAGAATACCATGAGTGATTTAAATCTGATAGACTGCTTGAGCCAGATCATTTGTTCCTGGGATATAAAACTGTTTCAATATATGGAGGAAGAAGGCAGGAGGATGAACTCTTTTACACCGAGTCCACATTTGGTCAGTCGAATCTTGGCTTCCTCACTCAAAGGATACCCCTTGCATCCCTCGCAACCACTAGATGATTTTACCCTTTTGACCCGACCCGGAGCTATCTCCTCCGTCAAGCTACCTCCGGCGACGAAACTACCATGTTTAGCACAATCAAAGTGGCAGCACAACACCCAGAAAACTAAATCTCCATACCTCAACCAAAACTGAGTTTTGAGACTAGAAACATGTAGAGCTCGAAGAGCTGATGAGGTTACATGACTGAGTCGAAGAAAACAGAGGCCGGAGTCACCGGAAATTACTGAAAATTTCGCTGGACCCCTTTCTTCCTTCGATTCTCCCTCTACAGTCGTCGAATTGACCAGCTATGACCACCAATGGGTTCGTATAACTGAGACAAATATTTTGGTACCAGTTTGGTACAATGAAACTACCGGAAGATGAGGCTGCGGACGGAGAAGTCGCGGCGGAGCAACATGGGTCGTGCGAGAGGGTTCTGAACCCTTCGATCTGATCTGGGTAATTATACCCCTTCCCTAGCATGATTAACGTTGACTGTAGATTTCATCTGTAGATTTCTTACCCCTGGAAATCACCTCGTTGACTGACTTCATTTTTGGAAACAACTCTAACGTTGACTGTCTTTGTAAAAGTAAGTAGGAAGTGAGGGCTTGGATTGATTGGAATGTATTGGACGGCTGAGATCTGCACCTAAATGTCCACTGCTGTGGACAGAAGAATTTCCGATCTAACAAAAGAGATAAGAATCCAACGGTGGAAATAAGTAGGTAACTGGTGGCAGACTGACTCAACACAGAGGTTACTGAAGTCTGATAAATATCAGCTCATGCGCCAAAAGGGGAGGCTTATGGGAAGAAGTGCTCCATATTTCTCTTTCTCAGGTAGGAAAGAATCTCTAATGCCGTGTGTGACACTGAAACGCAGCGTTTCGAGTAAAGATTCATTCTCTTCGGCCGAGAATCCGAGATAGACAAAGACACCGTGTACGTACCCAATTGCCATTAACAGTATGAGTGAAGTCTTACTTTTGACTGCAGTGGTTCAATTCGTCATAGTTATTCAGAGCAATAGTAGAAGCTCAGAGCTGGTAATAAGGAGAGAGGTAACTAGCTAGTCGAGAGCTACACCTGACAGATGAGGACTGGTCATGAGAGCCTCATATATTTATTTCGTCACATCATTGTGGACATATCAATCTCTCTGCTGGTGATTCCCATAAGGGATAGATAGGCTAGGGTACCCTTTACGTTACGTGTGCGAGAATTGATTGAAGGGAAACTTTCTTTGATTCCATTTTTCCGGGGAGAGAGAGAGAAGATGCAAAATGTACACTGGTCTATTAGTGTTCATCTTTCGGAGTAGATTAATCAGATTGGTCTCCTCTAGAGAACAGGCTACAAGCGAACGACACGGTCAAATATGGAGCTGATTTTACATAAAAGTATTATAGGCACTATTTAATTTGATGCAACTTTTCGATGAAACTATTGAGTTGAAAAAAGAAGGAAAGGCTTGGTTTGGTGTTGTTCTCATCAGCCCTCCTACTTTCTTTTGATAAAAAAGAAAAAAATCAAAATCAACCCTGCTGCATGTCTAGGATAAAAAAGAAGAAGAAGATGATGATGATTTGCTTCCAAGGTCACTGTGGCATGGTCTCTTTGTTAAGTTTGTTTGACATTTAGTGTATTACTTACCCCACTGACAACCTTTAGATGAACACATTGCAACTTGGTGTACGTTTTAAAGGTGTAACAGTTTTTTTATTCGTTTTGAAAGTTTCGTTAGACTATTAATTGATGAGATGATATCAATGAGACAAAAAAAATTCAAAAAAATCAAAAAAATCAACTTTCATTTTCATTAACCCGGAGGGATTTTTCAGTGAGCCGGGTACTCTACCTGTCCATGTAACCGACCACATTGATTGGCCACCATCAATATTCTATCATTTGTTCAATTAATATTTTATTTCGTAATTATTTTTTTATTCCACAGTGGCCAATCACTGTGGCCGGATACAGTGATCACGCGACTTACTCGTCACATTTAAAAAAAATTCATTAACCTGTTGGGTAATTACAGTAAATATTATATTTTACTCATCTCCTAAACATCATTTCAGTCAATGAGAGCGGGGAGGCTGGCTTTTTAATGATTGGCCACATAATTATTAATACAAGTTTAGGATCCTAGCTAATTAATATTCTCATTACTGTGTTAGTCCCGTCAAAACGACAATCATCATGTCATGTCCACCAAAAAGTGCAAACTCGTTGATTACCCCTTTAGCTTTAGCAGCAATTAGATCCCTCCATGGCTCCGTTGGACACGGCTTTTAGTTTATCAGTCCCCTACCTCCAATGATAATTCTACCATTAAGAGCAATGAGAATACAAAGTATTTTAGCAACGAAAAACAAGAAAACAAAATAGTCCAGAGTACTGATCGAAGCCTTAAGCAATGAGTTCCCAGGCAGACCTTTTGCTTTTTACAGTACGTATCACAAGCGTGAGATTATGTACATCGTACAAAGCATTATGCTATTGAATTCATTTTGAAAATGTACGTCTGCAACTAGTATTTCATTTCGAAATAATGTGTAACTGTGTACGTACGCAGTACAGATTTACATACTTGAAAATACTCAGGATCAAAGAGCTCACTGTTCTTTCTTAGTTATAAAAGCATTTTTGTATTAATTTTAAACGCTTCAACGTACAAAAACCGCTTTGTACAAAAGCTAGGAACCCTAAGGTTCACATTAATTCGATCTACACGTACGTAGAATGTGGAAGAGAGGCAAGACAAAGATCGATCAAGTCTTCTCAATGAGAAATAAAACTACGCGCGTAATCATAACTAAACCCTGCCATACGTACCTAGCATGAGTTATTACACGTACAGATGGACTAATTAATCTCAACTGAAATACATAAGCTAGCTAGGTTGCTAGTTTAATATATTAGAGAGCTCTAGAAATTAACTTTTGCTCCTGATGACGACGATCTTGCACTGTTGGCACAGAACAAACCCTCCCAAATCTCAGAGAAAGCCTGCACAATGACCCTATGGTGCTCCCTCGAATTCAAAGACAAGAAACAATGCAGCAACTGCTCCAGTTCTTTCTCATCAAACATGTGCTTCTCCACTATCATCTCCATCATCGACCTCTTGAAGTCCTCGTACGGATCCTCCGACTTCTTCACCACCGCGAAACTCTCCCTCACTTTCCCGTCCACGGTGCACGGTATCAGCCTCTGAAACACCGACAGCCTCGCCGGGGATTCAGACTCACCACTCCTCCTAGAGGAAACGCTGCGTTTGGCTTTACTCTTGTTCTTCTTCCTCCGCCGGGGAGTCGTCTCGCGGATTGTTGCCAGGTGGCGCGCGAATATGTCGGAGGAGGAGTCGGTGGAGAAGGAGACTAGCGTTTCCGTTTCTTCGAGTTCATCGCTGAAAAGTCCGCTCTCCGCCGAGGAGGTGCTGAAGCGGACCATACGACTTGTCGTTGTTTTCTTTTTCCTCACCCTTTGTTTTTTCTTCTTCTCCGCCGAGGATGGAGGCGGCGGTGGAGGAGGAGAAAGCGAAAACGAAAAGCCGTCGTCGCGTTCGGACTCTGCGGAGACGGAGGAAGTGTAAATTTTGCGACGGGGGGTTTTGTCTTCGTTGACCATGGCGACCACGTGCCACTTGTCCTCTCTTTCCCACTCGAACAGCTCCGGAGGCAGTGATCCGCTGCGGTCGTCGTCGGAGAGCGTTGGTTTTGTTCCGAAGCCGCAGCCGAATGCGGAGGATACGTGGCGTTTGATGGAGGAAGAGTGATGGGATTTGGACGGTACTGGTTGTGGCGTGAGGAGGTTGTTGTTGAGTGATGGGGATGGGGATGGTCGGAGAAATGAAGGGACGGGATTGGCCGGAAGAGTGGAGGGGTCTTTTGAACGGCAGGATTGGAAGGAGGGGATGACTCTGGATATCCGGAGCCTGAAACGTTTCGCCATGACTAGGTTGGAGCGTAATGGAGCAGTCAGCAGTGTGTGTTTGAAAAGCATGGAAAAACTGTTTGTGCAGCAATGGTGGGGCTTTATATAGGAACCTGTGTGCCTATAATTATATATTTCCATGTTCCTATAATTATATATTTCCATATCCACCTAAAATGGGAAGCCAGAGAAATCAATAGTGCCACTGTTTGATTATAAAAAATCCAGTATTAATTATGTACAGAGTACTTCTTAAGAACCGAACCAAATCCAGTATTAACGTCGTAATGTTGTTTTCATTTATTTTAGAGGAATAGTGACGATAAACTTAAGGTTGGTATTAATTTTTTTTTTCCTTAATGCAAGTCTCTAAAACAATATCATTTTGAATGGTTTCACTTATTAAAAATCAACACAACTTAAATATTTGAGTCTTAAAAACTTAAGTCTTGCATTCGAATATTCTTCAAATTACTAATATAAGTCTTCCGTTTTTGTTTGGGGCTACATTTGATTAGGTGCCAAAACCCAATAGTCTAACATGTACTAGTATCATTCAATGGTGGAATCACCATTACCCTAATAAGTAATAACATTAGGCAATTGTCCGATAACATCCCACCTAATTTTTTTTTCCCGTAGCACGGCTCATACTCAAACAAAAATGTTAAATTCACCCAAAGTTCTCCACCTTTATCTAATATATTATTTTAGTTAGTTAAAGGCATCTCCAATAGATTACCCATTTCAAAATAAATTAAAAATTTGTCTAATTTTAAGACAATTTAGCATTTCAACAAAATACCCAAATGAAAGTCAAATTTAACTTTTACAAAAAATTTATACCTATATTTAGCTATAGAGGAGAGAGAAAATAGCTAAAAGTTAAATGCTCTAACGGCTATTTTTTTTTTCATTTTCAACGTTTTTTTTTCAATCTAACTTACATATATGTAAAACTGCTAGAGCAAAAGTTAAAAAACGTACTAGCTATATTTAACTTTTAAATATTTTAACAAATAAAAATAACTTTCATTGTTGGAGATACTCTAAGTTTTTAACTGCAATTCAATGATAAAGAATAAGCCATCAATAATACTTAAATTAGAATTACGATTATTTTGTAACAATTACGCCAATTATTGTGGAATAAACATTGTATACGCTTATAATAAGAGAATTTAATTTGTAATCTCTTAGTAAGTATGATATTCCCTTCCTTATCCCGGTCGAAAGCACAATATAAGGTAGGAATGTAGGATCTGTATAAATGAGTAGGGCCATCCGGCCATGCCATATGCTCAAAACATGTCGGTGGGTGCCCCTCTTTTATCTCTGTGAACTGCCCTGCATCTGCCATTTCTATCTTGCTGAAATATTTTTGGCCGAAAGCGATAAAATGCAAATTTAAGCCGCCTTCCAAGAGAGTAAGACGCCCCTACCTGAAAATGGGAGAGTAAATTAACATGATCATTAATTTCTTTTGTCTGAGACTGAAACTACATAACACGATGATCACGATCGATCTCATTGAGATCTGGGTGCATGTATATATGTAATGTAGCCCCTAGATAGCATGCATCCACTATTCATCCGTACGCTGATATCGATTCTTGGGCAGATGAACAGAGATCTCAAAATACAGAATAATATCAACTTGAATTCTCTTTGGTAGGCAAAGTCAAAAGAGTAATGCCAAATTTCATATCTCCGAGTTGGATTTGGCCCCTACCCCATTTTAATAAGCAAGCTCATTGGCATTGGAGCAAGCACTTCAAAAATTTGAGACCAGCGTAAAAAAAAATTGACTTAGCTAGGCCCCAGCACCTGTCTCTGAAGTCTGAGCATATGATGAGTGCCAATGTCTTTGTTGCTGGTTCATAATTTGTAAGAAAAGAAGTGGTGGGGAGTGGTCAAGAAAGAGAGTGAATAGCAAGTCTTGTTGTCTATCTCTTTCTCCATGCTTGCATTAGTAGCTTGCATTTCGTTTGAGATTTTTCTAAAGCGTGCAATATAAAAGGAGCCTGGCTTTATTTGTGCTAGGCAGATTGCCAGATTGTTAGATTGGGAGAAAAGTCAACCAGATTGGGAGGGGCAAATTACCGAACAGGCTAGGTGGTGGGCATCCAAGGAAACAGAATCATCTTTGCATGCAAGTGTTTCTTCCTTTTTCCTTTTTCTTTGTCCTTCAGGACATGTTATTTGGCAAAGCTTAATGCCCCTTTTTTATGCAACACTCCATCGTCCTAAATTCAGAACAGTATGGTGCGCTCTGAGTATGCCAGTAGAGTGGTGGTAAAGATGGTACCAACTCCAACCCCCAACACCACATCTCTATGCTTCTTAGTTGTTTTTTTTGTTTTTGAAAATTTGAATGCTATAACCCACGCAGTCACGCACCTAGAAGCATTTCATAAATGCCTAAATGGGTTGGGGATGCATTGGATTTTGGGTCGATTTTTTTACTTTTGGGCTACTCCTTTCTTAATTACATGTGATTTCTTGTTGGCCTGTTGAGCCAAGCTAGCCATTTGCCATGTCCGGACTCAAGTGGGCTAATTGGATTGTAGTTTGGGGTGTTTGGGCCAAGCAATGCAAGATGGTTTCAACCGGGAAAAAAAAACAATGCAAAGATGGTAATAGTACTCGGTATTTCAGCAATCTTTGTTAGATCTTAGAAGGTGGTGAAGCATTGATATTGGAAATGTAATACTTAGAATCCAACTAGGTAGAATGCCCGCGCGCTGCTGCGGATAAAAGTGGAGTTTTATTAATAGGTAATTAAGCATTTAGAAATAATTATTGGGATAGAAGATTTTTTTTTTCTCATTTGGTTGATGTGAGAAGAAAGGCGTTTGTAAGTATTGGGAATGCATTGGGAATGCATCTACATTAGCATTGGGAATGCATCTACATTAGTAATGTATTTTTTTGTACATTAGCAATTACTTACAAACTATCCCTTTAGCTGGGGATGAAAATATTTTCCGACACTACCTAATGCACCTTGTGCATTATACGATCATTGTACGCAAAAATACCTACAGCCTGTTTTTGTTGTTTCAAAATCATGCTTTATATTAGCATTGATTGCATATATTTCTTGCTATACAAAACATATCTGACTACACAGGTCGATGGAAAACTGTCAAAAACATAGAACTTGTTCACCGGTGTCTAGTCCAATTTTTTGTTCTGAGTCTCGTCCTTCATAGTTGAGGATGATGATGCTGATTCCTTTTCTTGCATGTATGTAACAGAGATAAACAGTTATTTGAAACTGAGATATCAGTATGTATGGGTGAAAGAGATGAAAAATCCAATGTAAAGAGGTGGGAAGAGAAAGAAGATGGAAAGTTGAAACTCAAAGTAATTAACATTGACTTCCTATCTATAATGTTATGTTGAGGGTTGACATAACTTCCTTCATTGAAATTGTCCATTTTTCTGGTTTAATATGATAACTAATAAGCTTTAATTCTCTGATATTACTTACAAAAGGTTGGCATACTTATATTCCTATCTCTTTCTCATCTATGGCTTGCAGATGTTGCAGCTTTGTTTGTGTTTCAAGAAATATATTTCTTCTGTTTGAATTAAGTACATTTTGTGCAACAGCCCTTCCTATCTGATAGAAAAGGACTGCCCATAGGAAAACAAATTCACATCTGCATTCTCAACTGTAATTTCTGATTCTCTTGATGTTTCTTCACATCCCAAAGCTGCAATACTTCTTTTCCTTTTAGAAATTCTTGTTTTGGATGCCATATCTGTAAATAAGCAAGTAGGATAGTTGAGCATAAACACCATATGAAAGAAAAGTGGCCCAATTAAGATCATAGTGTTGCACAATCTATTCATAGCATAATAAATTAGAGAAAAAGAACACAATATCCTGAAGATCTTTGCTTTAGTTATAATCGAAACATGAATTCAAGATTTTGCTTTTAATTAACAATATTCTAGTTATCTAACTTAAAGTAAATCTTAAAGGCACATCTTACTTAAACACTGACAACACCCCATTTTAACTCAATCTAAACAGATTGACCAAATGTACAACAAAGCCAAGATCGGCCATACACAACCAAGGCAAGATAACTTAAAACCAAATCTCAAAAGCATATCTAACTTAATTAGCAATAAACAGATTGACCAAATGCACAACAAAGCCAAGATCGGCCAAATAGACAACCAAGGCAAGATAACTTAAAACCAAATCTCAAAAGCACATCTAACTTAATTAGCGATAATACATTGCTTTAACCAAATCCAACCAGTTAACATCACTGAATTTGTCAGCATTTCAGCGGAAGAAATCATACCTCTCAGAATGATTCCAATCTCGGCCAATTCACTATGATAGCTGCTCAATGAAACTGAGTTCAGAAATAGATGCCTAGCCACACCCTAATTCTCTGAAACTCCAAAAAGCTCCTACCTTTAAGCGTAAATGCACTGACCCACTAACCAAAACCAAGCAAAAGAAAAACCTCTTAGCTCAAATTAAAGATCAACAAAAGCAAAGCACAATATGGTATGGAAAATTTATATATTCTGTAAACCAAATTAAAAAGAAAAAATTTGTCAATCAAACTGATTTATTTGAACTTCTAGGCAGCTATTATCTTGTTTCATTGATTTATCTATACATGGTTTACAGCTTGTATATTATCTTAAAAAATTATTTGAACTTCCACAGGGGAATATATATCATTTTCCTTTTAAAAAAAATACCATATATAGAAAAATGAAGAAAACCCAAATGCTCAAAGTTCTGAACCACTGGATAATGAAAAGGAAAACTGAATGAACCTATATATGCAATGACTATTTGAGGAGGGATGACTGAAACCTTACACCAATGTTCGCCTTCAGCAAATCTAACCAAAAAACTCTGAAAATCAAATAAATTGAAGTAATTTAGTTGGAACTAAGGGGGGTGTATTCAATTAAGAGTCTATAAGATTGTTTTGTATTTTAAAAGTCTATAGGTATTCAATTAGGATTTTAAAGAGTCCTTTAAAATCTTGTGGTATTCAATTATGATTTTAAAATATCCGTCCAAATCTAGTGGTATTTAAAAATCTGATGATTTTCAAAGATTTCATTAAATGGTGGATTGTGGAGGATTTTAAAGAATTTGGTATAAATATCAAGACCCATGAGAAATCCAACCACCACCCAAGAGATTTTGACATTCTCCCACAATCCCACTCTCAAATCAAATCCCCAATTTCATTTGTATAGATCGAAACAATTGTGAAAAAAAAAATCTTAAAAGGGATCTTGGCAATTACATGCCTCGCCTCTTCTACAGATCAAGACAATTGCTTCTTGCAACTTTTCATATTCAAAAGATCTTCATATTCAATTTGGATATGTGATCTCCCTGCGTCCTTTTTCTTACGGACCGCATGTAGCAATTAGCTAGCAGATCTGCAATGTTCATTTGCTATTTCTTCTACCAAATTCCTACAATTTCTTCATCAAAAGCTTCCATTAAAACATTGGGAGAAAACCCAAATCAGAAACATACCACACTTAAGATTCGAATCTCTTCTCATATAAACTCTTGCATAATCTGGGCTATGTTCATGGAAAATTCTAGGGAGCTTTAAGCCTAGCGTAAAATTCTGGGTTATGTCCTTGAGATGTTTCAAACCTCATAATTGCACATGACAATGGTCTTTTTCTCTAGAGAAGATGATGTCAATCAAAAAACAGTTCAATCAACATATTCAAAGATGTATTACTTGGTTTGAGATTATTGGTCTTTCACTTGCGTTTATTTATTTGGTTGAATTCTTCATCAATGGTTGCTGGAGAAGGTTTTAGCAGGAGACGTGCGGAGAGAAAGGATATAGATAGAGTATTAGGATTTAGGGTTTCATATATTAGTGTTTAATAATAAAAATACTAAAAAAAAATCATATTAACTTTTTAAAATCCAAACAAATACAGATAATTCAATCCATTAAACTCAATCAAAGTCTATATGGAATTAATATAATCCATAGATTCAACAAATCCATGGATTATAAAAACTCAAATACAATCTTTTAAAATCTGAATTGAATACACCCCCCTAAATTGCTGATAAGAAAAGAGATAAATTTCTGATTATCATTAAATTTATAGATACTTAAACAAAACATCAGCCAACTCAATCATAATCCAACTTATTCTGTTTTCCAGATACTTGGACAAACACTATCCCATGGTGACATGTTAAAATCACCTAATATCTCACTCCAACAACCAAATCACCATATCAACAATATCTCAAGGTTTCTGCAAATTTTTTAAAAAAAATCAAGCAAGCAGAACGTATTTGTATATACATGATTTACTGCTTGTTTATTATCTTGTACATTGGAATACAAACCATTTTTCCTTTAAAACATCATTGGATTCACAAAATAAAAACATATATGGATATTAAAAAAATAAAGAAAATCCAAATGGTTAAAGTTCTTAACCACAGGATACTTAAAAACAAAACCGAACAGACCTGTATATGTAATGATTGTCTGACTAAAACCTTACATCAATCCTCGCCTTAAGCAAATCCAACCAAAAACCTCTGAAAATCAAAGTAAATTGAAGTAATTTACTTGTCCTGAACACATGCATGAAAACATATATAAGCTTTCAAATGTATTATGTGAACAGTAAGAGATCAATACTAATCAAACCAACAAACAATATGTGTGAACAGTAACTCACGGGTTTATAAGGGAAACTGAATATATATTAAAAGATTGACAAAAAAAAAATATTAAACAGAGGACAGATTCTAGGAACCGATTGTACCATGATTACCATTAGTTATGTAAAAAAGAAAAGAATCACAATGAGTGAAAATTCATATTTACGATCATAGCGTTCAAATAGAAAATTGGAATTTTTATTACCTACCTCGTACACTTTTTTTTTAGTTCCGCTTCAAGTGACAATCATACTTGCTACTCTCTTATCTGCAATGAAAACAAATAACTGCAATTGGTTAGAGAGAAGGATAGACTGACATAATAATGTACATTAGGATAATGTAATTTCATACTATTTACTCAAGGATGTCATAAAAAAAAAAGCCCAAAGAAGTGAAGAGAACAGAGAAAAAAAAATACAAAAACAGAACTTCCATGACAGACAAATTTCCAAGCTCATGATCATCAAATCTCTCGTTGGCGCGAGAATAACCCACAATGCTAAGTCCTTTAGCAGCAAAATGCTCCTCAGTAATATAAAATCCAGAAATCCCCAAAATTGACTAAAATCCTAAGAATAAATATAGCTACCAGGAGAGAAAGAAGAGAAGTGGAATTAAGACTAAAGTATGAACTTGTGCTTGGAATTTTTCAGAAAACCCAATCCAATATTATCGATTGTTAGAGGAGTAATAAACCCCAAAATTTGAATACTCAAAAAGAAAAACAAACAATCCATAAACTCTCAAATTTGAATAAAACCTAAAGATAAAATACTACAGATCAAGAACAATAGATAAGAAAAGAAGTACTGGTCAACTCACAGCTTCCTCAAGTCGCACAATGTCAAACTTAGGCTTATATGTTAGATCAACAATTTGATCCCAAAGAAATGGAATTGACCCCGTAACCTGTAAAAAACAACTACTGGAGATGAAAACTTGAAGGATTACATCAGTATAAAACCACAAACTTATGTGGAAGAAAGCATCGTTGATCAGAAACAAATCAAAAAAATTGATTACTGAGGGAAAGAACAGGGACGTATATAAGACTATAAGAGGAAGCAAGAACTTAATTTGGCTTCTCTTCCTTATAGCAGCAGCCTCCCTTTAAAAACAGCCACACCAAGTGCTGGAAAGGAGAGAAAGACCCTGAAATTCTGCAATTGTTCCGGATACTAATTGGGCGAAGCTTTGGGCGGGTCTGTGATAAAAGTTGAGGAAGATCTGTGGAAAAATTGGAAAAAAAAAGAGCAAAGATATAATATTTTTAGCCTGAGGGCAAAAAAATACTCCTAGATTATAAAAATAAATTGGATTTGCTCCTAAAATCTCCTCACATGCTCCTTGCTTCTAGACATGCAACTTCAATTGTTTTGATTCTAACTTAAAACCCAGTAATCATACCTTAAGAGAACTATCGGGTGAGAAAAAAGAGATCGGAACGACGAAGAGTATCCGTAAAAGAGAATGCAAAGAAAAGCGGAGAAGAAGAGATAGCTCCTCTGCTCCGGGTTCGATTCAATGAAGACGAAGGCAACGGTTGTCAATTTTGGAGTGAGAGAAAAATGGAAGCCGCAGTGAGATCAATGTAGAACAATCTGGTTTTTAGAAGCGGTGGAGCTATGAAGATGAATTGAGGGCAAAAAAGATATTTTGCTTAAACGGCTCGGCTCCAAGCCGACACTGTTCATAAGCCCACACTGAACTTTAGTATATAGTAAATTGTAGTAACATTCACTTTCAACAGGATATATATGGACGGCCAAGTGGTTTTGGATGCCGAAAGTTGCAGCTAGCTAGCTCCATATTTGATTGGCCACTCTACCGGCCATTTTAGTGGAACAGAAAAAGATGGAATGATCGACATTCGACAATGACATAAACTTACCTGGAACAAAACCTTTTCCGATTTGATGATCATACATCTTTTAACACATTTTCCACTACACAAATAACAACACAACGAATTATTTCTATATTTGATTAGTAAAGTAGCAGGATCAAAATCATATACGTATAGTCAGATATTATCGAATGCTTTACCTAACAACATACAATTGGAAAGAATAAGTAGAAATGATCGACCACATGAACAACTATTACCACTATATGCGTAAGCTAGGGTTTCATTTGTCTCTTTCATGGCCAACCCACTAGTAGCTAGGTACGTATCATCATCCTCCGATCTTTCTGTAGTGCATAAACATAAGAGCATCTCCAACAAATAAAAAAAAATTTTAAAAAATTTTTAAAAATTTTGAAAAAATTCCCCCAAAAAAAAAAAAAAAAATTTATTTAACATTTTTTTTAAAAATTATATTTTTTTGGAAAAATAATTATTAAAAATTTTTCTTTTTTATTTTTATTTATTTTTATATAAAATAAAAAAAAAAAAATAATAAAAAAAAATAAAATTTTTTTTTTGGAAAATAAAATAAAAAAAAAAAAAATTTTTTTATTTTTTTATTATTTTTTTTAATGTGCATATTAGGTTAAGTGAAAGCGATTCTAATTTGCCATATCACTATCACAATGAAATGGGAAAAGAATTTTACCTATGAGTCATGAATGTCTCACCAATGCAATCTTCCAAGTTTTTTTTTTTCTGTTGTAATCGATCTTTACCTGCCGCGATCATACTTCTCGATCAGATAGTACATTACGTACCATCCTTTTTAGTGGCCGGCATCATTCACTTTTTACTTTTTAGACCATCTTTAATTATTGGTATTAGTTAGATGAGTAATTATTAGCATTCTTCGATTTTTTAATCACAACTTACAACCAAACATTTTGGTATGAAACTTTTCCTAATTAATTGTTGTATTCTAGTGATCAAGATTCTCCACTCGGTTGTTCTAGTTTCAATATATTTTAGGAAAACATTTAGTTTAAAATTTTAATTACAACTATAATTCAAGAATGCGTTGAAGAAGCGAGCAAAAATATAACTTCGATCTTAATACTTTTGTGAATCTCTTGGTTTGTATTATACCATTAAAATTGAAGCAAAAACAAGTATGAGAAAAACCATTTCCTTGTAGATTCCGAATATGCAGGTTAGATTGCATATGCAACTTTCTTGGCCAAAATAAATAATTAAGTGCAAACCTAATATGGCAAAAGGCAAGCCCATTGGCTAATGACGGTTGGGACCTCCCCCCCCCCCCCTCCCTCCTTTTTTTCCCCCCCCAGGGCGGGCCCTTCTTTTTGAAGGCGGCGCTCTTTCCTTCTCCCCCTCCCCCCCCCCCCCTGCCCCTCCCCCCCTTCCTTTGGGGGGGGGGGGGGGGTTGTGTGGGTGTGGGGGGGGGTGGTGGGGGGGGGCATAATGACAGCCTTCAAATCTAGACAGTGACGGAGTTGAGCCTGCAGCTCTTGCTCCTAATTAGATTTTTTCCCTTCTTAATCATGATTACTATTTTTTTTCTTTCTCTTTTCCTCATATCCTTCCAAACACATAAACAGACACGTAAACCAGAACAAAGTTTGGCTTTGAATACTTTGTTTTCTGTCAAATCAATTCATACACGAGAAAATCTAAATCTCACCCTCAAGCAATATATGCGAGATTCACTGGGTTCCACAAGAACTTGCTGTACACATGCAATTTGAAGCTTTTGCGATTATCACTTCTCATATTATATATATGTATCATATTATATATACATATCACTTCTCATACTTAATTGTCTCTCTCTGTATATATATATATATCTCACGTACCTTCATATTATAGAGTATATAAATGACTCTTAGTAGTGATGGAGAAATGATATTATAGCAGATGCTCAAATATTGGTGGAGAGGAGAAGCTACATACAGTTCGTCATATACAAAATACAAATTGAAGTTCAGTCTCAAACACCTATCTATATAGACATGAATGAACAGGATAGAAGCACTATCACTGTGGCTTCAATGGAGATGGAGATGGCGGGTAGTGGAGAAAATACCCCAACAGATAAGATCAACAAGATTGCTTGTGCTTGTGCTGTTGTTGCCTCTATCATTTCCATCATATTTGGCTATGGTAATAGTTCATTAATTGTCTCTCTCTGATTAGTAGGATCTACCTAGCTACTTAATTATGACCCTTTTATGAGTTTTGTTTGATACAGTTCACATTTATTCTTAAAATTGCATCGCTTTGATGTGATCAGATACCGGTGTAATGAGCGGAGCCATGATCTTCATACAGGAAGATCTCAAAATCAATGACCTACAAGTGGGAGTCCTCGCCGGAATACTAAACCTATGCGCCCTAGTGGGGTCCTTAGCTGCCGGAAGAACTTCTGATTACATTGGGCGTCGCTACACCATATTCCTATCTTCTATAATTTTCTTGGTGGGGGCAATTCTAATGGGCTACGGCCCAAACTACTCGGTCCTAATGACCGGTAGGTGCACTGCTGGTGTAGGCGTGGGATTTGCACTCATGATCGCCCCAGTTTACTCAGCAGAGATTTCATCCCCTACATCCCGGGGTAGATTAACCTCTCTGCCGGAGCTTTGCATCAGTATTGGACTCTTACTAGGCTATGTGTCAAACTACTTTTTTGGGAAACTCACTTTGAAACTTGGCTGGAGAATGATGCTTGGGATTGCTGGGGTCCCATCAATTGGTTTGGCTATTGGGGTTCTCAAAATGCCAGAGTCCCCAAGGTGGTTAGTGATGCAAGGTCGTTTAGGGGATGCTAAGAAAGTTTTGGAACTGGTTTCTAATACCAAACAAGAAGCTCAAGTTCGTCTTCGTGATATTAAAATTGCGGCTGGCATTGACGAAAATACCAATGATGATGTGGTGAAGCATAGTACTAACAATCGTGGTGAAGGGGTGTGGAAAGAGTTATTTCTGAGGCCGAGTCCCGCTGTCCGGAGGATTTTGTTAGCGGCGATTGGAATACATTTCTTCGAGCATGCTACGGGGATAGAATCCGTGATTTTGTTTAGTCCGAGAATCTTCAAGAAAGCTGGGGTTACTAGCAGAGACATGCTCTTGCTTGCCACAGTTGGGATTGGGGTTACAAAGACTGTGTTTATATTGCTGGCAACATTTTTGATTGACAAGGTTGGCAGGAGGAAGTTATTGTTGACAAGCACACTGGGGATGGTTATATCTCTAGCAGGATTAGGGTTTGGATTGACCATGGTAGAGAACTCCAAAAAGGAGCTTGCTTGGGCTCTAAGTTTCAGCATGGTGGCAGTGTATGTGTATGTGGCTCTCTTCTGTATTGGGCTTGGGCCAATTACATGGGTTTATAGCACTGAGATTTTCCCTTTGAAGTTGAGGGCACAAGGGACTAGTATTGGGGTTGCTGTGAATAGAGTTACAAATGCTGCAGTTTCGATGAGTTTCATTTCGATTTACAAGGCAATTACAATAGGAGGGGCCTTCTTTATGTTTGCAGGGATATCTGTGTTGGCTTGGGTTTTCTTCTTTCTCTGCTTGCCAGAGACTAAAGGAAGGTCTTTGGAAGAGATGGAAATGCTTTTCAGCAAACATAGGACTACTAGTATAGATCAATCTAGAAATGGTGCTGGAATGCGGTCAAGATGTAATGCCTAGAATATAATTGTGGAGAAAATTATGGTGGAAGGTACTCAGGATTGTCTTTATGTCTCTTGTTAATTAAAGTATCAAACTATGATGCTTAAGTGGTCTAAGTTACTCTTTTTTTTCGATGCTCCCATATTAAGGGGAAAAAAAAGGTGTATGTCACTGTGGTAGGCTGGTAGCCATATATACAGTATGCTTTATCTTGTTCATCCTTTAGGTTTCTGTAGGGATTATTTATACAAATAATTAGCAACATCGAAAGCCATGTGATCTTCTCAAATACACAGACAAACAAATGATCCAGCGTTACCTTTGGTTTTTCTGGCCCAACATTTTTCACTTGTATGACTAATAAATTTGATGTCCGATAAAACTGAAATGATAATTAATAAGGGAAATAATAATCAAATAGTTAAATAACTAAATAAGTCTTAATTTTATTAACTTTGGCGAAAGTAAACTTAAAACATGCGTACAGCTCTAATCCTAGATAATTAAGGGGGCGTGCAAATGTGCAATTGCCACTTGGTAAGCCTAGCTTTCCGCAATTCATTCCCAATAAATATACAGTTGCTTAATTAATTATCTTCTTAACCACCATTGGTGGTCGAGTTGGTAAGAGCCTCCAGGTGTGGTACCCGGGTTCGAATCATGCCGACTGCGAATTGGAGTTAAATTTCAATTCATTTTGTGGTGGCCAGGAGGATGAAGCGTTTTTGACAAGATCCCCGACTGCAGATTAGTCCTTGGGCCTGTAAAGCCTTTGAGATACCGTAGGAGTTCTCTAAAAAAAAAAAAAATAATAATAATAATAATAATTACCTTCTTTCTAGTCATAAAAATACCATAATAATTAAGAAATATTACTGTAACCCTAGTCCATCCTACAACTGGAAGATGGGCATTTCGTTTCCAACAAATAGTAGCTTACCTTGTATTCAGAATACTATGACCATAATTAAGAAATTTACTGTATAGATCCAAATTACCTGTCTTGAATATCAACTCTCTTATTCTTTCAAAAAAAAAATATCAACTCTCTTAAACTCTTATCCTAAGCTTTTTTGTCATCGCCTCCGCTGCAGCTGATATCGCTTCTGTAGCAGCCATCTTATCAAGAAACCTAGTATAAGAATCAGGAGCCATTGGGCGCGCGACAGACTTCAAGCCTCTTTCTGAAGTACGATCCAACTCCAACTTCACTCTCTCTCTGAGTTGATTCTTCTTCTTAAGTGCAGCAGTTTTTTCAAATTGATCAAATAATTCTTCTTCACGCGATCTCTTGTTTTCTCTTCTCTTGGGCCTGCAGGTAGTATTAAGAGTCATGGTGTTAATGCAAACATGAACAAGACATGAAAAAACAGACCAACTATTTAACCACTTAAGAGTTAAGACCTCTTGGATTGGACATTGGTTTGACTCAATTCGTTAACACCCAATCCAAAAGTAAGTTATTTTGTTTTTCTTTTTCAAAATAGTCACCGAACTACCAAAATATGGATACCCGACCACCCAAACTTACAGACATGGACTAATGGAGTCGCAAAAGCTGCATGTCCCGTTTTTCTGTTCTTTTTTTCCTTCTCCAAACCTTCCCAAGCAGCTGTTGAGTTTTCGTGCAGACTTTTTCTTTCGCAGCTTGGGAAGGTTTTCTTTTGAGAAACAAAAGGGACAGCAATGGTGCCTCACATTGTCCACTCCTGCACATTTGAATGGTTGAGTGCTGCGTAATTTTTTTTCTTTTTTTTGGTGGAATGCAGCGTAATTTGGACGCAAGTATTGTCAAAAATGAACATAATACTAAAGAAAATTAAGGTAAAAAAAGCACATCGATCTTACAATACACCAGACATTACATGAGCCTTATATAAACACTTAAACTTAGTTAACCTTATTTTAACACTTAAACATAGTCTTAATGAGTGGGGGGATTGAAACAGATTTAGCGCGATAAAAGTCAAAACCCGTGAACTGAGAGAGCAAACCAAACACTAGACTTTTCGAACATATATGTTCTTGTCATGTTAACGATTAACATGAAAATCACAACTCACCGTAATATTGATTTGGATTTGAGCTGCGAAGAAGCCTTGCCACATCTGCCAGAGACTTTTTCCACATCCATATCAGTTTCTTTATCGAAATCAGAAAAAATTTCTGTATGATTCCATCTGCTTAGCCTGAAATATGATAGAAAGCAAAAAAAATAGATTTACAAAACATAACCACAGGGAAGCTGAACTAATTGAGCTAAAGCCTAAATAACAGTTAAGAAATCATTGCACAACACTGCATGCATGAAAAGTTAACAAAACATAGCGATAATCATGAAAAATTTATGTAGTGGTTCTGGAGGAACTCTCACATAATGAGATCTAACTATCTAATAGTTCTTCAGAAGATTTAAGTGTCCTCAAACATGCAGTACATATATATGCCATTTAATACTAGGTAGTATTCACCAGGTTTCAAGCAGGAAGGGAAGAAATCTCAACATGGATGATAATTAGATCCTTCAAGACACCTAGAAATCTCAACATAAAATCTGCACACTTAATTGTATCTGTTGTGCAAGTGTAATTTTTTAATTTTTATACGGATAAACGGTTAGACCTGAATGTGGATGCTTTGAACATCTGAGATCTTGCTTTCACAGATTTGCAACCCAGAATCCTCTCGTCCAGAAGATCCATCTGTTCTTTAGGCATGACAGCCCTAATATCATCGAGTCCACATTTCTTGACAAGCATTTCCAGAAGAATCTTAACCTGAAATGTGAAAATAATTCAGGGTTGAGTCGCATTTGACAGGCAAAAGGCAAGTGTTTGACTAATGGACCAAACAGAAGCTACTTGGCATAAACCAAACTTAATGCAAGAAATGAGTCGGAAATTCGTGATCAAAGCAACAACCTTGGCTTTCAAAGGGGTTTCACAATAAACTTGACAGTTGAGTAAGTCTTCTACCATGCTTTTCATGCGCACTTGCAACACCTGACTTGGTAATTTGGCCACCAATACCTTCAAAAATCCTAAATTGGCCTGCATAATATTGGAGGAAATTTACAAATAGGAATAAAAAAAATGTAA
Organism: Rubus idaeus; assembly: GCA_030142095.1. Classification (NCBI taxonomy): domain Eukaryota; kingdom Viridiplantae; phylum Streptophyta; class Magnoliopsida; order Rosales; family Rosaceae; genus Rubus; species Rubus idaeus. The sequence goes on along the minus strand of CM057965.1, from coordinate 6,280,653 downwards.
GATTAATGAAAACAATAAAATTAATTCCCAATGATTCTGTCGAGAGTATATCCCACATCGGGAATCTAAAGCCTTGCCTACAATGAAAAATGCCTTACAGAACAATGTCAGGGACCTCTCAACCCATTGCCTATTGGTTTTGGGTAGGATATATGGCAATCTGCAAGTGAGGTCCAATGGTTTGGCTAGCTCAATTGCTACAATCTATGTCATCCAATATAAGATGTCCACATGTTTGGCTCTCAAGTCACGCCACATGAAGGGGTGTACGTATTGAAAGTATATTATACCGGAGTGGAGCCTTGCCTTTATAGTACAAATTGTCTTGAGCGTCTCCACCCAATGGCAATTGGTTTTGGGATGGATACACAGACATCTAGAATTCGTTAAGCAATTCACATGTTTGGCTCAATAAATAAATGTTCAGATCTAAAAGAGAGGGAACAAACTTTAATTATCTCTTGGCTCCTTGTTGGTATGTGAAGAAAAGTGGATGGAAGCAAATTGCTAGCAGTTGAAACAAGGTCAGAAAACTCATAAGCCAACCGAGCAAGGCCTTCAATTGTAGCGCTGATCATATGAGGAGTTCCGCAAGCTAGGCCTTCAGCAACCTTGAACATAAAATTAAATTAAATACTGGCTAAACTTACATCCACGTGCTTTTTATACACAACCATAACGTTATGAGAAAGAAGAAGGAAACAAAAGAAATTGCTCAACACAGACTAATCATACATATTCGAAGTACGTAGTAGTCTGGAAAAAAGTTCAGTACCATGTCAAAAAGTTTATACAGGTGTTCTCTCTTCCCGCCTCTCTCCTCATCCCCACAAGCATGGCCAATTTGGACAAGAATATCAAATGCTTTATTTCTTGTTCTTTTGTTAACCTGCATTGAAAAAGATAGCAAACAATTCATTGTTGATATATAATTTTTCACTGCCCACTGCTAGCACAGTGCTTCAAGTAAAGCTGAATAAGTTGATCATGGAAGTTTGGCATGATTGCAACTCACAAAGACCCTAACGTAATTTAAGTTGAATACCAGTACACTGAGTTATAACAATCACATGTCAAACCAAATAATGCAACTGATAAACCTCCGTACCTCTTTAAGTGCAAGAATTATTTCTGCCAGAAAAGAACTTGTGATGTCAGGCCGCTTCTGCTCTGTGTCAGTCTACGAAAATGTTGAAATTCTTATGTATTGCATGGGAAACATACAGAATTTAAACATAAATCAAAATTTGCACCCAATAATAAAACAAAAATAATGCTACAAGGTAGAGTCCATCTTAAGATGATTGTGAATACAAGGTAGCATTTGTTAACTTATACCTTTAAAACATGAACTACTAGGAAGTGCAAGCACTCAAGCCTAAGTTTTTTGGCTGAAGAATGGCATGAAGGCAGCACTTCAATCATAAGTCTATGCAATTCCTCAATCTTCCATGAAAGAAAACTGTGACAGTTCTGACAATACAGAAAAGAGATCCGCAAATAAAACAACCCTTCATTAGATATTTAGATCTAGTTTCCAACTAAAGAAAGGTAAAATAAATCACTACTGCTAAAATGGTAGGGATATGTGCCATATGGCTGACCAGGAAGTACATAAATTCATGTTATTGTTAATCCTTTCCCCAGAAAACATCAGTACTCAAGTAGTAAATTCATTATATTGGTGATGTCAACATTCTCTAAGTATGAAATCAGCAATAAAACCAATTAGTATTGGTGAACCATGTTTCCTCATAGTCCACTGACATATGATGATAAATTGCAATTTAGTTTACATTACAGCAGATTTACTATTGATAATCCACAGCATTCAAAGCATATAAACCATTAGCTTTGCATACCCTGAAAATGATTGAAAGAACTTTGTACGCCTTCTTTTGTATCAAAACTTCATCATCCTGGAGTCAGAAAACCCTTAATTAGTGCAACCTTCCCATAGTCAAAAGTCACAGGATCCCTTACAAACCAAAAAAAAAAACAGATAACAAAGAAAAACTTTCAAACCTGCAATGCAACCTTTGTTGCAGTAAATAAATCATCAACCTCTCCTGCATTTAAACCAGGCAAAAGTGAAAACGCCAAGTCAAATAGGCGTGTCCTGCAGTTAAAATGGAGGAATTAATATAGTATCACATACATAACAAGGAAAACAGAGTAATAACTGAAACATGTGAGTCAGGAACTGATTTGAAAAATCCAAAACAAATAAAAAAGTGATACCGCGTGAAACTGCCTGCATTGCTATCGTCGACTAGAGTGACCTTCGAAAGCTTCTCCATTGTATCTTTAAACAACATTGACACAACTTCTGTATTTGATATTGAAGCAAACTCACCAATTGTGGACTGTAATTGGTGGAAACATATTATTCTCCATTTCACAAAACAAATATCATGCAAATTAAGATGAGAAATTCAATTTTTAAAAGTACAAACTGACATCTAAGATAAAGGTTTGTTAAATATGAAGATGTAAGATGAAATTTAGGACTTTTCAATCTCATTTTATGCTGCTCAAGCTTAGTTCTGAACCATTTAATATGACGAAGATGTTTAAAGTTGCAGAAAATATGGAGATCGATGTTAAATCTTTAAATACCTGTAAAAAATTTCCATCATAATCCATGGTATCCAAGAAGAGAGCTGATAGAACAGATAAAAACTGGGTAGCAGATTGTCTTAGCACCTTCAAATTTTCTGCTGTAACCTGAGGGGTATAACTAGCCAAAGCTCTCTGTTCAGCAATACCCAAGTCATTAGTAGACAGATCATCAGCTTCTTCCGCAGTTCTCTTATTTTGACGAATAAGAACCTGTAAGCTTGAGCATATTATTCCACAAATATGAGGTTCATGATCAAGAAGAGCATTGAACAAAGTTTGCTCTAGATCCTTGAAACTTTCAACAGTATCAGAAGGAAAGTTGCAAAATGAAGGTAGCAGCGACCACAAAGAGTACACCAGTTCATCCGTACTCCTTGATGAAAGCCCTTGTAACCGAAGCTGCCAAATTTTATAAGTAAGTAACAGATGCCATATAGAATAAACAACTAGCATTCCATTTCCATCCAAGTGAAACTTTTAATACCTTTTGAGATTTCTCCCTCATCATTCCAGCCATAACCAAAATTGAATTCGTAAAGAAGCTCAACCTTGCACCAATAGTATACTTGTTCAGTATTGGAAAGAGCCAATCATTCACCTCACTTGGGTCTTCGGCCTCCAAATTAAGGGGCAGCAAGCCTAAAAAAGTTTCAGGTCCCATTGCAACAAGAGCAGATCCAAGGCATTCATGCATCTGTATACGGTCTCATTTTTAGAAAGTGCTTAAGCAGAGAACAGACAAACCACTAAAATTAAAGCTTCTCTAACAAAGACAGTAACGAAAAAGATATGGGAACTTATAAGATCATGAACAAGTGATAGTTGTATTGTTCATCTATTAAAACTTGAGAACATGAAAAACAAGCACCTGCTTCTGGAAAGGGAATTCTTTTTCGGGCAACTTCTGCATGTCTGACAAGCTTTTGAGTGTACCCTTCATGAAATAAGGAGAGTATTCCCCTGTACGATAATAGCTGTCACACTTCTTATATAAATTAAAAGAATAAAATTGCCTAGAAATTGAAAAGTGATTAAATAAATATTTAGGATGGGAAACAATCAAATGCAGAATACATTATACCTAATTTATCGAACATTGTTGAAACAATTTCAAATGCAAGGTCCCAGATAGCAGTGTATTCATAACCAAGTAAGCTTTCAATAGTAGCACAAACTTGTTCGATTATAGATGGCTGATGAGACTTGCTTGCATCTATATTTGCATTTCCATCAATCACAATCTGGTCCACTCCCTCTTTGATCAAGCTTTTATCAATGCAAGCATGAATGAGACACTTAAATGAATGCACTGCTGTATAATGGTGTTCTTCAACCGGTTCACCAGAATCATTGGTCTGTCCCATTATACCTGTCAAACACAAAGAAAAAGAAAACAAGGAAGAACACACTAGCTTTGAGTCTTTGAGTGCATTGAGTCATTGGCATTTGACATGATATATATACATATACCTTTGAGTGCATTGAACACAATAGGGAGTTTCATCACGCAGATTTGCCTGTTTGAGGAATAAACTTTGGCCACTCCAATTTTGAGCAGACGAGCAGTAAATATGGGGTTATGCTCTCGGGAGTCGTTTTTGTAGACAGAATGAGATAATGAGCATAATAGATCGAGTAACAGTTGAGGAGGAACGTCATCCCGAGATGGGTTATTGACACAAAGCTTATGCAAACAATCCGTAATGCGCCTCGTTGTTACCGCGAATCGCAGTTCCAAGAGGATTTTAAAGTCGTTGAGGATGGCGAGTTTGTAGTTGGTTGACATTAGGAAAAGGCATTCTACCAGAGTATCCAAAACAAACATGCCCGGAAACGCTACAATCCGTCCTTGACTGCCAACTGCAATTGGTTCACCGCAAGGAAACCACTTTTTAAACAATGCAGTAATGGCTTCACTTGCAGGCTCAACCAGCATTGTTCCTTGAAAACTTCGGAGCACATCGCAGAGACACGACCATAATTGTAGTCTCACCTATTTTACATCATCATACAATACAATACATATTAGTACGTAGGATACTAAAAAGTAAAAACAGAAAGAAATAACTAGTAGCTAATCAACAATTACTAGTACTAAGTACTAACAACACAAAAGTCAAGTCCGTACGTACTAACCTGAAAGGAGTAGTGGGTAACGAAGGCCATTAAGCAGGCGTACAAGCCCGAAAAAGCTGCTGCCGAGTTGTCCGACCAGCCGTCGATACGGTTTCTGATGGTAATGAGTAAGTGCGACACACACTTGATTCCCGACAAGGCGGAACTTTCGGTGAAAGAGTCAGACCAGCGGATAACATGGACTAAGGACTGCGATACCAACTCGATCTCATCCATGAGTTTCGCCGCCGACACTTTTGGAATGACCAGAGAAAGAATTTTGAGGAGCGCTTCGATGATCATGGGTATTTCGCGGTCGAGGTGGCGGAGAGAGGAGCACGTGGCGGCCAAGTAGGTCGCTGGGGTCGGAGAGAGGTTCTTTTCCATGATTCTGTGGGACATGACGACTAGGACGGCGCGGAGTTGGTGGTGATCCTCGCGCGTGAAGTCAGAGAATTGCATGAGGATTGAAGTGCCGATGCTGACGTCGTCGTCCACCGTGGGCGGCTCTTCCATATTGAACAAGGAAAGGTTTGGTACAGACAGTCTTTACTCCCAATTTTTTTTAACCCAAGAAAGGATCGGACGAATCAAGGGAACAAGAAAATTACGCTTATGCATGCAATCTTTTAACTTTCGTCTCAAGTCTGATTCTCCTATATATGCGAAATGAAGCATATTATACGGAATAAGGTTACCTAATAGATTTTTTTTTTTGTAATTGTCATTTAACTATATTTTTTTTCAATGACTAGTACATCTTTGGAGATTAAAGTTAATTAAAGATTTTTTTAATTCATTGTAAAGGATCTGGGTGATTTTTATCTCTTATTTATGGTGGATTAGAGGATTTTACGAATTAAGAGAGACAGAGGATCTTGGTGATTTTTTCCTCTTATTTCTGTTGGATTAGAGGATTTTACGAATTGAGAGAGAGAGAGAGAGCAAGTTAAATCTCTCTTTAAAAAAAATTACTATATACTACTAATAAAATTTGAGATTACAAAAACAAAACTTGTATTCATAATGAAAAGAAAACACAAAACAAAAACAAAATTTCTTCCAAAACCTTTTTCTTTGCCATACATATATTGCTTCAATCGCTAGTATATATTTACACATTCTCCTTATAGCTATCTCTTCTCACCAAAAAATAAAAAACAAGAAACATAATTTTCTACTATTTATACTTTCAACTGATGAATCAATTATCCCTGCTTAGCTTCTTCTTATCTATATCAGCAGGAGGCAGAAAGCACTCCATTGTCAAACCCCAAATGTTAAAGTCCACCTCATCAATCTTCCACGTTTCTTCCATCTCCCTCTTGTGGTTTGCAGACTGCTCGCCGTATCTGAAAACCTTGACGTGTGTCCTTCCGCTGTGCGCAATGTTGAGTCCATCGACGTACTTGTAGTCCTGTATAACCGACTCGGTGCTGGTCTCCCAGAACACATCGGTGTCGTCTCCCTTGTTTGTCATCCTAAGTAACCTTGAGTCCTCGAATTGTACTAGGAGACCCGAACGCTGGCTGAAGTATCCCCATATTGTGTGGTGAATTATCTCGTAGTTTGGACCGCTTTGTTGCTCGCGAATGGCGGGGCTTGTTTCGAGCTTGAGTATGAAGCAGTCGTCGCCGTTGATGATCTTCTCACCGATGCACATTGCATCGGCGAATAGAAGGGCCGTGGCCCTTGGATCCAAACCCTAAATTTTGTTATGTCATACTATTAGTGCATGCAAAGTATCGATCTTTTGGTAAAAATAACTTTTAGCATAAACTATAGAATGAATGGTTCTGAAAATGATTACGTGACGAGATACATAAGGAATGGAGAGTTGAAAAAGAAGGTTGCTAGCCATGAAAGACTAAGGAAATGTTTAATAATAAAAGTATACCTGGAGAAAACGGCGCAAGGGTCTAGGAGGACCTTGTGAGACGGGTGTTTGTTGGTTAGAGGAATGCCGCCATGAAAGCTTGCCATTGCTTCCGCAGATGACCTTGCAGCCAGACACAACTAGCTCTAAGCACCACAAGTCCGGATTCTTTTGCCAAAGCAAGAATCCGCCACTCTCGGCGGCGCTCTTTTTCACCTCGAGGCTCATGTCCCCTTGGTGAAAGTCCGACGCACTAATCTTAACCTGCCCGGTCACACACATGCTGGTTACTGAGTTCAATGCCGCTTGGCCTCCTGTTGCCGCCGTGTATTGTTGCACAATGTATTTTGCTGTTGAAGCTTGCTGTAAACATGCATAAATCAATGTTTCAACACAGTGCATATTGTAAATCTAGGTTGAAGAACGCAATTTTAAGATTATATAATTGAAAGAGGTTTTATTTTCTCAATTTTTTTCTGAAATTAAGCTCAATTTAATTATTAGTACCATATTATTTTCAAATGACTTTGTACATCTACTAATGTTTTTGTTTTGTTCTTTTTTATTTTTCATCTACTCACTGTACTCCATAGCTATTTAATATCGATTGTTATTTCCCTTCAAGAATGAGAATCCCATGAGACTTATAATTTGTAAAATACAATCTATGTAGTTTAATACATTTTTCTTTTATTCCCACCCTATACATTTCTCATACCTTAATGAGATTCGAACCAATAACTTTTACGGTGCTGGTTTTACAAATAATTAGCAGATCACAACTCATTGTCCTATGCAGTTTAATACCTAGCTAAAAATTTGTTCCGAAAGTAATGGAACGTGTTAAATGTTGTTGACTGAAAATGTCAAATATTGTTAGGTCATGGCCTTAATTTTAAGCTTGCACGATATGTGTGCCAAGAAAAACTGGAGCTCTTATTCTGATATTCTAAGTATTTGATCTAATTTTGAGCTTATCAAATTTTTGCTCTATATCGCATGACATTCTCTTTCTCACTAATGTAATTATTAATAAATATGATACATGCAACATTATCATATATTTTTTATGTAAAGGAATTAGATAAATCAATAAAGTAATTAACGTAAGAAAAATGAGATATGGATTGATGACAAACCACAAAATGATATGGATTCATTCTTACAATGGAAGAATCTCTAACTTGCCGGTGGACGGAATGACCCAACTGAACTTGAAGAGGGATAAGAGGAGAGCCTACAAGGTAAAGCAAGAACCTCAGCTCATTAAAGCGTCCGGCGATGACCGGCGCAGACCATTTATCGGAGGTTTGGGCCTTCATCCACGTCAACATGTTTTGCCACCGCAAGGTGACGTTGCTTCCCATACTTGTGAACATCTCTTCCGGTATGGGGACCTCAAGAACGGTCTCGAGGCCATCGTCTTTATCGATATTCGGACAAAGCTTCCTCATAGAAGAGATCCAAGCCGGGAAAGAGAAGAGACGTAGATTAAACACACGCCTTGTTCATCGATCTCCTTCTTCGATCACACCTAATTAATTCAGCTGACGATCGAGGGAAAACAGGGGGCTATGTGGGGAAACTAGTTGGGATTAATGAGAGGATGGGGTGCTTATGAATTTGCCAAAGGTTGTCCTTGCTTGTAGATCTCATGTGGGCACGATTTATAGATGATTAATTTGAATTTGTTAACTTTCTATATTAGGAGCTCCAGTATTATTTTATTAAATTAAATTGAAAAATTAATAGCTAGGGTTCTCCTCGCTCTTCATTCTTACACTACGATATATATGGTCCAATAAATTTATTACACGTATTTTTTTTCTTCAACTTTTCCAATAAAATTATTACCTACTAAAGCTAAGTATAAGTGGTATGACAGAGGCAATCGGAGCAAATGCGCAAGCATGCTTGTTAAAATGTTAAAGTTAAATCTTGCTGTGTTTCTACATTTCTGTGTTGAAGGCTGTGTTTGAATTTATATTCGTGTGTACGTATGACTTACGTCGGTCTATATGCCTCTTCATTTTTGAATTTCAACTTAAATGTATGTTGACAAGCTTCAATAGGGCTTCAAGAGCTACTATCGAAATATAACAAATTACTCATAAGGGAACCACTGTTGGTTAGTCTTAGTTCTTCGTGATATTCATATGTTACATTTTGTTTATAGTTATTTAATATTTGAAGGTTATTAAAGTTAAAAATAACCCTTTGTATCTGACATTAATTTTTTTAAAAATAGTACGATTCATGTCACTGATCGTTTTATTGTATTTGGACCACAGTAGCTTTATGTGTCATTGGACAGATAGCTTTATTGTCGTTAGGACAGTAGCTTTATTGTCGTAGGACAATAGATAAATTATTATTTTTGGACAGTAGCTGTAGTGTTCTTTGACAGTAGCTTTAGGTGTGCTTTGACAGAAAAAATAGCTTAATATTGATCGATTGATATGACAAAGTAGCTTTGTATTGTTCTATGTATGGTACAATAACTTTAATTGTTTTTGGACAATAGTTGTAGTGTTCTTTGACAGAAATTTTAGTGTGCTTTGACAGGTAGCTTTATTGTCGTTGGACAGTAGCTTTATTGTCGTTGGACAATAGCTTTATTATCGTTGGAGAGGACAGAAATTAAAAATTAATTGTTGTTTCCACAAAGTTTATCCTAAAGTCTGGACCAATCACTCTTTGTAAAATAATCAGTAAAAAAATGCGGAATGGCATTTTTGATAAACTATTTGAGTGCGGTGGACATTTTTAAGAGCACAAAACCCCCCCAAAAAAAGGAGAGGTAAATGAGTTGGGTGTGAAAGACTCAATTAGTATTGTAAAAAAAAAAAAATGTTTTTGATGAGCTATCCATTTAGATTCCCCCCCTAACTTAATTAGTTAAAAAAAAGTACCCAATCATAGGATTGGATTCTCTGCTTGAAGTAGCTAAAATATACAAAGTAGGGCAGACTGACCTGACCTGCTTACGTCTTCGTGGCGCTCCCTGCATGGTTGGTCTCCATACGTCGCCCTATGATGCACCCAAGTGTCTCATTTTGACCGCTTAGATATTCTAGATTTGGAAAGGTCGGCTAACCAAGAGGAGTTTCCAACATAGAGGAACGAGACTAGTATCAGCCGCCACGTGTCCCGACACCGATCCCCTGCGTCCCACGTATACACAGTCGCGCCGTCTTAAGCCTCCACGTTACATTACGTGGTGAACTAGCTCACACACAATGACACAAAGCCTCATCGCTTTGCCTCACCGCTTTGCTCTCTATATAAACCTGTTTTACGTCGTCCTCTGCACCATTCTCATTCCTTCAACATATAAACGTCTTTCTCGATCCTTCTCTTTCTCGATAATGGGAGACTCGGCGATGGTACAGATTGGAAGGAAATCATCAATAGAAAGCGAGCCAAGAACGCTAAGGTTTAATCAAATCCAGTATGCAAGGGTAAATATATATCTTCTTTTCCTTCTTCTTTCTTACTTTTGTTCTGGGTTTTGTGGTGGAGTTTGATGATCATGCATGGTGTTGATTTGGGTTGCAGGAGGTAGCTGAGTTTGTAATGAATACAAAGAGTATAGAAGAAGCAAAGCGCATTTTCACAAAGGTATTGCCTACAATTAAGTCTTTTAATTCATATATAGGTTCTTATTTCTTATTTTCTTAACTAGTATGAATAATTGCGCATGATAGAAACCCAGAAAAGATACAGGTTGGGAGTTCTCGATCTACTCCTCATGAAGCTAATTAAAACCTTCTTTATGTGGTTTTACAAAAATCTCAGTTTATGAGCCTTAATAATTGGAGTACGTACTCTGAAAATTTACAATGATCGATAATCAATTTTTGAGGTGGATCGAACATAAACTAAGGGTGGCTTGATATATTTTCAGGGTTTAAAGCCGGTGACGAGTGTGGTGAAGCAAAATGGAGACGAAATGAGAGACTCGATTGATGAATTTGAGAATTCAGAAGATGATTATTTTCGATTAATGGAACTGAGGGATGTAGTCTCAGCGCCATTTTAATTAGCGGGCTTTGCTGATCGAATCAATTTCTTCTCAATTCATGTAAAATATTTTCTCTTCAATCAGTCTTTTAACTTGCAGTTAATTTCGTGATCGATATCAACATAATTCATGAGTTACTTGGAAGTGTGGTAAAGTCCTTTGATGGTCCTTCTTTAGGTGAAGTCTTCTAATGGGCCTTCATAGTTTTGTAGATTGGGATCGTTGCGAGCTGTCTCGGCCCATGTGAGATCTGTGTAACTATATGAGGTAGTATTTCCCATGTAAATTTAGATATCCCCTCTAAATTTTTTTTTTGAAAGCGGATCATGGAATTCAATCAATTATTAGTAGAGGAAGAATAGAGTGGGGGTGTAGTACATGGATTTCAATAGTTAAATATAACAGACATTATGTTTAACATAATTTATGAGTTACAAAGGTCCTTCCTTAAATATAATAGGTATATTTTGTTCAATACAATTCATGAGTTAATAAGATTTTTTCTCTAACTAGAGAAAAAATTGAGTTCACCATCTTGGACAATAAATATAGCAATAGTGTAAAATAGATTTCAAAAATATTTAAAAATATATCCCCTCCAAGTTCAATGTTGCTCATTCTAAAAAAAAAAAAAAGAGTTCAATGTAACTTTATTTTGTTAGAATTTGAGAATTGTTAATAACACACTCTAAATTATTAATAACACATTCTAAATTTTTAATAACACACATTTGGTTTGTCCTTATCTTATAAATTAAAAAACACACATGGTCCTCTAATATTTTCAATGCAATAATAAATTTAGAATATTATTGACAATTAGTATAATAAAGATAAATTATAAATGTGTTATTAATAATTTGGGATGTGTTAATAAAATTTTAAAATTATTGTCTTCTTTTATTTGATGATCAAAATAAAACTACAAAAAGATTTCTTTGAGCAAAATAATAAAAAAACTAAAAAATCTTGATAATTCAGGTTAAATACTGTTTTTTTAATGGTTTATCATTTTATCCCTTGCTTTTCAATTTTGAGAAATTATACATTTATCTTTTAATTTTAATTGTTTTACCGCACTGATGTTGATTATTTCATGAATCCTTATCAAAACATTCATCAACTCTACCTCACCTGTTAGCTAGGCATGGGGAGAGAATTTTTATATATTCTATCCTAACATGATATTTTCATCTCGATAAGTAATTATATATACTAAAGGAATAGGGAGCCGTTTTTCATAAGCCATGGAGAAATCTGGCTCAGCTCTGAGTGGAAATGACTATTATGTCCCTGGCTCTTTTTAAGATTTTCTTTCTTACCCTGCCTTCTTTTCTTTTCTTCCGTTGACGAATTTGGCTCGGCTCCGAGGAATAGAGAGCCTCGAGCATGTTTACCGTTCATAAGCCGAGCTGCGCCAGCCAATATTATGAAATGACCTTTCTATCCTCAGTTCTCTATTTTTTTTTCTATTCTTCCTTCTTCCACCGCCAGACCTGTTTCTCATCGTTCATCAGTCTCTAATTCCTTCTTCCACGCCATCGACCAAGTCTATTTCTGATCATCCACCATCAGTCTGCAATTTTCTTCTTTCTTCTTTCCGTTCTCTGCCAAGTTTCCAGATTTTCTCTTTTGCCCCTGCTTTCTTTTCTTTTCTTTCCTCCTCCTGTTCAGTTATTATTTTTTTTTCTCTCTCTCTGCAATTGATCATCAATACATCATCATCATAGCATCTCTTCCTCTTCTGCTGCAATTCAAGAGCCCTGCCTCCTCTTCCATGGAAAAGAAAAAAAAAAGACCAGCTTAATGAACAGTGTAGGATGATTTTGGTCCTGCATTTTTTTCATATTTCCTTTTGTGCCCCTGCCTTCTTTTCTGTTCTTTTCTACCCACCATTCTGCAATTCATTTCACCAATTAATAGCTCTGCTGCGATTTTTAGTTAATATATACCGGCTGATATATATTTCTCTATCTTTAGTCATATCCAAGACCCAAATACCCAATAAAAATTGAGAAGAAGAGGCAAAAGAGGGTTTTGGTGATTCGGGTTTTTGAGGTTTTGATTAATTTTTTAGATTTAAAATGGCAGCTGGTGTAATTGGGGGAAATGGGTCTTCCTGGGTTTAAGGATAAGTCGAGGAAGAAGAAGATGGTGAACAAGGTTATGGTGTATGTGTCATAACGATTGAATTGATTATATATAACAATAATCTGAATTGATTATATATAACAATAATCTGAATTGATTATATGTCCTAGACTCTTGGTGAGTTGGTGTTTGGGCAAGGTGGATAGAGAGAGGGAAGAGACGGACGAAAATGGAAGGATGAGAGAGAAGAATAACAGCAGCTTTAAGGTGGAAGAGGGGAAAAAAATAATAAAAGCAAGCAAATTCTGGCCGCAAGGTAAAATTGGAGAGCCAGAATTAAGTTATGAGGAAATAAAAAGTAGTCGAGGAGAGGATCTGAGTCCCCTATGAACTATGAAACACGCAAACTTGGTCATACTATCTACAATTCATTGTATAAATATTTGAATATTTATATTTGTACATGAAGATGACATTTTTGAGCGGATGTAATTTGAGGAGTTCAAATTGCTGGCTATGCGTCTTTTAGCTTCACTGCATACTGAGGGTTTTAGGCTTCATATGTTGTATACCACAGTTGTAAAGCTGTTAATGCCTGAAGAAAAATGTTTTTTTTTGTTTGTAATTGTTAACTACTATCATGGCGAAAATTAGAGGATGAACATTGTACACCATTGTGTATCTTCACATGATAGTGATAAGCTATGTGGACGTGAACTTTTATATGGGTTGCAGTGAGTCAATGAAGAGTTGTATATTAATTAGATGTACATACATCTCTATGTTTACTTCTGATTTACTGCTAGGTTGAATTATTAAGGTCATTCCCAAGGGCTGCAGAAGAACTCCAACTAAAGATGGGCTTAGAACTTAACTGATTTAGTCTGGATAAATTTTATAATACCAAAGAATCAAACAATGGAAAGTTAGGGGTACAAACAAATTTTACATTAAAACATGAAGGTGTATGAACATTATTTTCAATTGTTTCAAAATGTCTTGCGAATTCTGTTACATTCAATAGCTTCAAAGTTGACGTAATTTCATGCTTCCAATTTAATACCCGCAGCAAAGCGCGGACAACTATTGCTAGTATAGTACTTTATGTTCAAGTAACGCATTTGCTGTGAAATATACAAAAGGTGAGTTTAACGAAGATTTTAAATAAAATTATTTAGATTTCACACCAAATTGGTGGGGAAAAATGAAAAAAGATATTTAATTGGTTGGAATTTTATAGAACCATCAAATAAAATCGCCCAAGATATCTAAGAAGGAAGGTCACTAATCCAAATGCTAGTTTAAAAGGGTCTACGTCCACAACTAGTAAGTTTGTATGCTCATACTTACTTGTTAGCAAACATGATCGAAATGAATTTACACAAAAACTAAAAGTGAGATGTTTGATATTCAGAACAATAGTATATGTTCTTCACGACACACGATAGAATTGCTCAATATCTTGATTAGAAATTACACATCTCTTTGCAATTGCATAATAATAGCTTGAGTTTTGCGTAAATGTGAATTGAATAACAGATCATTCATAGTAAGAGAAACAAAATGAATAGGTTATTGACTTATTGTTTAAGAAAAATACTTAAGATTCGAAATCTGTTTTCAAATTTGAGCACCAAATAATGTAGTAGGCCGGTGCGGCTACGTCATTTGTGATCATCCTTTCTAACACAATATATTGATAATCCTCCTCGAACCTTCGTATTCGAACTCTCATCTTAAAATCCAATGCTTGATCAGTCGTACAAGTTACAAAATCTTCATCTACTGTAGGTTTGAAAACTGAGATCCATCTTATCTTCGAACCCATAACAACGAACAAATTCAAAACCTTAACGATAATGATATATTAATATTATTCATGCAAGACCCGACCAAATAAAGACGGGAGTCATTCTCAAAAAAAAAGAAAAGACGGGAGTCTAGATCATGCAAGATCCAACGGCCAGAGATTGCCCGCCTTCATCCCATCAAAACTACATCCCAATCAAATGTCAACTCAAATCAAATTTAAATACGATGCGGTGGCCCGTAGAGTAATAACGTAGACCTCCACTCCTTTCCCTGAAACAGCAAAATCCTCGCTTGCTCAGTCTCGCTGGATCCTACTCCTTTCGTCACCGAATGTGAACAGCAGGCACTGGCTTTACACAGAAAAGCAAAAGAGGAAGCTAATAATAGAAATACCCAGCAGAAAAAAAAGAAGAAAAAAAACTCAAAATTAGTGCCCCCATTAAATTTAAATTGGGTTCAATCTCTGTGATTAATCAGAGATGAAGGATGACGACGGCCTTCCGACCACGACGACGGCCAGCGCGAAGAAGGAGAGCTCGGATTCGAGCCTAATACTCGGGAAAGGCAGGTACAAGTTCTGGGCATTGGCGGCGATTTTGTTGCTCGCGTTCTGGTCCATGTTCACCGGCACCGTCACGCTCCGGTGGTCCGCCGGCAACCTCAACCGCTTCACTGACGACATTGATTCCCCTATTCACGACGATCTTGACGTGCTTGTTAGTCCCTCGAATTTCTTATCTATTTTCTGAGTTTTGTGTGTGTGATTTGGTTGAGTTGGATCTCTGATTCGATGGGTTTGGGTGTGCAGGAAATGGAGGAGAGGGAGAAGGTGGTGGAGCACATGTGGGACGTGTACACTAATAGCCGTCGGATCAGATTACCCAGATTCTGGCAAGAGGCATTTGAGGCTGCCTATGAGGACTTGACCAGTGACGTCCCTGGTGTTCGTGACTCTGCCATTTCCGAGATCGCTAAGATGTCAGTGCGATCAGTCGATCTAGATCCACCCCCGGTCCAATCTGCCGTGAGTACCCTACCCACCCCCTTAGGTGTTTTTTGCTTAATTACTAAAGCACATGATTTAGGATTGATTTTCGCTTTATTACTTACTCTACCTTGCTCATTTAGCTGTAAACTTCAATTAGCGAAACTGGTCTGCTTAGCTAGGGAGTTTGAATATTTCGATTAGGATAATGGGGAGTTGAGTTGTCCATTATCTAACTTATTTATGATTAGTTGATTACCCATGAAGCAATGTAGCAGCATTGTGCCAGGATCCTTTGCTTTTTCCTTATTTTGAAGTGTGTGATTGAGTACAACTTGTACAATTAGCGGCGGTCATGATATGAACTTTTTTGCTTTGCATTAGCATCTCTTTCAAGTATGGTTATAGGATGATTAAGTTACGCTGAAATGGCAGTTTTCGCTTTGGTCTTATATCTCTAGGGTAAGGAGAGAAGGCTGTTGTACTTGGCAGTGTATTACAAATTTACAATTGTTACTAGTTTATTATTTTCTTTGTTCTTGGATTGTGTACTTCCAATGGGGATAATTTTAACTCTGACCCCTGCACTCTTCTAACCTATTGTAAGTTTCTGGCAAGCTATGCCATCATTTCCCTCCTAATGTCAATATTAGATATGTAAGTGGCAGATATGTAGTCCTAAGGCTGTTGCAAGAGTGGGAAGCATATATTAATCATCTCTATTATACCCAATGTGAGCACTGAGCAACTTAGCATCTACAAGATGATCCTATTTTCCCTAGTTTTAATTACTCTCTGTCACAGAACTCGAAAACATGCTCACCTGGTTTGATTGAGATTCACTAATGTATCAAGTATTCAGTTTTACATTGGGCTTGTATTTCAATAACCAGTTTGCTTTCGGCATTTGGTTTGCCCTCTGGTAGTCATCAAGACTTGGTTCCCACCCGAATTTTGAGTTCACAAAGGGACTATTACCAATAATTGTGCATCATCCTATGTATGGGAGTTGACTGAATCCATTTTGCATGTGGAACTGAGAGTCTGAGATGCAAAGTGCATCATTTAGAGTAGGACAGAATGAGAGACTTGTCTGTATCTGTACATTAGTTTTCCTTGATTGTAGGAAGTTGAGTTTAAGTTCAGCCACTTCTAGGTCATGTTGAGATATGTGGGATGCTCTTACACAAACCCGGGTGATTTACTCTTTTCAGAAGAAGTGATCGAGAATTCTAGATATAGATTTTCTTATCTTATTGGTGTATTTGTCCTGGCTGTCTTTCTTTTGGGTCTTTGTTGTTGACTGAAACCAGAAATTAATGTTTTCTGTATGGAACTCTTGGTAAGAATATTTACCGAAAACCTGGACGAATATCAAAAAATTGATGTTGTTTTGACCCTTGTTCACTGTGGTGTTAATGAGGGAAAAATAGGTTTAGCTAGCCTACTAGATCACCAGTGTTTTATAATTTATACTATACGTCGAAAGAATGATTAGCATCACATAATCTCTGCATATTATTTATCTTAGCATGAGTTGTAATTTCTCTTATGAACTGTATTATGAAATTTCTCTTTGGGAAAGTCTTCTTATGCCTGTCAGAGAGGTCTCTTAGACATAGTTACGTGGTTGATGGAGATAAATTTCAAAAGTTGGTCCATGTATGAAACCTACTCATTTAGTTTCTTGGCAAGACATCTTTATCATGCACTCTCACAATTTAAACAAAGTGCTATTTTCTCAAGTATCTGAAGACCTTATAGGCCTATAAAGTTACTACTTTATTCATAATATTTAATGAGTTTCTTCTTATCAGAGCGCACGGGAATTTACAAAAACGCTGAAGCATCCAGAGAAAGCTAGGGAACTCTTGTCCTCGAGGGGGAGTGGTCGATGATATGAAGAATGTTCAGGACCATGGTTCAAGTCTCTCTCCATTATCCTGGAAGTCCAACTGCTCATGTGCTGCCCAGTTTGCGAGTGGTAGTGATGTGCAGTCATACTCAGTTCTTCATGTTTTCATAGGGAAAAAAAAAAGGAAAACTAAACTTATGTATTGAATTAGGTTCTCATTGTTCCAGTTTTGGATATCACAATCTTGTTGTGTTGGTGGTAAAACTGAAACAACCTGTCAAGTAGATGAGTTTAAAGTGCAGGAATTTTGACATGATATTTATTTTTATAAAATTCGAGTGAGAGAAATTTCTGAAGCCTCCTCACCTTTGAGTGCCTTGTGGAGCATTTACATGTTGCTATCCCAGGTTGTGTATTGTCCTATAGAAATATCACAGCTTTGTAATGCTTAAATTTCATGGTGAACTTTATACCGGTGAAAGGGGGAGGTAACTTTGATTCTTTGGATAGAATTCCTTCATTTTACAAACCTTGGGTTCATAATCCTGAATCACCATTACCTTGAGAATGTGAGAAAAGGGTTTCTCAATGGTACATTGTAGCGCTAGACTAGTTTGTTACGGTGGTAGACAAACTCTATATCGTGTCCGCTTGGTCTATTATTACATGGAGTTGGTCTACCTCTAAACAGTGTAGGTGAAATTACAGTAATGCTCAATAATAGTCCATACGGAGCTTAATGTTTTAGACGACCCCTAATTAACGGACCATTCCGGAGAATATATAAGAGATTGGCGCAACAGTCAACAGTGTGCAGAGGGAGCAAAACAAACCAAACAATAGAATGAAGTGTCCGTACTGCTCCGCCGGACAAGGTCGTTGTGCGACGACAAGCTCCCGTCGTTCAGTAACGGAGTGCACCTCCTGTGGGCGCGTGGTGGAAGAGCGCCAATCCCAATTCCACCACCTCTTCCACCTACGCGCCCAAGACAACCCTCTCTGCCTCGTCACCTCCGACCTCCCAAACCCCCATCCTCAACCCCAAAACGACGACGAGGAAGACCCGTTCGAGCCCACGGGCTTCATCACCGCCTTCTCCACCTGGTCCCTCGAGCCCAGCCCACTCTATCTCCGCTCCTCCCTCTCCTTCTCCGGCCACCTCGCCGAGCTCGAGCGCGTCCTCGAATTGTCCTCCGCATCCTCTACCTCGTCCACCGTCGTGGTTGATAATCTCAGGGCTTATATGCAAATCATCGACGTCGCTTCGATTTTGGGATTGGACTACGATATTTCGGACCACGCGTTTCAATTGTTCAGGGATTGTTGCTCCACCACTTGTTTGAGGAATCGGAGCGTTGAAGCCCTAGCTACTGCTGCTCTCGTCCAGGCCATTAGGGAGGCGCAAGAACCCAGAACCCTCCAGGTACTCACTTGTACCTTTCTATTTTTGTAATTATGCGCTAATTGGATTTGCAATTAGACATATATGCAGTGCTAATTTAGACATATATGCAGTGCTAATTGGGTCTGTAATTGTAATTTCTGTTCAAAGTTGGTTAGCAATGCTAGTTGGTCATCCTATTGAGGTATTGAGAAACATTCATTTCTGTTCAAAGTTGGTGAAATGTATTATCATGTACTAGGACCCTTTTTGTGTTCTTAGTAGAAGATGATGTATTGATGTGCATTGTGAAATCTCAATTGCAGCCATTTCTGTTACTCATTAAGTTCTTACCAATGGGTTGCGTTTTGTGGTTTCTAGTTCATGATTTGGCATTTGTGTCTATATTGCAGGAAATCTCTATTGCAGCTAATGTAGCCCAGAAGGAAATCGGTAAGTACATCAAGATACTTGGAGAAGCCCTGCAGCTAAGTCAGCCCATCAACAGCAATTCCATATCGGTCCATATGCCGAGGTTTTGCACTCTCCTCCAGCTCAATAAATCCGCTCAGGTACCTTTGTTTTGGTGCAGAATTTGCTACTTGAACTGATCACTCTATTCATGTTACTTAACTTGAGTCTTCTGCCTGCATAAACCTTGAGTTTGTTGGTTGGATGGTTTTTGAAGGCAAAAGATATATGACTTTGAACTCCCATTAATTAGTTTTATTTTTTTATTTTTATAAGTTCTAAAATAACAGGTAGGGAACTGTGTACTTAAAGAGAGATAATAGGTTATCTCACAACTGGTCAAGGCCAATATTAGCTAGACTCTAATAATGATATGTTAGTTTCCATTTTATTGTTAGCCAAATGAAAGCACAATTTTTTTTGAGAATGAAAGCTCCATTGAATAAACCCCAAATATGACATTTTAGTTTCTTAACCACCTTAAGAATGTGTTTAATGAGTTTCGTATTCGCTTTACTGGCATCTTGAAATATCTTAAAATTCAATACATGTTATGGAGTGAGATTTATAGAATTGTATTCCTCACAGGAATAAGAAATTGGTTTCACTTGGTGACTTAACTACTTAAGTTGTGATTTGTGTTGATAGTCTGGACTTCAATGTGATATTAGACCGATTGAACTGTCATCTTGATAAAGTCTGACCATGATTCACATATTTTTTGTAGAAACTGGCAACTCACATTGGAGAGGTCGTCATCAACAAATGCTTTTGCACTCGCAGAAACCCCATTAGCATCTCTGCGGCTGCTATATATTTAGCCTGCCAGCTTGAAGACAAGCGAAAAACTCAGGCAGAGATTTGTAAGGTGACTGGTCTTACTGAAGTCACTCTCCGGAAAGTCTACAAGGAACTCCTGGAGAATTGGGACGATTTACTCCCATCTAATTATACTCCAGCTGTTCCTCCAGAAAGAGCATTTCCTACTACTGTAATCGCTTCAGGACGATCTTCAGCACCCAAAGTTGATTTACCTGAACTACCGGTTTTTTTGGACAGAGAGAAACAGCCCGAAGTAAAATCTGACAAACCAAATGAGGGATTAGACATGAACATCGAGGCAACAGATAATGAGGATTTTGAAAGTAAAGGTAATTCTCGGGGTGCACAAACGACGGTGTTGAATCTTTCATCACTTTTGTGGCAACCCCAGGTTCCATTTGGTAATTCTGGAAGTGCAGCAGTGTTGAAGTCTCAGAATGTTGCGGTAGGAATGGACATCGAAGTGCTGCAGACTAACCCACAGCTCGAGCAGAAGATGGATAAGGACGCAAAGAGTTTTACTAGTTCTCGAAATCCAACTTCGAGTGTGAGTTCAGTTACCAGGCAGTTTCGTGGCCCGCCTTCCTCAGGTTCCTCTCAAACTGTTCAATATGTGCTGCCACCGAAGCTAGGACCAGGTTATACTGAGCTTAGAGGTAGCAGGGGTCAAAATGAAAGTGAAAATGCCAGACAGAGTGGGGATGCCTGAGTGGTATAATTGATTCTTATGTTGTATATAAGCCTAAGATGTTACAAATTGTAGCTTCTCGTGATCTATTTAATAGTTCAGTATTCCGGTGGCAAATGCAAGCACTACTTGGTACCTCCATACTTTCGTGACTTCTCTCTGTGGTTAAGTCTCATCTTAATTATGATGATGTTCCCGCACAATAATAGAGATGAGTATTGCTGACCTTTTTTGGTTTTGTTTTTGGTCAGAGTATGGTTGAAAACGGCATGTCGTCTGAAAGATGCCAACACAAAAATAGTGTCGTAGCCATAAATCTTCCGTCAGGCATCAGGTAAGCATCGTGGTAATCTCGTAATTATTTCAAAGCACAGGGTGTATATTTAACTCGGCCCGATATTTACACCTCAGTGACGTGTCTTTCATGCGGGACCGAAATCTTCTTTCTCTTCCCATACAAACAAACACAAAAGGCTGCAATCTTGACCGTCCCATCCGTCGATGTCATCGATCCGCGCCTCCTCAATCGAACGGTTGATATTCGTGCAATAATGCTAGTACTCGGGGTAGGTTCAGCCCCCCGAACCCTAGCCACGCGAAAGACATACGAGCCCCTTCTCTGTAAGAGGTTTATCCCGACTCGTCCACTCGCCCAATACGAAGAGGAGAGAGAAATACAAAGGGAGGAAATTTTAGGGCCTTTTTTCTTTTCTTTGCTGCTCCTGAAGCATCTCCAAGTTGCAGAAGAGAGTCCGTACATCTAAAAAATTTAGGGTTTTAAAGCGGTTCAGAAGAAAAAAAAGAGAGGGGATTTCAATTCGGTGTCGTTTTTATCTTTAAATTGGGAATTGGGGTTACAACTAGGGTTCCAGTCTTTGTTTATCATTCCATTCTCTCTGTGAGGTTGAAAGGTTTCGTTGCCTTTGCTCTCCATGCCTTGAATTTTCCATAAAATTATCGAAAATTAGCGGTATATTTGTTTATTTATTTTGTATGAGATAAAACACTGCTCGGTATTTGATGGACGAGATCTGGGAGCGAGCCGTTGAGACAGCGCTAGACGGCGAGACGGACCACGCCTCGGCTCGAACCCTGACCCTAGACGGTGCGGTCAAGTGCGTTCAGGGCCGGCTACCCCCTCCGGGTCTTCTAGAGAAGTTCCAGAACCTTCAGCATCTCTCGATTGCAAACGTCGGCGTTTCATCGCTGGAGCAGTTCCCTAGGCTGCGAAACCTCCACTCGCTCATACTCTCCGACAATCGAATAGCCGGAGGGCTCGAATTCCTTGTAGAAGCCGGGCTCGACTCGCTGAGAGACCTCGACCTCTCCAACAATCGGATTCAGTACATCGAAGATCTTGCCCCGCTCGCGCAGCTGAAGCTAACCTCGCTTGATCTGTATGAGTGTCCAGTGACGCGCGTCAAGGATTACCGATCTAGAGTTTTCGGATTGATCAAATCCTTGAAGTATTTGGATAAGATGGATGCGGAGGAGAACGAGCCACCGGAGTCTGACGATGAGGAGGAGGAGGATGAAGAAGATGAGGATGACCCTGGGAGCGGTGAAATCGATGGTGAAGATCGGCCCTCTAGGATGAGTAATGGGCACAGTGAGGCTGTTGAAGGGGTTGTCGATGTTGATGAGGACGAGGAGAGTGACGCAGATGAGGAGGAGACTTTGACTGCCACTAGGGTGAATGGACAAAATCACCCGACGGAGAATGGATTCCGGGTTGCTCCTGTGGCCGGTGAAAATGGAGAAGAGGATGAGGACGACGGTGATGATGATGAAAATTACTCTGCAGAGGAGATAGATGAAGAGGACAGTGAGGATGACGAAGTGGTGGAGGTCCATGAGATTGAGGATAGTGACGATGAGGAAGATGGGGTTGAGTATGATGAGGACGATGATGACGAGGACGACGATGATGAAGATGATGAGGAGGAGGAAGTGGACAATGATGAGGGCGCTTTGGCGGAGCCAGAGAGTACGGGAAGGTTAACTAGCACAGAAGGAGAAGGAGAGATTGATGGCCATGAGCAAGGAGAGGATGATGGGGATGAAGATGATAATGGAGAGACTGGGGAGGAGGAGCTGGGTGTTGAAGAAGGACCGCTTGAAGTTGAAGATGAAGATGTTGAGGAAGAGGTGAGAGTTCCTTGCAAGATTATCTTTATTTTATTGTGATAGATTTGTTATGATATTTGTGTGGTTTTTTATTGCTCTATATTTTATAGCTATGTTGATTGTTGCAAACTAATGTTCGTTTGGTTCCCTGCAGAGAATGAGAGACATTTCTCCCAAAGTAATTGTAAAATTGTAACTAGGTCATGCAACATCTGCTGCATATTGGGTGAAATTGGTTTCTTGATTTATTTGCTTGTATATATTGATTGGTTTTTCTCTCTAGATTGAAGAGGAATAGAGTCTGCGGATATTCATGTCCTTTGATTTCATGAAATAAAGTTTGATCTGGTTTGAACCATGATAGGTCATAGGCTGCTCTGCTTTATTCTTGGTGAATTTGTTCTAGCTTTTTAATTATTATTTTTTTCAATATGAAATTTTTGTTTTCGCAAGCTTGCAACACTTGGTTAAAACAATTGGGAAAACATTTTTTGTGGTAAATGCTCAACTTAAAAAAAAAAAATTTGGCAAACATTTTCTGATTAAACCTCATGGATTTTGTGTCATTGCTACACTTTTTGTTGTTGTTAGAAAGCAAAATTTTTAGCCCTATCTGATTTCATGTAATTTCAATGTAATGAATACAACTTTTGATTTAAAAGTTTTATGTTTTCTTAATCTTCCAGGCATACATATGCTACGGAATTCAGTGTGTATTTGATCTTGTTGATAGAGAAATGAGATGTAACAGAATAAATATTGGAAGATTTCTTATATTTTCTGATATCATTTGTGTTATTATAATTGCATTTGTCATGGTACTAAGTTGACACTTGACAGTAAAACTAGTAGTGATCGTTGTTATTGTGTTCTGATTGCTGTTATGTGAGTACCTGAATTTGAGCAAGTGGTTGCAGTTTTCCTCTTATTGTGCTCTGTTACCCCTTTATATTCATACGATTAATATTTGATATGAGACTTTGTAAATTATGACTGCTGGTTAGTTTCACAATGGTCCAGTTGTTGTGCTGTTCTTGGGATGAATCCTTTGATATCGATATAATGTTTCTCTCTGTTATGAAATTTAGATCCTATTTTCCTGGATGTGCTTGTGTGTTGAATTTGAGTCCATGTTAATTAGTCCGCCTTAATGTTTTTCTTATTATTAATGTTAATGTTATTTTTGAAATTTATGAACTCAGAGAAATTTGATTGGATTGCAGGAGGAAGACTATGGCGGAGGTTACCTAGTTCAACCTGTGGCACAGGCTGAGGAAGAAGATGCTGGCGTCAGTGACATGGACGCAGAAAATGAAGAAGGTGATGGTGAAGAAGATGAGGAGGAAGTCGAAGAGGATGATGAGGATGAAGTTCAGGTGCTGCCTCCCTCTTCATCTTCTTCACAACCGAAGAGAAAGAGAGACGAAGCTGCAGATTCAGATGACAATGGTGAGGACGATGGGGACGATGATGATGTGGTTGAGTACAGCAAGTCTTCGAAGAAGCACCGTTGATGCTCAGTGATCCTGTCAATGTTTGTGTGTTCTTGATGCCTTTTTCTTAGCTTGGAAACAGAGAAGAAACTCAGATTTAGATTAGATTGGTTGGCGGGTAGAGAGAGAGTGGTTAGTAATTTTCTTGGGTCTTCTTGGACAAACATAATATATATATATATTATGGTGTGTTAAGGAAAAAGTCGTTGTGTCCTTGGATGCAATGTGCTTTCGAATTTTCAAAAAGTCGTTAGTGTTTTGATCCCCTTACATAGCCGTTACTGTATGGTGATTCAAATGGCAGTTATGCGCGGTTCTAGTTGGGAATGAGTCGGTTTCAATTGGGGGAGTATATGGAGGGAAAATGAGAACTCAAATTCCTTATTGTTTTTGCTTATGTTATGTTTGTCCAACCAAGGTCTCTCTTTTTTTTTTTGGGTTGGAGAAAAGTGGATAATGTAAAAACCCTTGTAGATAGCTTTTATCCTTGTTATTATGAATGATGTTCCATTCAATCAAGTTGGCTTCTGAGTCTTTCTTTAAGTGCACTGTTTTTATAATTTCAGCAGGTGGTGACGTGTAAATGAATTGGAGGCATAGCCATGTGACATGGGTCCTAATGATTTAAGTGTTTCTATCTTTAATCCCCCCCAAGGCAAGGCAATGATCTGATTGATCTGATCCGGGTACAAAGCATGATACACTTGGTTCTTAAGTCGTACCCAGTAGCTGAGCTGGCTGGATTCTATTGGTCGGATAGCTGTGAAAGTAATATATTGGCCAAAACAAAAAATGTGTCGCGGTGAGCCTTGAAGCTCCAGCTGAACTAGTCGACGCGTTTTGCGTTTTCAAGTTGTGCAACATAATTTTTTTTTTCCTCTCTACTCTCTAGTATGAACTTTTATTCAATTTACCCAAGATCTTCTTCATCTTTCTTCAAACTTTTTTTTGAACAATATCTTTATCTTTTATGTATATAAAAAAAACAACGTCGTAGCACAGTAGATTATTTATTTTTATTGATTTATTTATTTATATCAAAATAAATAAAATATATTAAAAATAGACACCAAATTTAATATTATACATGATTTTAAATAAATGAAACTCGAACAAAACAACTACAATAAGATCATAAAAGAGATTATCAACATATTAAATCATTCAACGCTTATTTCTCCAACACAATGAGAGGATCGTATCTCATGAAATGTCATAGCTCTAGTAGTCTAGCAGTAGACATTGTTTATTTCGAATTATGTTGAATTTCTATATATGGAGTTGCGAGTTAGACTTTTAAAATTTTGTACTACCAAATATGTGAAACATCTTTACCCATTAGTAGGTTGGTTTCGATCAAAGGTCATACTTGTGTATTGCATCATATCTACAACACGAATACTTCTATGCCATTCTCACACTTCATAGAACACGTAGGAAGAAGTTTTAAAAATAAATTTCATATTGAATTCACATTATTATTCGACTAAAATTATATAAAGCCTTGTTGGTCTTAAATTGAGTCACATCAATCGATGGGTGTTCTGTAAGTATATCAAACAAATTTGTGTAGTATCATTGTGTGGCTGCTCAGTTGGATAAGGTATCAAGTGCTGTGAATTCAGCACACTAGGCTAACCAGCACTCCTCTCTCTTCCTCTCTAACCTCTAAGGATGTTGCTACTTACACCAGCATCCACCTCACTGTTATTATCACACCCACCCAACACTTCCAATGTCACACATGGAACAACCAGATCTTACACCCCAATCAAGGTCTTATCCATGGCCAAGCAAACCAGCGAAGATAGCAGCACCACCACCACAGAGAAAATAGCAATAGCCGGCGGCTTAGTCTCGAACCCGGTGATTGGTTGGTCGCTTTACACTCTCAAGACAACCGGGTGTGGCCTGCCTCCCGGACCAGGTGGCTCAATTGGTGCCCTTGAAGGTGTGAGCTACCTAGCTGTGCTGGGAATTGTGGGCTGGTCTTTGTACACCAAAACCAAAACCGGGTCGGGTCTGCCCAATGGACCCTTTGGGCTGTTGGGTGCTGTTGAGGGTCTGTCTTACTTGTCGTTGCTTGCCATTTTGGTTGTGTTTGGGATCCAGTTTGTTCAGCAGGGCTCCATTCCAGGACCCCTCCCTAGTGATCAGTGCTTTGGATGAAGATGAAGCTGATGATGATATGTGGCCACAACAATTCTATCTTGTGTTTGTGGCCAAGCTTGCCCAATGGACCCTTTGGGCTGTTGAGGGTCTGTCTTACTTGTCATTGCTTGCCATTTTGGTTGTGTTTGGGATCCAGTTTGTTCAGCAGGGCTCCATTCCAGGACCCCTCCCTACAGTGCTTTGGATGAAGATGAAGCTGATGATGATATGTGGCCACTAACAATTCTATGTTGTGTTTGTGGCCAAGCTTGGTCTACTATAGTCATTGTATAAGAGAACAGATATGACAGTGTTTTCCTACTCTTCTCATTGTCATTTACTCATTTGTAATCCTTGTTAACCCAATTCAAATGTCTCCAGTTTGAACTTTCCTTGGTTTATCAAACTAATTCTACAATCATATGTTGCCTTTTCAATTTCACTGGGGTGTGTGTGACTGCTTTGGTGTCCAGCTATGTGGCTCCAATATGCTAGTAATATTTGAAGATCCTAAATTTACTGAGTATTTATGTACCATGTTCTAATTGGCAAAATAATTTTACTATGAGGGAAAATGCTAATTGGTTAAATAATTTTACTATGAAGGAAAATGCTAATTGGTTAAACAATTTTACTATGTATATATGAGGGGAAATGCTTTAACAACCTAATATTTTTGTTTTTGGACAATAAGAGCAACCCAATGGAGTTGCCAAGATCCCGTGGGGTTCACGGTTCTTTGCACCCCCCCCAGGTGTGGGTGGGTGTTTTTCGGGGGTTTGCTTTCTTTTTACCACATCTATGCATCATCTTACTTGGGGGGGGGGGGGGAGAGAGAGAGCGGAGGGAGAGAGAGAGAGAGAGAGGGGGGGGGGTGGCGGGCGCGGCGGGGCTCTGTTTTTTTTTGGGGTTGGGGCCTTTGGGGGGTCGCCCTCCCGTTATGGCCCCCCCCCGGCGGGGGGGGGGGGGGGGGGGGGGGGGGTTGGTTAGTGGGTTTTGTTTTTTATTGGTTTGGGTTGGGGAGAGGGAGAGAAGGGGGGGGGGGGACGGGAGAGGGGGGGGGGGGGGGAGGGAGGGGGAGGGGGAGGGGAGGAAAAAGAGAGGGTGTAGAGAAGATAATAAAAATTGAAAATTTTTTTGGATTTTGGGTTTTCGTTTGGTAAAATGGACGGATTTAAGCCGTAGGTGGATTGTTTGGTTTTTGGTGGTTGGGGGGCTGTGGTTTTATAGAGAAGGCCCACTACCTACTTCTTACTTTCTTGACAAAATGTTGTGAGTGAAATGAGTTAGGCTTATTCATTAAATTAATTTTCTTAACAAAAACTAATAATTATTTCTCTATATAAATCAGAACAATTCTACCATCAGTACCATGTTATTCAAGATTCATGTTGATGTTGAATGAAAGAGAATTTGTTGGATTAAAGGTTAACCAAAGATAAAATCCATCAAAGATTACATTTGTGTGGTTAAAAACTAAATCAATGAAAACTCCTTTGTAATGGAATCTAAATCAAATATTACCTTCTTCTACCCTAATTTCCAAGAATTTGAACCTGATTAAAAAAACATTTTCTAAACAAAGAAGCTACCAAAATTATAGTACTAAAAAAGTCCACTAATATAGAAAAACCTACACTCCATTTGAAGATTGTGGGATGGGTTACGAGCGAAGGTATATGCGGAATAAGGGGCTATGATTTTCTTAAATAATTTGATAAATATTCCTATATTCAAAAAACAAGGGGGTTTAGTTAAAAAAAAATAATAAATTGAAATATTTTTCCTTAAAAGCCTTATTCAGCGTCTGGACTTTATAGTCAAGCCGGGTCTTTCACACCATTTTGAGGGCCCCGATCACTACATCAATACGACTATCTCCGTCGCGATCAAGGGCTCTGTTGGCCGATCATCGCCGCAATCCGATTGGTACGATCTCTCACTCTCCCACTTTGAATTCCTCTTAATTATCGCCTTATCGGTTCGATCGGTTTTTAATGTAGGATGTAAATCATGATCAACTGTCTCTGCAAAACCCTTAGATGAATTTTGTACGCTTCGATTTTGTTCATCGCGGAATTTTCTAGGGTTTCTGAAAACTGACTGTCACTGTTTTTTGCCTATTGATTGTGTAAGAATGGACTTGGATGTTTTGGATTGCTCTTATGGTCGGTTTGGTTACTTAGGAAAGCAAGCGTCTTTTTTAGTTTTTTTTCTTCTTCTGTGTATGGAATATGAGGAGAAAACATTGCAAGCGCTATGAGTTTTGGTAGGACCGTGGGTTATTTGCGGGTTCATATTCCTTGTGCAAATTTGTGGTTAATTTCTGATTAAATATTCTCTGTGCAAATTGGTTGGGGAGAGTTCAAGGTTGGGAATCTCCTCTTTAATGGCGAAAGCATCTATGAGAATAAGCACAAGCTAATAATGATTAATGATTCTTGGTCTTAGAAATTGATTATGAGTTACATTACCGGTGTTCTGTCGAGCATAGAGAACATTTGGCATATGTGTGAAAAGTCAGCAGTGAACCATTAAAAAGAACCAGTAACGGTTGTGGATGTATTTGCTTCCATGTTCGAATGTTTATTTTTCTTATTGTACTTCAGGTGAACTTGCAATTTTGATTTTATTTCTATTAAGGATTGAAGATTGGTTGCAGTTTAAGCAGAAGAAGATATAATTGAGAGCTCAATGGATCGATCAATGGATCGAGCAAGGAGGGCAAAAGAGTTGGTAGCAAACAAGAACAGCATGATATACATGGACCTCAAGGATATAATTAAGGATCATGCTCTCCCATTCCTGCCTGCCAAATCACTTTTCAGGTTCAATGGGGTTTGTAAGGACTGGAAGCTCCAGATCAGATCTCCTTTCTTTGCCCACAAGCAGTCAACTAGCTTTTTTGATGTCTCGGGCTTCTTTTTTAGTTCCATATCAACCCCACCTTCATTCATCTCTATTGATTCCAAGGCCTATGGTGTTCCAGACCCATCTCTGCAGTTTTTACCCGAGCCAGTTGACATAAGGGCTTCTTCCAATGGACTACTTTGCTGCCAGGGCCGTGAAGGTTATAAGGCTTACTACATCTGCAATCCTGTTACGAAGCAGTGGAAAAAACTTCCTAAACCAAATGCTGACCATGGATCTAACCCTGCTCTGGTTCTCATCTTTGAACCATCTTTGCTCAGTTTTGTGGCCGAGTACAAGCTGGTCTGTGCTTTCCCATCACTTGATTTTGAGAATGGACATGAATTTGAGATCTTTTCCTCCAAGGAGGGGTCTTGGAGAATTTCTGGTGAGATTTTCTATGGCAATGGATCACTTCTGCCAAGATCTGGTGTTCATGTGAACGACATAATCTATTGGCATTCATCGCATGGTAGGATTCTTGTTTTTGACCTGAAGATGGAGCGGGCACAACTCCTTTATGGCAATGATTATTATAATGGAGAAGCAGTATTGGGTGTGATTGACGGAAAGCTTTGTTCGACTAAGGCTCAGGGTACTGGAGTAAGCGTAAGTGTGTTGTCTAATGCTTACACAAACACAATGCAGATGGGCAGCTCGGCCAAGACATGGGAAAGGAAACTCACCATCAATCTTACCCCTGCACCACAACCTGGAACGCCTGGTAGTACTGGTAGTCTCTTGTTTGCAAGTGGAAATCTGGTGTTGTACCGGTGTGACACAAAATTCCATTCGTATAACCTGCGGACTAAAGAAACTCGGTATGTCCATGAGGGGCATTACCAGGGGTCAATTGTTCCTCATGTGAACAGCCTCGTGGAGATCTAGTTGGTTCTTGACAAATCCCCTGAAGAAAAAGACACTAGTAGTTGTTAATTTCCTTGGTGGTTATGTTTTGAACTAATTGCTTAAGTTTCTAGCTATGCTTTAATTTGCCTTGTGTTCATGGCTATCTAGTTGCCCATGAGTTAGTCCTCAACTGCTTATTTCTTATTGGCAAATTGTAGACCTGGTGCTTGATATATCTTGTTATTGGGTTTATATTGAGTTAACAGGACCAGGACCAGGAATGTGGCTAATGGCAGTGGAATCTAGCCTGGTTTGAGGATTTCTATTTATGGCTTTTGATGCTGGAGTGGATGCCTTATTACTTTTACAATTGAGAAAATAAATTTTCCCAGTTACAATAACATTTACTCTAAATTGATTTTGAGAAAGAAATTGAAATTTTTCAGAATATAGCCATTGAGAGCAGATAACAAGTACTCAATATGATCACAATTTTCTGCAGTTGGAAAAAAAAAAATATATATATCAAGTCCCTTTCGTGGCGAATTTTTAAAGTTTTCCAAGAAAAGGATAATGATTATTAGTGATTGAAATTTTTCAAAATTTTCAAAGAAAAAGATAATGATTATTTGCGAATTGCGACTAATCCCTTGATCACGGATATCAAATTACCCTTAAATACTCAAATCCTGAACGTGCCATAGTATCTCATTCTATTTTTTTCTTTTCAAACTTGACTCCCACGCAAACACTTTCTCTCGCTGCCGCCATTCCCATCTCCACCCAATACGAGGCCTACACGTGTCCAAGAAGATGTCAATCCCTTATAAACCGAAAACCTAGTAATCTCCTCTGAAATACCCACATCACTTTAACTGCTTTCAACCGTGAATTCCCAGAATCTCTCGCTCTCTCGTTCTAAATTCAACGCCGCATTCGATCTCCGGTCGCCGCTCTCAGCTCTACGACGGTACATTTCTCGTTCTCTTTTGATTTTTTCAGTCGTAGAATTCGTTTAGATGAAACGCGCTTCTCTGTTTTTGATTTGGGTATTTAGTCGAACAGGTTACAGGCTTGAATCTTTAAAGCTTTTAGATTTACCTTTTCTTTATGTTTTGTTAATCATTTGCTCATTCTTGGGTTTATTCGTGTCTAATCTGTTCTGCGTTTTCTAAGACGCCTCTGTTTTGTTCAATTTTAATTTCTTTGAACCGATTTAATTTGTTTTGTTACTGAGAAAGCCAAGGAATAAAGGAAAACCTATGTGTTTCGGGTCTCTTAACCTATGTGTTTGCGGTTTGAATTTGATTCCAGAACACAGAAGATCAATTCTTTTACCAAGAAATCAAAAAACCCATGTTGAATTTTTTGACCAATTTCCTCCTAGACCTGAATTTATGTAGATCAAGATATCAGAAAAGTCATTATGTAAATCTTTGGTGATACCATCAAAATTTGATTCTCCATATGTTCTGTTTCCAGAATCCCCATGAGTTTCTTTTGTGCCAAGCAAAATTAGGGTTTGCTTTATCTTTTATTTGGACGGTTGATGTCCTTCATCTGAAATCAAAATTATTATATCACAAGCCTGCATTGGATAGAAAAATTGTTCTGAGGTTCGAATGTCAGAACAATTGAGTTATCTTCTTTGAGTGATCATTAATCTGGAACTGTGGTTTGGGAAATTGAATTATCTTCTTTGAATGTTAAAATATTAAATTTGTTACCAATTGGTCATTGTAGTTTTGGGAAACTCTTCTTTGAACTTATAAAATTTGTTACCTATTTGTCATTTTGCAGTAATGGCGACTTCAGAGGAGCATCCCATCGATAATGACAATCTTGTGGACAATGATTCTGAAGAAGATCGATTTGATGACATTGCAGAACAGCATATACAGTCTTCATATGAGCTTAAAGTGGTGGATCGCTTTGATGTGGTATGTCATCAGAACGTTGATGTTATTTTTACTGAATGAAATACATAGTATTCTTAGCTCCTGCAGGTTTAACTAAACTAAGCAAGCTGCTAGAGTGTCCTAATTTGGCCTAGATGTCCCTTTAACATTTTCTAGATTTGAAAAAATAATTCATGTAAAAGAGAGTCCCTGGATGAGTTGCACATAAAGTTTATATTTCCTTGTTAGCTTGGTCTGATGATGATTTGGAGGCTTGCCAAATGACTAGATGTTCAAATAATGTTTTTATCCTTATATGCATCTTGATGTTGTGATTCGCTATTGCAGTTTGACAGAGATCCTCGCAAAAGAAGCGCTTCTGTTGATGTTCCTTATGATGAATTTCCACACAAAAGGTTTAAGCAGAACATGGAGATCAAAGATGTTATAATGGAGCATGCTCTTTATTTCCTCCCTGCCAAATCACTTTGCAGATTCAAAACTGTTAGCAAAGAGTGGGATCAGTGGATTACCAGCCCCTTTTTCGCTCACCAGCAAACTCACTCCTTCCAAGACATCTCTGGTCTTTTTTGTCAACTCCCTGGTGATGAGCCTTCCTTCATCTCACTCAATAGTGATGCTTATGGCATTCCTAGTCCATCCCTCAGTTTCTTGCCTCAGCCTGTTACCCTCAGAACCGCTTGCAATGGTCTGCTCTGCTGCCAAAACTGCTTTGGAAAAAATAGCTACTACATCTGCAACCCTGTGAACAAGGAATGGAAAGCACTTCCGGAGCCAAACTTTTATCATGGACCTGATCAGTCAGCCTTGGCTCTAGCATTTGAGCCTTCTGCGCTTAATTTTGCAGCACATTTTGAACTTGTATGTGCCTTTTCTCTATCTTTAACTGATCAACCAGTCATCTGTTTCGAGATATACTCTTCAAGGTCAAGCTCCTGGAGACTCGCTGAGACTGTATGTTCTGAGCTAGATGCCTTGAAGTTGAATGGGGATGGAATCTTTCTGAAGGGTGTAGTATTTTGGGAAACGTTTGCTGGGGCCATTCTGGCTTTTGACCTGAAGGAGGAGCACTATGGCATTCTGTCACTCCCTCCCAACAGTGGACCGCAAGGTGTTTTGACAGAGATGCGTGGTGAGCTGTGCTATATTATGCCTGTTAGAGAAGGCAATAATTACACCTTGGAAATCTATGGCGATATGGACATGAATCTCAAGCATATAATTCCTCTTGATCTTGGTTTTGTCCGCCTTGGTCGCCACCAGTCGCTGAGGGTTTTGGCTTGTGTGAAGGATGATGCTGTGGTAATGCTTGTTGGAGACAGAGTGATTTCTTATCATATGAAAGGTGGAACGCTTAAAACATTAAGGCATACCGAGATTGTTGGTGCTGAATACAATGATGGATTCGTAAAGTATCTTCCTTATGTGAACAGTCTTGTTCATCTGCGCGCATCATACATGAGCAGCCTCCTTTTTGAAGATCCTACTACCTCCTATTCCTAACTGGAGTCTCTTTGAACATGTTGCATTTTACTGTCATTGTGGCAGTAATTTTTCCACATTACCTTCTTCTTCTTCTTCTTCTTTTTTCCAACTGGATCGTTGATTGGTCTTGGGATTGCTTCTGTGCAAATTCAATCCAGAGCGTCTTTCCATGCTCATGAAGTTCTTATTTGGAACTTGTTTAATCTCATGGGTTCTTGGGATTGATTGATTGTTTGCAAGTTCATTTCAGAACTTCTTTTTAAGCCAAGTTCTTTTTTAGAACTTGTTCTGTATGTTTCAGATCATGAAAATATAGTCATTTGTAATTGTACCTAGCTTCTTGAATGATGAATGATGAACATCAGGTTCAATTTCTCTGCTTCTTTGATCATTTCTTGAGTTTTTATTGGGGCCATCAACTTGTTCAACTCTTCAATTGTGTGGTTGGCAAATCCCTTTTTTGGTCCACAAGCGACTGAAGAAATGAGGAGGTTGCTGGCAATGGTTGGCCGCAAATCTGTGGCCTCCGGCAAGAGACTTTTGGATCCTTGTCTTCTAGAGTTGCAGGTTAGCTCACTTGTGGGACCCACGTCACCATTTTAGTCGTCCCAAATGGAGTAGAGGAGGACAAAGAATAATTATTAATGCTGGGTTAGGATATAGTTGATAGGGAAAGATAATATGAAACAATCTCATTTATAATTCATGGATTGAAAATGACTGTTATGGGAAAGCCAATGCATGGCGAAAAAATCAATGCTGCCCCGTTTCCCGGCCCGGGGCCCGCCCGGGGCCACCCTGGGGGGGGGTGGGCCCCGGGGGGGGGGGGGGGTTCGGGGGGGGGGCCGGGGGTGGGGGGGGGGGGGGGGGGCCCCCCGGCGGGGGGGGTGGCGACGGCGGCGGGCTGGCCCGGGGGCTGCGGGGTGGGGCTTTCCCTGGTTGGGGGCCACCCGTTTGTTTCGGGGGGGGGCGGGGGGGGGGCGCGGCTCCTCGCGCGGGGTTCGGGGGGGGGGGCCGAGGGGGCGAAGGAGCCGGGGGGGGGGGGGGCGGGGTCGGGGGTTGGGGGCCGGGGTGTGTGTGGTCTCCCTTGTTAGTGGGAAAATTCGGGTACCCCCCCCCTGCCCCTCCGGGACGGGGACGGGGGGGGTTGGAAGGTTGGTGAAGCCGGGGAATGGGGCCTCGTGGAGGGCCGCTTTCTCTTTTGCTGGAATTTTCTTTTGGTGGGGAAATTTCCCCTTGGTGTGGGGAGGGGGGGACCGGCGCCCCTCCCCCCGGTTGGTGGTGGAAGTGGGAAACGTCCGCCCTCTTCTCTGTGTAGATAGGATTTTCTTTGGGGGTCAAATTTTAGTTGGAAAAAACGAAAGGGATATGTGGGAAGAGGAAAGGAGTGGGTTCCTAAAAGTTTTCTTAGTAGGAATTGGTTGGTTTTCCTGGTGAGGTGTGGTTGGGTTGGAGAATTGGGAATGAAATATTAATTTTGGAATGTATGGTGTAGGGAATTTGTTAGGTTTGTTTAGAAATGTATTATTGATATAGATTTGTATTTTGTTGAAATGATTGGAATTTTTTTTTATATTTCCTCCTCTATTGTGGAATTTGATCTATTGTTTTGGTGATATTGAGGAAGGAAATTTGGTCTTAATGGTATTTTGTGATTTATTGTTTCTTTGAGAATGTTCATGTGGTTGGAAAGGTTATGTTTATTTCTCTAGAAGTTTTGTGGAGTTGTATGGAAGTTGTAAAAATGTTAAAGATTCACTAAATTTATGTGTAGTCCTTGTTGTTTTATAATCTATTTATCTTCGGATGCTTTGGTGGGGTGTGGTTATAAAATTGTTCTCTTTTATTTTTCAGATGGATTGGGAATGGATCAGTATAATGTTATGAAGGTGGTTGAAATGATTCTTTATGGAGTGATTATTTTATTTGTTGGTTTATTTGGAAGTGGAGAAAAGAGATTTGATGATCAATTAGTGGAAAATAAATATTTTGTGTGTGTTTGAATGGTTTAATACTATGAAGAAGGTTGTGTGATGGGATGTGTTTTAAAGTGGATTAATCCTTAGACATTTTATCAATGTAGATGGTAGAGATGGTAAGGGTGTTATTGGTTGGAGGAGTGTGGGGTGTGGTATGGATTCAAGGGTTTTCAATTAATTGGTTGTGGTGATTAAGTGAAATTTGGGGGTTATTGGTAAGATTGGGTATAAATTTTTGTTGAGAGTGTGATTTTTGTCATTCTGGAATTATTATATTGTTGAATTTGTGTAATGGTTGTTGAGTTGTTTAAATTTTAAAGAATATTTTTGGTGTAATTTTGTTTTTTTATTTCTATTTGGTTGGTTTGATGTATTGTGTATGTTGTAAATTTTTGTTATGGGAAAGCCAATGCATGGCGAAAAAATCAATGCTGACTGACGTGTCTTAAGAGTCCATGAATTTGACCTTTACTAATTATTGTAAAAATTAATTCACATTCTACTCCTCTAGTAAATCACAACTTGAAGATGTGGTGTGGAGGTGGGAAAATGGTCGACGTATAAACAAAAAACTAAAATAAAATAAAAAGGTGAAAAACTGCAAGGAAGCGAATAATAATATTTCTTTAAAAAAATATTATTTTGAATAAATTTAATTCGCTCACATTCTTGACAGATGTCAACTTTGTTGTTTGTTATTTAAAGTCACTTTCTATCTTTCACAACTGTTCAAGTTTATAATTTTCGTCCAAAGTTTTATAATTTTTTTGCTAAACTTATCTTTATATATCTATTTTATTATGTAAGAGGAGATGTTGTCAATTATAACTATTTTTGTTTACGTAAATATTATTTATATATTAAAATACTTTATAAATTAAATAAGTAAAAAAAAGGTAAAATAGTTAAATTGTAAATAACAGAAAATTAAAAAAAAGTATATTTTTTGGTTCAATTTTAGATTTTAAAATCGCCTTAGGAAGAATAATTAAATTTCTAGACGACTGCGTACTAATCACTTGGAACTGCTAGAATCTCGCACTTGACAAAACCATAAACTTGAAACTCACGGAAACCATTGACCAGCAGACGACCTTGTTACGAGCTAACACCAATCCAAAACGTACACGTGTCCCAATAAGCCAATATAAACCCCCAGTCTTCTTGGCAGATCAACGTGCTACTTTTAACTGTTCTCAATCTTCACTTTCGTCTCTCTGTCTCCGGCTTCCGATTCTCTCGAGTTCAGTCTCCGGCGATATCAAGGTACGCTTCTCGGCGATCTTTCCGTTTCGGTTCGTAGTGTTAATTTCCGTGGAAACCCGAAATCTTTCTGGCTTTTTCATTTGCGGTTTTGTCGTACACTTTGAATCTTTAGCTTTTTCGATTCTTCAATTTCGAGTCTTTTAGGCTAATCTTTAGGTTTTCGATCGCTTCTGATTCTGTTATGCGAGAATTGTTAGGTTTAGTCGTCTCTGTTTGCTTTGGGTTTTTTCAAGGGACTGCTCTCTGTTCTTTCTCTGTCACTTTTTCAATTTGTTTGGTTACTAGGAAAGCCAAGGAAATGAAAGAAAACCAGGACTTGAACCCATGGATTATATTTTCGCTATGATTCAATTTTGGGGCTTTCTTTATTAGTTATATGATTTTCCCCTTCTTTTAATCCCCTCTTCAATTATGTGAATTCTGGTTCAAGAATCGCTCTTTTCGTACTGAAGCAATCGAACAAATATTTGGTGATTTCGTTCAGTTCTGATTTGGTATTTCCTTTATTGCGTTGGGTTTCTTTTGTGCCAAGTAACCATGGTTGAAGAATTTGGGTTTTTCTTTTTTTTCTTTTTTCTTTTTTGATGGATGAAGGTGGAATATAAACTTTAGCTGATATCTAAACTTTTGCGTTATCTGGAATCAAAATTATTATGCCAAACCATGTATTTGGAAGCAAATTTCTGACATTCGTAGAAGCTTGTTGTCATGTAATTGGGGAAATTGAGTTATCTTATTCTAATGATTCTGAAATGTGGTACCAACTTGTTCATTGCAGATTAGTGGAGACTTCTGAGGAGCTTAATCATGGCTGGTGATAATAATTGGGATTCTGATTCTGATTCTGACAGTAGCTATGTCCTTCTGAGTGATGTCACTTCTGCGGGCAGTGATTCTGAGAATTATGTCATTGTGGCTAAAGACAACTATCTGAGTACTGATTCTGATGAAGATCTTTTTGGTGAAAGCCAAAATGAGTCGGAGAAGGTTATGGATGAAGACATAACCGACTCTGAAGAAGATCGATTTTGTGAAATCCAACAGCAGCTGGAGAAGAATGGGGATGATGACAATAATGTGAGTACTGATTCTGATGAAGATCTATCTGATGAAAGAAGACATCAGTTGAAGAAGCTTGTGGATTATTCGAGTACTGATTCTGATGAAGATCCAGGGGATTATGGTGGACCACTGAATTACAGCTATGTGGCTAATAATGAGGTATGTCCTTGTGTTATATATGAGAGATGCCTTTTCATATCAATTTACATTGGTGTCTGCCTGATTTGGTAAACTGATTGCATATGACATCAGAGTCTTGTATATGCAGCAAACTTAATCAAGCTATTAGAGTCCTATTGTGGCACTGATCTAGGTGTTTTCTTTGTTTAGTGATGAATGTGAGGCTTTGTCATTGTCATGTGACTAGATGTTCATTTGATACTTTTTAACGTTTTCTCTTGATTTGAATCTCTTCTTTTTTTTATTGCAGTTTCACAGATATCCATGTAAAAGAATTGGTCATGTTTGTGGAGATGATTGCTATGATTTTCCTGGAGAGAAAAAGGCTGATGAGAAAATGGACATCAATGATGTTACAATGGAGTATGTTCTTCCATTCCTTCCTGCCAAAGCACTTTGCAAGTTCAGAAGCGTTGGAAAACGGTGGGATCAGTGGATTACCTCTCCTTTTTTCATTCACAAGCAGGCTCACTCCTTCCGGAACATCTCTGGTCTTTTTTGTCAACTTCCTGGTGAAGAGCCTTCTTTCGTCTCACTGAATAGAGATGCTTATGGAATTCCCAGTCCTTCCCTTGATTTCTTGCCTGAACCAGTTGCTGTAAGGACGGCTTGTAATGGCATGCTCTGCTGTGAAAGCTGCAATGGAGAAAATACTTACTACATTTGCAATCCTGTGAACAAGGAATGGACAGAGCTTCCCAAGTCAAAATCTTATCATGGATCTGAATCAGTCCTAGCACTAGCTTTTGAGCCTTCTGTGCTTAATTTTGAAGCACATTTTCAACTTGTGTGTGCCTTCTCTTTAACTGGTGAGCCAGTTACCTGTTTTGATATATACTCTTCACAGTCGAACTCTTGGAAACTCTCTAAGACAGAATGCTACGAGATTGATGCTCTGCATCTGAATGGGCATGGGATCTTTCTGAAGGGAACGGTCTTCTGGGAAACTCTTGCTGGCGCAATTTTGGCTTTTAATCTGAAGGAGGAGCAATATGGTATTTTGCGACTCCCTCCCACCAGCGGACCACAAGGTGTTATGGTAGAGAGGTATGGCGAGCTATGTTATATTCTGCCTGTTGTGGAAGACTCTGTATACACCTTGGAGATCTATGGTGATATGGACATGAAACTGAAGCGTATAATTCTTCTTGCTCATGATATTTTCACCGATGCTTATGAAGAGTTGAGGGCTTTGGCTTGTGTGAATGATGATGTGGTGATTATGCTTCTTGGAATGAAATTGATTGCTCATCATGTGAAAGCAGAGAGGACTGATGTCATATACACGTATACCGGGACTATTGCTGGATATGCAGGTTATCTTCCATATGTGAACAGCCTGGTGCACATAGATCATCCATGAGCGCCATTGGATCCTACTACCAAGCGAGCTTAGAGTCTCCATTCCCCACCTACCTCTCTCTCAATCTTGACTAGTTTGTTGATTTTAGGATTCTTGGTTTGCAAGTCCATTTTTGAACTTCTTTTCTAGTTCGTGAAGGAGTTCGTATTTTGGAACTTGTTTAAGGTCGGAATTTTCTTTCTGGGTATATAATGATGTCTATATGTTCAGACGATGAAAACATAACTGGA
Organism: Rubus idaeus; assembly: GCA_030142095.1. Taxonomy (NCBI): domain Eukaryota; kingdom Viridiplantae; phylum Streptophyta; class Magnoliopsida; order Rosales; family Rosaceae; genus Rubus; species Rubus idaeus. The sequence goes on along the minus strand of CM057965.1, from coordinate 6,240,897 downwards.
TTTATGAATAACCACCTAGTCATTTTCCCCTTGTCGAATGATGAATGTTGAATGCTGAATATTTCTTTTGGTAAAGCATTTGCATTGTTTCTATTACTTGAATGGTGAAAACTTGTGATTGGAAATGCTCCTCACAAGTCCACCATCTCAAATTTATTTGATGAAAGTGGATGCGGATGGTTCTTATTATGCTTCAAAATGATTTGAAGGAAGAGCAATGTAGTACTCTACAAGGTGTTACGACACAGTTGTATTGGGAACCTTGTTACATTCTGCTTTTTAAACAATACAATAACTACATTTTGTATGGACATGAATCTCAGGCATAAGATTTTGCTTGACGATCCTGTAATTTTCGCTTGGCGGTGATGACTGTTCTTGGAAGTCAACTGATTGCTTATCATGTGAAGCAGGAGCAGCTGCTGAAGTAATAGAAAATCATAGCATATTGAGTGAAAGTAATGTATTTTCCATATGTGATAAAAGCCTTGTGTATCTTTAGACATCATTCAACAGCCTTCATGAATTAACTTTTTATATATATTTTTTTCAATAATTTGACTCTCTGTATGATGCAGATTATGAATGATGAAAATAATTACAGAGTCATTAGCACTTTTATTAAATTCATGAATGCTGATTGTTAATTAACTTCAGTCTCTTCGCATCAAATTTGAGTTTCCTAACAAAAAAAAAATCAAATTTGAGTAAATTAAACCCAATAACCAGATGATAAATTTTTCGGTGTAATTTGTGAATCGTGTACACACTCATCTTCTCACAATTAATAGTAGCTAGGCTGGTCACGTAAAGCTTTTACAAAATTATTTGAAACAATGTAAATGAGAACTTGAGAAGTAAAATTTATTCTCAAGAAAAATAAAAATAAAAAGAAGTAAAATTATACATTTTCATGATTTGAGAATAAGCAACTTAATTTGAATAAAACTTGTCTGATATATTGGTCACTTTATCTTTACAAAAGTAAACCGTTTAGACAGAAAAATTTGTAGCACTCAACCCCACCCTCAAAAGGGTACCCCTACCAGCCACTGAAAAGGACTCAATTGGGGTTGAGGTTCAATACAAAGACAATGTATTGGTCAATGAGATAAAGTTTGGTTTAAGCAAAGAGATAAGGTCAGTGCAGTCGTCAAACTGTTGGAGGGTTATTTGCCCGTCAGCCGGTGAGTCAGCCGATGAGGTAGGCGGTCGACCAATGGGATCGGCGGTAGGGTCAAAGATCGAGCATTGGAGTCGCTGATGAGGACCAGGGAGGAGTGGTTAAAGCATTCTGCTTTTCTTGGATCGATCATGTTCTTCCAAAACATGGAAAACATTATATATATACAAAACTAAAACTGAAATCTGTATTTTATGTTTTTACTTTTATTATATAATTACGACACAAACGCTTAAAAGTTCACAATCGCACGAATTTTACATTCATTTTAGTATTTGTACGTAGCATTAAAAATTCGTTGCAAAACATTACCAAATGACATCCAATTAACTTTTTCATTTTTTTTTCCTTTACACAATATTAATAGTACCAAATAATGTGACAAATGTATGATATACATGATAACGTAAACATGACTTTTTAAGTTTAATGATGTGCCATATGAGATTTAACATTTCGATCAAAGACGTCTTATCATGGCCTTGTGAGGGAATTAAGAAGCCCTCAACGGGTTGAAAATAACAAAAAAATAATAATTGCAAGTTCGTTATGCCTTACAAATATATCTAGCTAGTTACTATTCTTGGCACCAATTTTTTTTTTGTCTCAAATTATTGAGGTACCTTAATAGGTTGTCTCCTCAAGCTGTGATGCTGTTAATTAAGCACAAGTGTAAACACAAGCGACCATTAATTGTGGAGGATTGTCTATATTTGAAGTTTATCTTCTGGTTCTAATTCAAGAGCCAAGTAACCTCCCAAGCAAAATTACATGGAGCTCCAGCGAGGTTGTGCCAAGAATTTGGGACGAGGAAATGGTAAAAGCAAGTAACCAACTCAATCTAAGTAAGGGGAGGCACACACAAAAGATAGCCTAAGAGAGAGAAAAAAAGAGAGAAAGAGAAAAGGAGAGAGATAGAGAGAGGTGAGGGAAAGGTCCTGCTTTGTAGGAGGCAATGGCAAGGACACAACACTCTCCTTTCTCTGTCCTATGAGAAAAAAAACACCCCTATCCTCCTCTACCTCCTTCATTAATCTCCAGGTACTTCAACAACAACATAATATTTTTCTCTGTCGATTTTCGAATCTAAAATTTCTTGTTAATTACTTTTTATTTCATAAACTAATTAAATAAATTAAGCAATCAAGAAAACCAGTACGTATATGCATGCATGGGGTTAGGTTATCTCTTCTTGATTGGTAGCATGTGTACAATGTAATTAATTTAGTCAAGTACTTAGACATTACATGTGTAGCTAGGTTAATTTAATGATTCCTTCAAAATGTCCAGGGGTATTGAATCGATCATTGAGACGAGTAGTTACGGGAGAGGTGAAGTTTCCGGCCGCCACATAAATAGTCTGGAATAGGCCTCGGCCGGAGGTTTCTGACTAAATAATGGCTTCTGATTCTTCTCCGTCCCCGGACTCTTCACCTTCACCACCATCCCCATCATCACCACCAAACTCCTCGTCTTCGTCTTCGTCTTCATCCTCGTCCTCATCCTCGTCCTCGTCTTCATCCTCATCCTCATCCTCACCTCCAAAGGAATCTCCAAAGAAGGATTCTCCGCCGCCATCCTCTCCTCCAAAGAATTCCTCCCCGCCGCCATCTTCGCCTCCACCTTCGTCTCCCCCACCATCGTCCCCATCGCCACCTCCCCCGAAGGAGGAGAAATCAACCCCGACTCCATCCTCCCCGCAACAAAATTCGTCGCCTGCTCCACCCAAGGAGGGGGCACAGCCAACTCCAGCGGGGACTACTCCGGCCACTCCAGCTGCTAACACCGCTTCTCCTACACCGAAACCAAAAACAACCCCAACCCCGGCTGTTCCGGGTACCACTGTTCACGCGCCGCCTCCTCCACATACTAAAACTACTTCGCCTTCGTCCACTTCATTGACACCACCGACTAGTGACTCTTCATCAGATGATAGCTCTAACTCGGATAAAGGGGCGGTAATAGGAGTGGGGATTGGCGCCGGGGTGATTGTACTTCTCTTGCTCGTCATTTGTGTGCTTTGCTTCAGGAGGAAGAGAAGAAAGAATGAGCATATGCAGTATTACGGAGATCCTCTCAAAGGTACCAATGCCAAACCCTAGCCCTACTTAATTTCTAACACGTACAGGAAAACTTGTCGTAATTAACTTATGTGATATATGTAGTTGATGTGTTAATTAATTAACAATCTAAAGTATAATGAACATTAACTGTATATTGATAAAAAAAAAACATTAACTGTATATAATCTACAAATGTTATGCTTATTTTTTCTCTTTTAATTTTTATGTTAGCCCCTTAATATAATATGACCTAGGTTTCGAGCAAGAAAGACGCATGAATCATAACATAGGTCGATCACCTTTATGAATTCACAGCCCTTGAATTTGTAACTCATAACTAGAATTGAAACAAGCAAAAACAAGTAAGACAAAAATCCAGATTAATTTATGTCATTATTGAAATTAAGATCTTGACCGATTGATTTAATTGTTGACTCCGTTTATGTAGGTGCTGGTCATGACTATTACAACACTTCACAGCAACACACTTGGAACATGACAACGCAAGGAGGAGACCATGTGGTAAGGCTAAACCAAGCAGCAGGTGGTAGTGGTGGTGCCTGGCCTTCGCCGCCGCCTCCGATGCCGATGAGCGGTGAAATGATGAGCACAAATTTCTCTGGACCCCACGGACCCCCCTTGCCACCACCCTCGCCAAGCATGTCACTCGGGTTCAACCAGAACACCTTCACTTACGAGGAGTTAAATGCCGCTACCAACGGGTTCTCGCAAGCCAATTTGTTGGGTCAGGGCGGATTCGGGTATGTGCACAAGGGCGTGCTACCGAACGGAAAAGAGGTTGCGGTGAAGAGTCTCAAGTCGGGTAGCGGGCAAGGAGAACGGGAATTCGCGGCAGAGGTCGAGATCATTAGCCGTGTTCATCATCGACATCTCGTGTCACTGGTCGGATATTGTATTGCTGGTGGGCAGAGAATGTTGGTCTATGAATTTGTTGCCAATTCAACCATGGAACATCACTTGCATGGTAAGTTTGTAACCTACATTGGTAACTGAACATGCATACGGATGCCTCCCTCCATTCACTTTAGGATTCATAGCTCTAGTGTTCGAAATAAAACCAGAAAAATAAAAATGAAAGTGGTTAATTATTTCTTTGTAAATAGTGGTTGCAGGAAAAGGTGGTGTCCCAATGGATTGGGACTCTAGGCTTCGGATTGCAACTGGGTCTGCTAAAGGGCTCGCCTACCTTCACGAGGACTGTAAGAAATTCCCGAACTACCCTCGTTAGCTCTCTGTTTGATCATATGGATAGAGACCTATCATGTTCATCAATTTTGGAAAATTTGAAATGCATTGCAGGCCATCCAAAGATCATCCATCGTGATATCAAATCTGCTAATATTCTCCTCGATAACAACTATGAAGCCATGGTAACTTTGAGTCAATTAATTTCTGACATGATTAACGTAGTTGTTAATGAAATAATTACTCATGCAAAAATTGATTAATCGTGATCGATCATCTTTAAAACTTGTTCTTACTTCGATGTTAAGGTTGCTGATTTTGGGTTGGCTAAGCTGTCATCTGATAACTACACCCATGTTTCTACACGAGTCATGGGTACTTTCGGGTAAGCCATCACAAAATTATGCTTAATTTGTTGCAAACAGTACCTTCTGAATTTATATTACTAGTGCTTAATTGGTGAATTAATTAGTATAATTAAATCTGGTTTAATGAATGCAGGTATTTGGCTCCAGAATATGCATCAAGTGGAAAGCTGACAGAGAAGTCCGATGTTTTCTCATTTGGAGTCATGCTCTTGGAACTCATAACCGGAAAGCGACCAGTTGATCCCTCAAATGCTATGGAAGATAGCTTAGTGGACTGGGTTTGTACATCCTCTCGTTTATTTTTATTTTTATTTTTTTTCCGTTATATTGGAAGGAATCGAACATCTAACTCATCCTAGTTCAATTTCTCGCTTTTCTTGACTACTCGAGCTAAGCCCTAAAATTTGTGTTGTGTATGTGATCACACAGGCTCGACCACTTCTCACTCGTGCACTAGAGGATGGCAACTATACAGAGTTGGTGGATATCAGGTTGGACAACAACTACAGCCCGCAGGAGATGGCACGCATGGTCGCCTGTGCTGCTGCTAGCATCCGTCACTCTGCCAAACGACGCCCAAAGATGAGCCAGGTATATATGTAAACTCAAATGTTTGGTAAATTATGTTGTTTGATTCTGAATCATTATCACATAATAACGCTCTTAGTTGACAATCTAATAACTTAACACGTATGATTATTAATTAATTTTTTAAGTAAAATTAATATTTCTTGCGTATAACAGATCGTACGTGCACTAGAAGGAGATGTGTCACTGGACGACCTAAATGAGGGGGCAAAACCGGGGCAGACCTCCCTGTTCAATTCGTCGTCGGCAGCGGGAAGCTCATCAGACTATGATACACAAGCATATAATGCTGACATGAAGAAGTTCAGGAAGTTGGCCCTTTCGAGCCAGGAATTTCCGAGCAGTGAATTCGGGACTTCCAGTAATGACTCCAAAGAAATGGGCACCCCCGGGAACCAAAAGCAACTATCCTGATCCAGTCTAGCCAGCCAAGCTTAATTAACTAAGATCGATGATCGAGGACGAAGCAATTCATGATCGATATAGTGGTTTCTGTTTCTAATTCGTTATTCAAGTTTGGGGTTTAGGATTCATCTTAAAATTAAACAAGGGTGAGGTATTTGAGGATTTGGGGGCCGGCAGTGCCACACTGCCATGCATATGCACGTGCTTTGGAATGTATGTATATGGGGGCCAATTTGGGATGACCCAGATCTTGATGATTAGTTTTATTAAACTCGTTTTCTTTGATACAATTATATGGATTTGTACTTGTACCCGTACAAATACAAGTTGGTTTGGACATTGATAACTTCTCTGTATCATGAACCACCTCTAATATTTTATTATTTTACTTAATAAAATTAAGAGAATAATGTTTATCAATTATATTGTAACAAAAAATAATTATTCCGTTAGAATGTGTCTTTGATTCAACTTAAGATAACTTTTGTCATACTTGAAGACTTGATTTAGACTCAATAATTTGAAATTAATGAATCAAGGTGGATTTGGGTTCAAACCAAAAGAGTACAAAGTGATTCGTACCATGTTGGGTCGAGTAAAAACAACTTGGCGCAATATGAAAAGAATTGACTCAAATATATGTTTTATTAGTAAGCATTCTTAACATCCGCGCGAATAAGAAAGTTTTGGAGGACGAATGTGTCAACATATTATAGTCTACGAATTAGAGAAAAACACATCATTATCTTTTATCTAAATATTCAAGTTTTATATTGTGAAACGACCACCCACATCTACCTTCTTGCTATTACATAATTGGTGGTCAAAATTCAAAAATGTCGCATGACACAATCACCCCACTGAATACCGTCTCCTTATCAACCAATTCAGATGACACAATTTTTGTTTCGCTCCTAATTTAAGAGTTTTGCAATGCTTAGAGCCGATTTAGGTTGTTTGGGTTAGGCACTTAGGCCTGCTTAGTTTGAGCCTTTTGGTAAGAGTCCATTAAAGAACAAAGTTTTTTTTTTTCCGGTTGTATTGGCTTTATTGTATAACTATAAATAATTTTTTTAAAGAGTATAACTACAAATACGAGAACGGTATAAACATACGGGGGTAAAAAAAAAATTAATCACCTTGGCTAGGACTTCTACTTCTTCAGTTTAACTACGCAAAGGACAAACAGTACACATCACTAGCGTCTATAAATAACCCCGCGAAAACCCTTATCAGATTTTCGCTGCCGCTCTCTGGCTTTATCAGTCCGACCCGACTGCTTCTACCGGATCCGAGATCCGACTTTTATCCGTACATGCAATCTTCATCGTCTGAGTACGAGTACTCGGACAGTCTCAGAAACCCTAACTCAGCTCCGATCTCTTCGCCATGGGCGACTACAGCGATGCCTTCATGCGCAATAACGCCGCCGTTCAGGCCAAAACCAAGGCCCAGAACCGTGCTAATGTCCTTCAGCTCAAATTGGTTCGTCCTTTGGTTTAATTTTGTGTGAAGGTTCAGGGTTTTTGTGTTCAATTTTTCAGAGCCTAGGGTTTTTTTTTAATTCTCAAATTACCCAATATATACGATTTTTTTTAAAACCCTAGCTAAATATGTAGCCGATCTCTGTTATTTTCTGCTAATTTGTTGATTTTGGTTTTATAGCTTTGGGTAGTAATCAGGTTTTGAACATGCTAAGCTTGCGATTAGGTATTTTGTATTGGTTTCTTAACTTTCTTTGTACAATTGGGTAGGTTCTAATTTTCTTTGGCAAGAATATTGATTTGTAATTTTTGTGTTTGCGATGCAGATTGGGCAGAGCCATCCCACTGGTTTAACAACCAACCTTTTGAAGCTCTTCGAGCCTCGTCCACCGTTGGACTTTAAACCTCCTCCTGAGAAAAGAAAATGCCCCCCACTAACAGGTTTTTTGAGAATCTTATAGGGTCTTGATGTTTCCAATTTGCATTAATTTCTTTGTTACATTTGATAATTTATGTTGTTTTTGGCTAATGAAGGGATATCACAGTATGTGAGTAATTTTGCTGAGCCAGGGGATCCACAGTATACTGCACCTGTCGAAAAGGGGGAAACTCCTGTAAGCTTTTAACTTATCGCTTGTATGAGAAATTTTCATTATGAACTCATCAGTTGTATGTCTGAACATATATCGGTTTTGTTTTGTCAAATTCAGGCACAAAGAAGGGCTCGAATACACCAGTTAAGACTTGAGAAGGGTGCAGCAAAGGCTGCGGAAGAGCTAGAGAAATGTAATAACCCCATTATTCTCTTAATTGTAGGATTTGGAGTTTGGTAATTGTTCTTACCTTTTCTTTTCTCTTGACGTGCAGATGATCCAAATACTGATCCAAGTATTTCTGGAGATCCATACAAGACTTTGTTTGTTGCTAGACTCGTAAGTACTTTTGCATTCAGGTTCAGTTGTTTTTCTACGAATTGACGAGTATTATTCACTGTATGATTTGGTTCTCTTCCTACTATTATACATATTGGTTTAGACTGACTTTTAATTTTAACTGTTTGCTTGCAGAATTATGAAACCACTGAGAGCAGACTCAAAAGGGAGTTTGACGTTTATGGTCCAATCAAAAGGGTAGGTATTTTTTTGAGCAACCCCAAGGGGGTTCGGTAAGATGTTCACTTGTGTTGGAGCTTTTTCCTTTTCCTTTCCTTTTCATAAATATCAGATTCCCTGATTCAAAATTTAAAAAACTATGCTGTGGTCTCAGCATTTAAGAGTTATTTTCCATTTCCTACTTTCTTCAAAAGATGTCTATACATATGTACTTAACTTTTCTCAAGTAATGTTGTTGAGTTCCTTGAGAATCTGCCTTGAAATATTTTTTGGGTGATAATTTGTTTTCAAAATTCACTTTTCAGCCTTCATAAGAGATTCTTTTCAGCAGTAACTATAACCAGTGATGCACTTCGAGTTTGTTCTTCCTGATTTAGTTTTATTTTTCTGTGGAGTCTGCAAGTTGGTATTAATACAGGTGTTTCTGGAAATATGCTGGTAATGTCTTGCTGGTTTGTTTCATTCATCTTTCAATAGCTCTCTCTTTGTTATGGTTTAATATAGAGAAGGGGTGTTTCTAGGTAATCATTAGCAATTAGCGTTAAGTTTTAACTTCCGAGAAGAATCCCTGGTAAGGGGTGAGTATTCATCAATTATCTTTGACTACCTGATTCCAAAGATGGTGCTTGTCCTGCACAGCAAAGCTGAATTTATAAGCCTTAATGTTACACTGCGAGTATACTGGTAATTCCGTATGGGTTTGTTCCACTTCCTTCCGAAGATCCCTCTTTGATGTAGCTTTATTTAAGAGACCTTGGAAGTGGATGTTTCTAGGATATATTTTGCTTTAAGTTCGAAGTTCTAACATTCAAGAATATCCCTGGTAAGATGGTGAATATATTCCACATTTGGTATCTTTGATCCCATAATATATCAATATCCAATTCAAAAGGTGGTTCTTAATCTGCATAGCAAAGCTGAATGCTATAAGTTGAGCAGACCAGTGATGCTTATTTCAAGCAACAAAAGGAGACCCCCCAACTTCTGTTCTTTTTCCTGCACTGGGTAACATGTCGGGAGTATTAGTATCTTTTCCTCTGAATTTCTTAGTATGTGCATTTTCTGCTGCTAAAAGTTTTACTTTGGCTATAAAGGTTGTCAAACAAACCCATCAGCAGTAAGGATTCCTGGTATTTCTAATAGTATTTAAAATTTTCTTTAATTCAAAACAATCTCCCTGGTAAGGGGATAATAGTCTGTTCAACTGGTAAATTGGCCACAAATGTCAAATTTTCTGCAACTCTAGCCGGTGGTGATGCATCTTGCGATGGGAAGCTGTATTATCTAAAGGTGAGCACGGCTAAAGAGGCATAGTGCCTGTCTGCCGTGCCATTTAGGATTCAATATTTTAGTTATAGCTGTAGGTTGCTTAGTTTTAGATGCTAAACCATGTATGCATAGTTTCTTACTCTTAAGCATTCTTTGCTTAAGACTTGAATCATCTCTGTCTAGTTTATTGATTATATTCTTCTATGAGATTTCAGGTTCGACTGGTCACCGACAAAGAGTCAAATAAACCTAGAGGCTACGGATTCATAGAATACATGCATACCCGGGACATGAAAGGTTTGCTCTAATATTTTATGCACTAAATTATCATGGGTTGACCATGTTTGTTTAACAGTCTATATTCATGATGCAGCTGCATACAAGCAAGCTGATGGGAGGAAGATTGAAGGTAGAAGGGTGCTTGTAGATGTTGAACGTGGTAGAACTGTACCAAACTGGCGACCTCGGCGACTGGGTGGTGGGCTTGGAACCACCAGAGTTGGTGGTGAAGAAGTTAATCAGAGACATTCAGGGAGGTAAGCAGTTTAATTCCAACTTTTGCAAGCTTTACAGTCATTGGAAAAATCAATCTGCTTCACTATCTGGTGTATACTGTACACTGGAAATTTGGTTGAGGGAGATGGTCTAAAGTGCCTATGCTTTGTTTTTCCTGATTCAAGTAAAGAAATATAATGCCTTCTTGACATCTTTTGTTTTCATTAGTCCTAATCCCAGATGTAGCCTGTGCCATCCATTCAGTAAGAAGTTATAGTAATGGCTCAAAGAAACATTTTTTGGGGCGCAACCAAACAAAAAGATAGTGTTTTTTTCACTGGTTGCTTATGACTGATTTTTAAGTGGTTATTTTAGGAGTATTTCTTTGCGCCTTCCTAATGTGTGTATAAAATGATATGCTATGTTGTTTTTATTGTATAAGCTATAGGCTTTTGACAACTGGTCTTATTTGTTGTGTCATACAATTCTGACCAAAAGAAAAAGTTGCCTCATATAATTGCTAGAAGTGTTCAGGTGCAAGACTTGGTTTTCTCATATGTTCAGCATTGTTTTTTATTTTATTTTTCTTCTTCAAATTGCTTTGCTAACTATATCATATATACTTGCTTAGGGAGCAAGCACAATCAGGAGGACCATCCCGGTCTGAGGAGCCAAGGGTACGCGAGGAGCGACATGTAGACTTGTAAGTATTGCTAAATTAATAGCCGCATTGTCTAAAGAAGGTTTTAGTGGTACTGATGCTCAACAATTGAAATAATTTGAACTCAAAATAAATAAATAAATTAGTCAGCAAATGGCATGCTACATAATGGAAGGGTTCCCCAAACTGTCATGGTTATCTACTGCTCAATTAAAAACTGATTTGAACTTGTGAAACTGAATTCGTTATTATGATTTCACTATTACTTTTTATGTGATTGATATTGAGTGAAATGATTTTAGGGACAGAGAAAAATCCCGTGAAAGGGGGAAAGAGAAGGAGAGAGAACGGGAGAAGTCACGTGAGCGCTCCCGAGAACGCTCCCATGACAAGCCTAGAGAACGTGATCATAGGGAGGATAGGCATCACAGGGACCGTGATAGAACCAGGGACAGGGAAAGGGAAAGAGATCGTGGTCGTGATCGTGATCGTGGAAGGGACCGAGGGAGGGATCGTGGTCGCGACTATGAGCGTGATCGAGATAGAGATCGTGACCGGGAGCGGGATCGCCCTCGAGAGAGGGAGAGAGATTATGAAGTTGGGGTACCAGATCATGATCGTGGGCGTTCACGTGATAAAGAGTCTGATTATGACCGCATTGAATCAAAACATGAGAGGGACAGACGTGGTGAAAGAGAGCGAGATTATGATCCCGCTGCCCCAGAAGATGACCAGGGTTGGTTTGAACAACCTGAACATGGCCATAGGCACTCAGACCCTGACCATGATCCTGAGCACTATGATCGTCATCGAAGCCAGTATGATGATCATATGGATGCCGAGCAGGACCATGATCGTTACAAACTGTATCCTGATCGCGATCATGATCGCTATGATGATCGAATGGAGGAGGATGATTACCATTATGAAAAAGCACCAGTTGAGACACGTGAAAGGGAGAGAAGTGGAGATGTGGAGCGTGATTATCAGCGTTCTGCGAGATCAATCTCTCGGGAGTATGAATATTGACTTGCTGTGCTTTACTGGCTGCACCTGCTCGGTTGGCCTGACCAAATTTGCAGCCGCTGCTTTCTGCATGGTCTTTTTGTTTTTGTTATATCTGTTTAATGTTATTTCGAATGGGCTGCTTGAGGATATTGTTGTGTTTGGGTAATTTGTTTGTGTTTTGGATGATTTCAATGATGAAAGATTTGGAATGAGTGAGTGGTAATTGGACCTTTGAAATTTACCATTTCTCTCTTTCCAAAGATGTATGCATGTCAAACTATTGAAACAAATATGGCAGCATTTCAACGTACATCAACGGTCTCACATTAGTTAACTTTATTGCCATGTTTACTTGCATTAAATCAGTATTAAAAACAAAGGAGCTATTATGATTCATGAGTTTCCTGCTTAACCAAGACAAACTTAAGGAATCAGAAGTAGGTTCCATGTAAAAAAGCAAGTTACTCTTGTTCCTCTAGGGACTTGAATTATTTTCACTCGTCTTCTTATTCATCTTATTTTTTTTCTTTATTCTAAGTAAGCGAGCGTGTCATCAATGCCTAAAGTTTCCGATGTTGCGGTGGTAAACGACTCTAGCAAACAAGTGCCATCAATGCCTAAAGTTTCCGATGTGGCAGTGGTAAACGAATTTAGCAAACAAGGCAAGCCAAGTCCTTAGAGGTTATGGGTATTTTGTTTGGAAGTAGCACTGTCATTGTGCCAGTGATTGTTTATGTAACGGTGAAGAAGTGGCCAAAAACCGTGAAGCAGCGATGAAGCTTCACAGAGAAGTACACGACTCTTCTCATTTATGTATAGGGATCGAGCCTGTTGATTACATACGCCTTCAACTTCAAGAATGTTGCCACAAAGTGCCTGTACTGCATTTGTTTCGAGGATTTCAAGCTGCTGCTGCTTCTTGGAAATTTCCAGGAAAGCCAGGGTCTTGTTTTGTGGTTAGAAGCAAGTAACAATGACAACAACGACACAAAATTACATTGCCTTGTGCATGGAAAGACACCTGGGTATCCAAAAGTAGGACCACCGTGATGCAATGGAAGTGTTGGTAATTAGGCTTTTTAGAGGTGAAATGTTGTTTTCATGGAATTTGGGTTAGAAACCATAAAATGCATCATATAACGTTACCATCCTAGGCATTGGACATGTAGTGGAAATATTAATGGCATACCATGTTGTGGAAATTATTTGAATCAATAGTTCTCTACTCACTAAGTCACTAGTCACTTCCATAATGGTAAAAGTAAAATCCCATCAAATTTACCCAAGTAAATCTCTTCTCTTTTAGCCAAAGAATCCTATTACAATCAACAGATTGTGATACTTAAACTGCCTAAACACTCAACAAGAGTTGAACCCACTTTCTACGAAGCTTCATGATTAGAAAGATGATATATTACAGACAAAAATCTTATGTTTGCAGTGAACTATTTCCTACTATGAAATTTGAGATTAAGAATCTTAGTTATCCCAGCACATCCATCATTGTGGACTGTGGAGGATAATCCGTACCTAGATTCATACCCAGATTCTAATCAATTTCAATCAGTAAATTTACACAAAAAAAGTATTTACTGAAAGCTAACAATTTTGACTTGCCTAGTACCGGATCTTCTCCAATGTATATAACATAATGCCAAAGTAAAACCCAGTTTGAGAGATGGTACATACATCATTTTGTCTTTTAGTTGTTTTCCTAAGATCTTTTATGAGCTTAAACACACAACTTCAGTGCCAAGTGCCAACCCAAATAGAAAAGAGAATCAAGGAAACCAAATGTTTTTACTTTTTACTGATACTTGGGAAGTATTTTTAACTCATACTTGTGAAGTTACAGCTAGCCTTTGGTGTCATTCTACACAGTTCCATCAAAATTGCCTTAAAATTACCAGATCACACACTTAAGCTCATATTGTTATTTTATCATGCATTAGGATTTTTGGGTCCCACTTGTTAAATTTATTTCTTGATTGATTCCAAATCAATACACTGCTTGCAAAGAGAGAAGGATTATAAATGTAGACAATAGGCAGGTTCTGAAAGTGTGCACCCTTCTCATTATTCTTTCTTCTTTCTAGTACTGCACTTATATGCAACAACATTATAGCAGGAGGAGGGGAGAAAGTTCAGTAACATTCAACAAGAGAAAAACATACACAAATTTCTTCTGCAAGTCATAACCTTCTTCTCTTCCCTTGTTATCAGATTCACACACCACTCGAATGGCTCAAACCAAGTTCACTCGAAAAGCAGTTACAGTATCAGCAGTAGCACTAATAGCATGGACAGTGTTCATTAACCTCCTGATGATAAGTGAAGTTGTCACTGCAGAGAGGCCCCTAAAAGATGAGAAGCCGAAAAATTTTGTTGAACAAGATATAAAGCAAGGAGTCTTTGTGAGAATGATGAAGTTTCTCTGGCAGACTGGAGGGTCTTCTTATCAACCTGTTTGGCCTGTGAGTCTGATCTTTTATTTGGTGCTACATAGACTATGAATATTCATGTATATATGTTTTTGAGGTTTGAAAATTATGCATGGTTTGGTTGAGCAGGAGATGAAGTTTGGTTGGAAAATTGTAGTGGGAACAATAGTTGGATTCTTTGGTGCTGCATTGGGTAGTGTTGGAGGTGTTGGTGGTGGAGGAATTTTTGTCCCAATGCTTGCTTTGATCGTTGGTTTCGATCCCAAGTCTTCCACCGCCATTTCCAAGTGTAAGTAATCAATCACTTTGTTTTTAACCTTTTTTTTGAACTTGTTAGTTCTCAATTTTAGTCTCATGAATAGTATGAATGGTCATGCAGGTATGATAATGGGAGCTGCAGGTTCAACAGTGTACTTCAACTTGAGACTTAGGCATCCCACACTGGATATGCCCCTTATAGATTATGATCTGGCTTTGCTCTTTCAGCCAATGCTTATGCTTGGAATTAGTATTGGAGTTGCCTTCAACGTCATGTTTGCTGATTGGATGGTCACAGTTCTGCTTATCATTCTCTTCTTAGGTAACAACTAATAACATTATGAACAAAAGAAATGCACACCAAAGCTTTTGATATGTTACTCTTAATCATTCTTTATTATTGGTTGCAGGGACATCAGGGAAGGCTTTAATGAAAGGCATAGAGACATGGAAGAAAGAAACAATAATGAAGAAGGTAAGATTTTTCATCACTTCACTATTTCCTGATAAATCAATGAGTACTATTTGTGTCTACAACTTACTAATGAGTAATTTGGGATTTCGTATGACATTCAGGAAGCACAAAAGGTGTTGGAATCGGAGTCCAAACCCCATGGTGAGTGCTCATTGTTCCATTCCAAGCAAAAATCTTATAAACCAATTTTGAAGTTTAATTATTTACTAAAAGAAGCTCTAAAGGGAAATGATAATCATATACACAAAATGCATGAAATTCAACATTATATTTCATTGTAATCGACGCTAACCCCTTTGTTGCAGAGGGTTCTGAAGAAGACTACAAACCATTACCTAGTGGTCCAGTTTCATTGCAAGATGATGAACAGGTGAGTCCCGAGAATGTCAGAGTAATTTTAATTCTATTTCAGAATTCTTGGTAATTATATGTAATTTCTATCCAGTTAGAGTTATTTCAGTTGTTCTTGTACTGAAAATAAGACCAACTCTATCCAGGTTCCAATCTCACGCAACGTTTACTGGAAAGAGTTGTCATTGCTTGTGTATGTCTGGGTGGCTTTCCTTATCGTTCAGATCGTTAAGGTAGCTTATTTCACTCTCAGTTACAAGAAAATATAGATGCTTTTCTAGAATTTCACCTACTTTTGTTTACTGATTAGTCTCTCTGAATCTTTGTGCAGACATATACTGAGACTTGCTCCACCATGTTCTGGGTCCTGAATTCCTTGCAGGTAAAGTAAACAGCCCGAGTAGAACGATTTCTTTCACAAACACCATAGAAATTAACACACCAAAAATGCACACAATCATGAGAAAAAAAAAAATGATGTGTGAGATCGATTTTCTGTGGTCTAGTTAAGTTGAAAATAGTACTTTTGTGATTGCATAGGTACCAATTGCAGCCTCAGTTACGGTTTTTGAAGCGATATGCTTGTGGAAAGGCACCAGGGTGATTGCATCAAAAGGAAAGGAAATCACAAACTGGAAGTTGCATCAGCTATTTCTTTACTGCAGCTGTGGGATTGTTGCTGGCATGGTTGGTGGACTACTTGGCCTCGGAGGCGGTTTCATCTTGGGACCCCTTTTCCTTGAACTGGGAATTCCTCCTCAGGTATATACTCGAATCTGTTTTAGTCTTTGGAGCTAGAAAATCACAGCTGCTGGTGGAATATACGCACGAAAACGAAACCTAGCTTATTTATAACACTTCACTCTTTTGATGCAGGTAGCAAGTGCTACATCAACCTTTGCTATGTTATTCTCATCCTCCATGTCAGTTGTACAATATTACCTTCTCAACCGTTTCCCAGTCCCATATGGTAAACTATATACAGCTCCAATATATTCTTTATAAATATGTAACATGTTATGGTAAAGCTAATTGTTTCATGTTTACTATGTAAATGCTGCTGCAGCTGCATATTTTGTTTTGGTTGCAACAATTGCTGCCTTCACTGGTCAACATGTAGTGAGAAAAATCATTGCAGTGCTTAAAAGAACATCCATTGTCATCTTCATTCTAGCTTTGACGATCTTCGTCAGCGCAATCAGCTTAGGCGGGGTGGGAATAGCAAACATGGTTGAGAAGATGGAGAATCAAGAGTACATGGGGTTCGAAAATTTCTGTCACTCGTCTTAATTTGGTCTGTTCGTGAGTGTGAGATATTTATTTCTTGCTGTGGATGATTTCTCAGCCCATAATAACTGTATCCACACTGGATCATATTAATTCTACATTACAAATGGTGTATAAATTTTTCCAGTAATTTTCTGGCAAAAGATTAAGTGCTATTTATGTACTGGGTTTTTTCTTCTTTTTTTTGGTTCCAACAATTGTTCCTACAGTGTTCTATCAATTTCTGTTACATTTCACCATTCACTTATTAGTACTGGAATAACCATGGAGACAATAAAAATGGATCTCTTAAGGGATGGGACTGAATCAATGAAAGAAATTAAGGGAGGAGATTTAGCTTTTATCTGGACATGTGATTTTTTTTTTCACAAAATTTTGGACATGTACGTGGATAGTACTGGGCTACTAATGGCCTTTCAAACTTTCTTTTTTTAGTAATTACCAATTTTTTTTTTTGGCCAATAAAAGACAATTCAAAGTAATTCATTTTTTTTTGTTTTTCCGAGAGAAAAGATGTAAAATTTGTCAAGTTCAAAGTAATTCACTCGAAAGCTTGTAGAGTTACACGAGGTTAAGAGCATTATTTTTACTCTTTATTTATGTAGGTGATACTATCTACATGAATCCACTTCTTCGATTACTCGATCTCTTTACTTACGTAGGTGGTTAAAAATCAAATACCAACATAATTTATTCGGTTTTTGGTTCTCACAAAAAAAAATGTGGACCAGTTCTTGCGGAGCGTCTTATGTCCACCTCATGGACATTCACCTCGAGCATGCCGAGCACGTGCCCGTTAGAAACGTTAGTTCCTCCTTCCTCCTCTCTGGGCACAACTCCTGTCCTCTCTCATCTCTCTCACAGCCCACTCAAGCCATGGCAGCTTCCTATCTCATCTCTCTCATAGCCCACAAAAATCAAGCCATGGAAGCTTCTGGGTTCTTCAAGTTCATGGAGGAGAGACAGAGAGGCGTGGAGGAGAGACAACTTGAAGAGAAAGAAAATGGATTCCGAATCCTCTCTCCTTGATTCGCCAACCTTCGAGTATCATCATGAATTCTAAGCATAGCATCTTGTAGAAATCGAAGAGTGTATACTTTTACATACCTGGTTCAAAGCAAACCATAGCCGGAGTCGCCAAAAATCGACGAGAACTCGCCGGAATTCAAGGATTTCTTTCCTTCGATTCTCACTCTTCAGCCGTCGATTTGACGAGCCAAAGTCACCATCGTGTTCGCCTCGCCAGGGCGAAGCTTATGGTACATGTGCAGCGCCTTGAAACAATCGGCGGAGAGGGGTGAGTTCGGCGGTGTCGCGGCAAGCCGGCTAGGGAAAGGGTTGTGCACAGTGGCTAGCGTGTTTTACTCACGTTGACCGTCAAAAAAAATAACTCTCAATGAACGGTTTGGATTAGACCAACTATTGAGATTCAAATGTAAGGCTGAGATCATGTCATGAATGTCCATGTCGTGGACAGAAGAATCTCCACAGTTCTTGCCCTAATTCATAAAATCGATAGTATATTTTAGTATTTATATCTCTAGTTAAAATTTAAAAATCTGGATAGATCTTTTCAAAAAAAATTCTGGACAGATCATGAAGAATTGAACCTTCGGTCACCTCAATCTATCAAATCAAATTACTGTACTATATAAAAAATATTAAATTTTGAAAATTCGATATTTAAAAAAATGGATTAAATTAATGAAAAATCCATAATGCCAGACAAAACGTGCTGGTTCCCTTGAAATTGGGAATCCAAATGCAAATCCCATTTATAGGCAGCAGAACCCAACTGTCAAAAAGTAACCAGAATGGTGTTCTAGTAATTAGTCACACATTCCTAGGGCAGTTTCAAATCCCATTTTCCCGCCCATACAACGCACCCGGCTCAATTAAAAAAATAAGTAAATAAATTTGGGGCTACTTTTAATATCTCACTGGCCACTCACTCACTCACTCACTGCTTCATCTTCTCTGGTCTCTCAACTCATTCGTCACTCTGCGATTTTCTCTGACGAAAACCCCAAGGTTCGGATTCCTTCAATTTTATGCTTCTATTTCATGTTCAATATTTTCTAATTTCTCTTATTGTGAAATCGCATTTCGGAGGCTATATCTGAAATCCGGACTCTAGGGCTTTGAATTTCTGAAACCCTAATTTATTCGATTGGTGTTTTTTTTTCTCTCTCACTTTTTTCTGTGGTTTATATGTACTTACTGTTTGTATTTTTATTTTTATTTTTTCCATTTCAGATTTTGTAATGGTGAAGAACGATCCGTCAGCAGACTCTCCGACTTCGGTTCTCGAGGAAGAGGTTCGCTTTCTTTTTTTCTTTAATGGCTTTAGAAAAAGGAAAGTTTCTTTTTGTTGTTTGTTAGAGTTAATGCTGCGATTTTGTTATATGAAATGTTGAGTTCTAATGAACACACAATCTATTGTTTGAGTGAATTGTGTTCTTGAGAGGCATCTGTGGGCCTAAGCATAGAGGTTCAGTGTGAAGTGTATGAGGGGTTTTGATGAATAAATCTAAACTTGTTTCAATCTACAAGTAGAATATTATGTTTCTTTTCCCTTACTTGTGTTTGATTGAAAATGTTGCGTTTCAATCATGATTAAGGATGCATGTGGGGAGATTGATGTCAAATTAGTAAAGGAGGAAGAGCAGCTCTTCGAAGCTCGGGTTAAGGAGGAGGAGGCAGAAATAGGAAAGGAGCCAGAGCAGCCACCCCACTTGAATGACACTCAGTTTAGCAAGTTGGATGAGCTCCTAACAAAAACTCAGCTTTACTCAGACTTTTTGCTCGAGAAAATGGATGACATCACACTTGTAATTTTCTTACACTTTTCTTCTTAAATGAGTAATCCCTTCTTATTCTTCCTGTTGTTGATTTAGTTATGAAATGGAATGTATTGCTAGGATGTTCCTGAGCAGCAGATCAAACCTGTTGAGAAAAAGAAAGGTCGTGGTTCGAAAAGAAAGACCGCTGCAACTTACAATAATGTAAGAATTCCTTGCTTTACTTTGATTGGAAATGTATCTTTTTTTTATTATTATTGAACCTGGTTTGTTAGATCACGATTATATGGATATTTTTGTACAGGGGTCGTAGCATATGAAATTATTATTGTACAATGTGTTCTCAAGCTGCTTCTGCTTCATCTAGAAAATTGGAAGGATGATAGATATCTATTTATTAAGAATGTTGGTGGTCTGATTGCTCTTATATTCTGTTGACATGATGAATTCTTGTGTGTTACTGTGACATCTAGTGAACAATCATTTTTATTTATGTTTCACTTTTCATCGCATGAGAACAGTAAATATATGCATTTATCTTTGTTTGATATTCTTATGTGCCTTTTGAGTTTCCTTTCTTAATGTTGTTTTCTTGAATTTTGGCATTTACCTTTACAATTGACATTTTCCCAGATGAAGGCCAAGAGGGCAGTTGCAGCTATGCTTACAAGATCTAAAGAGGGTGAGAAAATTGAGGATGTGTACCTAACTGAGGAAGAAAGAATTGAGAAACAGCAAAAGGAACTTGTACCTCTACTGACTGGTGGAAAATTGAAGTCTTATCAACTCAAAGGTGTAAAGTGGTTGATCTCATTATGGCAAAATGGGCTGAATGGGATCCTTGCAGACCAAATGGGACTTGGAAAGACTATCCAAACGATAGGTTTCCTTTCTCATCTCAAATCTAAGGGATTAGATGGGCCCTACTTGGTGATTGCACCTCTTTCTACTCTTTCCAACTGGATTAATGAAATTTCAAGGTATACGTTTTCAAAAGATCCATTTTGGTTAACTGGTCTCAGATTAGCTTAATCATCTGATCTACTAATCCATTTGTTTTCTTTTTTTCCTTCTTTTCTACCCCAAATAGGTTTACTCCTTCAATGAATGCTGTAATCTATCATGGTGACAAGAAACAAAGGGATGACATACGAAGGAAGCACATGCCCAAATCAATTGGCCCTAACTTCCCAATAATTGTTACTTCATATGAAATGGCCTTGGCTGATGCAAGAAAATGTTTAAAACAGTACAAATGGAAATATCTTGTGGTTGATGAAGTGAGTAGATTTTATTTTCCTTTTATAAACATAAACTATATCATGTATTAAGCTATTTTGCATTTGTCTATTGAAGGGACACAGATTGAAAAACTCCAAGTGCAAATTAGTGAAGCAATTGAAGTACATACCTATAGAGAATAAGATTCTATTGACTGGAACACCTCTGCAGAATAATTTGGCGGAGCTTTGGTCACTGTTAAACTTTATTTTGCCAGATATATTCTCATCCCATGAAGAATTTGAATCATGGTAAGTATGAGTTTAATTTATTGCGTTTTCCCTCATTTGATTGATTTGCAGACTTATTGATCTTTACAGGACAATAATTTTTGGTGGCGACAGTAGTCTGGTTCCCTAGAAACCGCAATATGCAACTTATGTGTGTATATATATATATTAAAATATGTTTATAAATACATACAAATATATAAGACTCGGCTATTAGCTTACTAATAGATTAAGGTTTTAAATTGTAAACATAATGTGGAAATCTTACAAATATCAAGTCCAAAAAATGTCTGAAGCGCTTCTTTTGGGTATATGATTTTATATGACTATGGAAGTGCAAATACATCGAAGGCTGTAAATTTGTACGACAGTTTCACTCATTAGTATGAAGTCACAGAAATATTTTTCTTTGTGATGAATAGTAGTGGTCTAGATAAGAACTATATGTCATTATGTTTTGCTAAGAACTTAGTCCATGATTATTTTGGAATTTTTTTGGGATTTTTTTATGGCTAGATAGAGTGGGTGTATCAGATGAGGAGTTATAGCAGATTATGTTGACCAGATTAAATAACATATCACAATTGTGCTGTCAGGTTTGACTTCGGTGGAAAGTGCAATAGTGAAGCAATGAAGGAAGAACTGGAAGAGAAGAGAAGGGCTCAAGTATGCACCCTTGCTAACATTGTGGCTTCACTTTTATAGAACATTTGTAACGGATGCATGCCGAATTGGGTGTTTCATTTGTGTGCAGGTGCTACAGAAACTCCATGCCATATTGCGTCCTTTTCTTCTACGAAGAATGAAGATTGATGTTGAGCTGACGCTTCCTAGAAAAAAGGAAATCATATTATATGCGACCATGACAGAGCATCAAAAGAAGTTTCAGGATCATCTGATCAATAAGACACTGGAGAAACATTTAATACTTGAAAATGGAAGCCATGGTATGAGATATGGCTTTACTTGAAACGTTGTACTGCAATTTGTGTTATAGTAAGAAATATAAGGTCTTCATCGCTTTCTGTTTTCCTGGAATCATTTGATGTATGCTTTAACACGTGCTGTTTTCTGTGAATGGTTCTGTCTCAAGTGTGACTGTTATCAACTAAGACAGTAGGCAGATTCCTAGGACAACACAGTATGTTGGAATTAGTGATATTGACCTTACTGTGGCACTAATAGCTATCAGATGACCTTGGATATTTTTTCTCTGCCACTCATTAGAACACAAAAGTTTTTTATGATGTTCTGCTTCTTTATGTATTTTCTTTTGTAGCTTCATTAAATGACCTGAGAGAGGTAGAATGTCTAGGTTGGTTTTTGTAATGTGTTGGATCACAGCACCACCTGCGTATAATTCTTAGATTTGGATCACTTTCTTCTTCTCCTATAGGATGGCTGGAGTTCCATGTGGTATGAAGTTTTATTTTGTCGAGGTCCTCAACCTTAATGAGGATATAATGGACGAGTATATGTTAATTCAATTTAACTGTTCATATTGTACAGTTCTCCATGTTATTTATCAATTTTTAAATTTGCAGTACATGGCATGAAAGGAAAGCTTAACAATTTGATGGTCCAACTTCGGAAGAACTGCAATCATCCTGACCTTTTAGAATCAGCATTTGATGGATCACGTACTTCATCTTCACTTATTTCAGGATTTTTTTAATTAATTTTTTTTCTGATAGTAAATGGGTGCTTCTCCAGTCCTTATGTATTTGTGTTTTCCTGCCAGTTGTCTACCCGCCTGTTGAACAGATAGTTGAGCAGTGTGGGAAATTTAGATTGCTGGATCGACTGTTGAAGCGGCTGCTTGCCTTGAAACACAAGGTATGCAACTTTTTCATGTGTTCTTGTGTGATTGTACTTTTGATTATACTTTTTCATTAGTTGTAAAATACATTTATATCAGATGTACTTTTGTTTGTTATACTGTCGACTAATGATCT
Organism: Rubus idaeus; assembly: GCA_030142095.1. NCBI lineage: Eukaryota > Viridiplantae > Streptophyta > Magnoliopsida > Rosales > Rosaceae > Rubus > Rubus idaeus. Next base: position 6,217,976 of record CM057965.1, on the reverse strand, counting down.
TCCTTTGCATTTGTAATCAGGTTCTGATCTTCTCTCAGTGGACTAAGATTTTGGATATAATGGATTACTATTTTAACCAAAAAGGATTTGAAGTTTGTAGAATTGATGGCAGTGTGAAACTAGAAGACCGAAGAAGTCAGGTTTGTGATTGGTTTGAATAATTAGTTTTAATACGTTCATTGGAAATTTTCTCAGTTCGGATACATTGTCATTATCTTGCTTTTTGCAATATGAAAGTTCAGATAATTTTTCCACACTGTAGTTATCCTTGTTTTCTTTGACTTCAGCAAAGCATAATTCAGAAAAGATTCTTCCATGCCATCTAAGCAGTTAGTTGCTATTATTTTGATGTGGAACACCTCTGGCTGATAATCACTCCAGTTCTGGTCATAGGATAGATGGATGCCACAGAGAATTTATTATCCCCTTGCATGACTGGTTTTTGTAGCCAAGTTAGTTTGAGTTGGTACTCTCATTTTGTGTTCGTTACATATTTGCGAACAACTATAGTTAATGGAAAAATATTATCTCTGCAAGCAGATTGCATCGTTCAATGATTTGCACAGCACTTGTAGAATTTTCCTTCTAAGCACAAGAGCTGGTGGACTGGGTATCAATCTCACTGCAGCTGATACTTGTATACTGTATGACAGTGATTGGGTATATTCTTGGTCTCTGTTGTTAAATCCTTTTAGTGCATACAGCTTCATGAAGGGTTAAACTAATTTGTTGTATTGCATGTGCATAACAGAACCCTCAAATGGATTTGCAAGCCATGGATAGATGCCACAGGATTGGTCAAACCAAACCTGTTCATGTGTACAGGTTGGCAACCGCACAATCTGTAGAGGTGAGGTGGTGATGCTTGGTAGTCTGTGATCTATGTTTGTATAATAAGGTGCAGTTTATACTGTTATTGCCAACTTGTGAGAAAAAAAAATGGTTTCTACAGGGTCGAATGTTGAAAAGAGCTTTTAGTAAGTTGAAGCTTGAACATGTAGTGATTGGAAAAGGGAAGTTCCATCAAGAAAGAGCCAAGCCCGAGGCCGATTCTATTGTGGTACAATGCTTCATTCACTTCTGTTTTTCAGTTATTTTCCGTTCTAGATTGTTAGGTCTTTTGGTAGGCAGTTCCATCATGTGCCATGGTCTTAGTGTGGTTTGTATGCCAGGAAGAGGATCTCATTGCACTCCTACGAGAAGAAGAATCTGCTGAAGACAAGATGATTCAGACGGATCTCAGTGACGAAGAATTGGAGAAGGTCATGGATCGCAGTGATCTCGTGGGCACTCATAAGGAAGCTGCTAGTGCACTTCCCATGAAGGGGCCTGGCTGGGAAGTGGTGGTTCCCACTGCAGGTGGGGGCATGCTCTCCGCCCTCAATAGTTAGTTTAACTGATATTTTGGCGGTTGAACTTGGTGTTTGTATGACTATTAATTACGTCTTTGGGATTTTTTATGACTGATGCTTCTGAGTAGAGGTCAAGTTAGTTGACCTCTTTGTCAGATGTAAGAGACCGAGCGGAGGTTCCAATAGGGCCAAGACAACCTTGAAGAGTGATTTTAAGCTGAAGAATTCATGCAATAGCCTGACTATGAATGGTTTTTATTACTAACAAGCTTTTTAAAAACAATTAATAAGGTACTTGAAGTTTTAAAAATTTATAAAAGGAAAAAGACTCGAAATTTTCGAGTTATATCAATTGAAAAACCTTTGAAAAAATATGTTTTACCAATGATAATTTTTTTTTGGCATAATTGCCAAAATGCCCCCTGAACTTGGTCATAATTGTCAATTTACACCCTGAACTTGCAATTGCGTCAATTCACCCCCTGAACTTGATAAAAATTGTCAATTTGCACCCCAAACGTTAATTTTAACGTTTTCCATCCAATTTTGTGACATGTGAGGGGTATTTTGGTCATTTTATAATTTTTAAATTTTTTTAACAAAAATACATGAGATTTTTTTATTTTATTTTTATTTTTATGGGAAGTGAAATACATGAGAATTACATTTAAAAAGTGTACGTGAGACATAAAAATATAGGAAAAATTCATAAGTGAAATACAAATCCACCATTAGATCGGATTGATGCTATCATTTCCCAAATAAACTACTAATTTAATTAACAAAATGAACACATAAGAAATAATTAACCAAAAGCTCAACAAGCCATATGTTGAGAAAATAATTTTTAAATCATTCATAGCTGGTTAAACCATCCAATTCTAATTAACCAAGTTACAAAATAGTGGTACTAAAATATGAAGTCTGAACCATATAACCCACTAAAAACGAAGTTTCAAGTCGAATAACTTATCCCCAAGTTAATCATATCACAAAACAGTGGCAATTAACCAATATAATTAACCACTCAAAACATAGACTTTGTACTACAATGTCAACCACTAAAACAAGTCTATAATTTCCAAGGCCTTGCCCTCTGAGTTGCATTTCGTGACCTCACGTCATTGAAGGATGAATGATTAGCTTGGCTGCTTTGTGTGCTTGTTGTACCTTCTAATTGTCTTGAAAGTTGCACTACATGGCCTCCTCTATTGACCTGTAGTTAACCAATTACTTAAATATTAGAACATGATATATTACATTACTACGTACTAGAATGTTTTAGTTAGGAAAAAGCTGCACGGTTTTGGAAAAATTACCCAATTACCTAAAAACAAATTTATGATTTAACTTACAGATTCATAAGTGGTAGCTGTTACTGGTTGTTTAACTTGCACTTGAGGTCCCCTTCCTCTAGCTCTAGTAGAGCCTCTACCCCTCCCTCTAATTGCAGCTATTCCCCTGCTGCTTTCATTGTCAACAGTTGTTTGTCTTGCAGGTGGTTCTAACCCACTCCCACCGGACATTCCTCCCCTTCCTCTACCTCTAGACATTCCTCTTCCTCTACTTAAACCTCCGCCTCTAGAGGTTCCTCTTCCCCTAACCAATCCCTGGTGCAAAACAACATTTTCATGCTTAGACAATTTACACTAGTAGAATATTAATTCAAAAGAAGTTTAACAATTACCAAACTAGATCTTCCTCTTCCTCTTGCATTTATTGCAACTGAGGTGCTTGCTTCATCATTAACCGCTGCCTACACATTTTTTTCAAATGTATGAATGAGAACGTCTATTCCAAAAACCTGTGAGATCCATAACAGCAATAGCAAATGAAAATGGTCTTCTACAATACTCTAAGCTTAGCTTCTCATATATGGGGTAAGAACTAATGCTTTATCAATTTGTCATTTACTTGATTATAGACTAAGATAAGTCCATATGATTCTAACACCTAGAGATAATTGGAATTATAAACTTTATTTCGAAAACCATAATTCTACATTACCTGAGAGCAACTTCTGCTATTGTGACCCTCGGCTCCACATCTGCCGCAATGTATGTCAGTATCATATCTTGGAAGCTTGGTGGCACTTTTTCGAACTTCACCTACCTCCTTAATTCTTTTCTTCTTAGGTCTTCCAGGTTGCTTCACACATGCAGGGGGCTTGAGAGGCCTATGTTGTGTTTTGGGCCATAATTCTGGACTAGACATGGGAGAAATATATCTTTGATAGGCTCTGTCATATGCAGGTCTCTTGTAAAGAACATGAACATAATCATATACACTCCTCTGCATCTTACTAATAGCAGCCATGGCATGTGCACAAGGTAACCCACAAAGTTGCCACTTTCTACAAGAGCAAGTATGATGACTTAAGTTCACATGAAATTGCCGCTTTCCTTGTATACGCTTCACTTCAAATTCTCCATTTCCAGAATGACGAGTAGTGCACTGACCACCTTCCTTTCTCTTTGCCTCAATTATTCCAAAGATTCTAGGTCCAACAGGTTGTGTCCACTTGGTTTCTCTTTGCTTTGCCATCCTTAGCATAAGGTACGTCCTTAATTTCTCAAGGCTCGATAAAATAGGCTTATCTCTTGTGTCCAGTATTGCAGCATTAAATGCTTCGCACAAATTATTTAGCAGAATATCACATTTGGGATCTGTTATGAAGTGCGACCTGCTCCAATTTTTTGGAGGCTTATCAATAAACCAATTCTCTGTCGTAGGAGAAAACTTAAATATATTATCCATTTCTTCCTCATACCAAGGGAAGTGAAATCATTTGATCCTCTTTTAAAAAAAGAAGAAGGGACAGTTGTTGCTCTTGCAGCTGACCAAAGACTATTCTTCAATGCAAGCCCATTATGACCAGCATTCTTAAAATTGTTGTATAGGTGCCTCACACAATGTCTGTGTTCGTCACGTGGCATCATTGCTTTAATTGCATTCCCCAATCCCTTCTGCTTATCTGATATAAAAGCCCATCCAGTCCCAGCATTTTCAATTTTAATATCAACAAAAAAATACTCCAAAAACCAGGTCCATGTTTCTTGATTCTCAATTTCAACTGTAGCAAACGCTATTGGGAACATGCCGTTGTTGGCATCAATACCAACCGCTGATAAAAGTTGTCCCTTGTGAGGTCCTTTGATATGGCAACCATCGAACCCAACTAATCGCCTACATCCATCTAAGAAACCATCCCTTAGAGCTACATAACACACATACATTCTTCGAAAAATCGGCTCTCCATCCCTAAGTTGTGGCAGAATCTTGACAGTACTTCCAGGATTGACTCTCTTCAATTCTTCAGCATAATTCCATAGTAGACCATATTGCTCTTCAATGCTACCATGTATCCTTTTAGCAGACTTTTGTTTGGCCTTGTAGTACTGGTCCTTGTGATTATAATACCATAATTATCTGCCACCATAGTAATGAAGTCTGCTGGTGTCATTTTGGGGTTTGTTCTCATCTCATACTCATACCTATCAGCAAGCCAAGATGATGTCGCAAACTTAATCACATCTTCTCTGCCACATAAGTGATCCGGCTGCAGATTTTTTATCCTAACAGTGGGGCCTTTCTTCACAAAAGAGGCATACATTAAAAATGTACAATCTACTCCAGTACACATGCCTTTACATCTTATAGTCACCTTGTCTCTATCATTCTTTTTAAAATATACAGGCCTTGCCACCACCACAACATACTCTCTAACTGCTTCCCTTAGCTCTTTCATTGATGGAAACTCCATCCCCAATTTAAAATGAGGATCTCTCATATCTATTTCCCTTCTATACTGCTTAAACTTTGGAATTCTTTTCTTTCTTGATGGTCTTTTCTTGATGGTTCCATCGCTATCTGTTGAGGAACTTTCAAGGCTTCTCAGCTCATCACTATCATCATACTCTGATGATTCTTCACCTGGCTCTCTATGTCTATCTTCTGCACTTTCATCAACAACCGACTTCATATAAACCTTAAAATCCTCTCCGTCACTCTGCACATAGTCTTCATCAACGAAATCCACATCATTTACTTCATCTTCATCTTCATTATCTTGATCATTGACACCTGCATACTCAAAGTTTTCATCAATCCAATTGTCTTCATCATGAATAGCTGCAAACTCATTATTATCTTCAACATTAACGTCCACCAGATTATATTCAATACCATCTTCATCAAAAGAAATTGTAGCTTCATAACCATCTTCATTAGCAACAACTGCAGTTTCATTAACAGGTACATCTTCAATAATCCTATTGAGTTCTTATTGATTTCCTAAGGCATTATGGCTTAAATACACCACTGAAATTTTGGAAGCAGATTGATTTTGAGCACATTGAAGGGCTCTAATGTCTGAATTTACCTGAACTAGCCCATCTTGAATGTGGTAAAAAAAGAAACATGTGTCCTCTATCCTATAACCTAGGTAGGGGTCACCATTTGGCCCGAGGCCCGTGGAGGCCCGCGGAGGCCCGCTGGCCCGAACGATCCAAGCCCGGCCCGTAAAAGCCCGGCCCGGCCCGTCAAAAGCCCGTAGGCCCGGCCCGAAAAAGCCCACCTAAGTTTTAATACATATCTTGTATTTTATGTTATAGACTATAACATATGTCATATAATACAAAATATTTATTAATAAGGAGTACAAATTACTACTTTTATTTTTATTCTTACAAAAAAAAATATTTATTAATACAAAATATTATTAACTTATAATTCATAATTTGAAATTCTTCAAAATCTTTATTAATATTATGCTTGCAAAATATTAATAGCATTACATAAAAAATTATTATTAATAACATTATAGTCTAAAATTGTAAAATATTATTAATATTATTTTTCAGCTTATTAATTTATACAAAGTTAGAATTTACAAACCATTCATTGGTTAAACAAAATATTTTTTGTTTGTTGTCTCCTATATTCCTTGGTTTATTGGTTATAACAAAAATATATATATTCAATAAATCACATCGTTCAAAATAATAAAATTTAGCATATCAACCGTTGGATGAGATGATTGAGATATTTTACGCCTATGGTTAAAAAATTGGCCTATTTCGTATTTGTTTAGACCTCGATCCACATAGTCAAGTGTAATAGTCATTTATGCCCCTATATTTATTAATTAGAGTTCTCAATGGGCAACTACATTTAAACGGGATACAAATTTTTACATGGATATATGGATCTCGGTCGTGGGAGTATATGGTCGCGGAGAGCAAGAAAATCGGATTTTGGAAAGAGCCGTTAAGCCAAAATTAGCGTAAATGATATTTTTGTAAATGACAATAAATAAAGAGTTGACTACATTGACCGGGGTCGAAATGACAAGGAAATAGGGTAATTTTTTGACACAATGTCTATTACAACGTATTAAATACATGAGCGAAGCCAAATATTCAATTAAACATTTTTTGATGTCTTATATCGCATAAAATCTCGATATGTTTACTAGTGTTGTTTACTATATTCATTGGTTATAAAGAAATGTATATATTCAAAAACCATATCATTAAGGACAACGAAATTTGGCAAATCAACCGTTGGATATGATGATTGAGATATTTTACGCCTATGGTTAAAAAATTGGCTTATTTCGTATTTGTTTGGACCTCGATCCACATAGTCAAGTGTAATAGTCATTTATGCCCCTATATTTATTAATTAGAGTTCTCAATGGGCAACTACATTTAAACGGGATCCGGGGTTACAAATTTTTACATGGGTATATGGATCTCGGTTGTGGGAGTATATGGTCGCGGAGGGCACGAAAATCGGATTTTGGAAAGAGCCGTTAAGCCAAAATTAGCGTAAAGGATATTTTTGTAAATGACAATAAATAAAGAGTTGACTACATTGACCGGGGTCGAAATGACAATGAAAGAGGGTAATTTTTTGACACAATGTCTATTACAACGTAATAAATACATGAGCGAAGCCAAATCTTCAATTAAACATTTTTTGATGTCTTATATTGCATAAAATCTCGATACGTCTACTAGTGTTGTTTACTATATTCATTGGTTATAAAGAAATGTATATATTCAAAAACCATATCATTAAGGACAATGAAATTTGGCAAATCAACCGTTGGATGTGATGATTGAGATATTTTATACCTATGGTTAAAAAATTGGCCGATTTTGTATTTGTTTGGACCTCGATCTACATAGTCAAGTGTAATAGCCATTTATACCCCTATATTTATTAATTAGAGTTATCAATGGGCAACTACATTTAAACAGGATCCGGGATTACAAATTTTTACATAGGTATATGCATCTCGGTCGTGGAAGTATATGGTCGCGGAGGGCACGAAAATCGAATTTTGGAAAGAGTTGTTAAGGCAAAAATAGCGTAAAGGATATTTTTGTAAATGATAATAAATCAGAGTTGACTACATTGACCAAGGCCGAAATGATAATGAAATAGGTTAATTTTTTGACACGATGCCTATTACTACCCATTGAATACATGAGTAAAGTCAAATATTCCATTAAACATTTTTAATTTATCGGATCGCACCAAATCTCTATATGTCTCTAGTATTGTCTTATATATCCATTGGTTGTAAACAAATATATACCTAAAGAAACCAACAACGTGGAGGAAGACTAAATTGAGAAAATTAACCGTTGGATGTAAATATTGAGATAAGATAAACATATGGTAAAAATATTAGCTATTTTCGTCTTCATTTGGATCTCGATCCATATGGCCAAGTATATACCTATCATAATAAACAAGGTGAAAGAAGACTAAATTGAGAAAAGTAACCGTTGGATATAAATATTGGAATAAGATAAGTATGTCTTAAAAATATTAGCCACTTTCGTTTTTTTGTTCGAACATGATCCACCATTGGATAACAAACGCCTATGATATGAGTTGCATTACTAGTTATTAAATTGTTACATAAGTATATAGTAAAAATATTTCTATACCATAATAATAAGAAGTGCAATTTACAAAATATTAATATCATTGAACACTAATTAGTAACATTATAGCCCTAAATATTATTACTAATACTCTTTCAAAATATTTATTTATTACAAAACAGCATTAAATACAAACAATTTAGGTTGATGTTATAATTAGAAACGGGTACCTTTGAAGTTTTCAAAAATTCTGAAAATATTCATAGATAAACTTCAAGGTGTTAGTCTACATTTTTAATTGGAATTGCATCAACTTTTATTTAGATGAATATTTGGTGAATATTCATATTTTGTCACTCGGAAGCTAAAAATATTGAATTACAAGAAATCAACATCATTTATCCAAATTTCTTCATAAAAACTAAATAAAAATGATATAAAATAATGTGAAATTATGAACATATCATTGATCCACATGGTATGTCATTTTTTTATGTGTTGCATTACTAATTATTAATTTGTTATAGCTCAATTGATTATTCTTAATATCACAATTTTTTTATTTTAATCTAATAAAAAATAAAAGTAATTAGGCCCGGCCCGACCCGATAAATTATGGAGGCCCGCTCAAGCCCGGCCCGGCTCGCTTCAAAGGGCCGGGCTTGGACTTTCAAATTAGGACTAAAGCCCGGCCCGGCCCGGCCCGAAAATATATTTATTTTATTAAAACCCGGCCCGGCCCGGCCCGAAAATATATTTATTTTATTAAAGCCCGGCCCGGCCCGGCCCGAGCCCGATAAAGCCCGGCCCGTTGCCGAGCCCTAAACCTAGGTGTGTAGCAGCCTCTTCAATTTCCCATGTACTAAACTTGTCCACATCATGATAATCAACCCAATGCACAATCCCACCAACATACTCACCATCTTGGTTAAACACACCCCCATGCCTAATCTCCAACGTAAAATAATCTTGGTCCCCTGCATAATGGAAATCGGTTGAACATTTAATAAGGGAGCAGAAGAAAGAGGGACCACTTATATAAATTCAATTTAGCAAAAATCTCCAATAGAAAATTCAACCAAAGCCCTACCATTACACAAAAGTCATCAAAGAAACCCTACAAGGTGGTTACGACAAATGAAACCTTCCATTCGAACAACAAAAACACATAAAAATACAATAAACTACAAAAAACCCCAAATATCAAATCCAGTAAATAAACCCTATACACGAGCATATTATAGATGAATTATACAACTTAACTCAAGATGGATCTTATTAAAGATGAGAGATTTGTTGGTAAGAGCGCATAAAAGAGACTTTCATCACTAACCGTATTGTGGAGGATCCCCACCGTCCCTAAGGATGTGCCCATCCATATTCGAATCTCTGTATAAAGCCTGAATCAATTGTCTCCACTTGACTTTTCCAGCAAATCGAGTGATTTTTCTGCTTTGAAGATTTTTAGGGTTCTTTTGCTCTCGTCATCGATCTAATAACAAAGCGAGTGTTTGTGTTTTTCGAACACAAAAGGTCTTTCTATCTAACCCTTTCACTATCTCACGTGCACAATGTAATTCTCTTGTTTTTTTTTAATTGTAAAATGACCAAAATACCCCTCACATGTCACAAAATTGGATGGAAAACGTTGAAATTAACGTTTGGGGTGCAAATTGACAATTTTTACCAAGTTCGGGGGGTGAATTGACGCAATTGCAAGTTCAGGGTGTAAATTGACAATTATGACCAAGTTCAGGGGGCATTTTGGCAATTATGCCTTTTTTTTTTGTTCGAAACCATGGTTTTTCACCCAAAATCGTGGGCTATGACACACAATTTTTGGGCCAAAATCGCATGTTATTCTTTTTTTTTGCCGAACCAAATTTTTTCACTCAAAACCGTGGGTTATTTTTTTTGCTCTAAAATCTTCTCACACTGTAGTCATGATTTTTAAAGATTTCTGGAGTTAACATGATGCAAAAATATTGACTTGTTTATTTTTCACAATTTTCTAAATTTTGAAAACTAGAAAATTCATACAAAATAAAAGATTCGATATTTTCGAGTTATATCAGTTAAAAAACCTTTTATAAAATATGTTTTATTAATGAAAAAGTTTTGAGAAATTTTAGTTTTTTTTGTCAAAACCATAGCTTTTCATCCAAAACCGTGAGTTATAACACACGATTTTTGGGCGCATATAACTTGTTTTTATTTTCCCACCAAAATCTGCCTACACTCAAATCATGATTTTTAAGGACTTCTGGAGTTGGCATAACACAAAAATATCTAGTCGTTTCTTTTTTACGATTATCTAAATTTGGAAAACTAAAATATTTATAAAATTAAAAACATTCGAAATTTTCGAGTTCTATTAATTGAAAAACCTTTTAAAAAATATGTTTTACCAATGATAAATTTTTATTTTTTGTTCGAAACCAACGTTTTTCACCCAAAATCGTAGCCTATAACACACGATTTTTGGGCGAAAATCACATGTTATTATTTTTGTACGAAATTTTTTTCACACGCAAAACATGATTTTTAAGGACTTCTGACATTGATGTAACGCAAAAATATCAACTCGTTTAGTTTTTACAACTTTTTTAAAGTTGAAAAAGTAGAAAATTCATAAAAAAATAAAAGGTTCAAGATTTTAGATTTCTGTCAGTTGGAAAAGATTTTAAAAAACATATTTTACCAATGGTAATTTTTATTTTTTTTGGCGAACCATAGTTTTTTACTCAAAACCGTTGGTTATACCCCAAGATTTTGAGTGAAAAACAATGGTTTAGAACAAAAAAATAAAAATGTATCATTGGTAAAACATATTTTTTAAAAGGTTTTCCAATTGATTGAACTCGAAAATTTCAAATCTTTTCTTTTTATAAAATTTTTAGTTTTTCAAATATAGAAAATCGTAAAAAAAATCCTTAAAAATCATGATTTGAGTATGGAAAACTTTTGCGAAAAAAACCAGAGTTTCGGAAAAAAAAAGTTATCAAAAATTTGTAATTGGCAAAACATATATTTTAAAACGTTTTTCATTCAACAGAACTAAAAAATATCTAATCGTTTATTTTTCTTGAATTTTATAATTTTCTAAATTTGAGAACTCCATAAATGTTTAAAAACCATGATTTTAGGGTGGGAACAATTTGGTTCCGAAATAATAACATGCGATTTTGACCCAAAATTCGTGTGTAACATGCGATTTTGAGAAATTTACCGTTGGTGAAACATTTTTTTTAAAAGGTTTTTCAATGCACAGAACTAGAAAATCTCGAATCGTTTAGTTTTATTAATTTTATAGTTCTTCGACTTTGGAAAATCGTTGTTTTGGCAACAAACAAAAAACTTTCACAAATTTACTATTGGTAAAACATATTTTTTAAAAGATGTTCCAATCGATAGAGCTGGAAAATTTTGAATCGTTTATTTTTATGAATTTTATAGTTTTTCGACTTTGGAAAGTCGTAAAAAATAAACGATTCAATATTTTTGTGTTTTGTGATCTCGATAAGTCTTTAAACATCATGATTTGTGTGTGGAAAAAATTTGGTGCAAAAATAAGAGCATGCAATTTCGGTACAAAAATCGTGGGTTATATATAACCCACGATTTATGATGAAAAACAATGGTTTTCACAAAAAAAAAATACTTATCCAAACTTTTAAAAGTGATCAATTAGGTTCCCGAATTTTTAAAAATATATCATCGGGATATCTCCGTCAATTTTTCATCATATCTCAGTTAAATGAAATTTGAAATTTGGCAAAATACATGTCTCTAGCTGTCTCTCAACTTATTTGTTTCCCTCCAACATTAACAATGCAATTAATTATTCTCCTTCTAGATTTTCCCTTTAAAATTCCATCCTTATCCTCTTTCTATAATCTATAATTAAGTTGAGTTTGATTTTCTTTTGAGGATATGTGCTATTTTTTGGACGGTATTACTTTGATTACTTTAATAAATATGAATTTACGTACTGACTAATTCAAAAGCTAGATCATCCATACATTATATTTCAAACGCACTTTATGTGCATCATCCATTCATGAGACAATACTTCGGTGGCGATAGATTCAGTCTCTCATTTTGGTGAGAGTCGACGAGAAAAAAAAATATAAGCAAAACCAAAAAAATGATAAAATACTATTAAAACCTTTGAAAAATATCTCACATGGGCCACACATAATCTTATTTAATTGAATTATGACGAAAAAATGAAAAAATGTATCTCGATGATGTGGTTTTAGAAGTTGTGGTATTTTATTAATCACTTTGAAAGTTAGAATATGTTAAATAACTAATATGCTCTCATAATTAACGGTCAGGTAACGGAAAATGGACGAAAGTATTCTGATGATGTGTTTTTGAAAGTTTAGGTATCTTAATGATTACGTTTGAAAGTTAAAAACATTTATGTACGGTACACTAAAGTTTAGAATCTGATAGTGATAAAAACTCGTCTATGTTACAACCTTGGGCAGGCCGAACTTTTTTTGTTTTTAATTTCTTTATAAGGGAAGTTCTCTAGTGAGGACCTCTTAAATGAGGACCACTTGAGGACTTTTCTAGTAGACATACTTTTTTATTACATTTTGACAAATTAACCGTTCAATATTTAGATATTTATGAGTAGATCACTTCTATAAATTTTCAATGAAATCTAAAATCGTTAGGTCATCTATAATTGTGATTTACCATTTATGAATATGAATGGTTCAAAATTGACAGATTTGGTTCGTTCATTTATTTGGTCTAGTTTGGTACCTTAACGATTTCAAATTTTGTTGAAAATTTGTAGAAGTGATATACTCATGAATATCTTAACATTGAACGGTTGATTTCTCAAGATGTGATCGAAAAATTGATATCACAACCATTAATCAAAAAGTCCTCAAATGGTCCTCATTTAAGAGGTCTTCACTAGAGAAGTTCCATTCTTTATAAATACCGCTAGGCCGGCTCTAAAATTTTAAAACTAGAAACCGGGCCCAATCATAATTAGAGAGATTTGAAAACCTCCCCTGGTCCGGCCTGGCTCAGTCCTAAAATTTTTAAAACTCTAAAAGCTCGGCCTAATAATAATTAGGGCGATTTAAAAAGCTCTGTTTCGTAACTTTTTTATTTCTTTTTTAACACTGCTCGGCCGGACGTAAAAAAATTTAAACTTGAAAAGCGCGGCCCAATAATAATTAGTGAATTTTTGTTTCGTGATGCCGTAATCAAATAATTCATTATTAGACTTGTGCATATCATAAGTTCATAACCCAGAAGTTAATCGTCCTATTTTACTCTCCATTCAATTCAAGGAGGTAACTAAGCAAATTGAAACATCCAACAAACCAAAATGTGAAAACTAAAAAGATTAAGCACTTCAAAAACCCAGAACAGTTATAAAGAAAAACGTAATCAGTAATCAGATCTCAGCAAGTTCAAATTATCTTCAATTCCCAGAAAGAATTCTGAGAAGTTGCAGATAGATAACGCAGATTTTAGTAACATCATCGATCCAGAAAAAACACATAAATTACTACGATCATCAAAACTAGAATGAAAAAAATAAAATAAAAGAATCTCAGATTCAAATTCCCCATAGATTTCTTCACAGGCAATCATAGTGCAAGGATCACGAATTAAAGAAAATCATTACCGATGCTAGTGGAAATCATTCTATGATTCGAAAATAAAAAAATCATATATTCAACAAAAAAGACGGATTGAAAATTCAACAAGCAAATGGTACAAGATTCGAAAAGCTCATAAACAGATCGGAGAAAATCATTGACATCAAACCTGCAGGTGCGGCGAGGCGGTTCTGCAACTAGTGAGATTTTAAAAAAGCTCCAAAGAAAGGAATTTTTAATTTTTAAAAAAAAAATAAAAGAAAAAGGGGTATGGCGGCCGATCTTGATTGGGCTTTTTCTGTGCTCCGAAAAGCGCATAACTCCATAAGGTTAGGGGAACATAAATATTAAGGCCCTGGCCCTGGCCCGACCCATCTAGGGTCATAAAGTTTTTAAAACTTGAAAAGCGTGGCCCAATGATGACCATTATGGGAGATTTTAAAAATTTCCGTTGCCGGGAATCGAACCCGGGTCCCCTGGGTGAAAGCCAGATATCCTAACCGCTGGACGACAACGGATTCTTATTATCGTAACATAAATATTTGCTACTAAAACAAGAGTGGTCGCCCATTCCATATTCTGGCGGTAACTGTGAAGATTCTAATAGCACGGCTACAAACACCGCCATTGTCAATGGTGGTCTAGCCTAAACTTGTTGAGCAACTCAGAGGATACCGTCTACCGGGCCCCTCGTCGTACCTCCATTGTCAATAGCACGGCTACTGACTCTCTTATCTCCATGACAGCCCAACATATACCATGGTTATTATTGTTGCTGTTCAAATTTTAGTTGATGTACAGTGTCAGTTCAAGACAAGGCCATGGCCTTTTGAGGTTGGGTTCCTTTTCAAATGCCCCCAGATTGTCTTTATAATTTGGTCATGGAATTCGGAAAGGTTTCCTTTTTTGAAAGGAAAAAACATTATTCCTGGGGTTATTATTGAGGTCAGCTTTACAACTTTGACTAACATGAACAACTCAACTGCAGCACTGCAGCAGTATGTAAAATAGTTTACAAAGTGATACACTGATACTTTATTACCTTTATTAATTTCTGGGGCAGTATATAGTTCATAATTACCAAAACCACTAATTGCCTTCCAAAGATACTATAGAACTGTTTTTCTTTGCTTCTTGGAGGTAAAGATTTAAGACATAGGATTCTGAAATGTTTTTCTTCGATCTATATGTTGAAAGTTTAAGATTGTTGATCCTTTGTTTTTTTCCATATCAGAACACGTACATATATATTTTTTTCGCTGTAACTAGAAAAGGAAAAGATCACTACACTGTGTTACGTACGGAGACCTGCACATCGATCATGTCATATTTGAAAATGTCAGTTTTATATTCTTTCTGTCATTGTGCCAGTGAAATCAAATTCTGAGATGATTTCATCTGTTTTTTTCTTTTTACATATACAAGTATATATTGTGCATGGAGAGAAAGAACGGGGCGGGAAGATATAGTTACTATAAAGTGACTGCAATATTGTCTCATTGTCTGCTTATCATTTTGCATGCACTCAATCATGTTTTCATGGTCCACCTTATATAGGACCATATTCTTTTTCCTTCAAGCATGGCTCGAGGTCTGGTTATGATGAGCAAGGGAAGAAGAAAGGCAAGAAATAGAGAATATATAAAGAAGCTGAGTGCTGTGTGTGTCGTACAAAGGACATGATTGCTCCGAGTACATGGCCCTCCAACACGTCAAAGTTATCCGGCGGATTCTTTTCATCAGAAGAAGATGAGTGTGAACAGTGGTGTGTATTATTGCTACCCAATACTGTTTTCCCGTTTCTTTGTAGTTCAAACTTCATATCATATATGTACGGTCAAGAGTTTCCCTAGATTGTAATGAAACTATATCATTCTAAGAACATGAATGGTTTTCCATCTGTTTCCTTTGAAATTCTTGAGAGGATTATACATATATGTAGTCTGTTTATTCTGGTGCCAGTTGGATTCTGCAATTAAAGGTGCTACAGCAGTCGTTACTGTAGAAGTGATTAGCTGGCGGTGCCAGTTGGAGTCTGCAATTATCCTAAACCCGAAAAACCCAAACCCAAAGACGATCATGAGGTTGGCCACTAATCAAGAAAAGACAGAAGGTTTTCGTAGCTTGTTTGCCTGTTCCATTTCTATTATATGTGTATTCTAGGTGGGAAAAAGGTGGCAAGAAACTTTATGGAACATGACATTCATGTGAAACAACTGTTTTGGCACTACAGAATACAATAGATGATGTTCTACTTATATGTATATCCTTTAAGAACTATGTTGATAAGGATATATAGTTCGGTTGTATTCAAACATAGCGAAGCCTACAAAACTATAAGATAGAATTTCTGTTACAGTAGTTTCTTAAGGTTGATCGATCGAGTTTCTTGAAGTCGAAGTAAAGAGCTCAACTTAACGTTAGCCATTTCTCATCGATCTGTCATCTGCTGATCGAATATCCAGGACAAAAGGGGATGTGGATTTTGTATGTTTCAGAGGAAACATGCAACATTCTGGTGCTTTGGCTTTATCTCCACATTAGGTTTTTGAATATTATAGATGCCTTATCCAGAAACAAGATAACACTAAACTAAAACTGAAACCTCTCTTTGGTCTATTGCCCTAAACACTCTTACGTCTGGTTAATTGTCATAAGATTATTAGTCTACCTCTACCCCTCCATTTAGTTGATAAGGCAAAAGCTCGATCAGTTAATTTTCCGAAATTCTCGGCCAATTAATGATTCTCTTCCACTAAGGTCTAGCTTAAGTAGTGTTGCTTCTTTATTTGTATTTTAATTACTAATACTGGCCTAAGTGCCATCATAGAAAAACCTAAAACCTTTCACTTCTTGTATAAATAATGATTATGCATGATAAATTATGAGGTCAATGGTGGCTTGGCCCTAAAGATGTATTCATTCAGTTTGTGCATGAACCCTAACCATCAAATTATTGAGGGGCCATGTGTTGGTTGCTTCATAGCGGAAAGCAAAAGTTTAGTGTAGCCCTGATCGGTTTCTTTCTCACAACTAGTCGAAAGGCCAGGCTCCTTTTCTTTTGTGCTGGAATGTTGGCCTTGTATGCTACTTTATTGGAAGCTTTTGGTTTCATGTAATCATGGTTTAGAGGTTTTTAAAGCCATAATTAGAGCTAACCTGAAGCCCCCACAAGTCCATATACTCTTTCCTTTTTTGACTTCTTCTTGTTTTTTGCTGCCTTTGCTTTGCAGATCTATCTACGCTACTACTGCCTTGATTATGTGTTGCTCAAGGCCTCCCCCCGTGTGGCACATGATGAACATAGTGCTTCTAGACCTCACCATTTAGATTCATATTTATGCAACTATCTCTCTCTTTATTTATTCTGTTTGTAAAAGATTTTCTTTTCTGCATGTTTTCTTTTGGGTGTCTTATAAAATTTGTGGAAGTACGTGTCCAATTTCATGGTCTCATGGAGGTTAAAGGAAGAAGAGGAACGGTAGGGTTTGGGATAGAGTGAATTGGTTGGAGAGGAGTTACTGTAATATCCATAAATTTCTGATTGATTATAAAAATTAAGAATTTAGTGAATATTTCTTTTTTAACAGTTGATACTAAATGTTCATTTTTTAGTTATATATGTTCTTTTAATCCGACCGTAACAATGTAATTCTATAACTCAAAATTATTTTATATTCAAGGTTTATGTTTGAATATTATCTTTATAAAAAATCAGTCCAATCAAAACCTATTCAATCATGTATTCCTTCCAAACAAAGATAGTACATCAATCAAAAATAGTGTTTGACTATAATTATTCTCATTCAGTCATGTCCCTTATAAATAGTTTTTGTACGAAATTAAAGAATAATAAAAAAAATTCTTTTGCAGACATCTCGGTAAATATCCTGATATATATAATATAGGGAAAAAAATCACCTTTAGTCCCTGAAGTTTGACTCATTCGACACTTTCGTCCATGAACTTTGAAATATATCACTTTCGTCCCTGACCAAGGTTTTCACCGAATAAACCTTCCATTCTGGCCAATTCGAACGACAACACATACTGGACTTTGAAGCCATCCTTGAGACGAGTTCAACGCCACTAACCTCGCCTCAAACCGCCGCCGGACGGAGGAGAATTTTACAATTAAAATTTTGGCCACCACCGACTTTCGGGCTAAATTTGAGCCATTTTAGGCCGAATTGAGCTTAGTCCCAGTTATAAAAGTTACTCATCTCATCTGTGCGAACATTTTGGTATAAGTTTTTGCACCATTTTTTCCGGTTAGGGACGAAAGTGATAGTCGGTGTTGAAGTTCAGGGACGAAAAATGATATATTTCAAAGTTCAGGGACGAAAATGTAGAACGAATCAAAGTTGAGAGATTAAAAGTGTATTTTTCTCTATAATATATTTAATTTTCTTTTCCCAATTATTGTCTAATTAAAGAAACAAGCTTTTTTTGGTATGTGGCTAAAGAAACAAGCTAGGTGTGTATGAGTTACAAGTATACACAGTGTTCACTCATTCAATGCACCATGCCACCATCATTAGTCGATCAATTTGAGATGGTATAGGTAGCTGCCGAGCCATTACTGACTCTTAAATGAAGTGGTCACTTTGGGGTCGATCAGCCATGCAAACTGAAATTGATTTTTTAATTTGCTATCACAATGTGGTCCTTCAAATCAATGCTATTAATTATATATATCACTGATTAATAATCAATGGCCGGAAGGCATTAGAGGCTTCAAATTTTGCTGCAAAACAAAAGTCCAAGTCCTTTTTGTAGAGCGAGGAGGAAGAAGAAGAAGAAGCAGTCAAAGGTGGTTGAAACTTGAAAGAAACCCCATCATCATTTGGCTGACAATGGTCTGCGAATTCTTGGAGCATCATGCGGCCACGTTTTTGTAGCCAAACCCGAGCGTGAGCAATCATTGAGTTGAGTTGAGGTATCCGATCCCTTGGTTTGCACAATGATCATCACTCTCTATCTTTCTTTTTTATTCAATTGAGATTCAAACATTAATATATATATATATATATAGAGATAGATATAAGGATACTGTTGTTGAAGATGATTTTGGTATTTTGATGCAAAAGAATTACCATGCTAGAATTCATCAACGGCAACCTTGAATCTACAAGACTAGGGTTTCTCGAATCTACGAGAAATTTATGGAATCCACTAGGAAAATTGTGAGGACTCAAAGTTTTATTAATATGAATTAAAGATAATGTTAAGAGGCCACAAGATGACGTTTAAATACTGAAAATAAAACCCTAGGGCGCTAACAAAAGTCTAATTAATCTCATGGGTTAAATTAAGATAAAGTCTAAAATAAATAAAATTCAAAACAAATTCGAAAAACACTAAAAGCCTATTTTTGAGGGTCTAAATGACCTCGGATGCCCGAAAAATTTCGTACGCAGTTCCCTTCTCGAAAATGTAAAATTCGCCTCATTCTAAGCTCGCAGCCCATACACGAAGAATGACAACCTTTCCTTTCTTGTGCCGGTCCATATGCTCTTCAATCCTTGTTGCCATATGTTCTACATCAGTCTTGATGCAGCGGAATTATCACGTTGGACAAAACAAAAACCATGTTACGCATAAAATTTTGTTCTTATTTACGAGTCGATTTATGATTGGGCGGTTTGACTATGGAATTAATCTGACATGCTTATACAAGACTTTCTCTAATACGGTATAAATCGACACAGAAATGTAAATCAACTTCAAGAACTAGCCTAGTTACATACAATCCTACGATCATTTGAGAATCCGAGGTGGTTGGTGCAGTGGTTTAGCAACAAAGTTGTTTCAGGAGAGATCATGGGTTCGACTCCCATTAAATTCCTGGGTGGGTTGGGATGGGGTGTCCGTGTGTGCGTGTGCGTGTGCGTGTGCATGTGCATGTGCATGTGTTCAAAAAAAAAAACGATCATTTGAGAAGTCCCTAAGAGAACGCTCCCATACAATTCTCGGAAGACTGCTGAATGAATGATAGACGTGTCTCCCACTACCTAAGTACGTCCATTATTACAAAAAGTTGGTTAGTGCACAGTATTAGAAAAAATCATGATCCTCAAGGATATGTACCTTTGAATTTGACACTACACCTGCTTCTTCTTCTGGTCTCATACATTCATATATACAAACAAAGCCTCAACACCAAACTCTCTCTATCTCCTTGTATTATGAAGACTATGAAGTTGGAGGTTGGCATGGGAGAGGTATGTGTGCCTCGGCTAGCTTCCGTATGAGGATAAAGCAAAGCTTTATCTTAATCTAAGATCTTGGAAGTTTCTCGTTCGTTTGGCTAGTCAACAATGATACATGCAGCCAAAATATGCTTCCCACCAAAAATGCAAACTCATCAATCTCTTTCCCAATTTTGGCTTATTTACGTACACCATCTTGATAATTAATGAGTCATGGACTCTTGATATGATACAAAGTCCCTTAGGCTAAAGTATAGCCTCTCCACCATTTCTTATATGTACTTACCTCTAGCTTGAATACTATCTTCGTATCAATTATTTTCAAGGGAGAGGCTCTAATGAGGACCAAACAATGAAGACTTGTTGAATACTTTCAAACTCAACCGGTAGATGAGTATTTTAAATGTTAGTTTATATTTAAAAAACTCATTAAAATCTCATCTAACGGTTGAATTTGAAAGTCCTCAATAAGTCCTCATTATTTGGTCCTCACTAGAGAATTTCCCTAATTTTCAATGTGTTTTCTCCTAATGCATTTTTCATCTTATTTCACCAACTATTTTTCTTAAGAGTGTTTAATTTTGTTGGTCGTCTTCATACGGCAAAATCAGTGTTGTAAGTGAAAAAAAATATTATCAATAATGAATAAAGAGAAATGATTTTGTTTTTGAACTCTTGTTGAATAAGTAAAAACAACAGATATTGGGTTGCATCAGTTGTGGACACATTAAAAATTTGATAATTATATATGAAAAAAATCATCGTGGAGTTGTGACTCTAACAACAAATTAAGAGTTGTAATTATCCACTATAGGACGTTCTTATAATTTCAGGGAGTTCATCATTTTCAAAATTTATCGTTTGACATAACAGGCGATAAAGACAAATAATATCAAAAATAATTAGAGGTAATCCAAAATAATGGAAACCTCTCTATTTAACTAAGAAGTTGATGGATGATATGGAGACATATTGGAAAAATTGGAAGGGAGCATTCAAGCTACATGATTAAAACGACATAACAATTTTTTTTTGTTTGTAATAGGGATTGGGGTAGGGACCTAAATATCATGTTTTCTTATAGCGAGTAACACATGTTTTCTTGATTTATTGTGGTTGGTAAATTAATGTATAACGCATTGTGAAGGAGATAAGAGGTCGAAGACAATATGAATGCATTTGTACTTTTTAGTCTTCTTCTTACCCGAATCTAGTATTAGATTGGACAACTGCAGAGTGTCGGTCGTGGCATGCGTATTTGTCCTTAACTGTTTTCTTCATTGCAGTATCACTTGTTCCATGAAATATCTCAAAAAGAAACAAAATTTTATAAACCAAGGAGTTCCCATTATTATACTGTGGTAATAAAAATGGGAAATGGCAGTTATGATTTTACTGTGGTAAAATCCTGAAGCTTTGTCTCATTAAAGATCCTTTTGTGAGGGGCAGCAAATCCAAGTCAAATGGGCTGTAAAGGCCCTCACTCGGTTGGTGCGCAATAAATTCGCCACTGCATCATTGCTCTTGTCACCCACACGTGTGCTCCGCGCCACGTGGACGATGCCCAGTACAGTCTCCTGCCTGCAATCATTGGCGCACGAGTGGCTGCCTTTCCTGGGTTGTTTCTCGTTGGTGTGTAAATTGTAATCTTCTTATTTATCTTTCCTTTTTTTTTAATTCTAGTAAGGGATATTGTCTTGATTATGATTCATTTGCATGTGACACGTATGTATTATAGATAAAATTCAGAGTTAATTAACTTAATTGTAAACAAAATATTGTGTTTATGCCAACAAAGATTGGTTCAGTTAACAAGGGTGTGTTGTTGGTTGAATCTCAACTTAAGTTCGACTCCCGTTTTCAGCTATCCTTTATTTGGTAGGCGATATGCAAATTCATCTGTAAATTTTGATACAAAAGATTTAGGGTATGCCCTGGCCTTGGGTGGGGGTAGCTCTCCCCTAAACTTTATGTAACAAACAAAAAATTATTGTGCTTATACATGAGTTTATGACCTATACATCATATTAATTTTTTGTATATGTTTAGAAAGTTGTTCTTTGTATGTCAAATAAATTATTATAAGCTTTAAAGTGAATATTTTATCAAATCTAATATTACAGACTGTGCATAATAACTTTATAAGAGCGTTTGTACAATTGTTATTTTAAAAAAATTGGGTTGAATTCAAAATTGAGCACCCACTACTTAACATATAGGTTATGAGTTCGGGTCATTATGGAGGTAGGAGTAAAAAATTTTGATCATCTTTAAAAAATTATATTTATTTATTTATATATATAATTATCCATAATTTAAGAAAGAACACGATTTAAAATAAAGCAATGAAATTTTCTTGCTTTAAAAAACTTATATTGGATGCATGGTTCTTCTTATGTATGTATTTTATTCCATCTCTTCATGAGAAAATTTTGGGTATTATTTTCCCACATTATTGTTGCTCGATCATCTTTGTTTTGATTCTCCTAGTATATTTCTTCGTTATTGTTGTTCTCTTATTATTTTGTGTTTTCTCTAAGAGGTAAGGTTTCTTGTCTCTCTATGTGCTTGTACTTTGTTTTGTCTATTAGTTTTAAAAAATATATATTATACGTATCATGAAAGTAGATATGTATATGTGGCCAGATGAGTTTTCAAATAAAGCACAATAATGTATAGACGTGGATTCACTATTAGAAATGAAGGGCGGCCCTTTTATGCTCTAAAAAGGTTATTAGCTAAAACTATCCTTATGAAACTCGTGGACATACCAAACAAATCTCTAAGTTGTCATCATTAACCGAACAAATAATCTCTAATGTTGTTTATTTTACATAAATTCGTCATTACATGCAAAAAAAAAAATATTAGTTGCTACATGTGCTTCACGATAAATGTGTCGTGTAATAACTTTGAAAAAATTCCTAAATTTCTAGAACAAATGAGTCATAGAATTCTTCATTTTCGCACGGAACATCAAATTATGTTTTAAAAATTGGAAATTATATTAATTTGATTGACTAAAAGTAACATATATATACTCGGATTGGCCACACTATAGTTGGACAGTTCAAGGTTAGTTGAGCCGTTAATTATCATATAAAATGTAGACTATAATATACAAAAAGCATATATTAACATAGAGTTATAGATTATAAAATAACATATGAAATCCGAAGAATAATTGGTCCCCTCCATATAGCAATTTTTGACTAGTTTTATTGAATGACTGGTTTATTGTTTTTATTTAAGTTTGATTTTAAAATGAATCAAGTGCTCAATGGAGATGCAATTATTATTTTTTAAATAAAATATATTATTAATGAAAAAGTTATATGAAAGAAATTCCATTTTTCGAAATTTTTTTGTGTGGACAATTCCATTCCATTTCACCAATGATTAAATTAGGTAGCTAGTTAGCTCAAGGAATACAGACTTTGGGTAAGCCGCAAGCAATTATGGTCGACATGCGTAAATACATAAAACCCTTTGAAAGCTAAATTTTCTTTGGGTGTTCAAAGAATCTGCCTTAACCAAAAAGGCGAAGAGGTTTGCCGAAAAAAGAAAAGAAAAGGCGAAGACAGAAATATGACAGCAACTTAATTATGCTTACCTCAATTAAGTAGTTGATTATTTAAGGGAACGTCACCATTCAGTACGTGAAATGATGAAGAGAACAACAAAGGAGTGGAAAGAATGTCACTCGTGTGATAGATGCTGTTTGTAGGATTTTCAAAAGCTTTTTACATTTTGACATTTTAAGATTTTTATTTAAAAGTGAAAATCTATGATCTCTACCGTGTTGATTTTTTTTAATCATCAACAAGTCAAAGTTTATCGACAATAATGTGTATAAGTTGATTAAACACTTATCTTCAATCTATTTTGATAACTTTATTAAAAGAAGTGTACCAAAAGTGTCTCACTTAGAGATCTCGATTCCATAGTCTACATGGCTCAACAAAAAAATCACATTGTTTTGCCTATTTATAATTTGACAATAGGTCAACGGTGTTACACACTAGATGATTCTAAAATTGATTTTTCCTCCATAGAACTCGTTCATGAGCTCCCGTATAATTTGAAAGGAACCAACTATTAGACGGTTTGATCTTTTGCCCCTATACCCAAGTCGAACAAACGTTTGCACATATCGTTGTAGACCTCCACTAGAATTTCTTATGGTTTCGCCCCGCTTAGGCATGGTTCATCATCTTTGGAGTCCCGACATGCATGTTTGCACTCAAACACTTCTCACACATATTGATAAGCAAATATCAAGATATTATAACATCGATCACACGTAACTCTTGTTTTTTTAGGCAGTCAAAATGACTTCATTGATAATTTTTTATTTTCTATTGATTACTACCACAATGATACTTGTATTCAAACTTGTATGTGTATTCTTAAATTTGTGTTCTAGCAACAATCATCTCAAACTCTGGTGTGCAGAGCAGGTCATGAGCCTAGTCAAAAGCAATTAATTGACCAGAATAAATATGTTGATATTGATGCTGCGCAGCAGCAGAGCTGCAGAGGCGCAGCAGCAAAAGGAAAATCACTTTTGGGTTTTGTGGGAGCAGAGGCTTTTAGAACCCCCACATTGGAATTGGATGATGAGCCTTAATTACTAATTACTACTGTTCATTACAAGCCTGGCTCACATTACTATGTTTGCGTTTTCTTTTCTATCTTTCCGACTCCCCTCTAGCATAACCATGTTTCTATCTCGATCTGCAAATTCATGATGCCGAGGACACCATATTCATATTATCCTAGGCTCGCAACCGCTCCATAAAACTACTCGCATTTACTCTTCTGCACTAAAATATTGTATTACGAATCTATCATCCTTTGAGATTTTGCTGTACATTAAGTTTCTCGCGAGTTCAATAGCTTACGGGAGGTTTTCTTTGCGAATGAAGATAAGATGTTTGATGAAATGGTTCGAAGAGTTCGATATATTAATAATCAAGGTAAACAAAGTAAGCGTGCGGCGGAGATGTTTTTAACTACCGATAGTTAAAACTAAAACTCGATTTCATTCTCCGCTGTTTTCACTCAAAAGACAAAACAAGAAAGCTTATAAAAGGGACCTATTGGCTTCCATGCTTTTTCATTAACTAGTTTGGTTTCGTTCATAAGACCAACCTTGCTTAAGATTAAGCCACTTTTTAAAGCCAGCTGCTACCTCCTTTTCAACAGATGAATGTGTAGAGAGCTTCAAAAAGCAGATTACTGATTATCTGATTTCCACTTTTTCATATATAAAAACAGCTAAGCAACCAAAATTCCACAGAGAATGCTAGAGAGTCAGTCAGCCTCCATGTCTGACTCAGAGCTAATTCTCTGTCTTCTTCCTTCAATCTTAGCTCTATTTCTCTTCCTCATTCTCATCTCAAGAAAGAAGCACCAACAACAAAGCAGAGGACTCAATCTCCCACCAGGAAACATGGGCTGGCCTTTTCTTGGAGAAACCATAGGCTACTTAAAGCCTTACTGTGCAACCTCTATAGGAGACTTCATGGAGCAACATATTTCAAGGTAAATCAACAAAGACCCAGAAACCAAAAAGCCTTAAATATCAAAACCCATGTTTTGCTTTATGCAATAAACAAACTCTAACTTTTACTTGAATCTGTAGGTATGGGAAAATTTACAAGTCCAGTTTGTTTGGTGAGCCAACAATAGTTTCAGCAGATGCAGGGCTCAATAGATTCATACTACAAAATGAAGGAAGATTGTTTGAATGTAGCTACCCAAGAAGCATAGGT
The DNA here is from genome assembly GCA_030142095.1 of Rubus idaeus. Classification (NCBI taxonomy): domain Eukaryota; kingdom Viridiplantae; phylum Streptophyta; class Magnoliopsida; order Rosales; family Rosaceae; genus Rubus; species Rubus idaeus. The sequence goes on along the minus strand of CM057965.1, from coordinate 6,192,097 downwards.
GGTATTCTTGGAAAATGGTCTATGCTGGTTTTGGTGGGTGACATGCATAGAGATATGAGGACTATATCTCTCAATTTCTTGAGCCATGCCAGACTCAGAACCCATTTGCTCAGAGAAGTTGAGAAGCATACACTGCTTGTTTTGGGCAGCTGGAAGGAGAATTCTGTGTTTTCAGCTCAGGATGAAGCTAAAAAGGTTAGTAAAAAATTCTGTGAACGAATGAATCAATGCTTGCAATTCAAGGAAAATGAATAAAGAGCTTAATTGGGTTAATGAAAAAGTGATTGCAGTTCACTTTCAATTTGATGGCCAAGCATATCATGAGCTTGGATCCTGGAGAACCAGAGACAGAGCAGCTCAAAAAATTGTATGTTACTTTCATGAAGGGTGTGGTTTCTGCTCCATTGAACTTACCGGGAACAGCTTACAGAAAAGCCTTGCAGGTAATTACTATTTTCACCAGCCAATAAATATATATACATATATATTCAAATGTTTATACCATTGGTTCATCACAGTCTCGATCAACCATTCTCAAGTTCATTGAGCGCAAAATGGAAGAGAGGTTAAAGGAGGGAAATGAAAACATAGGGGAAGATGATCTTCTCGGATGGGTTTTGAAGCATTCAAATCTTTCAAAGGAGCAAATTCTTGACTTGATATTGAGCTTGCTCTTTGCTGGTCATGAAACTTCATCAGTGTCCATAGCTTTAGCCATATACTTCTTGCCTGGCTGTCCTAATGCAATTGAACACTTGAGGGTAAAAATATATTTGAATATTCATAATTGGACAAAAAATAAGGGTTTTGATTCTTTTTGGCTTGTATTTAATGGGTTTTTTTTTTCACAGGAAGAGCACATTGAAATTGCCAGAGCCAAGAAGAAAGCAGGAGAGACAGAATTGAATTGGGATGACTACAAAAAAATGGAATTCACCCAATGTGTAAGTTACTAAAAGCAAATTAATTTGTGCATTTTACAGTTAATTCTCTCATAAGCTAACACTTTACTATCTGTTTTTGTTGTGAAGGTTATCAGCGAGACACTTAGGCTTGGAAACGTGGTGAGGTTTTTACACAGAAAGGCACTGAAAGATGTAAGGTACAAAGGTAAGAGCGTTGAGGACAATTTGGTGCAAGAGTTGGGAGTTGGGTCCATAAAGTCATCTGAAAATCTGAGGCTGCTTTTAGAATATATTGAAACTGAATTTTTTGGTGTTTGAAACTTTGAAAGGTTATGACATTCCATGTGGGTGGAAAGTGCTTCCGGTGATCTCAGCCGTGCATTTGGATCCTTTGCTTTTTGACCACCCTCAACACTTCAATCCATGGAGATGGCAGGTCAGTCATACCAGCTTTGGTCTTTGGACACAGCATGCCCTCATAATTATAATCATTTTCATTTCTTTTTGGCCAAATTATACTCTTCATCCTCGTAGTTTGGGTATTTTCGATTTTCATCCCTGCAGTTTCCATTTTTACAATTTAAATTACGTAGTTTGTTGATTAACTTTGTATGGAGTTTCTCTAGTGAGTACAACTTCAATGAGTACCACTTCGAGTAGACCTATTTTTTTATTACATCTCGACAAATCAACCGTTCAATATTTAGATATTCATGAGTAGATCATTTATACAAATTTTTCAACAAAATTTGAAATCATTAAGGTACCGACCTAGATCAAATAAATGGACGAATCAAATCTGTTAATTTGAACCATTCATATTCATAAATAGTAATCAAAATTATAGATGATTTAATGATTTCCGATTTCATTGAAAATTTGTAGAAGTGATATACTCATAAATATCTAAATATTGAACGGTTGATTTGTCGAGATGTAATCAAAAGTATGTCTAATCGAAAAGTCCTCAAGTGGTAATCATTGAAATGATACTCACTAGAGAACTTCCCTAACTTTGTAACTTCAAATAATTAATTCTGTTGAAAAATACAAAACAAAAGTTTAATCTAGTCCATACATATTTTCATCTCAAACTTTTACTATGTCTTGATTCTAAACGAGCAAACAATTTAAATAAAAATTACGAAATTTGAAAACCGTAAAGTTGAAAAAATATAACTAGAAGATCACGAAAATCTTATAAATAATCCAAAGTATATATAGATTTCTAATAAATATATAATTGTATTTGTTAGAAGATGAATGCTATTGTCCCCAAACACATGATGTCTAGGGTTGTTCTTATAGGACTCACAAAGCAGCCGTTGGTCGTGGACCCAATTGGATGCTTCCCAATGTGTGCCCATTTTTACAAGATGGGGGATCCAAAAACCTCTTCCCTATTCTTGCTTGTAGATTTTTAGTATACAAAATTACAAACTTCAGCATTAGTCAGTATCACACATAGTGTTGATTAATGTCATGTCACATTAGTGTGCTTCTTTTTGTTTTATTACGTCCCAACCCGTAACTTGAGCTAAATCTCATGTGCATGTCGCATTAGTATTAGAAGGATGACTATGATAGAATCCAATCAATCCATATATTCCGCTTTATAGAGAGGGAATAAAATGACTTTAGTTATTGATAATTATTAGAGCGCATTGTCAAAAACGGAACCATTGTCCTAAAGCGGGGTGAGTTGAGAATAGTGAGGGGTTATGATTCAAAATGATAGGATTTTGGGCTATGAAACTAATGAGATTGTTGCAACATAGGTTGACTTTCTTTTAATCAAGCAAGTTATAAAAAATCGAACTAAAACTTTAAAGTTGATGAAATAAGAAAATGACAAGTGAGTTATCATAAATTTATGGATATAATCGAATTTTAAACTAGACATACGGATGGATTTGTCACAACATAAGTTGACTTTCTTTTAAATATATTTTTATATGTTAAATTATGAATTAAAACAATATGATTCTTGACACAACATATCAAACGATTTGACAAGAGACTCGAGAAAATATTCCATCAATACCTATGGCATCAAATTAGATAGGGGATCATATGAAGTGTCTTGATCAAATCAATGGATGGAAACTGCACATACATATAAGGTGCGGTGTGTACGGATATACACACTAGTAGTGTGCGTGTGGGGAGGGAATGGGGTTCGAGATGATTAGAGCCCCATGTGGATTGTGGGGTTGCTCACAGCCTCACATGCACGTGCATCATCAAGTGCTTTTGCTCTTAGTGGGTTAAATCACTTAACTGGTCCAGACCAGATTTTTATTTTATTTTTCTTTTAGCCCAAACTGGTCCAGAATTCCCCAAAACAAAAGAGAGAATAGAAACGTATCTACGACGTCATTAGAAAAAGGTTTAGAGGAACTACACGAAATTACAATGAATATAACCCCGACAATGACAATCACTATGCGTCTATGACAAATTGACAATGCAAAACAAAGCAAATCCTCCATCTAGATGCTTATTGACCCACAAAGGCAATACCCTCCTAGCGAGTCTCGTATTTTTTAGAGATGTGACGTACAATGTAATATGTAAACGTAGTAAGAAAAACTCTTTATTGGGTGATATGTAGTAATGGCCAAAGGGGTCTATTTGGCCGTATCGTGTTAGTTTTGTCGCATAGATATTGCTTTAAATTCCGGTTTTATTCATTATGAATTACTAATAATATGTGTTTGATGAAATATCTCAATGAAGCAACTAAGTTTCCTTGTTGCCGTTAGCATTGTGGCTAATTCTTTGTTCATGTCTTGTGTCTATGATGGTGATCTTGCAGCAGAGTAACAGTACTCGATTTTCATCATCATCTACATCTTACTCGAGCATGACAAGTAGCCACTTTATGCCATTTGGGGGAGGACCACGGCTTTGCGCCGGATCAGAACTGGCCAAGCTAGAAATGGCCGTTTTCATTCACCATCTGGTCCTCAACTACCAGTGGGACTTGGCCGATTTGGACGATCAAGCTTTTGCATTCCCTTTCGTCGATTTTCAGAAAGGATTACAAATCAGAGCTCAACGCCAAACAAACTTCATATAATCGAATCATCAAACACCTCGATCGTATGCATTATCTACGTGGAAGCTAGCTTCAAAGCACCCAACCACTCATCAGCCTCTAATCTCATGTGGGATAAGATTCGACGTCAGAGAGAACAAACAAGTTTGTACGCCAGGAATATAGGAATATGGAATAGGGATCGAGTTGTTGTAATTCACCGACGGCTTAGTATAGTTGGAGACTTGGAGTAGTGCTAGTTGGTTTTGACTTTTATTATGTAGTAGCAAGAACTTCTTCTTCCACAGGATGAGTACAGATGCAAAAGGAAGACAAAGACCTAAAGGAACTACTACAACTAGAAGGATGCTAATGCTAGGACCACTTGTTCTTCTTCCAACCTCTACAACCAAGCTGCATACATGCACCCACCAACCAAAACAATTAAAGGAGAGCGAATATCTCATGTTCATCCTCATTGTAAATTATTTTGAATTGCCTCGTAGTCCCTAGCTCATGCATGTTAATTTGGACTTGAGGGTAGTTATCTATTTATATGTGATATGGTTCTTTCTCATTTCCTTACTGTAAAATCTTAAAACTTTTGTCGTCAATATCTTTTCTTCAATTCTCTGTTTAGGAAAAGGAAATGTGTAGCTTCTTATTTGTTTAGTTTATTGGTCTTCTCCGTTGGTTTTCAAAACTAGTGCCCATAAGAGCTGTTAACTTGTTAAATTATCACTTTATTTCTAAACTAGTTTTTAGTCCAGTGATATTTCTCTGCATAATGTTCCAAGTTCGATTTTCATTGATCTCCTTCAAGATTGAAAAAAGAAAAGAAAAATAATACGCTGTTAACTTGTTTTTAGCTCAAATTTTCGAAATTAAGTGATTGTGTAACATTGTATCATATATTATTATTTGCATAAATTTATTGAATCTAATCGTTCCAAATCTTTCTTAGCAAACCAAATCTCCAGCCACCAAAATAGTATATATATATATATATATAAATGTAAGTGTGTGTGTCGCCCATTCTTTCACATTTAATCATTTTTGATCATATCCACATATATATTATTGTGAAATGATTCTAATGACTATTTGCATGCTGCTCCAGAACCGACACCAAAAGAGTCAAAAAAAAAAACCCACCAATTACAGTACGAACTACCTCGTTTTATTCTTCTGTGGTTTTTGAACCTTAAAATAACAAGGCCGAAGACCATATATATATAACCAGATGGAGCAAAATAGATACAGTGCATGAAAAACAATGAGAGCTAGGGCTCGTGTAAATTAAGCTTTAAATGAATGGATGAACAGCACTCATAATCAGATATATATAGTACGTACTGTAGTCTTTGCCAAAAAAAAAAACGTACTGTAGTGAAACAGTACGTAGCAGACGTCCCTAGCTTGTTAGGTTTTCTTTCGCTTTCCGATGTGTGTGTGGGTTTTGTACTTTTGTTTGTTACTTGGCTTGCAATTCTAAATTATTCAGTGTCCTGGCGGGGGGTGGTTTTATTGTTTTTGTTTCTGTCGATCTTAATGCTGGCCGAGGCTAGGTTAGCTGGTTAGGGGTCGGCAATTAATGTCGAACACAAATTAAATAAGTAATAAATTTTTGAGAGGAGCTCATCGGAACTAGCTAGATATATAGCTCGCCAGATAGGAAAATGATATGTCGTAAGGACAATAAAATCTAATTCTTAACTTTTAATCGAGAAACCCACCTAGAGTAGTTAATTAGGGTCTCAATTTATGGTTAAAATAAATTGAGTTCATGCAAGTTTAAAGCTCTTGCGGTATGTATTTGTTTCGTGTTAATCCATAGTTTTGTTCTGAGTTACGAGGAAGCCGGGGACTAGGATATGTTAACGATGTCTTTTCAAATATAGTTGTTCTTGTTAGAAATGGATGATGATGCCGTTCGGATTGATCGATCAACAACTTTCGAGTCTTAAAATAAGCTTAACCTTCGAGTTAAAATGTGTTTAACTATTATCTAACGTAAATTTCATATTGATTTGTAGTAAAGTAATATGAAGTATGTTCCTATCCGAAAATACATACATATATATATATATATGGAGTATTTATGTTGACTAATATGCGATTCTGAGTTCGAAACTCAATCTCTTACTTAAGAGCGTATATTATATATACTCATAGGAGATAAGTATATTTTTCTTCAATTTTTTTTTTGTAGGAAAAAGCGACAAGTTTTATTGAAAGAAGATAGAGATTACAATGTGGAGGAGAAAAAAAAACTCCTCAATTGAAGAGGTGGATCCCCAATCCATGTTACATCCAACTTGAAATTAAGAGCAAACCTAACTAAATTATGAGCAATGGTATTACTGTCACGATAAACGTGATTAAAAGAGGAGTCATGAAGCTCCAAAAGAAGAAAGACTATATCATCATACACACGCCCAACAATAGACATATGAGGAACGATGGACCTCGTAGCCGAAACTAATGCGGAAGAATCAGTCTCAATTAGAGCAGGAACCAAAGCATTATAAAGAGAAAGAACACAAGCTTCTCTGCCCGCCCAAGTTTCAACATGCTCAGGATAAATAACATGAGAAATAAACTTCACCATACCACCCAAGATAGGTTCATACAACCGAATGAACCGATCATATTTTTGTGTAAAGGTATTCCTACTAACTGCCTCACTCTCTCTCTCACTAAATAATCACTACTTGACCCAACTACCAGGGCCTGTTGCACTCTTTTTATGTAAATGTCTCCTTTTTCTACTTGAGGGTTAGGTGGTGATTTGGGCTTGTGAGCTGGATCTGGTACTCTCAGAGTTGAGCAAGGACACCATTGGACAGTGTGGTTGTTCATGGCCTGTCCTTACATTTATATCAAGGGCCGTTACCTACAAGCCCAAAACTTTGTTTCTCTGATTAAAAGTTTTATTAGTTATACAAAGTTTTTCTATGATACCTCAATAGTCCGTTGTCGTCCAGCGGTTAGGATATCTGGCTTTCACCCAGGAGACCCGGGTTCGATTCCCGGCAACGGAACTTTTTGAGATCAATTGTCTTTTTTTGTTCCCCCCTCCCTTGTCTAGGAGTGTTTTGCTTGCAGGCTTGCAGCATTGGCTGTCTCTAGTTGAATATCTATAGAACTTTATATTGGATTATATTTGGAAGGAAATGAACAACCGAATTTTGAAGGGGCGTTCTTGCTGCCCTCCAACTATCACGGTATCACCCTAACAGACTTTGTTCTACATATTTCAAGCCGTCGATTGCCAGCCAAGGAGTATGCTTGATTTCCTCTTTTTTCTTTTGGGATTGTTGGCTTGTTTAAGTTTTTGTCTTTGGATATTCTATGATTTTCTTGTTGTTGGTTTGATTTTATGACCTTTTATTGTACAGTGTACTTAGGGCTAGGGGTAGTATTTCAGCGTGAGTAATCGAGAACCACACCTACTGACACTATTGGTTTAATCAACAACAATTATATCTCCCCAGACCGCCAATTATATCTCTCCAAACCGCCAATTATATCCAATTGAATGACTTCTCTCTTCTCTTTTTTCTTTTTCTAGTTTTTTTTTCATTTGTCAGTTACACGTTAATGATCTTATTTAAATGTTTCTAAAACATGTTGATGAGTTGTGACATGTTTATTATTAACAAAAACTAACATTTTGGAAGTCACATATTCGAAACTCACTTTTTATATAGATGAGGTGAGGGATAAAAAAATATTCTCAAACATGATAAAATTTCCTTATTTCTAAGTCTTAAAGTTCAAGATTAAAATGATATCGAACAATCAAGTCTTTAAGATTTATCAAACCCCTCACGTTTCATAGATGATAACACCCGAACATTCAATGATTCTCCGGCCAATGCAAATTATTAATCATATTCAAATGTGTATTAAGTTATTAACAATATGTGAATCTCTCTGACCGGAGTACGTAATTGCTCCAGCTTTTCAATCAAAATCGAATTGCAAGTCTCAAGTCAATGGTGTACGAAATGCCACGTGACCATTTTCATTATGTCCATCGTGGCTTAAAAGGCACCAGCCCATTTCTCTACGTACCAGTTACCACACCCCCTCCCATCGGCCTAACTCGAACCTTTAGGACTAATCTTTAGAGAGAAAGTGATAAAACTTGAGGTTTTGCCATATGAAACGTGTTAGGAAATCGATCACAAAATTGCAATGGAATATTTGTAGACAGGAAGGTTGAATTAAGAAGCAGTACTTGGTGAAAATGGTTAGTTAACTTTAATAGATCAAACTTGGTCAATGGAGGAATAACATTGCTATTGTTTAGGTTTTCTAGTGCTACAATGGAGGAATAATGTCATTGATTAAATGAGAGTCCAATTATTATCCATGAAATTCTTCTTAAACATCATTGGATATCTCCAAGAAATATTAGTTCTTCCTCCTCATCTAATGTGACAAATTACGAGCATGATCGCTAAGCGGCTAAGGTTACCAAGTTATTTATATAAAAAAAAACATTATCGTTGTTGTTCTGTAGTTTACAAACTTAGATCATAATTACTATTATATTCTTACATTTGGACTTTTAAGGACTTTCTTGGTTTAATCTTATATACATTTGGCTAATTAGTGGCATTATCAATTTGACATCATTTGTAGAACATCGGATGACAATACTTTATTACATTATTTCTTTATCCTATAAAGTTGTCAATTTTTTTTTTTGAAATGGGACATAAATGTTCTACCACAAACTGTCAATAAACTCCACATCTATCCCATGATTCGAATTCAAATGAGAGCTCTCCAAATTTTAAATAAATCACAAGTTCACAACAAACACTAATATCAAACGCCTAGACTTTGATAACAAATTATTATCAACATAACTCACATATAGGTATTCAACATGCGGATATTTACACTTTAGGCATCATCGTTTGGTTGATTTGTAGAAAAGAAAAAGAATATTACCAAGGCTATAGTGGTCATTGCCTCATTGGAAGCACAAGTTTTATCTTGGTAGTGAATGGTGAATCAGTAATTTCGGGGAGATAGAAACTTTTTATAATGCTGATGCCCAATTGCCCACGAGCTTTACCTTGTTCTCTGTCTACTACTTTTTAATGCCTGCGCTTCCCATATCGTCCTCCACTGCGACGCCGAGAAACATAAAACTAAGAGTAGCAGCCCCCAAAATCCACTCAGAGATATAAAAGATAAGCCGGAAAACCAAAGCTCCGAGCTAGAGCAACAGCAATATGTGGCGGTGCGTTTCTCGGGGACTTGGCGTTCCTTCTTCCAAGAGATCAATCTCCAATGACTCGCTTAGATCTCACTTCTCCAGACTCTTCTCCACTGAATCGGTACGATCACTCTCTCTCTTTCTAAATCTTAGGCTCTCAATCTTCGGCTTCGATCATTGATTTACTTTTTTGATTTCCGTAGCTTCGTTGAAATTTAATCCGGTTCTAGCTGATTTATGTCGTATTTACATATGTATATTCCTGTACTTGTTCTGTTTGGCCGTCGAGAATTAGCTGTGAAATGAAGGAATTTGACCTTTGCGAGTGTCTAACTCTCCATTTTCTCATATTTAGGAAGTCGCCAATTCACTGAAACGAGCTCGACGTTGATAAATGGCTTAGCCTTTTAATTTATTCCAGTTCAGATTTTCTGTGATTCATGTTGCGACCTTTAGTTATTCAAATACTCTATTGGTGCAGCTGATTAGTCTTTAATATAGGTGAAAGTTTAGTTCTCTAGCTTGTGATCGATTGTATTTGGTAATGAGATATGTGTTGTTGCTTTGGCAGGCTACAGGACGCTCATCTTATACTGTGGTGGATCACACGTATGATGCCGTGGTGGTCGGGGCAGGTGGTGCTGGGCTGAGAGCAGCCATTGGACTTTCAGAGCATGGATTTAACACGGCTTGCATTACTAAGCTTTTCCCAACTCGTTCACACACTGTTGCAGCCCAGGTATGAGATGTTGCAATTTGATGTTACTGTTGCATATAGCTTCATTGAGTTGATGTGTCTATGTAAAATGTGTAGCTTTGAGTTGAATATGCTCTGTGTTTGTTGAGCTGTGTGTAGGGTGGTATAAATGCTGCATTGGGGAATATGACTGAGGATGACTGGAGGTGGCACATGTATGACACAGTGAAGGGAAGTGATTGGCTGGGTATGTTTCTTGTTAATCTTGACACGTCTATAATTTCTCATTTTATGTTTGGGTTGGGGTTGGGTTTTCTACAGGAAACTGTTGCCTGTGTAGATTATAGGGACTTATTCCATTTTTGCTGTATAACCCAATGCGCACTTGCAGGCAGACAATGGGGTTTTATGACTACTTTTACATCTATGTATCTTTCAGTTGTATATTGACATATGGTTTTTTTTTATCCTGTAGGTGATCAAGATGCCATCCAGTATATGTGTAGAGAGGCTCCAAAAGCTGTGATTGAACTTGAAAATTATGGATTGCCTTTTTCTCGGACTGAAGATGGAAAAATATATCAGCGTGCATTTGGTGGTCAAAGCCTTGACTTTGGAAAAGGTAAGATGATCGTCCATGTATGCTTGAAGTTGGTATATCTTATCTCATGGTCTCTTTGAAAGCTGTCTGACAGTGGTTACCTTTACTTTATCTTGTTACTTGTAGGTGGACAGGCATATCGCTGTGCTTGTGCTGCCGACAGAACTGGGCATGCTCTATTGCATACTCTCTATGGACAAGCGATGAGGCATAATACACAATTTTTTGTTGAATATTTTGCTCTGGATCTTTTAATGAACAGTGACGGTAAGTTAATGAACAATAGCTACATGCTTAAAATGGGTTTCTATGACCACAAGTTGCAATTTCTATACATAGCCAGTACACATCAAATGTTAAAAAGTGCTGTTATAATCATATGCTCTTATAATTTACTACTTTCAGTATCTTGTTTTAAATGCAGTATGGTGAGAAGCCCTTTTCCATTTAAAGTGTATAAATTGATTTCAGATGTTTATTTTTGATGCTTTGGCATATTGTGTGTTCCATTCATTTATTCCCTGGACTTGATGCTCGTTGGTATCTTGTTATGAAATGTTCATCTTGTGCTGAAATCCACGTACGAAAATATGTTAAAAAAAAAAGATTATTGTTTGTATGTCCAGAGTGTGTGATGTTAAGTTAATTGATTATTGAAATTGGGAATTCAGGGAGTTGCCAAGGAGTTATTGCATTAAATATGGAAGATGGGACTTTGCACCGGTTCCAAGCTTCATCGACAATTTTGGCCACAGGGGTAATTTTTCGTCTGCTTTCCCTGTTGGATATAATATATGTCATTGACGTTCAGCCGATCTCAATTAAGCAATAATATCTCTTGTGTTTCTCACAGGGTTATGGTAGAACATACTTCTCTGCAACCTCAGCACATACTTGCACTGGAGATGGCAATGCCATGGTGGCACGTGCTGGGCTCCCACTTCAGGTATGATTAAGACCTTCTTAATCTTTGGATCTTCTGTAGGCTTTGCATGTTACCCCTTATGTATTTTCTTGTTGGCATATACCTTCTGCAGGATTTGGAGTTTGTGCAGTTTCACCCTACTGGTATATATGGTGCTGGATGCCTCATCACTGAAGGTTTGTATCTCATCAGTTTTTGATACATTTATATGTCAATACTACTTTTGGTTTTCATGCTCTGATATGTCATCTTATCTTTCAAATATCTTGTTATCTGGTTCTCCAATTGCAGTTCATTAGAAGTTGAAGAATGCTAATTTCTGGTTATTTTTGCAACTTGTAGGATCGCGAGGGGAAGGTGGTATTCTTAGAAATAGTGAAGGTGAGCGATTTATGGAACGATATGCCCCAACAGCAAAAGATCTTGCTTCTAGAGATGTTGTGTCAAGATCTATGACTATGGAAATCCGGGAGGGTCGTGGTGTAGGTATGGTGTGCTCTAAATTGACCTTAACTATTATCCTGTTGACTCTGCTGTATTATCTATCTGTTCAAAATTGGCATACAGTGTTTCGGTTGTTGGCTTTGTATGCCCTATTTCTTTGTGTGTCTGTTTTGGTAACTGTTACAGTTGTTTTGATCAGGACCTTTGAAGGACCATATCTATCTCCACTTGAATCATTTGCCCCCAGATGTACTGAAGGAGAGGCTTCCTGGTATCTCTGAAACTGCTGCCATTTTTGCTGGAGTCGATGTTACAAAAGAGCCTATTCCTGTCTTGCCCACTGTACACTATAATATGGGTGGAATTCCAACCAATTACCACGGAGAAGTATGAGTTGATATATTTTATGTCGACTAGGCACTTGCTATTTAGTCGAGGGCCTAAAATTAAGTTTATGTGAAATTCTGCTTTCTTCACCAACATGTATTTTTTGTCTTTTCAGGTAGTTACCATTAAAGGTGATAATGTAGATGCGGTAATTCCTGGGTTAATGGCAGCTGGGGAGGCGGCCTGTGCATCTGTTCATGGCGCCAATCGGCTTGGTGCAAATTCACTCCTCGACATTGTTGTATTTGGCCGTGCTTGTGCAAATAGAGTTGCAGAGATCAGCAAACCAGGTAACTTTATTTCCGTGAACTGAAGATAATGGAATAATGAAATGTGCAAATAACTTAAAAATGTCTCTACTTTATCTTGTATAGGGGAGAAACAAAAGCCTCTGGAAAAGAACGCTGGTGAGAAGACCATTGCATGGTTGGACAAATTGAGGAATTCAAATGGCTCACTGCCAACTTCAAAAATTCGATTGAATATGCAACGAATAATGCAAAATAATGCTGCTGTGTTTCGCACACAAGAGACATTAGAAGAAGGTATTCACCTATTCAGTCTCTCATTTTACAAAAATCTATAACTATTATATATTGTGCAATTTAGTCCCTTTTCTGGGCACATTAAATGGCTTTGTTGCATTCTCCTGTGAATCAACATGTGACCATTATCTCAGGCAGGTTGGAGATTGATTACTGTTTAAACTTTTATTCACTCCTTTTTCTGTGTTCCTCCTGCAGGCTGTGATTTGATCGACAAGGCATGGGAGAGTTTTAATGATGTTCAAGTGAAGGATCGGACTTTGATATGGTGAGATGTTGCACATGAGGATGTGGATCCACAATAATTTACATTATTTAATTCATGAGCTTATAATCCAAATTTTTTTTTCAGGAACTCTGACTTGATAGAGACTATAGAGTTAGAAAACCTTTTAATAAATGCCTGTATCACCATGCATTCTGCTGAAGCCAGGAAAGAGAGCCGAGGAGCACATGCACGTGAAGATTTCACGGTTAGTGCTGTTTCTTTTTGTTAGAATTGTTCTTTCCTTTACACTACATAATGAGATTTATTCTGGTTTTGCAGAAAAGAGATGATGAGAATTGGATGAAACATACTTTGGCGTAAGTTCCCATCCCATTGAATAGTAATATTAATTTAAGAGTAAATATGTGCTTTGCTGGTTTCATAGTTAAAATTGGACATGACTGAGTAGTCACAAAACTAACTTAAACACAGTTCTGTTTTATAAGTAAGACTGTTATAATCGAAGAAAGTATTTTTCCTATATGATGGATCATAAAATCAGCCTGCAGAATTTAAACCAATCTCATGGTCATTCCTGTAAATGATAGTGGTTGATAAACTTTCTTGCTGACACCTCTTACCATGAAGATCTATTATAAATGTTCTTCGTTTAGCTGTCCATTTTAACTGGGAATGTATGGGGGAATATCTAGTTATGTACTGTTGAATTCCAATTATTTACTCTAAATTACGTTGATTCGGGTTGCAGATACTGGGAAAATGAGAAGGTTCAACTAGACTACAGACCAGTTCACATGAACACATTAGACGATGAAGTTGAAACCTTCCCTCCTAAAGCTCGTGTCTACTGAGACATCTGCTCATTTATAGTTATGCAGATTATCCTTTTACAGGCATGTAGTGATTCCATAAGAAGAAAATAATTGTTGTAGGTACAGCATTTTGACCAATAATTGGTGCTGTGTTAGTGATCAAAGGTTTCTAATAATTTCAATCAGAGATTGGAAAATGTATCCGCTGCCGTGGAGAATATTTCTCTGAATAGATTTACTTTAATGAGCAGTTTTGTGTATTCAATTCCCAGCAAATTCATGTATTACCATGTTTCGATTTTGAGCCTCGGAGCCTGTCATGGCAATTTGTTGGACTTGGACTTGTTGTGCATAGTGACAATAGGAAGCCTACATTTGTCAAAATAGCCTCTGTAAAATGTCTGGACTAGTGGACTTTCTATGCAGAATGTAGCGATCGTTTGCAGGTAAAACGAGATTTAGGATTCATCCATTAAAATAGTTGGCAAATCCCTAATTAAACTAGGGATATCTTCACTATCATAGACCCAAAAAAGCAGAAGGTATTCTAGTAGTTCATTGATTGAGATTTGAGTTTGAATCATCTTCTCCTTTTAACCTTTCTCATATGAGTACCTGCACAAATATCAACTTAGTCAAACGAGCGCACAGAGTCAAAAACAACTCTTCCACTAGCTAGTTGCTACTTGCTTGCTTGGTGATTAATTTATTTAGGTATGAACTATGAAGCTAAAACCCTAGAAATCCTTTTCTCTTTGAGCATCCCCTAATTATTTAAATTCGATAAGCAACTCATGTGTGGACTATCTGATCTAGATCCACCACTAAATCACATCCCCTGGGACTAAAACATTTTCTTATTTAACCCATTCTATCTGACAAAATAAAACCAAAAAAATTAACAGTTTATTAGTCCAAATGCAACATTATCAAACTATTATATGACTTGCAACCTTTATTAAACTCACTAGGAAAAAAGCGAAAAATAGCATCAGTCCAAAACACAGCTAATTATTATATTGGATTAGCAAACATCATATTCAAAGGACAAACGACATGAAGCCAAGTGGGTTTTTTTTTTTGTGGGTCTGAAAGTGGGTTATATAATTGTAGCCGTTATTTCTCTATGATTAAGATTGATGACTGTAATTCTAATGACTAATGAGTACTTGTTTACGAAAAGGTTAACAAAGATGTGGAAATTAATTAGAAAACTATTGACAATATTTGGAAATATATGCAGGATTTGAGGAGAGTATGAAATGAAATGAGTACTTGTTTGATTTTTGCTATGAGGGGGTAACAGTGTCTCCCACTAGCAACGATCGATCCAACATGTATTGTAGTCCAACAAAAAGTCATTATTGTCTATTATACTATATTCTTCATATGTTAAGGTAACGATAGACTAATTATGTACTGTGATGAATAATTTTACACGTAGATAAAAAAAATTTAAACTAATTTGTATGTATCACACAAAATGTTGGTTTAGGTTATAAGTTCTAATCTTCTTTCCTATTTTGATGAAGAAAAAAAATACCAATATTTGTTTTTTTTTTCGATGTTTTCGTAAATATGGACAACTGATCTAGTATTCCATTCATAGCATTTAATAATTTCTTTTGGAATCAAAGAAAGAAAAAAATTGTAGTCTAAATTGGTAAGCAAGCTTAAAAAAGTAAGTGTGTTGCACGCCGCACATTATTAGCGAAAATACTTAAGTACATGATCAAGCAGCATTCAATATTTGAATTCCCATTCCCCCACTTCATGACCACTGGTTAAAGTAATTAAGTGAAAATAGAATGGTCCAAGTCTCCTCTCTTTCAAATTGGTGAATCTTTGTATTCAATAATAGTCTTATAATTGGAAACAAATAATTAAATACAATTGATCTCTTTCAAAAGGGATGACCATGCTATTTGTATATCAATACAGTAATGTTAGTGGTTGTTGCTATCATTTTTCAACTTGGTTTCAAACTTTCAACTATGCTTACAAGAGTGACAAGTTACGTATGAATCTTAATCATCCCCTTTCTTAAGTTGCTTACTGCTAATTACACTAAATCTATATCGGACACAATTAATAAAGTATTTCTGTTTCAATTATACGTATAATTTTTGTCTTTCTCACAACATGAATGCAAAATTTTATTTATCTCGTAATGTTCTCGAGTCTTGCATCAAGCCTTGAGGGTCAATGCAAAATGATTTCAGCCTTGTAGGATTGCAACCTCTGCTAAAGTTGAAAATATGGATTTAATTAAAACGGAATGTAAACATTTTGGATTTATTTTAGGCTCAAACAAATTTATAAGAATATTTGTAGTAGACTCTCTATCATAACTCTTTAGTTATTTTAGAGAGCCTATTTAGGTTTTCAACTATTTTAACAGCTGCACCAGCCTCCCAAGTGACTCTCTACTTTAGTTTTTAGCTATATGACTCATAAATATAGAGAGCGAGATAAAGCTCTCTATTATTTTTGTTAATTTAATATATTCATTTTTAGTCATTTTGTGTAATTATTAAATACACTTAATCTATTTTTTATTCATTAAAATTTAAATTCAATACTAAGTAAAGTAAAGAGCATTGATGCATATATATTTTCAAATTTGCTAGCTAAAATTTGGTTAAAAAGTAGCTAGCATTGCTAAAGATGCTCTAAAAATCATATACAAAAACTTTGTAATCAATGTATGCAATAATTTTCTTTAATTGCAATGTATGCAATCATAATTTTCTTTAAAATGAATCATGATCAAAGTGGTGAGAATTTGATAACCTGGGTTAATTCACAGTGTGAAAAAGAGAAGGAGAAAAGAGAAATGATAATATGAATAAATAAAGGGTGGACCAACCCAAATTAGAAAGATAAGCTAGCAATGGATTGTTTTGATTTCTTGTCTAATCATCTATCTAGCCAGCGACGGCGGACTAAGACCCCTTTTTATTATTTTTTTGTCTACTTTGGCTTTATTTATAATAATTTGATAATATTAATTAGACAAAAAAATTGTTTTTTTTATAGCATTTTCCAGCTACAACCACTTTCTTCTTAATCCATATCCTATTGAATTATAGTGAATTCATGACGAAAATCAATTCATTTTGTTCGACCCTCGACAAGTATTTCGTTTTTTTTTTATATTCCTTAAGACAATTAATCGAACCAACAAACACTTTAACGGGTCAACAAAAATTTAAATATGAGCAATCAGCTTGTGTATATATTAATATTTTATAAATTTGTTTAAGTAGAGATTTTTTCTTGGACAATTGAAATAGGGAAACAAAATCTTTACTATTTTCCCAACAAAAAATACAATCAAAATAATTCCTTCCTTGACTTGCTCCACTGGTCCATTGGGTGATTAGGTCATGTTTAACAGTCCGAATCGGATTTTTGTTTTTGGAAATCTTTGGAGTACTACTACAAGTCTACTAGGTATTGATGCATTTCATGGACAATATTGAATATATTGCTCAAACAGTCGAAACCCAAAGTACTGAAAACGTAGCAGAACATCTTTAGTGCCGAGTTGACTCGGTCACTCAGTGTGGTACACATTTTGATTTCACAGAGAGAGAGAGAGAGAGAGAGAGAGAGAGAGAGAGAGAGAGAGAGAGAGAGGCGTATTGCCGTATTGACGTAATGCTTGTTTGCCTTGTTCGCTTCTTCTTCCTCGTCAAAATTATCTATCCACCGTTGCTTTTTTCCCCTTGTTGCATTTTCGTTGGTTCAAGTTCACTCAATTGGGCCCACTTCGTACCCACTTTTCCTCATTAGTCTCTAGCACAAGGGGCCCATGTTCCCCCTAGTGGGCCCACCTACCGCCCATAAAGCCCACTCTAAATTTTCACCTTTCCCACGCTCTCTTTCATCAATCTTACTGTGCGCACTTTTTTATCCACACCTTGACTCGCTTGTATTTTTTTACCATTGACCACCAGGTGTCAGCGGCTCGTACAAAGCGCATCCACATCGAGTTTTAACAAAGTGAATCGCCAGGCAAATCTAACGCAGTCAGTTTCCTCTTGCGTGAAACTCAGACCAACGAGCGGCCAGGATCCGCTCAGCTCTTCCCGAAAAGATCACAGTCGATGACGTCACGATACGGGGCCCACCATCGGTCCCCGAGTACAGCGGGCGGGAGGGAAAAAATTACAAACTAGACACGTGGAACTCCGTGACACGCTATTGTCAATATTTGAGATGCTGGGTCCCGCTGTCATATTGGCGCCACGTCACGAAAGGAAAACGAGCTGGAAAAATGGAGGGTTCTAGTACGCCATTTTAATTTTTAATTGTCGTTTTCTTTAGTACTAGGGCTTCGGGCGTCCTTCTCAATTTTAATTTTTAATTATTTTTCCTCTTTTTTTTTTTATAATTATTTTCTTCTGTATAAAATTGGGGTGGGACCCCGTTATTTCGAGGTTCGAAAAATATTTATATTAAAGGTTTTTTACACTAAACCCTCCTCTTTCTGTAGTCTCTACTCTCTACTAGCTCAGCAAAAACCAACTTGTGATCCCGTTGTTTCTGGGCCTTCGGTAGTGTCTCTGTGTATGTACTCAGTACTCTCTCTCTCTCTCTCGCTCTCTAGTCTCTTAGTATATATAAAGTCCTCACTCTCGGTTATATTGTCTCCTTAATTCTTACTTGTAATGTGAGTGCAGTGTTTTCCGGCGAGATTTGGCCGGAGAATGGCTTATATGTGTACGGACAGCGGCAATCTAATGGCAATTGCTCAGCAAGTCATCAAGCAAAAGCAACAGCAAGAGCAACAGCAGCAGCAGCACCACCATCAGCAGCAACTCACTACTGCCTTTTCTCTCTCTGCTCCATGGCCCAACAACAACACTCATCACGCTGCTGCTCCCAATTTGGGGTACGGCTTAGCCGGCTCGGGTTTTTCCGACCCATTTCAGCTGCCAGGGAGCTCCGACTCCACCGTCGGAGAGCCCGGGTTTCCTTTCCCGACCCTGGATCATCACCACTCGTCCAGCGCCGGGTTCAGGTTCTCGGATTTGGGTGGCGGACCGGCCGAGTTCGACTCCGACGAGTGGATGGACAGCATAATAGGCGGTGGGGATTCAACGGATAGTTCCAACCTGCCCTCTGTGTGCGACGCGTGGCAGAGCAATGCTGCTGATTTCGGTATCTACGCCTCTGATCCGTTTGCTCCCTGCCCGAGTCGACTCGGCGCTCCTTGTTCCTCGCCTTCCGATCTCAACCGAATCATATTCTCCGAAGCCCAGAACCAGAACCAGAAAAGCCCTAATCTCCTACCCCAATTGCCAGCGTGGACCCCACCTCCACCGCCACCGCCGCAACCTCACTCTATAGCCGTTAAAGATGCCAAATCAGCAAACCCTCCTGCTCAGCCTCCAACTTGCCGCAACGAAAACGACGCCGTTGGTGTCTCCTCGAGGTCGCCCGAGATCGAATCAGCACCGCCGCTGCTAAAAGCCCTACTGGACTGCGCCCGAATCCTCGAATCCGAACCGGAGCGTGCAATCAAATCGCTGATTCGACTCAGAGAGTCCGCCTCAGAGCATGGAGATCCAACAGAGCGAGTCACTTTTCACTTCACTGAGGCTCTATACAGCAGAGTCTCTCTGCAACCAGAGAAAAGCTTGACCGCGTACGACACCAGTTGCGCAGAAGACTTCACGCTCTCTTACAAGGCCTTGAACGACGCTTGCCCTTATTCCAAGTTTGCTCACTTGACGGCGAACCAGGCAATCCTCGAAGCCACCGATAGGGCGACCAAGATTCACATAGTCGATTTCGGAATCGTCCAAGGTGTCCAATGGGCCGCTTTGTTGCAGGCTTTGGCTACTCGGTCCACCGGGAAGCCCAGTAGAATTCGGATCTCCGGTATACCCGCTCCGTCTTTGGGAAACTCTCCGGCGGCTTCTCTTTACGCTACAGGGAATCGACTTTCTGAGTTTGCTAAGCTTCTGGAGCTGAATTTCGAGTTCGAACCGGTGCTGACTCCGATTCAAGAGCTTGACGAATCTTGCTTCCGGGTCGACCCGGACGAATTCTTGGCGGTGAACTTAATGCTCCAATTGCACAACCTCCTGGACGAATCTACAACCGGCGTTGAAGCAGCTCTAAGACTCGCCAAATCGCTGAACCCGAAGATTGTAACTTTGGGCGAGTACGAAGCAAAATTGAACCGGGTCGGGTTCTTGGGCCGGTTCAAGACCGCATTGAAGTACTACACAGCAATGTTTGAATCATTGGAGCCAAACATGACCCGAGACTCGCCGGAGAGGCTCCAGGTGGAGAGGCTTTTGCTGGGCCGTCGTATTGCCGGTGCGGTCGGGCCAGAGGAACCAGGAACGAAACGACAGCGTTTGGAAGACAAAGAGCAATGGAAGTACTTGATGGAATGCTCGGGTTTTGAGCCAGTAACTCTCAGCCATTACGCAGTGAGCCAGGCCAAGATTCTTCTCTGGAACTACAATTACAATTCTTCGTATTCTCTGATTGAATCTCCACCTGGGTTTCTTTCTTTGGCGTGGAACGAAGTCCCTCTGTTCACTGTTTCTTCATGGCGTTAATGGGTCTTGCTTAGATTGGTTTTCACCAGGTCTTTTATCTCTGGTGCTGAGCCTTTCAGCTTCAATACGCCATTGACGTACAATCTAGCTGGGTGCCTCCTCTTGTTCGTCATCAGATATGGAACTCAGAACTTAAGTAGTGAAACTTACAGTTAGTATTCATTTTTATTTAAGCATATAAAACCACTTCTGGGCCACAATTTGGTTGTTAATTTTGTAGCTTGTTCTTAGTTTTCTTCTGCTTCTTTTTGTTTTCAGTTGGGGATTTCCTTGGTTCTTACAAGTTTGAGAGACTGAAATATGACTAATTGTAAAAATGGGCATTCAAAATCGATGGGGAAGATGGGTTCTGTCCCCTGAGATTTCTGTAATTCTGTATGTAAATTTAAATCTTCATATCGGATTTAGTTTCATTTTCTTTGTCCTGTGCTTATGTCATTAGGCCACATATTTTAAAGACCTGCAGAACCTGTAGGAGCAGAGATATCTGACAGTGTTAATTGCCTCAATATCTACCAGGTTCTGAGTGTAAATAGTGTTTGATGAGGACCCGGATTGAGACTAGTAAGATCACTGCCACAAAATCTTGCTTCTGCTGCTGAACTTTTAAAGGGTTTGTAGCTTTGGTCTCTTGCTTCTATAATCAATTTCCTTAAACGCTTGTAAAATGACAATGACTTGGATTTGCGAAGTGTGATGTGTAAATGTGTGTGTCAATGGGGCCATGTTTGCTTTGCCTAGCTTTGATTGTGATTTCAATGGCTGTCTCTTTCTCTCTGCGATCAATCACATTCTCACTGGCTCTTGTTGCTTAGTTGAGATAAATAGCTAGGGGGAGGTTCGTCTTCTTTTATTGGTATGTGCACACAAATTTCAATGGACCAAAGCAAAGCAATGCATGACAAGGAAGGCAGTGAATGATAATGCTGCTTATTATGGTCCGAGTGATTGAGACCATTCAAAAGGTTCGTAGTAAAAGGAACGTTTGAGGGTTTATGGAAAATTGATTTGCCTCGGTTGGTTTTGGGGTCCCCATAGAAATCACTGTGTGGGGGGTTTGGTATAAGTCTCTTTCAATCTCTTACTAAGTTTACTGGGAAAATACAAACCCTTCTCTCTTGGATTTGCACTAATGTCATTCTCATAAAACCGAGATTGATCAAATTGTTGAATTGAATTCATATCTTGCTTAAGATACGTTGTGTGCTCAGAGTGATGGGGCTTACATAGACAACACAATATACCAATTTATTGAAGCAAATTATTCTAAGAAAGAACCCCATTTATTGAAATTAATAAACCCTGGCCCAAGAGGAAGACCAATGTACTAGAAATAGGATTGATCATCATTACCCGATTTGGAAATTTAGTTTTTTGGGTACTAAGGCCTGGTTTTGGAAACTTGCACAACTGGCCAGCCAACCCAGGCTCTGATTAACTAGTTAAGTAGTTCATGTTGGTAAATTTGTACATCACTAAGTATTGAAGTAATAAGCTTAATGCCTCACACACACAATAGCAAGTTCAAATGCATAGAATGCTAGACAAACACTTCAAAAAAATTAAAATTCAAACTAAGATGAGAATCAACATTATGTGTCAACATAAACGCATACATCCTAATTTTTTTCTTTCAAAATTCTTCACGACTTTATTTATGCACTCACTATTCCACCAAAATATTACACATCTACTATCGGTCGATTGCGACAAAGATTTATTGTTCATAATTTTGACTTGTTTTGAGATCTTTGTTTTACTTTGGCTCATGTGATGATCTTAAAAAATATACAAAATGTATGTAGCCAATTATATAACGGTAATAGTCCGTGGTTAAATATTTGGCAGTTGGGATAAAAATTTGGAAGTTTTATACAACGGTAATAAAATAGTCCGTGCCTCCGTGGAGATTGTAGGAGTCACCACCTTGACTGGGATTTAGCCTTACATTCAACTTTGGACAGTGCAATGAGTACGAATGGCCTCTGTTTTTTGTGTCAGGACCCGACCTCCCTACACGTACGCACACACTGTACTGTGAATCAGCGATTGTGAGTTTGACGAGTTTGGCCGGTGATTTTAGCACAGCTCGTTTCAGGGATTTGCATTCGATGACGTCATGTTGCTGCAGCCGGTCGGGTGGTCCACCGGTTCATGGGAGACAGAGGTGATGGTACAGCGGTGTACATTAAGGTGACATTGCCAGCAATAGTGTTGCTCAACTGAGTCGTATACATCACCTTATTGCTGGTATACTATTGCAAATTAACCAAAATCTGATATGGGCCAAATTTGATTCGGCGTGATCGATAGTGGTCACATTTGGACCTCACTTGGGTCCTAAGCCCTTGCCCTATGCTACTAGTTTAGTTACAGATCCATCAAATTTTCTGGTCTACATTTCGACATTTCTCTTTCAATCCTTGAACGTACGTGTCTATCCGATCCCTACGGGTCATTACACGAACCCGAACTCCTGGTAGCACTTACTAAAATGAGGATCAAGTCCTATAGAACCGGACATACTTACCTATTTAGTGAGTTCATGGCTTTCTTCCGACGTATATTTACTGGTGCATCCTCATCAGTTTTTCTTCGTGTATAAATAGACAGCAGCAGAAATCGTAAAGATGCAGAAGATGATTCATGCAATCAGATCAGTGATCAGAACCCAGTCACCGACGTCAAACTTGGGCCGTAAAGGTTCTCGGGTCGGATTCATCCGGCAGGCCACAACAACTGTGTCGAGTAATTCTGGTAGCAAACACAACATGGACAAGGCAGATAACCCAAATCAGAAGACTGGGACTGGGTAAGTTGCTCTTTTTTTCCTTCCCTTTTTTCTGGTACGTATATGTGATTAGGGTATAGTGCAAGTGACCAGCTAGAAAAATCTTGACCAAAGAAATATTTCAAAGTTTGGGTTGATTTGTTTTCAATCACCATTTATGTAACCAAGGCAACTTTACTATTGGTGTTGATGATTATTAGGGACGTGATGTCTCATTCATTTGGGGACGGGTACGCGACTCGCTCCGATGAAGAAGGATTTGGAGGGGTATATAGCGATAACCAGTCGCTTCCTAATAAGATTGAGCAGGATCAACTCATCCATGAGAACAACCCTGCTTATGACAAGACTCAGGGAAGTGAAGTCAAGGAGAAGGAGAGAGCTCGTCACCAACCCAATGCATAAACATGTATAGAAGGGAAGCAATGGAGCGCGCCCTAGCTGTTGCCATTGATCTTTTATATTTCTTATTCATTTTTGGAGTCCTTTAATTAATTACTGGGAGATTTTCCTCGTTAAGAGGACGGTTAAGTTATATAAACCGAGGGAAAATATTTTCTTTGAAAATCAAAGCTACCTGTGAGTTTTTTTCTTTAATTTCAGTTGCAAGCTACGACCCATGGTTGTACATCTACTGTTCTATAATTGCACTACATGCATGAGCTTATAGAATTCTCATTCGGAGAAATGAAAATAAAAACTAGGTTAGATTAATTAGGTTGGTACATGGGTTTGAAATATGGTCGGTCCATTCTTAAAATGTAAGATCCATGCTAAATTGCTAGCTACTAAATGCAATTTTACAAAGGGTCTTACTTTTAGGGTGTGCCAAATACCTTTTTTTGGTGCGTTTACTCAACTTAGATGACGTTGAGAATGACTCGGCCGCAGAGAAAAAAGGATGAGAAATTAAGATGAAAATGAAGTGAACATGAGTCACTCTTAGAAGAGATGTATGTGTCTTTAATGACATAAGCATATAAGAATTTGAAGGTGTTTGTTTCGCCTTTTGAATTATTGCACTCTCATGAACAATTTTGGTATAGAAACACAATTTTCAATTAACGGAATTTAGTACATATTCCACACACATGATGAGAACAAAGGAGTCCCTCTAAATTTCTCCTATGTGCTACATAAATTGTATCCTCCTTCATATTATTATACACATACAATATAGTGCGTAACAACTTTTATCTATCCTCTCGAAAAAAAAAAAAAAATTTGTAGACATTACAAGTATCTCTAGTAAACGAATGAACTGAAAGTATCTTATCTCTCCTCTATGGTTTTGTGAGAGTTTATCTAGTGAGAACCTCTTAAATGAGGACTATTTGAGGACTTTTTTATTAATGGCTGTGATATATATTTTTCGATCACATCTCGAGAAATCAACCGTTCAATGTCAAGATATTTATGAGTAGATCACTTCTACAAATTTTCAACAAAATTTGAAATCGTTAAGGTACCAAACTAGACCAAATAAATGAACGAACCAAATATGTCAATTTTGAACCATTCATATTCATAAATGGTAAATCACAATTATATATGACCTAACGATTTTAGATTTCATTGAGAATTTATAGAAGTGATATACTCATAAATATCTAAATATTGAACGGTTGATTTGTCAAAATGTAATAAAAAAGTATGTCTACTAGAAAAGTCTTCAAGTGATCCTCATTTAAGAGGTTCTCACTAGAGAACTTTCCATGGTTTTGTTCCGGAGAGAAAGATATTGGGGTGGTACGTGTCCCTTATCTTGTTGCAGGGAAGATATTTGAGATGTGCGACAGCAGAGTTCAAAGCCCACGTAAGGTTTTCTCTCCCAAACCTCGACACGCGTCCTTACGATCCCTACGTGTCGTGGCACCAAAGCTCGATCTTCCTTACTGCTAGTAGTACTTACTAACACCAACTAACAATTCTCAAGCAGTCCCCTAGATTGCCAGAACAAGATTTTTTTTCTTTTCACCGTCGTAAATTTACCGATCATTGTTTCGCTCCGGCTATAAATAAAAACAGAGGAAATCCAAGAACGCTGAAGATGATTAATGCAATCAGATCGATAAGAACCCAGTCACCAGCTCTGACAATCACACCATCTCTTCACCCAGCAAATTACTTGGCCCGGAAAGCCTCTCGGGTCGGATTCAGGCAGGCCTCCACCACAACTCAGCCGACTGAACCGGATAGCGAGCCTGACATGGGCGACAAACAAGAAGATAACCCACCCAAGAAATCTGGGTGAGTGACCATTTTTTCGAACTTGTCGGTAAATTTATTCGAGTCCATTAATTTGAGTTTGATATATATACATATATGATCGGTATTAGGGACTTGATGTCTAACTCTTTCGGGGAAGGTTATGCATCACGGTGCGACGATGATGGATTTGGGGTGATATATGGAAGGCACGAGTCGGCTGCTGAGGTCGAGAAAGAACAGCTTATCCATGAAAACCACCCTAATGATGAGACACAGGGAAGCGAGGTCAAGGAGAAGGAGGCAGCTCGACACCAGACCAAGGAATCAGCTTAATCAGGATACTCTGGTGGAGTAACGCGGCGGTCTTCTATACGATAATGCTTTGTTTTCGAATTTCGATTCAAGTCTTTTTTTTTTCGTTTTGTTCCAGTTCTCTGTTTTTGAAGAACGCATGGACGGCAATTTATATATTTTCTGTAGTATAGTAATGAGTATATGACTAATCATCTGTATATATTTTCTTTCGAAACCATACCATAAATATATATATGGTATACGTAGAACGCATGGACGGCAACTTATATATGTAGCAGTAATGAGTATATGACTGATCATATGTATATATTTCCTTTCGTATTCTATGGTATAGTTTGGACGACAACTTCTATAATACTCTGTTTTTGTTTTCGGCTACCTTGAGGTGCTCGGCCGGCCGTGAGCAAAACTGTACATAAATCATAGTGGTCTTCTCTTTCTTTTGAGTAACTAAAAATATGTACAGAAAATGGAGGAACATGGGCTGCTTAGCAAACCCAAACACAACATGGGCTTACGCAAGGTCTTGTTTTCAAATGAAATTGCATCCTATTTTAGTTTAGGTGCGCAAGTTATATGTACCGTGGTTTATGACCCATACAAGGCCTGGATATATGGAAAGCTTGGGCCAGTCGGTGTTGTTAAAATCAATGGCCCAAACACCGAATAATCTAGAAGGAGCATGGTGTAGGATTTGTTGAAAGTTGAAACCTAATTATCGCTGCACCACGTGTTTCGGACAAAAAGGTCATGTCCCCATCTGGAGGCGGCAATTTTGGTTGTCGTGTTTGATACGGTCAGCACATGAAAATTGCCCAGCAACTACGCAATGCCCAACTGTCCCCAACGCATCAGATACGTGCAATTTAATACCACCGCTTCGTGGCGAAGGAATCTGGCCGTCCATCGAGAGGATAACATTGCAATCCTAACCGTCCATCCCATGCCGCGATTTCTATAAAAAGATAGGGATCGGTGTAGAAAGGTATACCATTAAACGCGTTTGCGTTCTCTCACCTCTTCGTCATCGCAACAGCCGCCTATGTTCCCCATCTCTATTCCTTCAGATCTCTTCTGTATGGATTGTTTCCTCTGTTTAAGGATCCGGGATTCGACTAGATCTGCTCGAGATCTTCATGGTGATGGTGGATTTGGGACGTGAAGCTTTCATTTTCAGTTAAACGGCTTCAGCTGGTGTTCTTATGGTACTACGTAGATTTACAGGTTGGAGTATGCTTCCCTTCTGTTTAATTTCGCTCTCTTTATGCTTTTGTTTTGTTTAATTTCGTTTTTATGTGCTTGCTTCGTTTAATTTCATTGTATATTGCTGTCGTTTACCTTTGTTCTCAAGATCTGCAACGAATTTTATCCTTTCTTCGATTACTGAAAGATGTTCTTTGTGTTCATAAGCTGTGACGAGCTGTAATGATGGAGCTAGTGTCAAACCCGAAGAGGTCTCGTGCCTTGGCGTTTCTACGGCAGATCCAACCTCGTTTCAGCCTTAGATTCGATTATTTGTTGGCTTCTACCCAATTATTGGTTTTACTGAATTGGCACGATTGTAATTTGACAATTTGTGAGCTCAAGGGGAAAGCTGGGATTTGGAATCAGGATGTATAAGAAATCGGGACGATAGGCTTAGTGGATGAGCCGAGTCCTGGACCGATCTTTGTCATCCGACCTTTGCCATGGCAGGTGCGCTTGCATGGCAGGTCAAAAAAAAATTAATAAAAAAGAGAGATTTTTTGGTTCGAGGGGGAGACAGCATGGGTTTTTTTTTTGCCCAGGGTCTCTTCCCCTCTGTGTGGTGTGTGTCCTGCTTGCATGCTTTCTTTACTCTTTTATATTTGCTCGTTCTGCTCATCCCAGCCAGACGAATCTCAGATTCTGGACAACTCCGACAACTCCAAAGGTATCATCTGCATAATTCTTCTCTTCATTCTGGCACTAATATTCTCCCATTAGATATCAATCTGGGACCTCACAATTACTTTCGTGCACACACTACGTATTTCTTTCAATAAAAACATTAATAATCTCCTCATGAGTAAATGGATCATATATCTGCCAACTACACAATTGATAGATTTGTACACCTATTTGATTACAGTTTGCTAATGTGGATCTTCAAAGTCAGTTGAGGTAAAGGGTTTAAGTTTTTTCAAGCTATATTTTCTTGCACTTCCAATCCAGAAAATGAATTACATATCAATCAAGTTGTATGTAGAATTATCTACCTTGCGCATGTGTCAATCACATCTTCGTCTTTCCAACTATCATAGTCCATATTCAGCCCTAATTCCGTTTCTTGCATCCATGTCAAATTTATATTTGCAAATTCCAATACTCACAAATGGTTGAACATATGTACATCGGCATGTTTTTGCCTGGACTTGTGGATTTTTGGGTTTCCTTATACCAGTAATATTTTATGTAAGATGCTCTTGTAGTCTGGAAAAAATTTATTGTATTTTAGATTTTAATGGGTTTTCATTCAATTCTACATCCCATGTAAAGTTGTTTGTGTATACTTGAGGCTGCAAGTCATGATTGAAATTGGGTCTGAAGAATTTTGGATGCTGGAGGCAATCTCACTCTTTCTGATGGCTGGAGATTCAAAATGAGAACATTTGGAGGCCTGGAATGAACTCTCCTCTGTTAGAACTCCTGCAAAACTGAGGTGATAAATGATGAGTTTAGCTACGCTTGCCTTGTGCTCTTTAATTGTTGCAAGCTTTCACCAGGACTATCTAGTAGGTTTTGTTTTATTAATAATTTATTCAAAAGTATGATATAGTTGTTTGATGTTATTCAAGTATCATTCAGTCGAACTTCTTCCTAGTACTGTACCGATGTAATAATCATATGTCAGTCATGGTCTGTCGGCATTAGTGAACCTTTTCTTTTTGTTTGTTGTTGGGTTGGTTATAATCTTTTTGATGTTTGAGATGTTCCTAGTGAACAAGTTTTGATTTTATTCAATTTCAATTACTCTGGTTGTTTTTGGAAGCTGTGTATTTGAATTTATCTTGTTTCTTTACAAGAACAAAGAAAAAAACGATTCCATTGTAGACATGTTGCTAGTTGGATTTGGTTATTTGGTTGTTGTTATGTCCATTTTGGTGGTTCTAAACTAGGGAGTTTCTCCATGCAATTGTAGCTTAGCTTCCTCCTGTTGTGGAGTTATCTGCAATTGTATAGCTAATCTGAAGAATGGACCCCAATTTGAGAAAGGGTTTGATATGTTTTGATTGTGTGGTCTTTATGCATCCACTTGGTCATTTTTTTATCTGTTGTTTTAATTTATGAGCCGAGGTGCATCTTTTGAAGCTAGTTTTCTCTTTCGTTTGAAACTGTTTTTTTTCAAAATAATTGTCTCACTTGGAATTTTTTTAATTAATTATCTCTGAAATTTTCCTTTTTTATATAAATATGTAGATCAGCTTTTTCAGTTTCAAGATCTGATTTTATATAAATATGCCAAAAAAAATCGAACAATGGGGTAGGGTTATTTGACCTAATGCCATTTATTGTTGACTTTGAATTTTTTTTTCCCTAGTTTCAGCATCTTTTTACAGATTTTTGGGCTTTTTCGACCTAAAGTTGGTAGATTTGCTCAGTTTTCACTTTCAATCAAATCATAGGTGAGGGATGTTTGTAATTATTTATATGAGCACAATGGTATATTCTATGGTATCATTTAATGGTCCTCATTTTCTACCGAAATTGTGATGGGAAATATTTTTATTTGGGATTTGAAATCTCATGGATATCATTCATTGGTTGAAGGCTGGTAATTCAAACTGCAATTCAAGATCTGTTAGCTCAAAATGGTTGAGCACCCAAGTCCTTGTGGCTTTGGGATAATGGTGGTTCGATTCCGCCCAGGTCTATTATGTACGGATCTTTATCTTTTTGACAAAAGTTTGGGCCACAACTTTAAAAGATGAAAATAGAGGTGGTGAAACTGAGACGCAGCAACTATTAAGAATTGGAGCGTGGATTGCAACAACAATTGTGGAAAAATTGCAGTGAATTTTGTGTATACTAATCTCCTTAATTAATATTTTTGGGTATTGCTAATTTGTCTTTTATTTGGTTTAACGTCGCTTTGACCTCTGCATATATAGGCGATCAACATGAAGTCGTTGCCTCAACTTCCATTCTCGTGCTCGTGCTAGACCGTATAGCCACAAGGGCAGAAGATGAGCCCTAGCGGCCTAGCTACCTATCTATACATTTGTGCTCCTGTCTTGTGGTGATGTGAACAGGCCAAATCCCTCACAACCGTAGGAGACTTAATTACTAAAGTTTCGAAGTGTATTTAGTTTTTTCATTTTCACAATTTAGTTTTAATAGTATCAATTATCTTTTTTCTTGCATATTTTAAGAGGAAAA
This sequence comes from Rubus idaeus, assembly GCA_030142095.1. NCBI lineage: Eukaryota > Viridiplantae > Streptophyta > Magnoliopsida > Rosales > Rosaceae > Rubus > Rubus idaeus. Next base: position 6,161,974 of record CM057965.1, on the reverse strand, counting down.
AAAAAACATTCCTACTCCTAAGGGTTTGTTTCTAACGATTTTAGTTTTTAATAAGGGGCGGCCTTGAATGGGTTTGGGCTGTGCGACAGCACAGGGCCGAACAATTGATGGACACCAATATCAAAAGCTCAAATATTATATATGTATAAAAAAAACTAATATATACATATGTATAGTTTAAATAATTGTTGGGAATGATGGCCATGGCTAAGAATAGATATAGTATGGGGAAGTGAGAGGATTTGAGGGAATTGACTCAATTGAGGCTTTTGATAATTGATCATTAATCAAAATGGCTCTTTAATTAAAGCACTTCTATTTAGCTGCCCAGTTCTTCCATTCGGCCATTTCCAGCAGAAAACCAAAAGCAATTCCTCATTATCTTTTCTTATGAGATTGAGAATTAAGTCACTCAACATCCTTAATCCTTGATCAGTTGATTCTTCATTGCTTTTTCAGTTTCCACAGTCGAGTCTTTTCTTCTCAATAATCAATAGCATAAGGTAAGAGTCCTAATTTTTAAATCTATTTATAATTTTATATAATAGATTATCATTTGTTATTGCAAATTTATGATCATGAATTTATACACATTGTGTTTTTTTTTTTGGCATATTATGGTCGAAATTTGATCGGCTTGTAATTTTTCAGCCTAAAAAGACTTTAGATGATGAAGGCCAATGGTTTGGTTCTTTATTTCTTTCTTTTTTCTAGGAGATTTGGTTATGAATTTGAATGTCAATATTTAATTATTTATGAAGTAATTAATGGATTATTGAATTATTGAAGAAAAAAAAAGGTATCAACATTTCATTTATAAAAGCACAAGGTACCAATAATCATCGGGCCGGCCCTGGAACTACTTTTTATCCTCCTCCTGTCTATTATCAATATACAATAGTGCACTAGTTAATACAATTTAAACTAGGTTTTTCTCACAATTTAAACTAGGTTTTTCTCACCCTGGTCAGTAATAACAGAGATGGTCTTCGACTTGAGTCACCTTTTGGCTCAAACCATAAGACCCGACGCTACATTTGCCGTGCCACTTCATTCTGCTCGCCCCTCTCGCCAGACCTGGTATCAACGGTCTCGGTGGCTCACCTTCTTCGTGTCCATGGCCATTGGCTCCTCCTCCTTTTGTTGATCGACGTTTTGGGCCGCCTCGCTCTCGAGAGATCGGTGAGCAAATTGGTTAAGGAGGCGATTGAGAAGCACGCGGCGAGACGGGCTCGCAAGGGTGGACTACGCGGCGGCCGGTTGGGGCGCTAATGTTGTGGGCCACTCAGAGCCTCGCTTGGAGGGGGATTGGACGTGGCTTTGCTGGTGGAGTACTGGCTGGAATGGGGTTCACCAAAACGCCATTAAGATGTTGAGTCCGAGTTTCGGAGAGTCGGGCTGGTGTTTTCCGTTGAAAGGGAGTAGTGGCTTTGTTGTGATCAAGCTAAGGGAGCCAATTGTACCCGAAGCTATCACTCTGGAACATGTTTCGAATAGTGTTTTTGATGACCGGTCCAATGCTCCAAAAGAGTGTCGGGTCTTCGCGTGGCTGCAGCATGATCGATATGATAACAGGAACAATGAGTTTGTTTTGGCTGAATTTAGTTACGATGTTGGGAAGAGCAATGTTCAAACGTTTGATGTGTCGAAATCTGCGGCGTCAGAAGGCGATGAGGGCATTGTAAACATGGTGAGGTTGGAGTTCCTATCCAACCACGGAAGCCCCAACTCTACTTGCATATATCGACTCAGGGTTCATGGCCATAAACGGCCTATGTATCCCTCTTGAATAGGGCTGTATCTTGGGATATATGCTAGGTCTTTTTTTGGGGTAAAAACCCAAAATAGTACCTGAACTATAGCCAAAAGTACGTTTTGGTACCTACAATTTTTTTTAACCCAAAATGGTACCTGAACTATTGTGTTATTACCAAAAATGGTACCTCCGTAGTTAAGTTAGGTACCATTTCACAATTTGTAGGTACCATTTTGGGAAATGGTACAATTTGTAGGTACCATTTTGAGTTACGGATGTACTATTTTGGGTAAATGCACAATAGTTCATGTATCATTTTGGGTAAAAAAAAATTGTAGGTACCAACAAATACATTTGACTATTGTTCAGGTACCATTTTGAGTTTTTACCCTCTTTTTTGTCATTCCCTTCTAATCATCTTTGAATATTAATTAGCCTTGTTCAAGAAGACTAGCTTCATTTTTTTCTCTCTCGTAAACTTGGGGTACTGTGTGTGGGTGTGTGGATTTTTGGTTACGTGCTTCATTAATTATATCCTTAAATTTTATTTTTTATTTTTTGATTAGTGATTATAAAATGCGTCGCTATTTTTATCATTCAACAAGATTAAACAAAACAAATCCTTAGCACATGACGAAATGAATTATTTGTAAAGTAATTACATACCGCTAGCTACTTACGAACTTCAAAGACTTCTATATAAAAATTTTCATTTTATATTGTTGGTTTATGATAATTCTTTCAAAGCATAAAATGATATTAGCGGGACGAGGTTGAAAGGTTACATGTTCTTAGTAAGGAGTGAGTGTGTGCATGTGCTGCTATAATTAAATTTCTTCAAATAAAATTAGGATTAGTATCCTAATCTATTTAGTACTATAAATCTTCTTCGAATGTAACTAGGAGTTAGAATCCTAATATAAACCTTATTACAATAATTAAAGGAGACCTATTCTAATAGGAATAAGAAATACGTACATCTCTCATCTGTATATAAAGGCCTCCACAAGGCCCCTCTGAAACTCAACGTGCTTGGTTAGCACTTGGCAGGCCTCGCTTTGCGATTCGAGTCGGGTCAAGAGACCCGAACAGTGCACCCGCAATGTTTAACTGTCAACAGCGCAGTCGATTATAATTATACTACCAGTCACGTGTACACATCTTACCGTGTAGCACGAAGATAGGTGACAATCACAGCCGTTCATTGCATACCCTGCATTATATAAATAGAAGATGGGGTGTCTGGTTCTCAACCATTGAACGCGTCCGCTTTCCTTTACCACCATTCAACGCTTCTCTCTTCCTCCAGATCTACTACGCATACATTGTTCACGGTGCATATGGCTTTCGAATTCGATTAGATCGGCTCGAGAGCTACATGTTGATGGCGGTTTTAGGCGGTGAAGCTGTTATATTCAGTTAAACTGTTTGAGCTCGTCTTCTTCCTGCTTGGATACCGATTTACAGGTACATATATGCTATCCTTTCGTTTAGTTTCATCTGATTTCCTACTTTTCTTGATCTGCAACAAATCGTTGTTGTTCTGAACGGTGTTGTTTGTGTTTAACAGCTATGGTGACGCAGCTGTTATCAAATCCTGAAAGGTCTTACTCCTCGGAGCTTCTTTTGCGGACGCGACGTCGTTTACTATTCAGATCTGATATCTCCGGTGGCTGAAGGAGGCTGGAGCTCATGGGATTCGGATATTCGGTGTGCATAATTGTAATTTCACGACTGCGAAGCTGATAGCATGAAGTTTTAGGTGTGCTTGTTGATGTTGATGGGTCGAGTCCTGTACCGATCTTTGTCATCCGGCCTTTGCCATGGCAGGTGCGCTTGCATGGCAGGTCAAAAAAATTAATAAAAAAAAAGATAGTTTTTGGTTTTGAGGGGAGATCGCATGGGGATTTTTTTAGCCCAGGGTCTTCCCCTCCGGTGTGTGTGCTCTGTGTCCCTGCTTGCATGCTTTCTTTACTCTGCTTTATATTTGCTCGACTGCACAATCCAAATCCAAACCAGGCCAATCTCAGATTTTGGGCACAGCTTCAACAGCAATATTTCGTCAGAGAAGGTATTATCTGCCCAATTCTTTACTTTATATGCATCGTAACATAAAATCTGTCACGCTACAAAGCAATTTCTCCATTATCTTGCTCAATTAGTCCCATTCTCAAATTACAGATCTGCCTGGTTATACAGCACAGTTATTAAATTAGTATATGCGTTTGAAATCAATTAGTTTCACCTTGTGAAAGTATATATGGGAACTTCAAAATTTATTACTCCTGTGTGGTCATGACAGTTAGCTAAATGGAATTCGGCAATACACTACTGAATTTTGAGGTAAAGGTGTTTTAAGTTATATGCCTGCAGAAAATTATGTTTATTAGTTGTGCCGAGCCCAAATTAAGTTCATGTTATTGATTTTGAGAGTTGATGTTATTGATTGAATTGTGCATGCCTTTTGCAAGTTGTCCTTCATTTGATAATAACATTCATAGAATAAATTGTGCCAATTGCAAGCTGTTGCACTAATTGAAAATGTGAGACTTTGATGATATGTTTTGAACTCCAATTCGATGGTGTTTCATACATGGCATCGCAAGGAATCACAAGCCTCATGTCCTGTTCCAAGTGTTGTAGTTTAAATTCTGCTACATAAGGGTATTATGTAATATGCAACTATATCGTAGTTTAAATTCCGGTATGCAAGAGTATGTAATATACAACTATATTATTGCCGGACTAGTGTAATTGTATTCCCAGTTGCTGGTTTGGTTGGGCAGCCAATATTTACATTCTGATTCAAGCTTGGAGATCTGAATGAAGGTTCATATTACTACAATCTTCTGGTCGATCATGGAGGTGGTAAACAAGTTGCGCTACTAACCCTTTTGTTTTATACAATTATTACAAGAAAGGAGTCTCATTTATTATTCTTAGTCATTACAAATTTTTGTTCATATTGTTTGGTCATGATCATAGTTTTACTTCTGCTCGGTGGTGTCCATTGGCTTGTTTATTGTTGCCCTCATTCAGCCTTAGGCTGGTTTTTGTGCAATACAGCCCCTACCCTTGAATGCTATTTTTATTTGTACAATTACTTTCTGTGCAATATACATGCCATCTCACCAGCTTATTAAAATAAATGAGAATAGTACCTTCCTACAAACACGTGCTATTGAAACCACCAAAAATGGAGGTGGGAATGTTTTGAAACTTTGAATGAAGTTTTAATCAAACGGTGAGTTTCTTGGTAGAGGGACGTCATTATCAAATTTATTCTTATCTTCCTTTTGCTTGCAAAAGAGTGTAAAATTGTAGGTTGATGTGGTTGGTGCCTTATTGGAATTTTTTTTTTGGACGGATGCCCAAATTGGAAATAACTAAACACGAGAACTGCAGTTGTATATTGATTAAATTATGCAGACGGGGATGGCTAGGCAATCGGATTTTTTTATTAAATATGTATCTCTTGGGCTATGAAATATTTGATTTGTGAACCCCCGAAAAAAAAATTTGTTTATTCATTGGTCATAAAATCTCAAGATCTGCAAGCTCAACGATGGTAGAGCACTCGAGGCCTATGGGCCTTTGAGAGGATGGTGGTTCGAATCCACCCGGATCTCCTATAATTTCTACTTTTATATTAGGTAATTGTGTTTATTTTTTCAATTTATTTTGATGCTACGTAAATTCACTGTTTTAAATAATTTGTTTGTACATGGAGGGATTCTTCAATAATATTATCGCAACAGTCTATTTTCATAAGTTGAAAGTGTGTAGGAATCCATTTTAAGGAAAGATAAAAAATTTGCTTTATATTAGGTTTTAGCCAAAAATAATGGAATGATGTTCAATACTTTCCCTCTTTTAAGGGAAGGACCAAATTATAACTTAACAAATACGTGTAGGAAACATCGAAGATTATTCTTGCGAGCGTTAAATTCGAAGACGTAAGTCGTTTTTTTTTTTTAAAGGACACCGCTAAGTATGAGGTGTTTGATAAGGCCACGCAAAGGTGCGGAATATTATACCACCGCCTTAAGCCACACAGCTGTATATGTAACATCTGCCGTTGATCCTGAAGATAAGTTTACAATCACAACCGTCGATCGCATATCGCGCAATATAAAACGACCATTAGGTGAAAGGTTGTTATTCATTCAACGTTTTTCTCTTCCGTTTGCGCCTTCAAAATTCTTCTCCTTTGCCTTTAGATCGTCCCTTCATGGATTGTTTTTTGAGTTTATGGCTCTCGAATTCGATTATATCACTCCGAGATCTACATGTTGATGATGGTTTTGGAATTTGAAGCTGTTGTATGCAGTTAAACGGTTTCAGCTGGTGTTCTTCGAGCTTGGACTCTGATTTACCGGTTTGTATATGCTCTTTACGTTTTGGTTTTGCTTAATTTTATGATATATGCTTTTGTTTTGCTTAATTTCACGGTATTCGCTTTCGTTTTGCTTAATTTCACGGTATACGCTTTCGATTTGCTTAATTATATGTTCTGGTTTTGCTTAATTTCACGGTATATGTTTACGTTCTGCTTAATTTCACGGTATTTGCTTTATTATATGTTTTGGTTCTGCTTAATTTCACGGTATTTGCTTTATTATATGTTTTGGTTCTGCTTAATTTCACGGTATATGCTTTCGTTCTGCTTAATTTCACGGTATATGTTTTCGTCTGTGATCCATTTTAATTTCCTAGATATGCAACCAAGAGTTTGTGTTTGTGGTTCCTACGATTGCTGAAGGATGTACTGTGTCTACAGCCATGGCGATGGAGCTCTTGTCAAATTCCGAAGGGTCTCCAGCCCTGGGGTGATCTGGTCCGCATCCGATGGTCTTTTCTGTTGCAGATCAGACGCTTTGATCACTGGAAGGTTGCTCCAATACATGTATATTGGGAACTCGTATGAGCATAATTGTAATTTTTGATGATTTTGGAAGCTCAAAGCTGGGGTTTTAGATCTGATTGTGGATGTTTAAGATTTCGGGACGATAGGCTCGGTTGATGGGTTGAGTCCTGGACCGATCTTTGTCATCCGACCTTTGCCATGACAGGTGCGCTTGTATGGCAGGTCAAAAAAAAATTAATAAAAAAAAGAGATTTTTGGTTCGAGGGGAAGACAGCATGGGGATTTTTTGCCCAGGGTCTTCCCCTCTGAGTGTGCTGTGTGTCCTGCTTTGGTTCTTTTCTTTACTCTGTTTTATAATTGCTCACATCCAAACCGGACAGCATCGGATATTCGGTACTTCTTCCACAGCAGTATTTCGTCCCCCAAAGGTATCATCTGCAATTCTGCCTAATTCTTCATTGGATCAACCTGCATCTTAACATGACACTAATTTGTCCATTCACACAGCCAGTCCTGATTATTCTGCACACGTACTCTTCATTATTTTTTATTTTCTTAAAAAGCGTTAAATATTGCACTAGAATCTGTCCAGTTACACTGCAAGCTCTCACATACAATGCACAATTACTCATGCTTAACTAGTCTCACTGCTGTAATATTAATGTTGGCTCAAGTATCAGGATATAACTCGATGCATGTCTGAGAGAGGTGTTGGTAATTATTTGATGACAGTTTGCTGAGTATGGAGTTCAGCGAAATTTGTCATTTAAGGTAAAGGTTTTAATCCACTATAACAGATATAATTGGCCTGCAATTTTCATTATAACCTGTATTTCTGTAATGAGATCTCATGCTATAAGACAATTTGTTGCATTGTTCTCAAACCTTAATGCAACTCATGTTTACATTTCTAATTTCCACTTACGTTATACTTTATCCTATTCTGTATATCATCTCAAGTTATGATACAAGCCTACTCTGGATCTTGTTCCTAGTCTCTTTATCCTTTGTTAATTTGGTGTATTTTCGGATGTGTATGCGCCCTTGGTAATGTACCCTATGTAATCAAGTGTATCATACTTGGCGCTATTTGGGCTGGGAGTCCTACATTATTATTATTAGCAGTTGAAAAGTGTGGCTTCATGGAAGGAAACTGTGGGAATTTAATGATTGCTGCTGGAATGAAGTAGTTTAAGCAGTCTGCTGTTCCAACATCATGAGGTGATTAAACAACGCCTTCGAAAGGAGATTTTTACAGTATTTAGTTATTATCAAAGTATTCAAAATTTTCTTTCAGTCATGATCAAAGTACGGTTCTTAAATTTCAAAAAGCCATCAGCGTTAACAGGTTATTCATTTTTGAAGTTGCTGTGAAGCTTATGTGTTTTTATTTCATTCCATTGGATATCTTTATTGTTGTCTTTGGATTATGTTCAAGTCTTAAATAGTAGATAAATATATTTATCATAGATGGATAAAACCATGATTTGAAGGTTAAAAAGGTTGAATAGAACAAATAAAAGTTTGGGTGCCTGTAAAAAAGTTGAATCTTTCGAGTCTGTCAAAAAGAAATATTTATATAGTAAAGATAATGGTTGATCTGCTAAAGAAGAAAGGGTAAAGGAGCCAAGGTTTTTCTTTGATATCAAATTTATGTTAAAAAAAAGAAGAGTTGAGGTATTGTGAGATGGTGATAGGATCCTATGGGAATTATGTTTCTTGTTGGAATCTTGTGTCATCACGTTGTGAGGCCCTGGAAGAGACCTGTTATTTTTCGTCTTGGTTTTAAAAATTAATACAAGATACAAAGGTGCTTGATTTTCGAGTAAAATAAGCACTTGATGCACCTTTCTTCCGGGAAGGTGAGAAAAGGTGAGATATTGCAAAATTGAAAATGCTATTATTCTACGGTGTTGGTGGGATTGCATTTGAAATCAAGATCTGTAAGCTCAAAAATGGTAGAGCGCTCGAGCCTTATGGGCTTTCGAGAGGATGGTGGTTCGAATCCACCCAGATCTACCAAGGAAGATTGTTTGCGAATGAATATCGGCTGAGGATCAGATCATCAGAGTTGGGAATGTCATGAACGATTCAACTAATCCTCCTATCATGGAAAAATCCACTTGTTGACAGCGAGTTGAGAGCTCTAGCGGTCGACCAAAGACGATATGAACAATAATACAAATCCTACTTTAATTCCTAGGGTTTCTTTAAAATTAAAAGGGGCCTCTAATTTTGTAGCTTGTTTGCTTGATTCATCTCGGTGAATATTGCAAGAGAATTTACAGTCTTGAGCTTTAACTTGTATCTATTGGAAAATTAAAGGTGCTAGTGGGGTGCATTTCCAAGAATGATTCAGCTCAACATTGGAAAATTGCTCCTATCATCTCAAAAATTATTCATTCTATTAGCTTCAATGAGCGGGCTATTTGGTTTTGGATTCATCGTGAAGCGAATTCGGCAGCAGATCTTGTTGCCTCGCTAGTTGTGAGGAAGAAGTGCCCGGTGGTCTGGATTGACCGTCCTCCTTCCCTTGTTGGTGTATTTTCGTGCGACGACCTCCCATGTCCACCTCAAGTTCAACCGAAGGTTAGATGCCCCTGACTAGTTGAGGTTGAGGACGTCTCAATTTACATCGGCATCGTTGTTGTTTAGTTTCAGCTGTGTCTTGTTTTCTTGTCGGTTGTTCAGTTTTTCTGGTTATCTTCTTTGTTTGTCGTTAGTTTGGTTTCTGATGTCTTATTCCTACTGGTTTGGAGTGTAGAAACTCTTTATTTGGGCTGTGCTCTTTGCATCCCTCCTTGCTTCTTTCTGGCCCTGGGCCTCTTTAATGAATTCTCAGTTGACCAAAAAATATAAAAAAAACTTGTATCTATTGCACATAGCTCCACTGCAGTCTCTGCAGTACTTGTGTAGTACTCGTCATCAATGTTTTATTGCTTCTATTTGTGTAGTTGAGTGTTTGGTGTGGTGGAAGCAATGCCTTGGAGATCAACCCCAAATAATTGGCCTTGAATGCTCAGTCTTATCTGCATGCACTGTGAAGATTGTTGTCAGTTATATTGCACATCTGTAAAGTCTCAAAATATGTGGCTTTTGAGAGGTTGATTGTGTGTGTATCCCTACCAGATTCTCCAACAGTGAGGAATTGAGAAGGACCATTATTATGTAGTGAAGATATGTGGTATTCACTATCCAGTATCCTAGTGTAAGTTTTCTCCTACCTACTACTACTTTATTTTCTCTGTACTATTATTGTTCTTTTGCTGCTGAGGGTTTTATAATAGTATAACTGGATTTGAGATTTATTCTGAACCCATGCCCTGCCAATCTGCCATTGATGCTAACTTGCCTTTTCCCACTATTTGGTTGTGGTCACAAACAGAGTTCTAAACTGGACCACTGAAATGTTAAATGTAGGTAACCCTATTGTGGTGGTGAGTGGTGGCCATTTATTCACCTCATTAATTCTTATGGACAATATGAGATACTGGGTATTCCTCTTTCTGTTCTTTCAAAAATCAAAATCTAGCTTTGGTTCTAGGAAGTTCTAAAATAAAAACTTTTTTCCACGGACTTAATTTCTAGTTCCTTACGTAGTTGAGAACCCTAAATTTGAACTTTCAAGTTACTAAAGATGCATAACTTGTATTGATAACAATTTAGTCCCTAGAATTTTCGAAACGGAACACCATTTTCAGAACTCTCTTATCCCTTGGCTTGACTTTCGTACAAACGCGTGCATTTTTGGACCTTTCAAGCCATTCATCATTTTCATGACTTCATTAAATTTAGTTAATTGGCCACCTACAAAATCTTATGATGTAAAACGCTTAGCGGCTTGGCTAATCAACTTGATTTGACTTGTAGCAACTTGGCAAATGAGGGGTTTCCTATCGCTTTCTAATTCCTCAACGATTTGGTTCTAATTTATTTAGTTTAATTATCCTATTCAAGGTGCCTGAATTTGCAAGTCCCAACTCCAACAACCAATGAGGTCCAAGAGAGGTGGCCCTTTGAAATCTATATAATAATCTATAGTATATATGGGTATTAAATTAATAGTTAATTTTAGTGTGATTCATGTATGCAATAAAGAAACAAGCAAAAAAAAATTCTTGTTGGGATGTGTCTTTCTAAAATAAAAACAATTCTTAGGTCTATGTCCCAGAGAACTTTTTTTTCTTTGAGGAAGATAGGGAACGTATTTATCTATTTTAAATTTTAAATTATAATTAACGAATTTTTACTTTATACTCATAATCAAAATTACATAGACTTGATTGATTAATTTTTCTAATATGATTTTATAAATAATAATCTTAAAATGAACAGTTTCAATTATGAAAGTATGAGTTGAGAATTAGGATAAAACGAAGTGATTCACATAGAGATGAAACATAATAGACTCACACAACGTATTGATAATTGCTTGTATTATAAAGTCTCACACAACGTATTGATAATTGCTTGTATTATAAAGTCTTCGTGTATATTTCTTTCTGGTAAAAAAAAGTTTTGCATAGTTAGCCTTTAGTTTGGTGGAAAAAAGAAGAAGATTTGTTTCCCTCTTTGTAATTATCACATGGTTCTTGATTTATTATAAGAAAAAAAAGGATGGGATTTCTCCAAAATAAAAAAGGAAGAAGCACATGGTAACATAACATTGCTTCTAGAAAGATAAGATACAAATTATGAACGAGACAGGAAAGTGAGAAACAAATTAACGTCATCAGATTCAGGTCTCCCACCTCAAACCATATTTTATGGTAGGGCAGGGCCAATAAATCAAACGCATCTCTGATTTCCCGGCTAAATGCCAGTTATTAGGACAAATATTTAGGATGGCTGATCCCAAATTTAGTAGAAAATGTCTATGTTGATATCGAACAAAATACAAAAAAAATTCAATTTTTAATTTTTTTTTCCGATTCAAGTAATTTAAGCATAATACTAACCGAAAAATCACATGTCTTTTCGAGCCAGTCTCGACTAAGGTTCTAGCCCGTTTAACAATCGTATTAGCCGTCTCGAGCTTGAGTTTCGAAAAAATAATTCGAGCCGACCCTAATTTTCTTGATATTCACTTGGACTCGACTCATTTACACACGAAAATTAAAATTATATTGAATGAAAATGTGGCCTTGACGAGGCCATACACCTAAAGTCATAAAGTCGCAGGCCAACTTTGGTGGTCTCAACAACAGCATTCTCCTTTTTTACGTTGTTTCGGTCAGCATTCTCAGTCCATCGAGTCCCTCGCTATTTTTTTTGTTTCCCACTATATATGAATGAAACACAATCTGCAATGGGACTCCTTTCAACTGATCCCTCTGCTCTATCCTGTAAACCCAACTAAACGACACTCTCGTCAGGTTAAGAAAAGCATCAAACGCAGACGCCTTCCTCTCTCCTACATTTTTAATTGCCATTTAAGGCAGCTTCACCAAACACTTCTCACGTTCTCTCCTCAGAGCCCAGGTACGTTATACGTTATTAATTTCAGAAGATTTTTTTTTTGAGCTGGGTTATCAGTTATCACAATACTGACTATTGATTCTTGCACAATCTGCCTTTTTTTTCCTTTTTCTTTTTCTTTTCTGGGCATGTTTTTGTTTCTCTGAATTTTAAGTAGATCTGTCACTCTCAGATTATCATGCACAATATTATGTAAAGACCCTTGTGGGCAATTCTTAAAAAGAAAAATGGATCTTGAATGATTGCCAAGGGTGAGTTGGCCATCAGACCCAACTCAGCTTGAATATGAAACTCAAATTGTTTCTAGTGAAATTTGCTGCTGCTTTCTGAATTGTATACAAACTATGTCTGCAGATTCTGTGGCTGTGATTGAAAAAGCTTTTTCCCTTTATCAGTTTTATAGGTTGAGGTGAGATCGATTTGTGGCCAACATGTATCTTCTGAGAAGAAAATCTCAAAATCATCAGGAGGATGATTCTGCTGCACAAAAAGAAGCACAGAAAGAAGCTCAAAAAGAAGCAAAGGTAAAAAAAATAAAAAAATAATTTACTTCTCTGGTTTGTGAATAAATGACAATCCAATGGGTATAAACACGATGGTAATTGTTTAGCGAGTTGACCAAGAAAATGAAACCTTTACGTTCCATGTTATTTGCAAAACAAAGCAGTATTCGATATTGAAAGCTGACATTGAATGAGGCAAATTTACAATCAGATCAAAGAACTCAGGGCTGCACTCGGCCCCCTATCTGCGCGTAGTTTGAAGTACTGCACAGATGCATGCCTGGGGAGATATCTGGAGGCACGGAACTGGAATCTCGATAAGGCGAAGAAAATGATTGAAGAGACACTCAGGTGGAGGGCAACTTACAAACCCGAAGAAATCCGTTGGGTAATTCAGCTAAACTTTGATGACATGCACAAACTAGAATACATATTTTGTGATTCTAGTACCCTTTTATTTGTTCTTGTTGATCATTTCCTTTGTCATAGCCGAAAAAGCAATGTTGGGGTGTGCCTAAGCTTTTATATTCTGTTTTCGTCTAGTTTGCTTCCAAGTTCCAACATATGGCACAATAGTTTTTTGCTTTGTGTCCAATGGTCTATCTCTTACCACTTTGTGTTCATAATTCCTTTACATGATTTGCAGCTTACCCATAAGCTATCACCTGTCACACATATGGTTATGAATTTCAGTGTTTTACGGTTTAATTGTACTTACCACGGAAACATGTCATTGACTCATTGTTCAGCATGAAATAGCACACGAAGGTGAGACTGGCAAAGTATCGAGAGCAAATTTTCATGATCGACTTGGGAGGACTGTACTTATAATGAGGCCAGCAATGCAGGTGTGTAGTTCGCTTTCCACCCCCACCCCCACCCCCAAAAGAATTTGGTACATTGGTAATAAGGTTGTAGTAAACAAATCTAACTCTTTTGTATCTTTTCTTAATTGTTTTTGTTTACTTTTCCAGAACACAAACTCACCGGAAGGCAATGTCCGCCATTTAGTCTATCTTATAGAAAATGGTATCCTCAACCTTCGTGAAGGTCAAGAGCAAATGTCGTGGTTGATTGACTTCACTGGCTTCTCATTGAACACCAATGTTTCCGTCAAGACAGCCCGCGAGTGTATCAACATCCTACAGAATCATTATCCCGAGAGGCTTGCAGTTGCATTTCTTTACAACCCACCTAGGATTTTTCAGGCATTCTGGAAGGTTTAAACTTCTCACACTTACTGAACTGTGGCACTTTTTAAATCTGTTTTTACAAAGACACGCAGGCCAACACAGACACACATAACTTCAATTGAAGTTTGAGCAACCAATACTTCTCAAGTTTGTTTATATATATTTTAAAAAAAAATTGAGCTTAGCATTTGATGAAGTTCCTACTGTTTTCATTTGTGTAGGCTGTCAAGTACTTCCTCGATGCCAAGACATTTCAGAAGGTGAAGTTTGTTTACCCCAAAGGTAAAGAAAGTGTGGAGCTCATGAAGACTTTCTTTGATGTTGAAAATCTTCCAGTCGAGTTTGGGGGACAAACCACCCTGAAGTACGATCATGAGGAGTTTTCACGTATGATGGCCCAAGATGATGTGAAAACTGCCAAGTTATGGGGACTTGATGAGAAGCCTTGCAACATAGCAAATGGACATATGGGAGCAGAGGTGGCACCAGAGCCTATTGCAACCGCAGCTGGCTGAGTAACCCTGCCTAATGCCCATTATAGTAGTAATCTAAAGAATTATATAGTGAGCACAAGCTGAATCTATTTGTACAAGTCTTGGTTTTTAATTCGGAAATGGGGAGCAGGAAGTGCTTATGTTCTAGTTCCTTGGTGAAGGAGTAATAAGTTTTTCATCTACTGTGCTTAACAGCTGCTAACTAATGAGGGGAAAGAGACCATTCTCTTCTATGTTGTTTTTCTGATGTTCTCACTTTGACCATACGCTGTAATGTCATTCTATCCTTTAATGAGTCTTTTATTTCTTCTTGCTCTATGAGAGCTTTGTTGCCAATTTCTGCAATACTTAGCATAGATTGAGCATGATGCATTAGGATCGGAAACGGATAAACGGCTCGGAGTTGTGAATACTGGTGGCTCTTGGATGAGCTATATTACAGGCATGAAATCCAAACCTAGGAACAAGACCCACGCATGTTATAATGCGAATGCCAGAAACCAAAAAGTCAAGATGGACATAGCTGGTCAGAGTGGTGAGGGCTTGGCCATTGTGTCCCAACTCCCAATCTGATTTCTTTATTTTATAGGCCTAATTATAAAGTCTACAGTACATAAAATCGAACTTGCAAATAGATACACAGTTGAGTGAATTTGATACTTTTGGTGAAATATATAAGTAGGGAACTAGTCTACATTGTTCATTGTATACTTTATGGCTCTTTGCCTTTTTAGCAAACTTTCTTGAACGAGGACGGTATTCCAATCCAAAATTTCTTAAATTACTTTCGAGATGTATCGGCACCGGATTCACAGGTAGCAGAGCAATCAAACTGCAGATTATGCAACACGCTTAAAAAATTGTTAGTACCCAGGAGCAAAGCTGAAGGTGCTGTCACAAAATTTCTGATACAGAAATGAGAAAGCTGCATAATTAATAGAGAAAGCTGTAGTCAATGGTGCATACCATTTGAAGAGAGTCGATATATGTTGCAACCTATGCTTTTCTACTTTACAAGAGAGATTTCCGGATCACTGGAAAGTAACTACACCTTGATAGATGCAAAAGGCAAAGTAATAATACAACAACGCAATTTCTTATTGCATGCTACTAATGTTTCTTCTGTACAGCGGGTTTTGAGCCGTGCAGTTTTCTTGGTCACAGTTCATTAGAATAGAGGCACTCATCCACAAGCTGGCGAAGGTTAGGATTCTCCAGGGCAGCAGCAACTCTTTCTTTATCATTCAACTGCTTATTAACTACAAAAATCAAAAGAACAAATTGAAAATCTCGACATTAGTTTTGACAATGAACATGCAATGAAGATAATTTATCCTTACACCACCAGGAATTCTCAAATAAGGATTATGCTTCCTTGTTGGTTGACAAATTATCAATAAAACTAAAGATAGGTCATTGATGGACCGTGTCTCCGAGAAAACACATCTTGAGGACAAATAACTGGTCTGATCACATAAGTTATCTATCGATTTCTGCCCCACTATCATCTTTGCTTGCCCAAAGACAATGATCCCTATAGTTGTAATGCGATCATTGCAAATGCTCAGCTTTACATGAGTGCCACATAAGTAACCAGGCAGGAAGCCTAACTTCTTCATAAGAATCATAACAGCCCAAATCTTTGTAGCAGAAGCTTTTGCCATGAAGTTCCTTAATCATAACCTGATGATATAAAAGAGAAGGGAGATACTTTACCTGATTCTTCATTTGCATGAGATCCTGGAGATACTTTAATGTCAACCTGTTACAATTCACCATCAACTATACGGTCAAGCATTGCTAAAGGATCGTAATGTGAAGGACATCAGCCATATATCAAAATTAAAAAACATTACTGGAAGAACAAGGCTGTGATCATGAGATCTCTCATGAGCATTTAAAACTTCTTTCACATAGAAAGATAACAAAACAAGGGCTTCACTTTGAGACTTTCCGAGTCAAAGTACGGTGGTCAAAATGTGTTGAGGTTTAGGGGAACACTTGGGAGAGTGGTAGTGTGATGGAGAGAGTAGATAAATCCTATATGGGGCTTAGACAAGGTTTAGTAACCACTCATAAGTCCCTGGATAAATTCTCTTACCACTCTCAAAGAGGGAAAGAACGGGTAGTTGAGAACAAACTCAAAGCTTATTTACAATGAGTGTAAAATTGTAAATAGAAAAGCTCACATTCCAACCTTGCTATCATAATTAATAGCTAACGTATCAATCAACATCACAACCATGCACCAATGTATCAACAACTATCCAAGAGAAGTAGAGAATCAACTGAGTTCTACACAAGTACAAATCGATAATTTATGCTCAAAGTATCACATTGAAATATAGAATTGGATAGATTAATTGCTTGAAAGCCAAGTGCCCAAGTACATTCCAAACAGAGCAAACTGACCTTGTAATGAGGAGGAAAACAATGCTTCAGTTTAACTCTCAGGCATAGACCTATCACTGTTGCCATACTGCAATGCGGAATGGTCGGCGTGAATGTTATCCTATTACATATATAATATAGAAAAACAAAAAAAAACAAAATAATAATAAGCTTTGGTCTTTTGTTGATAAACCAAGAAGCCAAATGATCAGAAACGGTGAAACTGAAGGCGAAGAAACACTAACAGAATACGGCCGAGCTTGTCATCGACGGTGATCGATTCCTCGGAAAGCACGCTGAGCTGCTCTAGGGAATATGGGTGCTCCGGATCTCTAATATCCCTCACGAAATCTACCATTCTCAGTCAAAGATCGCAAATTCCAACCAAAAAAAAATTACCAACTTAATGATGCGAAAAGAAAGTGATCGAAATAAAGGATATCATAGATGTCGAGAGGATCAACGGCATCGACGTCAGCGTGAACATCTTCGGTGCGAGCAACCCTTTCCTTCTTAGCGTGCACCACCGGGTTTGCATTGATCAGACCCAGCGTCATCTTCTTCGCTTCAGAGTAGCAGCAGCAGCACCTGGTCAAGATCGCAGAGAGTCTTTGTGTTACTCTACTTTCCTGATAACCAGTAAGAAAGAGCCATCCAATGCAAAGACAAAAAAATTTCACGAGCAATGCTACTGGCGACTGACTCTGCCCCCTCACTGTGACTCGCCAGTCAGAACTGACAACTACCGAACAGTTCCAAAACAGATATATGTCCAAACATGTTATTATGGATTTTACCGAATTCTAACAACATGGTCCCGTAGCTCAGTTGGTTAGAGCGTTGGTCTTATGAGCCGAAGGTCGCGGGTTCGAGCCCCGCCGGGACCATTATTTTTGACACATTTTCTTTTCCTTCCTGAATCTAACGTGTTGTGACCTGGACTTATTGACATACATTCGAAAGTGTAATTCCATTATTTGAACCGTTGATCTTGTTAAACAATTTTTATATATTAGTTTTGTAAACAATATTTAAATTAAGAGATCATTAACTCATCTAATTATATCAAATAAATTAACAGTTTTTCGTAAAAACTAACATTCTCATGATAAACCGTTCATTTGTTTGATGCAATTACATGAATAAAAGATTTTTGTTTACTTTGATTTTTTGCAAAATTAATATGTAAAAGATTGTTTTACAAGATCAACTATTCAAATCATGAAATTTCACTTATGAATGTATGCCAATAAGAGAGAGTTCGGATAAATAAGTCCAATCCACACAAAATTATTTTTAATTGTTATTCTGATGAAAAAGAATTTAACAAAAAAAATGTTTTTTTTTTCGCATATAGTATTTGAACTATTTCTCAATTGTCTATTTGGTATATGAACTTCAATTTCTAAAGTTTTTAATTTTGTCACAAGTAGCACCCAAAGTTTTCGATTTCATCTATTGTAGTACCTGAGGGGGCGTGTATTCCTAAAAAAAAGGCTAAAATGAAACAATTTGGGTACTACTTGTGATAAAAATTGAAAACTTTGGATACTATTTGTAATAAAAATTAAAGTTTCTCTAAACAATATCTATTATAAAGACTTAAAATTAAATTTTTTTATAATTTGTATGCCGTATCTCCAACAGTTTCTCTATCATATTTTTTATAATTTACAATTGAATATGATAATATTTTTTTAAAAAAATTGTATTCAAATATGGTGCAATTTAATATAAATTGAAGAGAAAGAAAAGAGAAAAGCATTAACGATTTAAAGAATATGTTTTCCTATAATTTTAGAGTTTGCTGTAAATATAGAAATTTTTGTTTTCTTCCTAAACCCTATATGAAAGCTATTGGAGCAAAAAATTGCTCATTTTTTTTCCTTAAACTAGAGAAATAACAATTATAGGAAAACTCATAGAGATGCACTAAGTATATATGAAGCTTTTCCAAATGAACACTATAATGAGGACTTGGTGATGCTTTTTGATTAATGGTTGTTATATCTATTTTTCGATTACATCTCAAGAAATCAACCGTTCAATATTAAATTATTCATGAGTAGATCACTTCTACAAATTTTCAACAAAATTTGAAATCACTAAGTTACCAAACTAGACCAAATAAATGGACGAACCAAATCTGTCAATTTTGAACCATTCATATTCATAAAGGGTAAAATCAATTATAGATGAGTGATCATCTACTCATAAATATCTAAATATTGAACGGTTGATTTGTCAAGATGTAATCAAAAAGTTTGTCTAATCGAAAAGTTCTCATTATAGTGGTCCTCAGTATAAAATCTCTCTAAGTATATAATCGAGAAATAATTCAAATATTATGTGATAATAAAAAAAAGAAAAAAAAAGAAGGGATGGTCGTGTCACTCATTAGCTCATCCCTATAATCATCGCCTGTTCGCTTCGACAGTCCGTGGATTAGAAGGTTCGAAACCGAACAACGACGAGGAGGACATGGTACACAGTGCCTATGATTCCGTCGAGCTCATCAGCGACTGCCCCACCAAGATCGAAGCCATCGAATCGTACGGCCGAAAGCTCCTTCTCGGCTGCTCTGATGGATCCCTCCGAATCTACGCTCCAGATTCCTCCGGTTCCGACCGTTCCCCAACCTCCGACCAATCCCTCCAAAAGGAACCTTACGCACTGGAGAGGAACGTCACCGGGTTTTCAAAGAAGCCACTGGTCTCAATGGAGGTCTTGCAATCGAGAGAGCTCCTGCTATCGCTCTCCGAAACGATATCGTTTCACGGACTCCGGAATTTGGGGACCATCGCCGTGATCACCAAGGCCAAGGGCGCCAATGTCTACTCCTGGGACGATAGGAGAGGCTTCTTGTGCTTCGCCAAGCAAAAGAGGGTCTGTATTTTCAGACACGACGGTAATCACATTAAATCGTCGTTGCATTCCTAATTTTATTTGAAAATTTTTTTTTAATTTTGAAGTAATTCTTAATTTTTTTTTGAATGGTTGTAGGAGGACGAGGTTTCGTGGAAGTGAAGGATTTTGGAGTTCCAGATGTGGTGAAGTCGATGGCATGGTGTGGAGAGAATATATGTATAGGGATTAGAAGAGAGTACATGATACTGAATTCGACTAATGGCTCATTGAGTGAGATATTTCCTTCGGGGAGACTAGCTCCGCCATTGGTGGTTTCGCTTCCTTCGGGGGAGCTTCTTCTCGGCAAGGTAGTTTGCCATTTGATTTGTATTTGAATGACTAAGACATTGCTGATTATTGATTAGAATTGGTGTGTGTTTAGGATAAAATTGGGGTTTTTGTGGACCAAAATGGGAAACTTCTTCACGAAGGCAGGGTTTGTTGGTCAGAGAATCCCACTGTCGTTGTTATTCAGAAGCCATATGGATTGGCTCTGGTACCGAGATATGTTGAGGTAGTTGGCTGTGCCTCATGTTAAGCATGAATGCTTTGTGCTTCTTTCTCTATTTTTACAATATGCTGGGCGGTTATACCTTTTCCTGGCAATTGTGTTTTGCAGGTTCGGTCACTACGAGCTCCATATCCATTGATACAAACTGTAGTTCTTCGAAATGCTCGTCACCTTCTCCTAAGCAACAATGCTGCAATTGTTGCATTAGACAATGCTGTTTATGGTCTCTTCCCCGTCCCTCTTGGTGCCCAGGTATTCCCAATGCTCTTGCTGATGGTATCGTGTAGTCTGGATTAATCACCTCCTTTGGGAAGTGGGTAAGAAGTGTGTATTTTTCTTGTAGATTGTACAATTAACAGCATCTGGCGAGTTTGAGGAAGCCTTGGCATTGTGTAAGCTGCTCCCACCCGAAGAAGCAAGTCTTAGAGCTGCAAAGGAGAGTTCAATCCAGATAAGGTAAATGTTTTCAGCGTCTGTTTTTATTTATTTATTTATGTGAATACAACAATTTTTTGGGTTGAAATCTCTAAATATATATCTGTGCATTGTATTTAACAACCAATGGACTTGCTTGTATTATCACAATTTGTAATATTATACGTTTATCGCAATTAACATGCACACGGAAGAACTGACTTTTATCAATTATTTTGGTCGCTACTCTTGGCTATTATCCTTATTAGGCTCCAGTCATAAAGCCTGATCAAATATCGGGCTAGTTGTCTTTTAACTTTAGGTCCAACCTGTATATACTTACGTAGGTTTCTTGTGCTGAACAATGTGTTAAATCTGAAGCATCTCTAACTCTAAAGTAATATGACCTTCTGAGCTATGCATAATTGTAAATTTAAATTTAAATGCTGGCTTACATTAGATAATATGCAAATTTGGTTTGTAATGCTTAACTAGTTAAAAAAAAACGTTCACACAATGAATCAGTCAGTAGGTTTAAAGAGTTCATCAGTGGCTACATTGTAAATCATGCTCGTTCCATGCCTTTTTATTATATATTAAAGGAGTCTCTGTTATTATATTACAGATACGCTCACCATCTTTTTGATACTGGGGACTATGAGGATGCCATGGAGCATTTTGTGGCATCTCAAGTAGATATAACATATGTACTTTCTATGTATCCTTCTATTGTTCTTCCTAAGACAACCATGTTAGCTGAGCCAGACAAACTGATGGATGTATCTGGGGACTCATCATATCTCTCAAGAGCTTCATCTGGTGTATCAGATGATATGGAACCCTCTCCCCTGTCACATGTACTGGAATCCGAGGAGAGTGCAGCACTTGAGTCCAAAAAAATGAGCCATAACACTCTCATGGCTCTCATTAAGTACTTGCAGAAAAAGAGATTCAGCATAATTGAAAAAGCTACTGCTGAGGGGACAGAAGAGGTTGTTTTGGATGCTGTTGGAGACAATTTCGCATCCTATGAGTCTAATAGGTATAAGAAAACAAACAAGGTAAACTACTTATCTTTCTCATATGTGGTTTCCATATTTCAGTATGTAACATGGTGTTGATTTATAAATTTACATATGCAATATTTGATCAGCATTTGTGTAACCAAATTCAGTATGCTAGATTTTTGTTTTTGCTGTTTTTTTTTGTTCAAACATATGATGACTTATTTGGAAGCAAAAGTTGGAAGAGTTTTACTTTTGAAACTGATTCTTATGCTCATAAAAAAAAAACATAGGCTATGCTTACTTTACTTAAAATCGGAGTTGGCAATGTAACGTATGAAACACCAGGTTGTCAAAGTTAATGACCATGCTTTTTGTAATACATTAACATGTTCACTTTACCATAAATAACTCATAAGTTAGCTTTTTCAATTAAGTCTAGTGACCTTGTGTGTGTGTGTGTGCACTGAATCTAGCACAAGTTAAATGGTCCTTTGTATTCTGTTAGTTTGAAATTGTCCTTGGTTTTTATTTAAGTTGTAGTAACAACAAATAACTGACATTATCTTTGGTACCTAAGGGTCGTGGCAGCATTTCAGTTACCTCCCGTGCTAGGGAGATTGCAGCGATACTGGATACAGCTCTTCTCCAAGCTCTACTTCTTACTGGACAGTCTTCAGTTGCCTTGGAATTACTGAAAGGTCTTAACTACTGTGATGTAAAAATATGCGAGGAGATTCTCCTAAAAAGTAATCATCACGCTGCTTTGTTAGAACTTTACAAGTGCAATTCAATGCACCATGAAGCTCTAAAACTT
This sequence comes from Rubus idaeus, assembly GCA_030142095.1. Classification (NCBI taxonomy): domain Eukaryota; kingdom Viridiplantae; phylum Streptophyta; class Magnoliopsida; order Rosales; family Rosaceae; genus Rubus; species Rubus idaeus. Next base: position 6,139,639 of record CM057965.1, on the reverse strand, counting down.
TTGCATCAGTTAGTGGAAGAGTCAAAATCTAACCAAGTGCAACCTGAAGTGATCCAAAAGTTAAAGCCCGAGTCAATTGTTGAATATCTTAAGGTACATTTTTTGTTTGTTGATTTTGATTTTATCTGTAGTCAAATGTTTGTTGTATTGCTGGGAATTCAGTTATATTAGTGGTACCGTGCTAGTCTTTTACATTTGGAGTCTGGAACAAGATGTTAGCTTTATATTTGTTTTGGAGAAGATCATGATTATTTGTTTGATTAATTTTCTTATGCAGCCTCTTTGTGGGACTGATCCCATGCTTGTCTTGGAGTATTCAATGCTTGTTCTTGAAAGTTGTCCAACACAGACAATTGAGCTCTTTTTGACTGGAAATATTCCAGCCGATTTGGTAAACTCTTATTTGAAGCAGCATGCTCCAAACATGCAGGCCAAATACTTAGAACTTATGCTTGCTATGGATGAAAATGGGATCTCCGGAAATCTGCAAAATGAAATGGTAAAGATTCTTCATTGTTTACAAATTATAAAACCAATTATTAGTCAGAATTTTAGAGCGATTTGGAATGCCAAGAAGCTAAAAAGGTTTGGCAGAACAAATTTGTGCTGTCAATTTCAGTTACCTTGGTCACATTAATGTGCCTGCTTTCACGAATCAAAACTGCATTCTAATTGATTTAGTGCATGGCAGTTAAATATCTATCTATCAGAAGTACTTGAGTGCTATGCAGATTTAAGTGCTCAGCAGAAATGGGAGGAGCAAACTTACTCCTCGACAAGAAAGAAATTAGTGTCTGCTTTAGAGAGTATCTCGGGTTATAGTCCGGAGGCTTTGCTGAAACGTCTTCCAGCCAATGCTTTATATGAAGAGCGTGCAATTTTGCTGGGCAAAATGAATCAACATGAGCTTGCCTTGTCTCAATACGTTCACAAGGTAATTCTATATGTTCACATCCATTAACTTGCATTAATTTAGTTCTTGCTTGTCTTTATTATCTATTGCTTTTCTTATAAGTCCTCTTGAATAGATTAAGTTCTTGACTTTTGCAGCTTCATGTTCCTGAGATGGCACTTTCCTATTGTGATCGGGTGTATGATTCATTGGTTCATCAACCGTCTTCAAGATATTCTGGCAATATATACCTTACTCTATTGCAAATTTATCTTAATCCGAATAGAACAACCAAGAACTTTGAGAAGCGAATTACAAATTTGGTATCACCTCAGAATATAGGAACGCCAAAGGTTGGTTCTGCAAATACAGTTAAAAGTAGAGGAGGTCGTGGAAATAAGAAAATTGCTGCAATAGAGGTGGCAGATGACATAAGAGTCGGTCAAAGTGGCACTGACAGTAGCAGGAGTGATGGAGATGCAGATGCAGATGAGTCTAGTGAGGAAGGAGGGTCAACAATAATGCTTGATGAGGTTCTGGATTTGTTGAGCAGAAGGTGGGACAGAATAAATGGAGCTCAAGCTCTCAAACTTTTGCCAAGGGAGACTAAACTACAGGTATTGATCATATTCATATCAGATAATTAAACCAAGGCAAGGCATCTCACATGAATATCTGTTCACGAGTGTCACTTTCCTTTATGTTGCAGTAGATAAAAGCATAAAGGAGAGTGATATGTTGTGGTAAATAAAATCATAAAGGGAAGTGGAAAGGAATCACTCACAATTATGACTTTATCTACCACCACATAATCTGCTTTCCAAAATCAAATTTATCCTTGAATATTATACTAAAGCATCATTGTTAAAATATTCGCTAAATCTGTTCACATGAGTTTATCCTGATCTTCATGCTGAAGTTGTGCATTATTATCATTTGTCTGCAGAACTTGCTTCCATTTATGGGACCTCTTTTGAGAAAATCAAGTGAAGCTTACAGGAACCTTTCAGTAATAAAAAGTTTGAGACAAAGTGATAACCTGCAGGTATGCATATATCTTGCTGGTAATCTTTAGTTGGTTAGGGTGTAGAGAACCAGTAATAGAATATGAGAAGCAGGTCATTTAATTTAACTAATTTGAACCTAGACAGCTACATAAACGTCTTCTAAATAAATCAATTTTTAAAAACAGGTTAAAGAAGAACTCTACAAACAAAGGAAAGGGGTGGTAAAGATCACGAGCGACAGCATGTGCTCCCTTTGCAGAAAGAAAATAGGGACAAGCGTGTTTGCTGTGTATCCGAACGGGAGTACAATAGTGCATTTTGTTTGCTTTAGAGACTCCCAGAGTATGAAAGCCGTAGGCAGAGGTTCGCCCTTAAGGAAGCGATGAAAACCAAGTATTTAATGGCAGTAAAGATCTCCGGTGAGAGTATATGGGCAACGATAGTGCATTTAGAGACCCAAAGCATGAAAGCCATAGCAGAGGATCACCGCCAAGGAAACGATGAAGAGCAAATATCTAATGTGGGTAGAAGAAATGTTTTCCTCCGCATTTGGTTAGCGATCACCAAGATCTGAGCATGAATCTGGTCGGCTGTAAAGACTGGAGAGGGGCTCTACTCTGCCGGCACTTCAAGCATGCTCAAGGCTCATTGTTGATTGTGTGAGAGTGAGGTTGTGAGTTTTGTTTGTTGGTTATTTATCATGTAAAGTTTGAAAACAAATATTGTATTGATTGATTTTGAGTTGAAGCAAAAAGTTTGATGGCTCCACAACACCTAAAACAAAAACGCAAGCATTGATATTGATTGTTAGGCAGTGCCATTAGCACCGTTCAACAATTTCCGACCTGGCTTCCCAGTAAAGCGGTAAACAGTAACTCCAACCCTTGACCCCTGGCACGGACGATCCACGTGCAAGACCTCAACCACAAAAAGCTTCCTGGTCCTCTTGAAAAAGGCCGAGTCCTTCTTCCACCTCCTCAAATGGGCCATCACAAACACCACTTTGCCCTCGCCCAGCAGCAAAAACGACAGCGTTTTGAGCAGCGGCTCGTAGAGGTGATCGTGATACACTACATCCGAGGCCACGACAAGATCAAACTCCAGCCCAATCGCCTCCGCATCCTCCGCCTCTCCCCACCTCAGCGCCGCAACGCGGACAGTCCCACCGCTCCTTTCCAAAACGGCGGCATTCGCATCCGCATTGAACTGGAGGTTGTCCACGACGTGCGGGAGGTCGGTGACCGTGACGCAGGCCCCGAGCGTGACGGCGGCGGCTATTCCGACGAGGCCGGTTCCTGAGCCGAGTTCGAGGATTTTGAGTTTTCGGCCGGCTTCGAACGCCGAGAGCGTAGGGCCGAGGGGGCTGGTGCTAGGGTTACGGCGGTGGTCGTCGAGGAGAGTGAGGAGCGTGGTGGCTGCCGGCCAGAGCTGAAAGGAGAGACCTTGCGACGGGAGCTGCCTAGTGACGATTGTGGAGTCGATCGAACGGAGAGAATGCTGCTGAAGTTGTTCGCTCTCGGCCGTCTTTCCTTCGTCTGATTCATCGTGAAGGAGCATGGTGGCTGGGTTTATTATCAGGTCGTCTTCATTTTCGTCTTGAGCGGCCATTCAGAATTTCAGATTCCTTCGTAGGGCTTGTTTGGCGCAAAAGAGTTACGTATTTATACTGCGTTTTTTAAAAAAGTTTTTATCATTGGCAGAGTCTAAACTTTGGTGTACCGGATAAAAAGACACCAAACTTTCAAAAGTTATTAATAAAGTATCTGAACTTAAAAAAAATACATCATCATCATCATCATCGGGATATCTCCATTTATTTTCCGTTATTTGACTGTTAATTATGAGGTCATATTAGTCATTTGACATATCCCAACTTTCAAAAGTGATTAGTAACCTTAACTTCTAAAAACACATCATCGGGATTCCTCCATCAATTTTTCGTCATAACTCAATTTAATTATATCACGTGTGACCCATATGAGATATTTTTCAAGGTTTTATAGTTTTTCACTTTTTTTTTGTTTTGCTTATATCTTCTTATTTTCTCTCTTTTTCTATTCGACTCCCACCGAGCTGAGAGATTGAATTTAATGTCATTGGTGTATTTTCTCATATATGGATGATGCACATAAAGTGCTTTGAAATATAATATATGGATGATCTAGTTTTTGAATTAGTCAGAATTTAAATTTATATTAATTAAAGTAATACCCTGCAACTTTGTTGCTTTTGACCAATACTCACGATCATGTAACAATCTTGTTATTTTTTCTTGTACAATTGAATTGAATATGATGACTATTATTATATTTTGATGATGCACTTTCATACTTTTCATTTTATATTGGCTGAATAACTGTATCTATTTTCATATGTATAGACGTCTTGCCAAGGTAATACACGATTGACATTCATATGGAATACATGAGCTTTTTTACCTTCCAATTAAACTATTCATCATATTGATGGTCATTACCCTATAATTGAATGCCTTGTAGTGAATGTTTAATCTGATGTTTCATTTTTGGTTTCAATAACTCACTAATTATTTTATTGACCGGTTTAAACCGTCATATTTATGCTAAAAAAACTAGAAAATTTATATAAAAAAAATAAACGATTCGAGATTTTCTTGTTCTGTCAATTGAAACACTTTCTAAAAAATATGTTTTATCAATGGAGAAGTTTTGAGATTTTTTTTTTGCTGAAATCATGGTTTTTCACCTAAAACCGTGGGTTTATAACACATGATTTTTGGACAAAATTGCATGTTCTTATTTTTGTACCAAAATATTTTTACACTTAAATCATGATTCCTATTGACTTCTCGAATTGACAGAACATAAAAATATCGACTCGTTTATTTTTTACGATTTTCCAAAGTTAAAAAATTAGAAAATTCATAAAAAAATAAACGATTCGAGATTTTCGTGTTCTGTCAATTGGAACACCTTCTACAAAACATGTTTTACCAATGGTGAAGTTTTGAGAAATTTTTATTTTTTTTGCCGAAACTATTTTTTTTATAACACACGAATTTTGGGCCAAAATTGAATGTTCCTATTCTCGCATCAAAATCTTCATATACTCAAATCATGATTTTGGACTTGTCGAGTTGACAGAACGCAAAAATATCGACTCGTTTATTTTTTACGATTTTATGAAGTCGGAAAATTAGAAAATTCATAAAAAAATAAACGATTCGAGATTTTCTTATTCTGTCAAATGGAACACCTTCTAAAAAAGATGTTTTATCGATGGTGAAGTTTTGAATTTTTTTTTTTGCTGTAACACAGGATTTTTAGGCCAAAATTGCATGTTCTTATTGTCGCACTAAAATATATTCACACTTGAAACATGATTTTTAAAGACTTTTCGAGTTGACAGAACTTAAAAAAATTAACTCGTTTATTTTTTACGATTTTTCCAAAGACAGAAAACTAGAAAATTCATAAAAAAATAAATGATTCAAAATTTTCTTGTTCTGTCAATTGAAAGTCCTTCTACAAAACATGTTTTATCAACTGTGAAGTTTTGAGAATTTTTTTTTTTGCCGAAACATTGTTTTTCACCAAAAACCGTGAGTTATAACACACGATTTTTGAGCCAAAATTTCATGTTTTTATTTTTGCACTAAAATACTTTTACACTAAAACCATAATTTTTAAGGACTTCTCGAGTTGACAGAACGCAAAAATAGCAACTCGTTAATTTTTTACGATTTTCCAAAGTTGGAAAACAAAAACATTCATAAAAAACAAACGATTTTTTATTTTCTTGTTTGTTAATTGAAACACCTTCTACAAAACATGTTTTATCACTAGTGAAGTTTTGAGAAATTTTTATTTATTTATTGTCGAAACCATGGTTTTTCACCCAAAATCGTGAGTGACGATTTTTGGGCCACAATTTTATATTCTTATTTTTGCACTAAATTATTTTTACACTTAAACATTGATTTTAAGGACTTCTCGAGTTCATAGAACACAAAAATATCGATTCGTTTATTTTTTACGATATTCTAAAGTTTGAAAACTAGAAAATTCATTAAAAATAAATAATTCGAGATTTTCTTGTTCTGTCAATTGGAGCACCTTCTACAAAACAAGTTATATCAATAGTAAAGTTTTTAGAAATTTTTATTTTTTTTGCCGAAACTATGGTTTTTCACCCAAAATCGTGAGTTATAAGACACGATTTTTGGGCCAAAATTTTCTTATTTTAGCACTAAAAATTTTTTACACTTAAAGCATGATTTTTAAGGACTTCTCGAGTTAATAGAACACAAAAATATCGAATTCTTTATTTTTTACAATTTTCTAAAGTTATAAAACTAGAAAATTCATAAAAAATAAATAATTCGAAATTTCTTGTTCTGTCAATTGGAACACCTTCTACAAAACAAGTTATATCAATAGTAAAGTTTTTAGAAATTTTTATTTTTTTTGCCGAAACCAAGGGTTTTCACCTAAAATCGTGAGTTATAACACACGATTTTTGGGCCAAAATTTTATTTTCTTATTTTAGCACTAAAATATTTTAACACTTAAACCATGGTTTTTAAGAACTTCTCAAGTTAATAGAACACAAAAATATCGCATCCTTTATTTTTTACAATTTTCTAAAGTCAGAAAACTAGAAAATTCATAAAAAATTAATAATTCGAAATTTTCTTATTCTGTCAGTTGGAACACCTTCTACAAAACAAGTTATATCAATAGTAAAGTTTTTAGAAATTTTTATTTTTTTTGCCGATACTATGGGTTTTCACCCAAAATCGTGAGTTATAACACACGATTCTGGGCCAAAATTTCATTTTCTTATTTTCGCACTAAAATATTTTTACACTTAAACCATGATTTTTAAGTACTTCTCGAGTTAATAGAACACAAAAATATCGATTCGTTAATTTTTTACAATATTTTAAAGTTTGAAAACTAGAACATTCATTAAAAATAAATAATTCAAGATTTTCTTGTTGTGTCAATTGGAGCACCTTCTACAAAACAAGTTATATCAATAGTAAAGTTTTTAGAAATTTTTATTTTTTTTGCCGAAACCATGGTTTTTCACCCAAAATCGTGAGTTATAACACACGATTTTTGGGCCAAAATTTCATTTTCTTATTTTAGCACTAAAATATTTTTACAATTAAAGCATGATTTTTAAGGACTTCTCGAGTTAATAGAACAGAAAAATATCGAATAGTTTATTTTTTACAATTTTCTAAAGTCAAAAAACTAGAAAATTCATAAAAAATAAATAATTTGAAATGGGGCATTTCTTTCTGCAAGTCACTCATGTTGTTCTTAGTTGTTGCTTTGTAAATTTCAGTTTGAAGATTTTTTACTCGCATGCCATATATGTTGAAGCCGGGAAGCGAAAGGTTACTAATTTCATCTACAAGCTGAATGATAATGATCATTAACAAAGTTTGAATAGAAACAATGGTCATTTATATTCTGCACCCACCTAAAGTATTTCACATGGTTCTTATTAATCACTTCGTTTCCAACCAACCTTAATTAGTTAATGAGCACCTCTCACATGTTAAATTAATCATCTGGTTTGCATAAAATGTACATTGAAAATTTGGTTGAAGTCAAGAATTTCATGGATTTAGGAGGTTGTGATTGAAGTTGCCGGATTCTCAATTATTACGATCCGGATTACAGTTCAAAACAGAGTTGGCGAACTATGTTACTCTAAACTCAACTCGACTACAATTAATAAGACGTGAGTATTAAGTAAAGATCTACCATATTTTAAACTGAAAATAGCTCACATTATTATACAAGATTACAAGTTCACAACAGCCCTACTAGTACACTCTGCTTACAATTAGAGTATCAGACAACACCCACAATAAATTGAAAAGAAGGAAAATTATCACTAAACGTACATGAACTTTAACTCTATTAAACGGATTTTATTGTTATTTTCTTATATTTGACCGTCATATAATTTAAATGTTTCCTATATTTTTTTTCCACTCTTTTCATGATATTGGGGTCACATTTGAATTATATGACGGTTAAATATAAAAAACATATCATGCAAATGACATGAGTTAATGTATTTAAAGTGCCACAAGAAAATCAGAATTGGATATCTCAAAACAAATGAAAAATTGAAACATAATTGTATCGTAACCATATAGCCATAAATACTATAGCGATTTTTATAGGGGATAGAATTAACACTTTAGATATTGGGAGAAATTAATTTAAATTAGTAACTAAAGGATATCACTGAGTTTCAGAACCAGGGCCTCATGATAATCTTTTCTTGCTCAGTTGAATTGTAGTGAGAATTGTCAAAGGTCAAATTCTCTGAGGAGAGAGGATACTTCCCCATCAGTTCTCTTCATTAGTGAAGACTAGTATATTATGTTGATGTTTCGTTGACTTCGGTTGATGTTTCATTGACTTCGGTGAATTGGACATGTGACCCTCCATCCGACGCAGCTTGGAGGGTCACATGCCCACCCCAATCCCCTTCGGTTGATGTTTCGTTGATAAATTCTTTGTATGATCCGATCCTATGACAAATTCTCGGTATAAACCTGGCTGGGATTCCAGCTGATATATATACCACCATTTCCCTCACAAACTTGTGAAACTTTTCATGCCCACCAAATGGCCCTAACACCTTTCAAATGACATATTATGGATGCCTAGCTAAGTTGTAAGAAATTCTCAGAGGAATAAAGATTTGAGGGATCCAGAAAAAGATTTAATCACTATAATCAGTTAATCACTAAACAGATATAATCGAATTTATATTCCTCAATTGCAGTCAAAAGCAGTACAAATTAGGCGTTCACAACAAAATAAAAATAAAAATTGAATTGGACAATCAGTATTTTGTTTAAGGGAAACGTAAATGACAAGAGAATAGTAGAGAATGCTCAGAATAGGATTAACTTTATTAATGATTAAAGGGCCTCTATATATAGAGGAATACAAGATACAATCCATATTGATGTAGGAATTATCTAATCCATATTCTAGAAGGATAACCTATACTAAGAGTCCTAGTTTGACAAGGCACACAATAATGTTTTCCTTCAACACTCCCCCTTGTGCCGGTCACAACTAGGTGGTGCTTTCCATGTTGTCTCGTTAAAAACCTTGCCAAGAAACAATAAAACCCAGTGGGAAAAAATAAACTTGGTCGAAGGGAAAAAGAGTACAACGCACCCTTCACATTTGAAAATGACATGTATGTGCCAGACTCCCCCTCAAGTCTGCACCTCCCCCTGATTCCTACAATCATGGGAGCTCAGATAACTTAAGCATACCAATGCTTTTAACATGTTTTCCAAATGTGGACTTAGGCAAAGACTTAGTAAATAAATCTGCCACATTCTCCTCAGAACTAACTTGGTTCACTTGAATCTTGAGGAGAGCTTGTTGTTGCTGATTATAAAAGAACTTAGGTAATATATGCTTGGTATTGTCCCCTTTAATGAAACTTTGCTTCATCTGCTCGATGCAAGCAGCATTGTCCTCATAAATGCATGTAGGTTCCTCAGTGGTTGACTTTAAACCACTCGTTCCTCGAATATGTGCAATGACAGACCTTAACCATACACATTCACGAACAGCTTCATGTAGAGCAATTATCTCTGCATGATTCGAGGAAGTAGCAACTAAAGTTTGCTTGGTGGACCTCCAAGATATCGCCGTGTTACCCATGGTAAAGACGTAACCAGTTTGGGAACGGCCTTTGTGCGGGTCAGAGAGGTACCCGGCATCAGCAAAACCAACCAAAACATCACAAGGATTTTCGGTATATGGAGTATCAGCAGTGGCGCGACCGGTCGACGCATGCTTGGCGACCGGTCGCCCGGCATCAGAAAATGTTTTCTTGTTATGCCTTTGTGTCTCTTTGTAGGGATAAAATAAGCCCAAATCGATTGTACCTTTAAGGTAACGAAATATCGTCTTTATGCCACTCCAATGGCGTTGCGTGGGCGCAGAGCTAAATCTAGCCAACAAGTTCACAGCAAAAGAGATGTCAGGTCTAGTGCATTGAGCTAAGTACAATAATGCGCCTATTGCACTCAGATATGGCACTTCGGCCCCTAGAATTTCTTCGTCATCATCCTTTGGACGAAATGGATCCTTCTTTGGATCTAGGGTCCGACCAATCATGGGAGTGCTAACCGGATGTACTTTGTCCATGTTAAATCTTCTTAACATCTTGTGGACATATGCAGATTGGTGGATCAATACTCCACTTTTTCGGTGCTCTAGCTCAAGGCCTAGGAAAAATCGAGTTTTCCCAAGATCTTTCATCTCAAATTCGGATTTCAAATATGTAGCAGTATCTCTCAGTTCTTCGAGAGTGCCAATTAGATTCATGTCATCAACATAGACAACAATAATTGCAAATCCAGAACTTGTTCTCTTAATAAACACGCATGGGCATAAATCATTATTTATATATCCCTTCCCAATCAAGTAGTCACTTAGACGGTTATACCACATCCGTCCGGATTGTTTTAATCCATAAAGTGAGCGTTTTAATCTTATCGAAAACGCACTCCGTGGTTTAGAGTCACTTGACTTGGGTAATTGAAGTCCATCAGGCACCTTCATATATATCTCTGAATCTAGATCCCCATAGAGATATGCTGTAACCACATCCATGAGCTGCATGTCAAGTTTTTCGGAAACTACCAAACTGACAAGGTAGCGGAACGTGATAACGTCCATTACGGGAGAATATGTCTCCTCGTAGTCAATCCCAGGGCGTTGTGAGAAACCTTGCGCCACGAGGCGAGCCTTATACCTTAAGACTTCATTCTTCTCATTACGCTTTCTAACAAAGACCCATTTATGTCCTACAGGCTTTACACTTGGCGGTGTTAACACTACGGGCCCAAATACCTGTCTCTTTGTTAGTGAATCTAGTTCAGCCTGGATTGCTTCTTTCCATTTAGGCCAATCGGCTCTTTGTTGACATTCTTCAACAGAGCGTGGTTCGATGTCATCATGCTCTATAATCTCTTGAGCAACAGAATATGCAAATACATCATCAATGATAATGGAATGTCTTTCCAACGTCTCAAGCATGCATGCATAATTCATTGAGATTTCTTTGTTCTCTGAAATTGATTCAATCATTGAGGCGTCCCCCAATATTGATTCATGGACATAACTGTAATCAGAGATAATCTCATGAGACGGGTTTCCTGTATTGATGATGAATGGATTAGGCTGTGCCAAACTCGCTCTCTTCCTTGGGCGAGAATCCATCGAACCAAGTGGTCTCCCCCTCTTCCTTTGAGGAACCACGGCCTCAACTACTCCTCCACTAGGGGTAGTTGCGACGCCATTGATGGCGCCATTTCCGTTGTAGGGATTTCCAACCTTGCAGGCACATTTGCAGCTGGTATGTGTGATCTCGTCACTTTAGCAATATCAGAAAACGCATCAGGCATCGAATCTGCTACGTTCTGAAGATTGAGAATTCTCTGCACCTCATTATCACATTGTGCAGTTCGGGGATCAAGATGAGACAGAGTGGGGACAGACCACGACAATTCCTGTCGTTCCTGTTGAACATTCTTGTTCTTATCTCCCCCTAACAACGGGAAGACTGTCTCATCAAAGTGACAATCCGCAAATCTAGCGGTAAAGAGATCGCCTGTCAAGGGTTCCAAATAGCGGACAATTGTTGGAGACTTATAACCAACATAGATACCTAAACGTCTCTAAGGACCCATTTTGGTGCGCTGTGGAGGCGCAATTGGCACATAAACCGCACAACCAAAGATGCGTAAGTGTGAGACATCCGGCTCATATCCAGTTACCAACTGGTACGCAGAAAAAGGTTGGGTAGTAGTGGGTCTGAAACGAATTAGTAAAGCTGCGTGCAATATTGCATAACCCCAAGCAGATAATGGGAGATTGGTGCGCATTACCAATGCCCGAGCGACCATTTGAAGTCTCTTAATGGTGGCTTCTGCGAGACCATTTTGTGTATGCACATGGGGTACAGGATGCTCAACATCAATCCCAACAGACATGCAATAGTCATCAAAAGTTTGTGACGTAAACTCCCCAGCATTGTCAAGACGAATTGACTTAATAGGATGATCAGGGTGGTGAGCCCTTAAGCGTATAATTTGTGCGAGGAGCTTTGCATAAGCAGCATTGCGTGTGGACAATAAAGCGACATGTGACCAGCGTGTCGAGGCATCCACCAAAACCATAAAATATCTGAAAGGTCCGCAATATGGATGGATGGGTCCACAAATATCTCCTTGGATACGATGTAAGAATGGAATAGTCTCTTTCATGTCCTTAGCATATGATGGTCTCGATCCTAATTTGCTTAAGGAATAGGCTTTGCAAAATGAGCCCTTAGCCATAGAGGTGATAGAAGCATAGGAGGCATCTTGATTAGGATTTGAATCAAAGTTCATATCAAGGGAAACCGAATTTTTCCGAAGGTAGCCGACCGGTCGCCGATTGCTCTCGACCGGTCGCTGAAAAATGTCGGAAGCGGTCGACCGGTCGCCCGAAAGTCCACGACCGGTCGCCAATGTACCGAAAGGGGGCAGTTTGTTTCTGGAGATGGTCGACCGGTCGCCAAGAACACCGCGACCGGTCGCCGATCGTTTGACGAGTTATTCATCTTTCTTTGGTACGTCAGTGACGATTGTCTCCCCTCCTTGAACCTTTTGTTCATTTTTGCTTCTATTGGCTCGATAAAAGGGATGTCCGTGTGAGGTTTTCAATATACGGATCATCATATCACGACCTGGATGTCCCAAGCGGTCGTGCCAAAGCCTATATGTGTCGGAATCCAAGAGATCATCTCTAAAAACATGGTTGGATTCAACAATACGAATAATGGTTAAATATAACCCACTAGAACGACACAGAAGTCTTTCTAAGATGCGCTTTCTTCCGCATTCATTAGAAGTAATACATAAGTATTCGTTTCCATTCTCACAATGAGTTTCCATGTGATAACCGTTGGCGCGAATGTCTTTAAAACTTAGGAGAGTGCGATTAGCTCGAGGAGCATAAAGTGCTTCGGTAACTTTGAGCACTGTGCCATTAGGCAACATAAATTGGGCATTGCCTCGCCCATTGATCAATGGTGATGACCCAGTCATCGTAGTCACTGAAGAGTTATAAGGAACTAACTCAATGAACAATTGCCGGTGGCGAAGTATTGTGTGGGTAGTCCCACAATCAGCAAGGCATTCAATCTCTCCGGGAAACATTCCTACAAACATAGGGTATGAATATAAATATATGTCCATGACATAACGAAAATTTCGAAAAGATAACTTGCAATTCTTTGAAAAATTCGAAATTTATTGATAATCATGCCAACGATTACATCGAGGTCTTGTCCAGAACATTCTAATCCAAAATAACTATGACAAATGTCAATTGAAATAAGGCATCAAAAGCCTTTACATAATAAACTTGGAAATAAAACAATTGCAATTCAATCGAAGTCTGGAACCTCTAAAGTCTTCTCATTGCTTTGGTCGACTTTGAAATCTGCAATTGTGAGATTGACATCTTTCTCATCTCCAGTATCTTCTCCATAATGAGCTTCTTGCTCCCTGGATTCACGGTACTTCTTGTAATCCGCAGCCAATTTGTTGCTTGCCTTGCATTGTCTAAACCAATGATCATGTGATCCACATCGGTGACATTGCTCGTTGGCACCACCTGCCTCATTGTTACGTCTAACAACTTGTTCCCTTGGAGGATGATTTTGTGTACGGTTGTACACCTTATTGCCGCGCCATCCATGGCCGACGTTGGCATGGCCACCACGGCCCATGCCACGTCCTCCAATCCCTCTTCCACGTGGTACAAAGTTCCCACGATTTGGTGCAACGTTGTTGCGGTTACCTTCCTTATTTGGACGATTATATGGACCGGGGCGTCCATTATCATTACCCTTAGCATTAGGGTTTCGTCCTCTCTTGGCCAATTTTCCATAATGTGTTTCTGGAACTCTCTTTGTTCCGATAGGCCGCGAGTTATTGTTCAACATGATCGTGTCATGCTTCTCAGCTACTTGCAGAAGATTAATTAGCTGATTGAACGTAGTAATCCGCTTGGCATTATACTCCATCCTATATTGCTTTGAGAGGATGAGAGCCGATGCGGGGAAGGTAGAGAGGGTCTTCTCTATCAAGTCTGCTTCGGTAAGAGTCACCTTACAAAATTGAAGCATAGCCCGTAGACGTAGCATCTCAGAATTAAATTCTGCTACGGTTTTGAAGTCAAGAAAGCGAATATCATTCCATTTGACTTTCAAATCAGGAAGTAGTGTATCCTGGATGTTTCCGAATCTCCCATGGAGAGCACTCCATAGTTCATATGGATCCTTAACTTGCATATATTCCCATCTTAGGGAAGGGGCCATATGGCGCCTTAGAAACATCAATGCTTGGGCTTGGGCAGACGTAGGTGGAGCTTTCGTGTTCACATCTGGAGCACGAATTGTGGAAAAAAGTTCTTTTCCAATAAATGTAGTTTCAACATCCGTCACCCATCGGTGATACTCGGTTCCATTAGGATCAAGGATGTCGAATTCGAGATTTTGCGTTTCAGGCATCCTGAAATAGACAATTAAGAAGATACATTAGTTTCGCAGTCATAAAAGACATCCACGAACACTAAATAAGATTTCCAAGAATTTTCTGGATTAGTACAAGACCAAGATTGGTCGAATTCGATGCCTTTGTGAACTTTCTTTATCACAAAGATTTACTTGGATGCTCATGAAGGTACTTTATCATAGCATATATTATGAATCCCCACGATTCATATAAAGCTCTTTAACTTTTACTAAAGAATGATGACATTAGGGGTGCTCATGACTTACATATACCGCAAGCGATATAAAGCTCGATCACTCCCCTAATACTTCTCATAATTTTTCGAAGTAGGTATAGCTTGTTTGTCTTTTTTGCTCATATATTTTCACCAAGAAAGTCCCACGCCATAAGAGGGGTCGGGATGTAGAAGAAGGGAAGTTTTTAAATCCCCGAGAAAAAACAAAACCGCATCAAAGCAGGAACTTTTAGAAAATATTTACTTGGTTTTCTTGGAATTTGAATATCTTGAGATCCGACGGTCCGAACAGGCTGAAATTTGAACTGGTAGCAGTAGACACACAGAAGAAGCAGTCGACGAAATTGCAGCTTGATCCAACGGTTGATGAGGGAGAAAATTGCTTTGGAAGTCGGCTGTCTCGTGTAGGCAGATTTTAGAGTTTTGGGTTTTTGTAGCTAGGGTTAGGGCTCGTGCTGATAACGTGTTTAAGGGAAACGTAAATGACAAGAGAATAGTAGAGAATGCTCAGAATAGGATTAACTTTATTAATGATTAAAGGGCCTCTATATATAGAGGAATACAAGATACAATCCATATTGATGTAGGAAATATCTAATCCATATTCTAGAAGGATAACCTATACTAAGAGTCCTAGTTTGACAAGGCACACAATAATGTTTTCCTTCAACATATTTAACTTTTTTTTTATTTATAAGGAAAGTAAAAAACCAAACTACAATGAAAAATTTCTAGAGCATCCGTTCCCAAAAAGATCAAACTGGAAAGTGGAGTTAGAGGATAACGGTAACTCATTAGACCACATAAAAGACGGAGAAGCAGAGTGACCTAAATGGGCAAGGTTATCAGCCACAAAGTTTGCTTCCCGTATGATATGTTGAAAGACAATGCTAGAAAACCTACGACATTTCAGGAAAGGATATCAAGGACCAGGAATTTAATTTTCCTAGGGACATCAGATTTTCCATTAAGAGCATTTTGTGTAATAATTTCATGTTTAATATCGTTCAATTTTTTAGATAATCTAAAAATGATTATATGTCTACAAATAAAAATCAGTTTGGAGATCATGTAGTGAACCAGAAAATTGAAGTAAAATTATAACTTGAGTTTATGTTTTTTTTTTTCATTGATTTTTTAATGTCTTCATGTTTAATTTTTTTTAAGTATTGTTGGTTGAATAGCTTGTTTAACTATTTTTCTCCCTTCCTCAGAGAAATTTGGACTTGTTAATGGATAATCAAGAATTGGGAACACATCTAACAGAAATTATTCCCCTGCCACTTTGTTAACAGAGTGGAAAGAAAGAGGCCACGATCAAACTGCTATAAGGTTTTTTTTTTTCCTTTTCTTTGTTTCTGGTAGCTATTCATCTCTGGGATTTCCAGCTTAAACTAATAAAAAATAATACATATCTCTTCTCCAGCTTAATTTGCACGTGAACCAATTTATATGATGAAGTTGTGCAAGAACACATCATTTTTATAAAGATTTTTTCTCGTCCTCTTTATGCAGTAGAAACTAGAATCCCCCCTCCGACCAAAAGGAAAAAGAAACTAGAATCTCATTTTTCTTTTACTTTCTAGAATCCTATTCAAATGGTAAATTAATTTTATCTTCCCCAACTTTCTGAGACATTACCTCTCCAAAGCTGACTTATATCCATTATTTGTTTTTTTATGCTTTTTCAAGTCTTAGAGCCTTTTTCAACCGTATCTGAACCCAATTTGTATCATAATGTTGGGCAACAACCCCATCATTTTCATACCTCTTCATAGTTGGCCCTTGCAAGTTGTCCTTATAATTGCTTAGGAGTCAAGCTAAGCCAATTCCAGAGTAGCATTCTCCCCCAAAAATGGTTGCTGTGTTCAACAAGGAGCTCTTGAGCTGGTACCTGATCACAGTCAAGCTCAGAGAAACAGTTGAATCCGGAATAGCAACAGCGACTAATCCGAACCAATCAATCCAATCCTCACACCAAGTTCATCATAATCTGCAGAGACAAGAGCAGCAACCATCTGACTCACTCCAAATTGTGATCCAACATGGTGGTGATCAGAAATTCGAAGAAGGGCCGAAATCGCCAGAATCCGATTGGGTTCTCACCATCAAAGACAAACTCGAGCAAGCTTCTCAAGACGATGCAGCAAATGTGTGGTCAAAACTCTGCATCTACAGAGTCCCCCATTACCTAAGAGAAGGTGATGACAAAGCTTATGTCCCTCAGATTGTGTCATTGGGGCCTTACCACCATGGAAGGAGACGCCTTCGCCACATGGACCGCCACAAATGGCGTTCGCTACATCAAATGCTCAAGAGGACTAATCAGGACATAAAGCTCTATCTGGATTCCATGAAAGAAGTCGAAGAAAAGGCTCGATCTTGTTATGAAGGGCCGGTTGCAATAAGCCTCAGCAGCAATGAGTTTGTTGAAATGATGGTGCTTGATGGTTGCTTTGTTCTCGAGCTGTTTAGGGGTGCGGCTGAGGGGTTTAAGCAACTTGGGTACCCTCGAAACGATCCCATTTTCGCAATGCGTGGCTCGATGCATTCGATTCAAAGGGACATGATCATGCTTGAAAATCAGCTTCCACTTTTCATTCTTGATCGGCTTTTGGGTCTGCAGTTGGGCGATCCTGAGCTTAAAGGACTTGTACCCAAGCTAGCATTGAGGTTTTTCGATCCATTAATGCCAACAGATGAGCCATTGACAAAGAGTGATAGGAACAAGTTGGAGTCATCACTTGGATATGAAACAACCTTTGATCCATTGTCTGATCAAGGTAGCCTTCATTGCCTCGATGTTTTCCGGCGTAGTCTATTGCGATCGGGGCCTAAACCTGTGCCAAGGGTTTGGATCAAGAGATGGTCACATGCGAATCGGGTTGCAGATAAAAGAAGGCAGCAGTTGATTCATTGTGTTACAGAGCTTAGGGAGGCCGGGATCAAGTTCAAGAAGAGGAAGACTGATCGGTTCTGGGATGTGAAGTTCGAAAATGGGATTTTGAGTATTCCAAGGCTCTTGATTCATGATGGTACAAAGTCTCTTTTCCTCAACCTTATTGCATTTGAGCAATGTCATCATGATTGCAGCAATGACATTACCACTTATGTCATCTTCATGGACAACTTGATCAACTCTCCTGCTGATGTGGGGTATCTCCATTATTGTGGAATAATTGAGCACTGGCTTGGCAGTGATTCTGAGGTTGCTGACCTATTCAATCGTCTCTGTCAAGAGGTGGTATTCGATATCAATGACAGCTATCTTTCTCGGCTGTCAGCGGATGTAAACCGCTACTACGACCATCGGTGGAATGCTTGGCGTGCAAGTTTAAAGCACAACTATTTCAGCAATCCCTGGGCCATCCTCTCCTTCATTGCCGCTGATGTGTTACTGTTTCTGACTTTCACTTAGACCTTCTATGGAGTCTATAGCTACTATAGACCGCCAAATTAGTTAAGCGCGGAAGTCTTTCCAGCTTGGAAGCCTTTCCTATTTCAGTTTTGATTGCAGAGTGTTTTGTTTTGATACACAAGTCAGGTCATGGTTAACATTTACCTCTATAACTAAAGCATATGATTTCTACGATCTCACAATGGAAGCCTTTCCTGTTTCAGAATGAAAATGTTAGCACCTTCCATCATCTGCACAACAATGTCCTATGAGGCATAAAAGCCATCACAACTTCAAAAGAAAAGTTGAGGATGGGAACCCTGCATGTACATGGCTCAATGGGCAGTCATGTTGTTTGTTGGTGATTTTTCTTTTTTACTGGCAGCAAGTAAAGTTTCATAGCTGTACCATTTTGTTAGTTTATATGAAAATTATAAGCGATGAGTGAAATCTGAAGACAAGTACTTTGAATGTCACCAATGCAGCACAAGTTTTAAGGCTATATCCATGACTACTTGCAGCGACCTACATTCCATAAAGATGCGTGGTAATTTAGATTTCACTTGATCCTCTAACTGAAAGCCAATGCTTAAATTTTGTATAATCTGCTGATATATCTTAATAATAACTGTTTAGTACTGGTTCAACTCATTCGCAGAGAAACCGAAAAAACAAAGTGAAATGAAATCACTCTTCCCGTAACTTAATTCTTTATATATACTTCACCTTATAAGCAGAATAACAACCAAAATGGTGAGTTGCGCGAGTTTACAACATTGATCAAACTCTGATGGGGTGGTTAATTGGTGTCGTTTCTTTCTGGCATGGGTTCGTTACTCCCTGTTCTTACCGATAACCTGAAGTAATCACTAACAACCTCCCTAGCTAACAACTGGTTACACAAATATATGTAACTTGTATGAAACCGAAATCTTGAACCGAATCCAAAACTCATGAGTGACCATCCCAGAAGAATAGGCAGAAAGATTTTTCGAATAACCAAGGCCTTGGATGTAACGTTCCCTAATTTATTGGGCAAATATATATTTTGTCCGATTTATTGGGCAATTGTATAGAGTATCTGACCTTATTGGTCACCAACCCAAAATAGTAAAGACAAATTTCTCAACAAATATGCAAAGTCTGGCAATAGATTGAGTTAATGGGATCAACGACTTGAATGGTATTTGCAAGGAGAAATTATTTTGTATTGCCCGAGTAGGGATTTTAATTGTTTTTGAGAATAATAGTAAGTTAGTAACACCTCTTTATTAACAAGGGCAAGAGCAACAAAACATAAAATTTTGGACAAAGTATTAGCAACAAGATTTGTGCCAAACATAAAATTTAGATACCTCTCAAACTCTCTCCTAAATTAGGGAGAGAGTTCCAGAGAGACCGAGATTGGATTGAGATTGGGTTTGGATTTGGATCATGTTCGTGTATGTCAACGATTTTGATTTACGCAATTGCATCTTTTGTGAATATGATAAGAAAATATTGAACTCTTCCCAACCTCAATCCTATGTGGTACCATTGCCAAAATGTTCTATCGGGTTCTCGAGAAAGAGTTCTCCAAGAATGATCAACCGGAAGATTAATTTTTCTCTGGTCGTTTTTTTTCTTCTCTTTTGGTGTGGTTTTAATATATATTTTTTATTTCTATTTTTTGTTGATTAGTGAAAAATTTGTACCAAATACAATAACTTGATTGATTTTTAATAGAATTAATTACATTTTACTCCTAAAACTACGAAAACGCGTTTTTAATTTCATACGAATCATACCCAAGTTCTAAATTTTGCTAGTCGTGTACCTGAACTTAGTTCCGTTAGTCAGTTAGTTGGTGACATGGCACTGCCATGTAGATAAACAAATTAAAGAAAAAATAATTCATTATTTAAAATCTAAAACCCAAAATTTTTATCCCGCCCGGAAAACTAAAACCCAGTTCCCTGTTCTCCACCCTCAATTCTCCCCTCTTCCTCCTTCGCCTAAACATACCCAAATCTCCTCGTCCAAAAAAGAAGAACATACCCAAATCTACAATTGAGATCCTTCGATTGAGCCAACTGACTCGAGCTGACTCGCAGCTTCAGATCCAGCGGATTGGGCAAGGTGGTTGAGGAGAATTGAGAAAAAAGGTACTCTGAAACTTGTCCGTAATCAAGTCTGAGCTGAGAGATTTTGTAAAGATTCTTAGGCGTAATTGTTTTACGTTTCTGTTTAATCCTGTTAGCTTCTTTTACTTACAATTTGTGCGTGATGTCGAACAAGAAATCCATTGAGATTCCAAGGGTTGCTACGTGATTCATTGGGAGGTTGTTCCAATATATATATTTATAGTCTCATCAAATTGATATTTCAGCCTCTATAATTGTACAGATTGGTTTATATATTTTGATGAAACTAGCAATAGTCTGTGTTACTTGCAGGCACCATCTCTGTTTTGAATTGACAAATGAGTATGTGTTTGTTGTTAAAAAGAGTTGGCAAGTAGTGTCCTGGATAAAGTTAGAACTCAATACTCGTGCCTCCACTTTGTCAGTGGCATGGTCCAAACTAGTCCACGCCATTTTTTAGTCCTGATAAATGTTGTCGATAATCGAAGATGAGAATCAAGGGAAATGTGGGCTTTAATTCATTAACCTAGTCATTAAAAAGTAATGCAGTGGCTTACTCATAGAGGCTATACCAAGGAGATAAGCAACTCATGAAAAAAATTTTAATGATAATTTAATGTTAACCTTCATATATGGCTGAACTGAGTTGTCATGTCAATTTAAGTATCTGTTTGGTTTCATTCTTCTAATATTCCCAACTGCTAATGCCATGCTGTTAGTTAGCTCATTGATTTTAATGGTAATACCATATTGAATGTTTCTTGTTTCTTTTTCAGGCAATGAAAATAGTAAACAGGTGACTCGATGATACCGGAGGGGTTATTTGTGAGTATCGCCGTCAAAGTGTAGTGGATGGTAAATTGTGACCAGGGGTTGTCGTACCCAAGGGATTGGAAGGCCCAAGATCCCTACTTGGTGAACAAATGCAAACAAGGTATACAATGCACTAGAAGTGGTGTGATTAGAGATGGATTATGTACTTAGATGTGGAGTATGTGCAACATGCAAGTGTAGTGATCAAAGGGGTGTCACTCTTGAGTGACAATGACAAGAACAGTGACTTGAGGTGACAAGGACAGTAGCTAAGTAACCAATCTAATCTAAGTGAGGTTGTGGTAACAAGAACACAAGTGAATGTGTTGATAGCTTTGTGTGTTGTTGAGGTGACAAGCCCAACAAAAGTGTGATTGTTGTGTGATCAAATGGATGGAAACGATTGGGGTTTCGGGTTCACTCTACCCCAATCAAATGTATGACAACTCTCAAGAACATGCAACAATGAATTCACTAAGGATCAAACCCCTATCCTAGCCATGTTATGGTTCTAGGATTGATTCTTCTAGGCCTATTTTGTGCCTTATTAGGGTCACAAATACTCCTAGTCTATTCATCCAAGCCTTGTTAGGGTCTCAAACAAACTTCCTAGGCATAGAGATTCAAGAATCAAGATTCAAACAAACTCAGTCCATTGACATAAACTCATCATGCTCATTGCAAACACATAGGATAAAATGTAATTAACATAGAATCCTAACATTAAGTTAAGTTGAACACATGCTTCGAGAACTAATTAGATTCATAAACATGCATCAAACAAAACCGCATTTAACCAATGAACATATCCAGAAACGAATTCATCATGCATACTCAAGAGAAATCATCAAAACATCATCATGGGCTAGAGCACACAACCCTAGCCCCCAATCTAATGAACTACTCACAATTCATTGTCATATACATCAATAATCTCAAATAAGAAAGCATAAGTTCAAAGTAAGAGTGAAGAAGTTGAGAAAGTGCTCAAGATGTCGATGGCCAGCAGCTCCTTGGTGACTCCAAGTATGTAGCAAGCCTCCTTGAACTCCCCTCTTCCTCTACAAGCTCCAACTAATCTCCAAGCTTCCCAACTCTTGATGTCTCAATGGATGGCAACTTGTGGTGAAGGTAACTCTATGGAATGGTGGTGGAAAGTGTATGGTTGTAGTGTTTGGGATGTGTGGAAGATATTTCGTGAAGGGATCGAAGTGAGATGGGTGGTGGAAGGTGGTGAAAATGGAAGAACAAAAACGGCAGACGTACTGGGCGTCCGGGCGGATGGTTTCGGCGTCCGGGCGCTTGGTACGTCTTTGTGTGTTTCAGCAAGCTTTGCCGAGAGAAAATGGGGTGTTTCTATCTAGGGTTTTTCTGAACGTGAGTAACTGAATGAGAATGATGTCTGGTTGGTCTCTACAGCCTCCAAGGTTGCACTAGGGATTCCTAGTGGGGTGACATGGAATGGATGAGTGGAGAGAAAAGAAATGGAAAAGAAAAGGGAAGTGGAGGGAATAATGGTGAGTGGACATGTGAGAGGGTTGGTGGATGGCTGAATGGATGTGTGACCTGTGTCACACATGTGCATGGCTGGTGTAGGAGACTCTCTCCTGCTGTGGTGGTGCTCCGGTGGTGGTCCGGCGGTGCTGCCGCCTCTTGTGGTGGTGGTTTGCCGGAAAAATCACCGGAAATGCAATTTCTTCATTTTCCTTCCTTTCTTCGATTCTTCAAGGCCTTCAATGGCAACGTCTTCCGAAGGTAAATTCATGCAATCTTCAATGTCTAGAAGCCACGATTGACTTCTCGTCCTCTTCTCGGAAGTGTGCCCAAAAGTAGTCAAAATGCACCTTCTTGTGCCGAATTACCTCAAGTCACCTAAGTAACCTGAAATCATGAAAACGCATATTAGTGGTAACAAAATGCCTTCGGATAAGCTTAACTCTCGTGATTAGGAATACAATTTGCGCTATAAATAAGTGCAAATCAACAGGGCAAAAGCTAAAGAAGGATTTGATTATGAAAGTCAATGTCAGAGGGCTTGAATTGCATAATATGTGAAGAAGGCAAGATTTCTTGTATACTAAAGCCGTCAAATGTCTGGACTGCAGAACTTTGTTTTTCTTTTCCACTTTCACTTGCTGAGATATCTTGGTTGACAAGTCTTTTCTTCGTACCTTCAGTCGGGCTTCAAAAGATCATACAACTGATGATATCTGAAGATTTAGATGTCTACACCAATGCTGAAATGATGGTAGCCAATCTTGCAGCTGAAGGTGCACTTTTTGCCTGTAGTTTCTATATAACAGAAATTATTTAGAGATCACATGATAATTGAGATAGAAGTTCTCCAGTAAGAATTATCTGGGGCACATGTGATTGTTGTATACAGTTTAGGCACTTTGGGGTATTCATTAACTGAAGACATAGAGTGGAAGAAAGGGATACATGCATACTTTTAATCCCCTTTGCCTCTTCCCCTCTATATCTTCTACCATACATTGCTCCTTGTATGATGGTGTTTCTTGTCATTTGCTTGTGCATTGTTATTTTTATTTACTTTACAGTTGCTGAAACTTTCCTTGTATTAGCATGATTGTACAAAACATACTTCACTTGAACACTTTCGGATAATAACCCCCTCCTCTGTCTTCTCTTCATGCAAAAACATAGGATATGTTTGATTTTTGTAATAAGAAACAGTCCGGAAATATTATCCCATTTGGTCCCTTAATTTGATAGCATATTGTTTTTGTGTCATTTGCATCTGTATCACTGAAATTCTTAATTCTGAACTTTTATCAAGATGAGCATGTTAACTTGTTGGCGATCCATATTTGCTCGGATCCAAGTCAAAAGAAAACTAAATAATTTGCAGATAATTTCTGAAGAAATCTATCCAGTACTTCAAGTAGATTTGTGGTATTTTTATGTATTCCTTCCCTGATTGCATAAATTAATTTAGGTCCCATTTGGTTTTTGATTCAACCATAATTTCCAACACTGTTTTAAAAATGAATACAGAGATGGAAAAAACATTTATGCTTTGGTTGATTTGATGTTGTATGGTTCTTGCAATGCCTAAGAAACATTACGTTTTCCTCAATTGGCCCTAAAGATTTTCTTTGTATGACAAACTAGTGATCCATGCACATGTGGGCATTAAAATGGTCATTGAAGTTTTCGAGTTTTGATTTTACTTCTCGGTACATATGATTAATAGTCAACGCTTAACATATTTTCAGATTAAGTTCTTATTTGGTGGTTATTATAGTTCTGCTGCCATCGCTGAAATTTTTATATCTTGGTTTAACTTTCATAATCAGGAAGTAAAATTAAAATTCTACATAGCTGAATATGCTACAACGCCAGTATGGAATTTAGATGCTTTGGTTATTGCAGGCATGTACGTCTAGACGATCCTGGAAACTGAGTGGAAAGGATTTCCATCTGGGATTAAAGCTGCTGCTGCTGGTATGCTCATAATATCTATTGTCTATTATAAATTCAGTACGCGGATTGTGTAATTTGGCGTCATTTGTTTCTATACAGGTGGTGTAACAACCTTGGTTGACATGCCTCTAAATAACTTTCCTTCGACTGTCTCTAGAGAGACTTTGGAGCTCAAGCTTAAGGCCAGAGCAGAATTTACGTTGATGTTGGTATGCTCTTGAAACCATATGTAGGGTTACATTGGTCTAGTGTTTTGGGAACTACTGGTTTTCACCTACAATTTGAACAGGTTTCTGGGGAGGCCTTGTTCTTGAAAATGCATTTAACAAATCTGCTCTTGAGGATTTCTTACAGGCCGGCGTTCTTGGTTTGAAGGTAACTGCTTATTTAAGAAGTGAAGTGTTACATGCATTAATTGAAGGTGTATTACAGAATTTCTGGGCGTTGTTGTATATCATTTGATACATATTTCTCCATGTCTGTTTTATAGTCTTTCATGTGTCCATCAGGGATCAATGACTTTCCTATGACAAACAACAGTCATATTAAGGTTTGTTTCATGAGACTTAGTTCTCCCACTATAGTTTTCTTGTTTGGGACACCTGGTTTGTGTTTAGATCTTAGTCTCTCATGTCCTCTTATACATATTTGTACTCATCACTAGCTTTATGGTTAGCTATATTTGGTTATCTATATGACAACATTAAAAAGCATGCAGCTATACCAATTCACAGGATGCAACTTTGTATAGACTTTTCTGTTTTATGCATATATGATAGGTTATTATGGGCTATCTCCTTGTGGGTTCTCTCGTTGGACTGGGGGTCTGAAGTTCATCAGTGAAATGGTACAGGTATGTTGGTGTGAATTGCGATCAGTTTAAAAGTTGTATTGTTTATTAATTTGAGAGTTCTCGTTTCTATAAAAATTTTCCTACAGTACCTATATATATTTTTTTCCAAAATTGGTGATCATTTAAAAAAAAAATATCTTTATGATCTACTTAGAGAATATGTTATGCACATCGTATAATCTCATATATATAATTGGTATATTAAAAGATGTCTCTTGCTACTGTTTAGGAGATTGAACACCTTTCTTGTTATCCCTTATAAATGCTTTCAAAATGTATTGGAATATTGAGCAAAGGATACAGTATCAACTTTTATAGAATTTGGGAACTCAAAGTGCCAAAAGATTACCCCTTCCTTAGACTTACACCACCTTTTGATGCCCTTTATCCATAGTGAAGTGACTATTTGTCATTCACAGTTAAAATAAAAAAGAGTAGAAAAGTACTTTTAGTCACTCTTTTCCTGAGATATATCTTTGTAAGTATCATATCTACAATTACGTGCTATCACATCTCTGGTAAGTGGTAACATTATTTTTTTTTTCTTTTCAATTCTTTCTTCTTTTGCTACAAGTTGAAACTGTTGCATAATTTGGGGTTGTATTTCTTCTTTTTTGCTCTAGGGTTGGAGTTTTCTTTAGCTAAGCTATGTTTGGCTTTGGAAATTTAATTTATCTTCTGTTAGGCTTAAAAGTTGTAATGATTATATTCTAATACCCCGAGGGAGGGAGAGGATGAGAATACCCTCTGTTTAAGGAATCATTTTGATTTGTCATCGAAAGTTGAAAGTTGTGGGCTCTGTAGCTGTTCTTGGAGGGATTACTTCAAATCATAATATTTATGTTCTTATGTGGCATAACTGCCGTGGTTTGTAATGTATTCACTTATTCAGTTTTATTATTAGGTTTTGCTTAAAGTTGTGAACACCTGTTGAAATGAACAATATCATCCATTTTGCTAACTTTGCAGCTATGTGGAGCAAAGTTGTCTGAGTCGGTTCCTTCCTGTCAATGTCATCAACAACAGTGGTATGTTTCTGACCCTCAATAATATTTTCAATTTTCTTTCATCGTTGCTGCTTTTTCTCTCAAGTATTTTCTTTCATCAACAACAGTGGTATGTTTCTGACCCTCGATATCTTTTTTCTTTTTGCTCTTATAGAGAACACCGTAATAACAAAGCTTGTTGCAAAATTTAGAGTTGTACTCTGTTGGTACTTCAGGCTGCTGGTGTTATCATTATATCTTGCCGCTTCATCTGTACTATTCGTTTGTCCTCGCTTTCTGAAACTGATGATGACGTTGTCCTCTGAAGTAAGTTTTGGCTGTCTATTAGAGCAAGCTAGTTAGTAGTTACCTTCTGGAATCTGGTTTGACTTTATGACATCATTGGTGCATTTATAATTCTTATTCTGAATCAGATAAATGGGCTTTATCAGTTGGCTGTTGTGGCTTTCTGCTTTATGTGCTTGGGTAAGTGGAATATTCTGTTTTTGCTGATATCAAAGCTATTGACCGTTCATCGAACTACATTTTGAAGTTATATCATATGGTCTGAAAACTTACTTTTTACTCCATCTGCATGTTTTTGAGTTCTCAATTTTCTTTTGACACAATATAATATAACCTTCATACTTTATTATTTGTCAAATGTTGACTGAGTATTGGTTTCTGAGTTGTTGATCAACTTGGATTACCAGAGTTTCTTGAAGAATACAGTAAATTTATGATGAATCTTTGCAATAGGGCCTGAACATCCTCAAAGGAATAAATCTTCAACATAAGGTCCAGTTTAAAATTGATCTTAAGTGGTGTGACTCAAAAAATAAAAGAGAGAAGGTATTTGTAGACCGTAAACTAAGTTACTTGGAAGACAACCAACCAGGCCAACAAATGCAACCATCATTGCCATTTATAGAACCATTAAGACACCTAGGAGTTGATGGTGGGTTCAAATTTAGTGGAGGAGCACTTTCCTGATAACGATGTTATTGTGAAGGTTGGACCTAATGAATAGAAGCAATTGAATATGTCACCACTACATAATGTCTATATTTACAGTGAGTTTGGAGCTCCATATATAAGTGTTGTGATTTATTATAATGTGGTGCTTGAGCTTATTAAGGAACTATGTAGTTGGAGATGGGTATTTTGCTGGGGTAATAATTTAAGAGAGGAAATGGAGCTATGAAAGCTTGTTATGGCAGAAGTTTCCCTTTATAAACTACCTACTTTTGTTTTAAGAATTCTTAGGCCACCTTTTCAGTATACAGATTTCGTATGTAACAATAGTAGCATGGTTTTAATGTAGGAATCTCTGTTTAGGGAAGCATTTTAACATGTGATTGACGTAGTTGAAAGTTGTGGGAACTGTAGCTGTTCTTGGAGGGCTTCTTCAAATCATAACATTTATGTTGTTGTGCGGCATAACTGCTGTGGTATAGTATTCGCATATTCAGTTTTATTATTTGGTTTTGCTTACAAGATGTTAGTTCCCGTCAAAATGAACAATATGCTTGCATTTTTGCTAATTTTGCAGCTATGTGGAGCAAAGTTGTCTGAGGGAATTTCTGTCGGTTCCTTCCTATCAATGTCATCAACAGCAGTGGTATGCTTCTGACCCTTAATAATAGTCACTTTTCTTCCTTTGTTGTTGCTCTCTGAATTTTGAATAAACTTCATTTCTTTCGTTTTTCCTCTTACCAGGTGGTTAAATTTCTAGCAGAAAGGAATAGTAATAGTGCTCTTCATAGTCAAGTTACGATTGGGACGCTAATTTTCCAGGTAGGTTTTGAACTTTGAAAATTTGAATGCTATATTTATTGATAACTGAGTACCATTTTACATAATAAGGCTGTTTCTGGATCATATCCATACATTATATTTCACTGTCGATTATTTCAGGATTGTGCTGTTGGTTTACTGTTTGCTTTGCTCCCAGTTTTGGGTGGTCATAGCGGTCTTTTCCAAGGAATGGTACCAGTGGGGAAGTTGTAAGTCTGCTTTGGTGCCTTCTTTTATCGCATTTTTTACTTCTCTCACCATGTTATCACATTCTCTAAGTTCCCCACTGATGCTATAATAAAATTGGGAATTTCTTTCATCATGTTTGCTTGCCTTGATCAAGTTTACCTTTCTTCCAAAGTTGTTGTTGTTGTTTTGCTTTTTTATTTTTTAATATAATGAACAACACCCTAATAACAAACTTGTTGCATATCATAAACTTGTATTTTGTTGTTACTTCAGGCTGCTGTTCTTATCATTATATCTTGCTGCTTCATCTGTATTGTGCTGGTTGTGTGTTCCTTGCTTTCTGAAACTGATGTTGAAGTTATCCTCTCAAATAAGTTTTGCTTGTCCATTAGAGCAAACTATTACCTTCTGGAATCTGGATTGTCTATAAATTCATTGGTTCGTTTACGATTCTTGTTCTGAAACAGACAAATGAGCTTTATTGCTGTTGTGGTTTTCTGCTTGTTATCTGCTTGGGTAAGTGAAATATTGTTGATATCAAAGATAATGACTGTTCATCATGCTACATTTTGAAGTTATATAATATAGTCTAAAAATTAATTTTTACACTATAAACTAGCATCTTTTAATGTTAAGATACTGAAATGCCAACTTTTCAGTTTTCAGGTTTGTATCTAAGAACAGAAGTGTGATTCTAATGTAGGGGTGTTGCTACATATATGTAGTTCCCAACACTGTTTTAATACTTGTGAATCTCCTGTAACCTAAACTTGGCCTTACCCTTGAGTTGGGTTCATTTGGAGCTGGAATATCAACCACAGACTTTATCATGTACACTTCGGCCGTTTTACTAGTTACCTAAAATACTGAAAATCCCTTTTGAAGAAAAAATTGAGAAAACAGATGTATTGAACGAATTCATTGTGGCATCTGATGTTTCTCTGCAGTATAGGTGGAACCAATTCATAACCTATTTGCAGCTCTCTTGCTTTCAAGTATTAGAATGCTCATACGTATACATTTCTTATGGAGCCACGTAGACATACGACCAGCATCTGTGTGAGATCTTGAATTTTGAAATTTGTTTAAATTTTATTTTTGAGGTTACAATAGACAAGTAGATGTCACCACAAGTTCGTAGTATTTTTTCGAAGTATTTTTCTACTAATTAGAGAGTTTCGAGGCTTTGAACTAGTTCGACGGAGTTTTTTTCGTGAATCCAGTACAGCCTACAAGGGTATTGGAGTATTTTTCTTTGCAAAAGGGGCAAGTGAGTCTTTTCACTTATGGGGTTAGAAAAGCCCAGAACCATCTTCTTCCTTCCTCATTTTTCCCGTGCTCTCTCCCCCTCTCCCCTCTCTGTCGTGACATCACCGATACCATCTCCCCATCCGACCATTTCACAACGTGAAACCCATCCCAAAATCTTCCTCTCGTTTATCTGAGTTCGTCTATGCTTGAAGCTTGTCGAATAGAGGTCTGTGGAGAGAGAATCGAAGGAAAGAACCTCCAACAACTCCGATAGGATTTTTCGATTCCGGCCACCTCACCGGTCAAAACTAGTGGCGGTAGCTTCGCCTAGTTGAGGCGAGTTCGTCTATAGTCTCATCTCTTCAAACTGACGCCTGTAGAGGGAGAATCGAAGAAGAGAAGTTTTTGCTTCTCCGGCGGTTTTTGATGTTTTCCGGCGACTCCGGCGACGGTTTGGTCTGAACAAGGTATGAATACTGTTCCTCTCGTCGAGCTCTACACGTATATGGTCTTAGTTTCTACCTTTGAATCGTGTTTAGAAATTTGAAGTTTTGGATGTTACTCTGCCGTCGTGAATCACCGGGAACAATAGGGATTCTGGTTCCTTTCAGTCCTCTTCAGTTTATTAATGTTTGGTTTCTTTGAATTAGAAGCTTGGGAAGCTTTGGGAAGAGATTTCAAGGTCTGCTTTGGTGAATCAAAATTGAAGTGGGTTGTGCTTCCCGTTCCATATTCGTAGAAGCTCTGTGTGGTTCAAGTTCATTAATTCAGTTTAATACTCAAAAGGTATAAGCTTTGAATTAAATGGTAGCTTGATCATGTAAAGTTTGGTTGGAATGAAATTGTTGATTTAGATTGGTGTTTGAACGTTGTTGTGGATTTGGTTTATGTTTGTAATTGTTGAGAATTGCGGAAGAACGTTTATGAAGTGATCTGGAAGTTTATTTTTGGCAGTAATTATAGTGTGTGACTGAGATAGCTGTGGTTTCAAAATCAGTTTTGTATGTTTAGATGCATGCTTATCAAATTCGTTTCCAGTTTTTACCTATTATTTCTTAAACTGATCTTCTGACCCAGTGTTTTGTTTCTTTAAAACGGCATATTTCTGTTTGTAATTTGAAGTCGTTTTCTTCTGAGAAGTTGTAGATGACATCTTAGAGGGTATTTCAGAATTGGAATTGCTTGAAAATGAGTTTTCTTCATTTAGTTATGAATTTTCAAAGTCGCAGGTCTGCACTGCCAGAATAGCTTTACTGATTTTCTGACCTAGCAACTGTTTCATTAAAAACTGGACTTTTCTGTTCATAATTTTAACTTATTGTCTTCTGGTATTTTGTAGTAGACATTTCAAAGTTTATTTCAGAGTTGGAATCTCCTAAAAACGATTTTCCTTGATTTAGTTATGAATTTCCAAACTTGCAAGTCTGCTGCAGGAAATTCTGAAATCTGCAGTACTGTGTTGTTCTTTTTTATCTGTTTCAGTTTCTTTTCTTGTGTAAACTTGCTTTGGGACTCTGCTATTTGAAAATAAAACTTTTACAGGTTTCTAACAAAATCAGCCTTTTTCTTTTTGGAGTTCGTATGACGATTCTAGGTCATTACAAAGTTAGCTTTGAGCATTAATTAGGTTTTTGTTACATAGTTCACTTTCTTATTACTTTTGCAACTCGTGTCAACTCCAATTAGTATAGGATTTTACGTGTACTCTTCTTAAGGCGCGCTGTACCATAGCATAGGGTTTGTGGTTAAAGGTCCTAGGTTCAATATTTAGTCCTTTGTCTGCTAGTTTTTAAGTTAAAGTAGGATTACTTTTTAAATAGTTTGTATTTCTCATAGGAACCGGCAACGTGGATACAAGTGTTCGACGAGTGCAGCAGTAACATCAAGGAGCTAACGTAGAGCTACACAATAGTGCCGGAATCAAGGTAGGGGATCTTGGGGAACCTTTTTAAATAATTGGTATATTTTGTGAATTACGGCTTGTTTGTGATGTTTGAATAACATGTTGTTTGATATACGGTGATTGATATGACTTATATGCAAGCATGAATTACATGTCTAAATGGTTATCTATATTTCCATTTAATTGGCATACATGAACAATCTATGCATATTACTAATGTCATATCATGACATGTTGAAGGGGTTGATATTTGGGAATGATTTTGATCATGGTATGAGAATTGTGGATGGATATGGAAAGATTGATATCTTTGGAAATAGCTTTTGTGTAGTTGAGTCCGACTCTCGCAGGGACCAGACCAAGGAGAGATAAGGGGGAATATGAAATATGATATATGATTATATGAAATTGGGAAATTTTGGCTGGCGACCGAGAGAAGGGCAAGATGACTGACAAAAGGGGTATGTGGATTGAATTGTTACGGGTGTTAGATCATGTAACGCAGCAATCAGGGTTACCCCC
Organism: Rubus idaeus; assembly: GCA_030142095.1. Lineage (NCBI taxonomy): Eukaryota > Viridiplantae > Streptophyta > Magnoliopsida > Rosales > Rosaceae > Rubus > Rubus idaeus. The sequence continues at coordinate 6,107,614 of CM057965.1, read as the reverse complement.
GGTTGGTAATACACGGTATGGGACGTGTAGGCTCTGTTTGTTTTGTTATATGGACTAACGGGTAGATAAGTGAAGCTCATTGACATTCATGCATCAATTTCATTATTAATCGTTAAGTGCTCTTTGATAACTTGATATTTGTGACAATTTAGTTTAGTTAAATAAAAGGTTTTGTCCCTACTGAGCACCGATGACGAAAGCTCACCCCTACAATAGGTTGTCGTTTTGCAGGTACTAAACCGAGTAATTAGAAGGTTGAAAGGGCGGTTAAGTTCGAGAGTTGTTAGTTAGACTCTTGTTTTTGTAAAATTAGTTTTTGTACCTAGAAGACGATAGATCTACTAGCAAGGACGTGTGTAAATGTGGTGTGTAACTTCGTTTGTAAATTAAGTATTGTTTTACCACCTTTAGTTTCGTAGTTGACTCTGGTTATTTTCTTTTTATTTATTTTTCTCACATTCTAGTTATGGAATATTTTTATTTTCTATAATTGGGATGTGACTCATGCCTCAATTTGGGGATTAAATTGGTCCCCGGATCGGGGTGTGACAATCTGTGATTCTAGTTATACTTGTATAGACTAGTGCTGTTGCTACTATAGCTACCCAGTTCATTTGATTTGATTCATCTCTTATTTTCAAGCTAATTTAATAAGCTCCTAACTTCAAGATTTGATTACTTTTTGTAGGTTGGAGTTGCTCAACTTGGAGAATTTGCTTATTCCTCTCATGGTCAATCATAGTAATGCAGGTATGGACTATATGCAGTAGGCATTTGCATGTCTACGGTTGTATTTCTGGTTTGCTTGAAAAGCACAGAATTTTAGTGAGAAAAGTAGCTTCGGTAGAGCATTGAATTTTATCCCCATGATTTGTTTTAAAAAGGTAGCTGTTTGGATGATAAAAGAAGTCACAACTTCATGACAATATTTTGCAACATAAGAACTTTTGGGACTTCAAATTTGGAATATGCTAGTATTTTTTTTATATTTTTTTGGGAAGTTAAAGCACTCAAAGTCTCCAACATTGAGAAGTTCAAGCTTTTCACTTTTGGGACTTCAATGTGCAATACGCTAGTATTTTCTTTTATATCTGCATGTTCATCGTTGGTGTAGTCCTACCAATATTTTTGTCATTTTGTAATAAATAGCATCCTCGTACTTTATTGCCTTGATTTCATCTCATTTTGTTAAAGCTATTTCTTGTTCTTTTTCCACAGGGGGAGGTGTACCTGCTTCTTATTGGAGCAACAACAAAGCTTAGTAACACCTCTCTCTTCTTGTTTTTAACTTTTTATTAATATTTCTTCTCATTTTCTTTGATTTTTTTATCTCTCTCTGTCTTTTATTTCTTTTATTTTTTATTGATTTCATTTTCTATATTTTATGTATTTTTTTTCCTTTCGCTTTTGTGTATTTATCTCCCTCTTTCTCTTTTTATCCTTCTTTATTTTTTGATATTTGATTTCTTTGTCCTTTTGCTTTTATGTATTTATCTCTCTCTCGTGTCATTTTTTATTTGATTTTTTTGTTCTTTCGCTTTTATGCATTTATCTTTCTCTTTTTCCTTTCGCTTTATGTATTTATTTCTTTTTTTTTCTCTTAATTTTATGTATTTATTTGTTATTTTTCCTTTCTCTCTCTCTCTCTCTCTCTCCTTTAATTTCTTTCATTTGTTTTCTTTTCTTAGTTTTATGTATCTATTTGTTTCCTTTCCCTTTATGTATTTATCTTTCTTTTTTCTTTCGAATTATGTATTTATCTCTCTCTTTCTCTCATTTTCCTTTTATTTTTTCTATTTGTTTATTTTTCCTTTCGCTTTATGTATTTATCTATATCTTTTTCCTTTTGCTTTATGTATTTCTCTTTCTTGTTTTCCTTTTGCTTTATGTATTTCTCTTTCTTGTTTTCCTTTTGCTTTATGTATTTCTCTTTCTTGTTTTCCTTTCTCATTATGTATTTCTCTTTCTCTTTCCTTTTGCTTTATGTATTTCTCTCTCTCTCTATTTTTCCTTTTAATTTTTTTTTTCGCTTTATTGATATATGTATTTATCTCTCTCTTTTTCCTTTAACTCGTATTTTTCTCTCTATTTATTTTTTTATCTTTTTCTTTTCTTAATTTTATGTATTTATTTGTTTCTTTTTTGCTTTCGCTTTATGTATCTCTCTCTCTTTTTTCTTTCACTCTATGTATTTATCTCTCTCTATTTTTCCATTTATTTTATAATTTGTTCTTAATTTTATGTATTTATTTGTTTCACTTTGCTTTCGTTTTATGCATTTCTCTCTCTCTTTTCATTTATTTTTTTTTCCTAATTTTATGTATTTATTTGTTTCTTTTTCTTTGCTTTATGTATTTCTCTTTGTTCCATTTTGCTTTATGTATTTATCTCTCTATTTTTTCTTTCGCTTTATGTATTTCTCTCTTTCTCTCTCTTTTTCTCTGTTTTTATTTTTTTCTTTTCGCTTTATTTATTTATTTATCTCTTTCTCTTTTTTTCATTTTGCTTTATGTATATATCTCTTTTTTTTCATTTCTTTTGTTTCTTTTCTTAATTTTATGGATTTATTTTTTTCTTTTTCCTTTTGTTTTATGTATTTATATCTCTTTTTCCTTTCGTTTTACGTATTTATCTCACTTTTTTCAGTTTAATTTTTTTTCTTCTTAATTTTATGTATTTATTTATTTTATTTCCCTTTTACTTTATGTATTTTTTTTCTCTCTCTCTCTCTCTCTCTCTCTCTTTCTATCTCTTTTATTTTATTTTTTTCCTTTCGCTTTTATGTATTTATCTTTCTCTTTCTTTTTTATTTCGCTTTATGTATTTTGCTCTTTCTATTTTTTTCATTTTTTTCTTAATTTTATGTATTTATTTGTTACTTTTCCCTTTTACTTTATGTGTTTCTCTCTCTCTCTCTCTCTCTCTCTCTTTCGATTTATGTATTTATTTCTCTCTTTTTCCTTTCACTTTATGTATTTTTTTTCTCTTTTTTTCCGTTTGCTTTACGTATTTATCTCTCTCTCTCTTTATTCTTCCATTTATTTTTTTTTTCTTAATTTCTTTTTTTTTTCCTTTTGCTTTATGTATTTTTCTCTCTTTTTCTCTTTCTCTTTTTCCTTTCTCTTTATGTATTTCACTCTCTCTCTTTTTCCTTTTATCTCTTTTATTTTTTTCCTTTTGCTTTTATGTATTTATCTTTCTCTTTCTTTTTCATTTCTTATGTATTTTGCTCTTTTTTTTTTTTAATTTTATGTATTTATTTGTTACTTTTCCCTTTTACTTCTCTCTCTCTCTCCCCTTTGATTTATGTATTTATTTCTCTCTTTTTTCTTTCACTTTACGTATTTATTTCTCTCTCTTTTTCTTTCGCTTTATGTATTTTTTCTCCTTTTTTTCCTTTTGCTTTATGTATTTATCTCTCTCCCTCTCTCTATATTCTTCCATTTTTTTTATTTTCTTAATTTTTTGTATTTATTTGTTTCTTTTCCTTTTGCTCTATACGTATTTCTCTTTCTCCTCTTTCCTTTCGCTTTTTGTATTTCTCTCTCTTTTTCCTTTTGCTTTATGCATTTATCTCTCTCTATTTTTTTTTTCATTTTTTTCTTATCTTAATTGTATGTATTTATTTGTTACTTTTCCCTTTTACTCTCTTTATTTTTTCTTTCGCTTTATGTATTTATTTATTTCTTTTTCCTTTCGCTTTATATTTTTTTTTCTCTTTTTCTTTTTGCTTTATGTATTCATCTCTCTCTCTATTCTTCCATTTATTTTCTTAATTTTTTGTATTTATTTGTTTCTTTTCCTTTTTGCTCTATGTATTTCTCTCTTTTTTCTTTTGCTTTATGTATTTCTCTCTTTTTTCTTTTATTTTATTTTTTTATATTCTTATTCTTATTTTATTTTTTTCTTGTCTTATTTTATTTTTTTCTTCCTTTAACTTTATGTATTTATCTCTCTATCTCTTTTTCATTTTGCTTTATCTCTCTCTCTCTCTCTCCCCTTTCGCTTTATTTGTTACTTTTCTCTTTTGCTTTATGTATTTCTCTCCCTCTCTTTTTCTTTTCACTTTATGTCTTTATCTCTATCTATTTTTCTATTTATTTTTTTATTTTTTATTTTCTTAATTTTATGTATTTATTTGTTTCTTTTTTGCTTTTGCTTTATGTATTTCTCTCTCTCTCTCTCTCTTTTTTCTTTCACTCTATGTATTTCTTTCTCTTTTTTATTTTCTTTTTTCTTTTCGCATTATGTATTTCTCTCTCTCTCTCATTTTTCTTTCACTTTATGTATTTCTCTCTCTCCTTTTTTCTCTGTTTTTTTTTTATTTTTTTCCTTTCGGTTTATGTATATATCTCTCTCTTTTTCATTTCGCTTTATGTATATATCTCTTTCTATTTTTTTCATTTATTTTGTTTCTTTTCTTAATTTTATGGATTTATTTGTTTGTTTTATGTATTTATCTCTGTTTTTTCAATTTAAATTTTTTTTCTTAATTTTATGTATTTTTTTGTTTTATTTCCCTTTTACTTTATGTATTTCTCTCTCTCTCCTTACTTTATGTATTTTTCTCTCTTTTTCCTTTCTATTTATGTATTTCACTCTCTCTCTCTCTCTCTCTCTCTCTCTCTTTCCTTTTACCTCTTTTATTTTTTTTATTTTTTTCCTTTAGATTTTATGTATTTATCTTTCTCTTTCTTTTTTATTTCGCTTTATGTATTTTGCTCTTTCTATTTTTCTTAATTTTATGTATTTATTTGTTACTTTTCCCTTTTACTTTATGTGTTTCTCTCTTTCTCTCTCTCTCTCCTTTGATTTATGTATTTAATTCTCTCTTTTTTCTTTCGCTTTATGTATTTATTTCTCTCTATCTTTTCCTTTTGCTTTATGTATTTCTCTCTCTCTCTCTCTCTTACACTTTATGTATTTATTTCTCTCTCTTTTGCTTTATGTATTTTTCTCTCTCTCTCATTTTCCTTTCACTTTATGTATTTCTCTCTCTTTTTCCTTTTGCTTTATGTATATATTTCTCTTTTTCCTTTCGCTTTATGTATTTTTCTCTCTTTTTCCTTTCATTTTATGTATTTTTCTCTCTTTTTCCTTTCATTTTATGTATATATTTCTCTTTTTCCTTTCGCTTTATGTATTTATCTCACTTTTTTTCAGTTTAATTTTTTTTCTTCTTAATTTTATGTATTTATTTGTTTTATTTCCCTTTTACTTTATGTATTTCTCTCTCTCTCTCTCTCTCTCTCTCTCTTTTTCCTTTTATCTCTTTTATTTTATTTTTTTCCTTTAGATTTTATGTACTTATCTTTTTCTTTCTTTTTCATTTCGCTTTATGTATTTTGCTCTTTCTATTTTTTTCATTTTTTTTTCTTAATTTTATGTATTTATTTGTTACTTTTCCCTTTTACTTTATGTGTTTCTCTCTCTCTCTCTCTCTCTCTCTATTTTTCCTTTCGCTTTATGTATTTATTTCTCTCTTTTTCCTTTAGCTTTATGTATTTTTTTTTCTCTTTTTTCTTTTGCTTTATGTATTTATCTCTCTCTCTCTCTATTTTTTTTATTTTATGTATTTTTTTTTCTTTTCCTTTTGCTTTATGTATTTCTCTCTCTCTCTCTCCTTACGCTTTTTGTATTTATTTCTCTCTCTCTTTTTTCTTTCGCTTTATGTATTTTTCTCTCTTTTTGTTTTTTTATGTATTTTTCTCTCTTCACTTTTTGTATTTCTTTCTCTCATTTTCCTTTCGCTTTATGTATTTATTTGTTTGTTTTTTCTTTTAATTTCTCTCTCTCTCTTTCGTTCTTTTCGCTTTATGTGTTTATCTCTCCCTATTTTTCTTTTTATTTTTCTTTTTTCTTTTTCTTAATTTTATGTATTTATTTGTTTCTTTTCCTTTTTGCTTTATGTATTTCTTTCTCTCTATCTCTTTTTCTTTCGTTTTATCTATTTTTCCATTTATTTTTTATTTTCTTAATTTTATTTATTTATTTGTTTGTTTTCCCTTTCTCTTTCTCTTTTTCTCTTTGCTTTCACTTTATGTATTTTTTTTTCTCTCTATCTCTCTTTCCTTTCAAGTCATGTATTTATCTCTCTCTGTTTTTCTATTTTTTTATTGTTTCTTGGCTAAATTTTATGTATTGATTTGTTTCTTTTTACTTTATTGATTTAAGTATTTATCTCTCTCTATTTTTCCTTTCGCTTTATGTATTTTGCTCTTTCTATTTTTCTATTTATTTTTTCTTAATTTTGTGTATTTATTTATTTAATTTATTTTCGTTTTGCTTCATGTATTTCTCTCTCTCTCTCTCTCTCTCTCTCTCTCTCTCTCTCTCTCTCTCTCTCTCTCTCTCTCTCTCTCTCTCTCTCTCTTTCTCTCTTTATTCGCTTCATGTATTTAACTGTTGCTATTTTTTATTTTCTTAATTTTATGCATTTATTTGTTTTTTTTTTGCTTTATGTCTCTCTCTCTCTCTCTCTCTTTCCTTTCGCTTTATGTATATTTTTTTAACTCTCTCTATCTCTTTTTTAATTCAATCATGTTTTACAATATTAATTTTTTCTTCACTTTCACATCGTTCACCTGAACTAACCGAAAATCCAATTTGGATAGCCAATATGTTGCCAAAATTTCTTTTCATTCTTTAATTCATTGAGCCCAAGAACCCCTATAACAAAATCCTTTTACATTTGTTCAAATTATAATAAACAAAATGTTTATTTTGAAAAACCTTTAGCGACACATGGTTTTTCACCCAAATTCGTGGGCAACTTCTGGCCAAAATTACATGTCTTATTTTCGTAAAAAAATTCCACACTCAAATCATGATTTTAAGGACTTCTCGAGTTCACTAAACCCAAATTATTTTTTACGATTTTCCAAAGTCGAAAAAAGTACAAAGTTAATATAAAATAAACGATTCGAGTTTTTGTGAGTTCTGTTAATTGGAATACCTTTGGAAAAATATGTTTTACCAATGGTGAATTTTTTAGAAATTTTTACTTTTTTTGCCGAAACCATGGTCTTTACCCAAAACCGTTGGTTATAACACACGATTTTTTTGCCAAAATTGCATGTTCTTATTTTCGTAGCAAAATTTTCCCACACTCAAATCATGATTTTTAAGGGCTTCTTGAGTTGACAAAACCCAAAAATATAGACTCGTTTAGTTTTTAAGATTTTTCACAGAAAATAAACGATTCGAAATTTTTGAATTCTGTCAATTGGAACATTTAAAAAAAAAATATGTTTTACCAATGTTGGATTTTTGAGAAATTTTAATGTTTTGCTGTAACCATGGTTTTTCACTCAAAACCGTCACGATTTTTGGCCAAAATCGCATGTTCTTATTTTCTTACAAAAATCTTTCTACACTCAAATCATGATTTTTAAGGACTTCTCGAGTTGACATAACCCAAAAATATTGACTCGTTTATGTTTTACGATTTTCTAAAATCGAAAAACCTACAAAATTAGTATAAAATAAACGATTCAAGATTTTCGAGTTCTGTTAATTGGAACACTTTTGGAAAAGCATGATTTACCAATGGTGAATTTTGAGAAATTTTAACTTTTTTACCAAAACAATGGTTTTTACCCAAAACCATGGCTTATAACACACTTTTTTTTTTTACAAAAAGCGCACGTTCGTATTTTCTGACCAAAATCTTTTCACACTCAAATCATGATTTTTAAGGACTTCTCGAGTTGACTGAACCCAAAAATATCGATTAATTTAGTTTTTACGATTTTCCAAAGTCGAAAAAACTTGAAAATTAATATAAAGTAAACGATTCAAAATTTTCGAGTTCTGTCAATTGGAACACTTTTGAAAAAATATTTTTTACCAATGATGAATTTTTGAGAAATGTTAATTTTTTGCCGAAACCATTGTTTTTCACCAAAAATCGATATAGCATCTTCGTATTTTTAAGGACAAAAATATGTCCACAATCAAATCATGATTTTTAAGTACTTCTCAAGTTGACAAAACCCAAAAATATCGAATTATTTATTTTTTTTTGCTGAAACCATTGTTTTTCACTCAAAACCGTGGCCTATAACACACGATTTTTGTACAAAATCGCATGTTTTTATTTTCGTACCAAATTTTTTCACACTAAAATCATGATTTTTAAAGACTTCCCGAGTTGACAGAACCCAAAAATATCCATTCGTTTATTTTTTACGATTTTCCCAATTTGAAAAAACTAGAAAATTAATATAAAATAAACGATTCGAGATTTTCGAGTTTTGTCAATTGGAACACTTTTGAAATAACATGTTTTACCATGGTGAATTTTTTAGAAATTAACATGTTTTGACCAATGGTGAATCCATGTTTTTATTTTTGTAAAAAATTTCAATCAGTTTTTAAGGACCCGCGAGAGAACCCAAGCCGGACGACAAAGTAAAAAAAAAACTAGAAAATGAATATATAATAAACGATTCAAAATTTTCGAGTTCTATCAATTGGAACACCTTTGGAAAAACATGATTTACCAATGGTGAATTTTTGAGAAATTTTTACTTTTTTTTTTCGAGAACATGGTCTTTACCCAAAATCGTGGCTTATAACATACGTTTGTTTTTTGCCAAAATCGCATGTTTTTATTTTCTTACCAAAATCTTTTCACACTCAAATCATGATTTTTAAGGACTTCTCGAGTTGACAGAACCCAAAAATATCGAATTATTGATTTTTACGAATTTCCGAAGTCGAAAAATCTAGAAAATTAATAATAAATAAACGATTCGAGATTTTCGAGTTCTGTCTATTGGAATACTTTTGAAAAAACATGTTTTACCAATGATGAATTTTTGAGAAATTTAATTTTTCGCCGAAACCATGGTTTTTCACCCAAAATCGTCGATTCGTTTATTTTTTTTTATGATTTTCCAAAGCGTAGAACTAGAAAATTAATATAAAATAAAAGATTCAAGATTTTCGAGTTATGTCAATTGGAACATCTTTGAAAAAACATGTTTTACTAATGGTGAATTTTTTAGAAATTTTTATTTTTTTTGTCGAAACCATTGTTTTTAACTCAAAACTGTGGGCTATAACACACGATTTTTGGACAAAATCGCATGTTCTTATTTTCGTACCAAAATTTTTCCGGACTAAAATCATGAAATCTAAAGACTTCTCGAGTTGACAGAACCCAAAAATATCCACTCGTTTATTTTTTACGATTTTTCAAATTTGAAAAAACTAGAAAATTAATATAAAATAAACGATTCGAGATTTTCGAGTTTTGTCAATTGGAACACTTTTGAAATAACATGTTTTACCAATGGTGAATTTTTTAGAAAATTTAATTTTTTGCCGAAACCATGGGTTTTCACCCAAAACCGTGGGCTATAACCCACGATTTTTGGCCAAAATCGCATGTTTTTATTTTTGTACAAAAATCTGTCTACACTCAAATCATGATTTTTAAGGACTTCTCGTGTTTGCAGAACCCAAAAATATAGACTCGTTTATGTTTTACGATTTTCCAAAGTAAAAAAAAAAACTAGAAAATGAATATAAAATAAACGATTCAAAATTTTCGAGTTCTGTCAATTGGAACATCTTTGGAAAAATATGATTTACCAATGGTGAATTTTTGAGAAATTTTTACTTTTTTTTTCGAGAACATGGTCTTTACCCAAAATAATGGCTTATAACATACGTTTGTTTTTTGCCAAAATCGCATATTTTTATTTTCTTACCAAAATCTTTTCACACTGAAATCATGATTTTTAAGGACTTCTCGAGTTGACAGAAACCATAAATATCGAATTATTTATTTTTACTAATTTCCAAAGTCGAAAAATCTAGAAAATTAATAAAAAATAAAGGATTTGAGATTTTCGAGTTCTGTCTATTGGAATACTTTTGAAAAAACATGTTTTACCAATGATGAATTTTTGAGAAATTTAATTTTTCGCCGAAACCATGGTTTTTCACCCAAAATCGTCGATTCGTTTATTTTTTTTTATGATTTTCCAAAGACGTAGAACTAGAAAATTAATATAAAATAAAAGATTCAAGATTTTCGAGTTATGTCAATTGGAACATCTTTGAAAAAACATGTTTTACTAATGGTGAAGTTTTTAAAATTTTTTATTTTTTTTGCCGAACCCATTGTTTTTCGCTCAAAACCGTTGGCTATAACACACAATTTTTGGACAAAATCGCATGTTCTTATTTTCGTACCAAAATTTTTCCACACTAAAATCATGATTTTTAAAGACTTCTCGAGTTGACAAAACCTAAAAATATCCACTCGTTTATTTTTTACTATTTTCCCAATTTGAAAAAACTAGAAAATTAATATAAAATAAAAGATTCAAGATTTTCGAGTTCTGTCAATTGGAACATCTTTGAAAACACATGTTTTACTAATGGTGAATTTTTTAGAATTTTTTATTTTTTTTGCCCAAACCATTGTTTTTCACTCAAAACCGTGGGCTATAACACACGATTTTTGGACAAAATCGCATTTTCTTATTTTCGTACCAAAATTTTTCCCCACTAAAATAATGATATTTAATGACTTCTCGAGTTGACATAACCCAAAAATATCCACTCGTTTATTTTTTACGATTTTTCAAATTTGAAAAAACTAGAAAATTAATATAAAATAAACGATTCGAGATTTTCGAGTTTTGTCAATTGGAACACTTTTGAAATAACCTGTTTTACCAATGGTGAATTTTTTAGAACATTTAATTTTTTGCCGAAACCATGGGTTTTCACACAAAACCATGGGCTATAACCCACGATTTTTGGCCAAAATCGCATGTTCTTATTTTTGTACAAAAATCTGTCTACACTCAAATCATGATTTTTAAGGACTTCTCGTTTTGACAGAACCCAAAAATATCGACTCGTTTATGTTTTACGATTTTTCAAAGTTAAAAAAAAAACTAGAAAATTAATATAAAATAAACGATTCAAGATTTTCGAGTTCTGTCAATTGGAACACCTTTGGAAAAACATTATTTACCAATGGTAAGATTTTGAGACATTTTTACATTTTTTTTTCGAAACCACGGTCTTTACCCAAAACCGTGGCTTATAACATACGTTTGTTTTTTGCCAAAATTGCATGTTTTTATTTTCTTACCAAAATCTTTTCACACTCAAATCATAATTTTAAAGGACTTCTCGAGTTGACAGAACCCAAAAAAATGGAATTATTTATTTTTACGAATTTCCAAAATCGAAAAATCTAGAAAATTAATAAAAAATAAAGGATTCGAGATTTTCGAGTTCTGTCTATTGGACCACTTTTGAAAAAACATGTTTTACCAATGATGAATTTTTGAGAAATTTAATTTTTCGCCGAAACCATGGTTTTTCACCCAAAATCGTCGACTCGTTTTTTTTTTTATGATTTTCCAAAGTCGTAGAACTAGAAAATTAATATAAAATAAAAGATTCAAGATTTTCGAGTTCTATCAATTGGAACATTATTGAAAAAACATGTTTTACTAATGGTGAGTTTTTAAGAAATTTTTATTTTTTTTGCCGAAACCATTGTTTTTCACTCAAAACCGTGGGCTATAGTACACGATTTGTTTATTTTTAACGATTTTCTAAACTCAGGAAACTAGACAATTCATAAAAAATAAGTATTTCGAGATTTTCTTTTTCTGTCAATTGGAACACCTTCTACAAAACAAGTTATATTAATAGTAAAGTTTTTAGAAATTTTTGTTTTTATTGCCGAAACCAAGGGTTTTCACCCAAAATCGTGAGTTATAACACACGATTTTTGGGCCAAAATTTCATTTTCTTATTTTAGCACTAAAATATTTTTACACTTAAACCATGATTTTTAAGGACTTCTCGAGTTAATAGAACACAAAAATATCCCATCGTTTATTTTTTACAATTTTCTAAAGTCAGAAAACTAGAAAATTCATTAAAAATAAATAATTCGAGATTTTCTTGTTCTGTCAATTGGAGCACCTTCTACAAAACAAGTTATATCAATAGTAAAGTTTTTAGAAATTTTTTTTTTTCGAAACCATGGTGTTTCACCCAAAATCGTGAGTTATAACACACGATTTTTGGGTCAAAATTTCATTTTCTTATTTTAGCACTAATATATTTTTACAATTAAAGCATGATTTTTAAGGACTTCTCGAGTTAATAGAACAGAAAAATATCGAATCGTTTATTTTTTACAATTTTCTAAAGTCAGAAAACTAGAAAATTCATAAAAAATAAATAATTTGAAATTTTCTTGTTCTGTCAATTGGAACACCTTCTAAAAAACAAGTTTTATCAATAGCAAAGTTTTTAGAAATTTTTATTTTTTTTTGCCGAAACCATGGGTTTTCACCCAAAATCGTGAGTTATAACACACGATTTTTGGGCCAAAATTTCATTTTCTTATTTTAGCACTAAAATATTTTTACACTTAAACCATGATTTTTAAGGACTTCTCGAGTTAATAGAACACAAAAATATCGCATCGTTTATTTTTTACAATTTTCTAAAGTCAGAAAACTAGAAAATTCATAAAAAATAAATAATTCGAAATTTTCTTTTTCTGTCAGTTGGAACACCTTCTACAAAACAAGTTATATCAATAGTAAAGTTTTTTAGAATTTTTTATTTTTTTTGCCGAAACTATGGGTTTTCACCCAAAATCGTGAGTTATAACACACGATTTTTCTGCCAAAATTTAATTTTCTTATTTTCGCACTAAAATATTTTTACACTTAAACCATGATTTTTAAGGACTTCTCGAGTTAATAGAACACAAAAATATCGATTCGTTAATTTTTTACGATATTTTAAAGTTTGAAAACTAGAAAATTCATTAAAAATAAATAATTCGAGATTTTCTTGTTCTGTCAATTGGACCACCTTCTACAAAACAAGTTATATCAATAGTAAAGTTTTTAGAAATTTTTTTTTTCGAAACCATGGTGTTTCACCCAAAATCGTGAGTTATAACACACGATTTTTGGGTCAAAATTTCATTTTCTTATTTTAGCACTAAAATATTTTTACAATTAAAGCATGATTTTTAAGGACTTCTCGAGTTAATAGAACAGAAAAATATCGAATCGTTTATTTTTTACAATTTTCTAAAGTCAGAAAACTAGAAAATTCATAAAAAATAAATAATTTGAAATTTTCTTGTTCTGTCAATTGGAACACCTTCTAAAAAACAAGTTTTATCAATAGCAAAGTTTTTAGAAATTTTTATTTTTTTTGCCGAAACCATGGGTTTTCACCCAAAATCGTGAGTTATAACACACGATTTTTGGGCCAAAATTTCATTTTCTTATTTTTGCACTAAAATATTTTTACACTTAAACCATGATTTTTAAGGACTTCTCGAGTTAATAGAACACAAAAATATCGATTTGTTTATTCTTTACGATTCTCTAAACTCAGGAAACTAGAAAATTCATAAAAAATAAATAATTCGAGATTTTCTTGTTCTGTCAGTTGGAACACTTTTTACAAAACAAGTTATATCATTACTAAAGTTTTTAGAAATTTTTATTTTTTTTGCCGAAACCATGGTTTTTCACCCAAAATCGTGAGTTTTATAATACACGATTTTTGGGCCAAAATTTTATTTTCTTATTTTAGCACTAAAATATTTTTACAATTAAAGCATGATTTTTAAGGACTTCTCGAGTTAATAGAACACAAAAATATCGATTTGTTTATTTTTTACGATTTTCTAAACTCAGGAAACTAGAAAATTCATAAAAAATAAATAATTCGAGATTTTCTTGTTCTGTCAGTTGGAACACTTTTTACAAAACAAGTTATATCTTTAGTAAAGTTTTTAGAAATTTTTATTTTTTTTGCCGAAACCATGGTTTTTCACCCAAAATCGTGAGTTATAATACACGATTTGTTTATTTTTAACGATTTTCTAAACTCAGGAAACTAGAAAATTCATAAAAAATAAATATTTCGAGATTTTCTTGTTCTGTCAATCTATGATGCACTGGTACGGATACGGGTGCGGGATACGATACGATACGATACGCGGATACGGCAAATTTAAAAAATATAAGATATGATACGTCCTGGATACGGCAATTAAAATAATATTTAATATATAAATATATATTATTTTAATTAATAACATGAAAAATATCATAAAAAACACAATACCAAGTTGCATAATACAATGTTCAATTTAAAAAAAAAATAGAAGAAATGAGATCGATGAAGAAATGTGATAGAATTAGGTTTTGGGGGTTGAAAAAGTCTAATCTGCCCCCACGTATCCAGTATTATTACCAAAAAAACGTACCCAGTATGGATACTTGCGTATCTCAGCCGTATCTAACCTTCACATTTTCAGATACGCGTATCCATGGCGTATCGTACCCGTATCCGTATCCATACGTGATACTTCACTAAAATGAAGTATCCATGCTTCATAGCTGTCAATTGGAACACCTTCTACAAAACAAGTTATATCAATAGTAAAGTTTTTAGAAATTTTTTTTTTCCGAAACCATGGTTTTTCACCAAAAATCGTGAGTTATAACACACGAGTTTTGGGCCAAAATTTCATTTTCTTATTTTAGCACTAAAATATTTTTACACTTAAACCATAGGCAATATTGTGATCATTGCCAAATGATTCTTCAAAGCTCACTTTATCTCTTAAACTCTAGAAATGACTTCCTTTATTTAAAAGTAAAGAAATTAGAAAAAAATACTTGGGAAAGACTTTTCTTGATGAATAAGCCATCGGCAAATTTTTTCATCTCTTAGTTATTTTTCTTACTTTGTTTTTCATAAAACATTAAAATGTGACGCCTGCGAATAAATTAGACAATTAAAATCATTCCAAAAAAACATTTTCGAACCTTCATTTATCAATCTCTTAATCCCCGAAAATGACTTTATTAAAATTAAAGAGATAAAAAAAGTATTTGAAAAGGACTTTTCCCGACGATTCTTACATTGGCAAAGGTGTTCACTTTCCATTTTTTTTTAAAATTTGTTTTTCTTAAAATATGACCCCCACAAAGAAATTGGGCAATGTTTTAAATTTTTTTTTTTAAGGGGAGGGGGATATATGGCTCCAAAGTTCGAAATTGTGGGGAGGGGGGGATTCGAACCCGGGTTGTGAGCGGGGATGGCCACTGCCTAGTCCAACTGGACTACACCCAATGCTCGAATTGGGCAATGTTTTAATTATTCCAAAATAATTTTCCAAACCTCCTTTTAACTTTTAAACCCCGAAAATGTCTTCCTTAATATGAAAGTACATAACTAAAATATAAAAAAAATACAAATATTTGGGAAAGGCTTTTCTTGACGACTAATTCGTTTGCAAAGGTGTTTAATTAGCTCTTTCTTTTGTTCTTTTTTTTTTTAAATGGTTTTCTTAAATTTTGAAGCCCACAAATAAATTGGGTAATGTTGTAAATAATATTACTTATGTGACTGTCTACGTAATTACTTGGGGATCTTGTATGTAATTACTCATTAGTTTGATACTCCTACTATGTAAACTCTATCACTATATAAAGAGACTAATGAGAATGAGGAAATGAACCTCAACATTCTATCTCCCACATTTATATTTGCTCTCTACTTTCTAGCAAAGTAAGTTTCTAGTTTATACCACATTATCAGCACGCTTGTCTCTAAAAATCATTTTTTTTCTCTTAAACTCGATGATGATCCATGAGTTATATGGTGCAACTTTGTTGCTTTCAACCAATACTCACGATCTATGAGTTTTCTATAATTATGTTTATATATCTATACTAACGATCATGTAACAATTTTGTTATTTTTTCTTTTTCAATTGGGTTGAATATGATGACTATTGTTATCTTTTGATGATGCACTTTCATACTTTTCATTTCATATTTGCTGAATAACTGTATCTATTTGCATATGTATATGCATATAGATGTCTTGTCAAGGTAATATAGGATCGACATTCATATGGAATACATGAGCCTTTTTACCTTCCAATTAAACTATTCATCATATTGATGGTCATTACCCTATAATTGAATGTCTTGTAGTGGATGTTTAATATGATATTTTATTTTTAGTTTCAATAACTCACTAATTATTTTATTGATTAATTGGTTCAAACCGTCATATTTATGCTTAAGGCTATCTCATATACTTTATATTTTATTTACAAGGCAATTTCGTTTATTTTTTACGATTGTTCAAAGTAAAAAAACTAGAAAATTCATAAATAAAAAATGATTCAAGATTTTCAAGTGCTGTCAATTAAAATACCTTTCACAAAACATGTTTTTACCAATGGTGAACTTTTAAGATATTTTTTTGCTGAAACCATGGTTCTTCACCCAAAACCATGGGTTATAAAACACTATTTTTAGGTCAATGTTCTAATTTTCGCACCAAAATCTTTCCACACTCAAATCATGATTTTTAAGGACTAATGAAATTGACAGAACGCAAAAATATCGACTCGTTTATTTTGTTACGATTTTCCAAAATAAAAAAATAGAAAATTTTAAAAAAATAAACGATTCGAGATTTTCTTGTTCTGTCAATTGAAACACCTTCTACAAAACATGTTTTATCAATGGTGATGTTTTGAATTATTTTTTTTTGCCGAAACCATGATTTTTCACAAAAAACCGTGGGTTATAACACACGATTTTTCGGCCAAAATTGCATGTGCTTATTTTCGCACCAAGATCTTCCTACACTGAAATCATGATTTCTATGGACTTCTCGAGTTGACAGAACGCAAAAATATCAACTCATTTATTTTTTACTATTTTCTAAAGTCGGAAAACTAAAAAATTCATAAAAAAATAAACAATTCAAAATTTTCGAGCAAAGTCAAAAGTTTTGACATGGTTTTAAAGGGAAAATGAGGTAGACAAGGATTGGCATGCCAGGGCAAGCGGTGGTACCTCCAAACGTGACAAACCATGTCAACCCTCTTTTCTCTTCAACTTTGTCCGTGAAAAAACTTTACCAATATTAAAAAAATAATTTTTAAACCTTTACTAACTGACTTTGCTCGAAAAACTCGAATCGTTTGTAACTTGTAAGTAATGATTTTTCAAAGTTTAAAAACTTAAAAAATCATAACTCATAAACGATTCTGGTTTTTAGAGCAAAGTCAGTTGACACACCTTTTAAAAATCATGTTTTACCAATGATGAAATTTTTGACACTTGTAAAATTGAAGGGAAAATTGCAATTTACAATGAAGCATCCCGAGATGCCCCTGACACTTCTAACGATTACCATGTTAGCGAGGCTAACTAACGGTGCTCATGCTAGCGAGGGTAACTAATGATGCATGCCCATGCAAGAGAGGCTAACGATGTCTATGCCCATGCTAAGGATGCCCACGATTCCCATGCGATTTTTTAAAGTCGAAAACTAGAAAATTCATAAAAAATAAACGATCCGAGATTTTCGAGTTTTATCAATTGGAACACTTTTTGAAAAATATGTTTTACCAACGGTGAAATTTTAAGAAATTTTAATTTTTTTTGCCGAAACCATGGTTTTTCATCCAAAACCGTGGGTATAACACACGATTTTTGGGCCAAATTGTATGTTCTTATTTTCGCACCAAAGTCTTCCCACAGTCAAATCATGATTTTTAAAGACTTGTCAAGTTGACAGAACACAAAAATATTTACTCTTTTATTTTTTACGATTTTCCAAAGTCGAAAAACTAGAAAATTTATAAAAAATAAACGATTCGAGATTTTCGAGTTCTGTTAATTGAAACACCTTTTACAAAATATGTTTTTCCGATGCTGAAGTTTTCAGACATTTTTATTTTTTATGCCGAAACCATAGTTTTTCACCTAAAATTGTGGGTTATAACACACGATTTTTGGGCTAAAATTGGATGTTCTTATTTTTGCACTAAAATCATCTCACACTTAAATCATGATTTTTAATGACTTCTCGAGTTGACAGAACGCAAAAATGTCGACTCATCTATTTTTTACTATTTTTCAAAGTTGGAAAACTAAAAAATTCATAAAAAATAAATGATTCGAAATTTTCGAGCAAAGTCAGTTAGAGCACTTTTTAAAAATCATGTCTTACCAAAAATAAAGTTTTGACACGATAAAATTAAAGGGAAAATGAAGTTGGCAAGTGCGATGATATCCAAAGTTAAATCATATCGCAATGATACATATGAAGAGACATGTGCTTCAACATATTTCATTTAACTGAAATGATATCCTAATGATATTTTTTAAAAGTTAAGGTACCTTATTAATTAGGGTTTAGGTACCTTATTGATTATTAATCACTTTTGAAAGTTGAGATATGTCAAATGATTGTTATGTCCTAAATCCTAAACAAGTAACGAAAAATATACTAATGTATCCCGATGATGTGTTTTTGAAAGTCCAGTTACCTTATTAATCACTTTTGAAAGTTGAGTATATTTTTGTCCGGTTCATCAAAGTTTAGACTTTGTTTCTTTTTTTAAATGACAGCAGGATGCTCCATTCTGTGCAATTACGAATACACCCCCCACTTAAAAGTAGAATTTGCAGATTTTACGAGACTATACACCAGTATGGATCTTCATCTGAATCGACTGGAAATTCAGAAATTGTGGACGAGATGATACGGGCGGTGATGGTGATAAACACTCAGGGGAAGCCTCGCCTTGCCAAGTTCTACGAATTTCAGGTCCTTCTCTCTCTTTCCGTTGATCTGTTTCTGCATTTTATGTAGAAAACGGCTGATATTTCCAGTTTTTGAGATCAGCCTGTGGAGAAGCAGCAGGAGCTCATACGCAGCGTCTATGGAGGTTCTTTCTCTCTCGTCTAATTGTGTTTTAATTTTCTGCATAATCAACGCTGAATTTGTTTTGCTTTTGTGTTCACCACTCTCCCTCTCTACTCCTAATTAGGTTTTGATTTTTGATTTTTGTGGTCCAGTTTTGAGCAGTAGAGCTGAGACTGTGAGCAATTTCCTGGATGCGGAGTCTATTTTCGGTCCGGTATTTCAACTAATTTCCCCTCGGTTTCTTTTTGTTTATTATGTTTTGTGTATGATCTGAATTGAAGCAATCGTTCCCGTTCTATCAGCATTGCTTACTCAAATTGGGTGCTCTATATGAATCGTTTTGTTTCTGGTGCAGGATACTCAACTTGTATACAAGCACTTTGCAACTTTGTACTTCGTCTTTGTTTTTGATAGTTCTGAAAACGAGCTTGCCATGCTCGACTTGATACAAGGTATGTAGCATCACCAGATTATTGTATAGCTAGCATTGAATGCAAGGTTTGAGATTTAGAAGATATAAGACCTTTGACAAGTAGGAGATCAAAAATAGAAGCCACTGGGAATGCTCTTGCTTTTGGAATTTGGAATAGGTTTAGACGAGGCTGTTTTATTACTAATTGGGAATGCAATATAAGATATTTAAATTATATACTCCTGACAGCTCCTCTGTATCTAAAACAAGCTGAATATAAAGTGATTTGCTAATCTCTTTGTGCTGAACTGTTAATTCTTGTGCTTCATTATATTATAGGTTGCCTTGATTAGATAATTTGCTTACTTTGATTCTCATTCCTTCAGTTTTTGTGGAAACGTTGGACAAATGCTTCAAAAATGTATGCGAGCTTGACATAGTGCTCAATTACAGCAAGGTTGTATACTCCCCTGTCTCCTCATTTGGGTTTAAATTATGTTGTTATGTTTTGCGTCATTGCCTGTGTTTATGATACGTAAGAAATGTGAAATTCTATTACAATTAGAAAGAGGTAACATTTATGAGGAACTTTTTTTGCTAGTCTGATACATTCAAAGGAACTTAAGATACAGTATTTGGTGTTGCTTTGTAAGGGTGGATATTTAATTACATCATTATTGTTTAGGAAATGTTAGATGAGAAAAGGATCATGGTGGAACTTACGTATGAAAGTATTACTTGTTGGGTTCGGAAACCTCTTCCATTTTAATATACTTAAATTAGTTTTCTTTTCTTTTCAGATGCATACTGTATTGGATGAGATTATTTTTGGAGGTCAAGTGCTGGAAACAAGTTCCACTGAAGTTCTAAAGGCAGTTGAAGAAATCTCAAAGTTCTCTCTCTGACCCTCTCCCTCCTGTCTGAATGTGGTTTGAATGCCAGTGCTTATATGGATTGGAATGATAACATGTGCTTTTAACTTTTGATGCAGGTTAGAAACAGCTTCAAACGCTATCTCCTTGGTTCCAAAATCTGTTTCTAGCTGGAGGAGTCGATAGTATGCAGTTTTCAGTGATGTGTTATTGTGCGAGTTCATACCAAGTGTTTTCAGAGAAATTTCTCTGATAGGAATCACAGATGGTGCGCCTAATGTTTTTTGCAAAAAGAAAAATTGAAAGCTCAAATGTTGTGTTACATGATTACACCCCCATTGTTGGGGAATGCATTTACGTCTTTAATGGTACTTTTTATTTTTATAGAAATTGTTGGATATAGAATTTACAATTGCATAGTTGTAATATCTCATTTGCCAAGTTAGTTTAAAGAATGACAGAAATTACAAAGTAAAGGGTAATGGTGGTGAGAGTGAGGTGGCGGCGGCGAATGTTTTGATATAGTTTTCATGAAAAAAATTCACTTCTATGGAAATGTTATCTTTCCGAAAACAAAATCTTAGCACGAGAGAATTTAAATGTCATAATAATCCCAATTTCAAATTTCATCTCCCTCTTACACACACACAATCAAGTTACCCACCAATGAAAGAAGCAATTGACATGAAAAGAAAAAAAGAAAAGAAAAGAGATATTTAAGCATCTACAAAGCAATGATGATCTTAGATCATTATGTGAGTTGGATGGAAACAGAACTAGATTAGCAATCGCCGTTGGATATCAACATCATTTCAATGGCTTGTTCACATCTTCAAGAGCCACACGCGCAGCATTACGCCCGGGAGCCCCCATCACACCACCACCTGGGTGGGCCCCGCTACCGCACAAGTACAGTCCCTGCAGTGGTGTTCTATAATTTGACCTGCGCGTATCCCAAAATAACCGTGAAGTGTAAATTTCAGTAGCTGAAATTAGTAGAATTACAATACACTAAGCCAAGTCCCACACAAAACCAGATGTCATATGAGGCCTACCATCCTTTTACGGGTCGCATGAGGAAGAGTGAATCCAACCCCATAGCACCATGGAAAATATTCCCTCCTGTCAAGAATAATCCAAGAATCAGCAACTCAGGTTTCCTAGTAAGTTACAATAAGGTAAAACATTAACACTGCTCCAGGAAGAGTCAACCAGTTATCAAGTTCAAGCTTTGTTGAACAAACTTCTCGATGAATTTCTGGACAGATTTGAAGTACCTGTCAAACCGATTTCCCTTTCAAGGTCAGGTGGAGTCAACATGTCGTAACCAACAACTGATGAACTGAAGCCAGGGGCATATTCATCAATCAAGGTAAAACATTTTTGTGCAAACGATTCCTGCAAAGATGCCAAGCCATTTTGAAAGGATTAGTCAGAGGCTCAAAGGAATACAGCCATATACATGTGTCACCACAAGAGTAATCAATTAAAAGTAGAGTAGAAAAGGTTGTTATAAAAAGAATAAAGATTAATATGGAAGGAAAAGGAAGTGAAACTCACTCGGTAAGTAGGATCTCCCCAGTGACCATCTGTTGGACTATATGGTGTGTATTGAATAAACAAGTTGATAACATGCTTACCTACAAGGAGTTGGGATTATGTCAATATGAGAGAATTAAGATGTAAGAATACTTGCCAAGAGTAATGACATATATAATGCATATATTATTATTATTATTATTTTCTGAAACGATGTATGATTCATATTTTAAGGCAAAGTGGTCTGAAGTACCAGGTGGAGATATAGTCTTGTCCAGTACAGAAGGAATTGTCATCTCAATAACTGGTCTTTGGGATGGTAATCCATTGACAGCATCTTGACAGGCCGAGTGAATCTCCTCCATACTTTAGAAGAGTGAGAGAAAAGGTATGAGAAAGTACAGCATGTGGAACAAAGTAAAGGATAGTTCTGAGAAAAGAGCATACCTCTCAGAACCAATGTGAATGGTGCCAACATGCTGAGGACCTGCATCAGGATGACTTAACTTGCAACAATTGAACTGGGGCAACCGATCAACCGCTACATTTATTTTTGTAGTAGCCTACATAAAAATAAGTTTTATGCTTCAGCACCTATTACAGCTAATTTACAATTGTTCCACTCTATTCTCCAACTAGTAATAGTCAGAGGACTAGGACTCATGATGCTACCATAGTACGACTTTTGATCCTATGTCTCCTTGTTATGATAACCAGGATTCTATAAATCCACAGATTTGATTTTGGACCAAATATATCAAGGGGTGGAAGTACCAGACCAATAATGAAATTTCTAAGAGATTGTGCATGGAATAATACTGACTATCATACTTTTATCCCTCTATGTTAAACTACATCCTTCCCCATTTAACGTATAATTAGTAGTATCCAAACAGTTATCACATTTTTAGCAGATGACATGCTCCTCTGTCCATAAAACATAGATAAATATTTGATCCTGTTGTATAAAAGTAAATTAAGTGAAAGATTGCACTTGGGAAATTAAAAAGACTAGTAAATAAAAAAGTAATAAAGCTTACAGAGCTGTAGTCGGAGTACTTAATTGCACGGAGAAAATCATCTGGAAGAACACCATCAGGCACCAACTCCTGTTTCAGATAATGTAAACCTATAATCTAGATTAAAATCCATCTATAATAGCAAGCCTTAAAAGTTTTACAGTAATGTCATTTCCCATCTATTTCATTCAACATAAGCTGTCTCAGTAAATTTCAATGGCATATAAGCAGGGCCAACGTTTTACCTTGAATGTTTTATAAGGAGTTGCATTTGATAAAACAATTGAAGACTGCACCCGTAAACCATCAGAGAGCAAAACCTACAATACGAAATGTCCACAATGTCCAATCAGTTTGATTTAAGCATCATAAGTGCCTTGTTTAGGAAGCCACGAGAAACTAACCCCGTCCACTTTGCCAGAGTCATTAATCAACATTTGCTGAACCTAAACAAAAAAGTTGAATAGTTAAAGTAGCACTACACAACTGCATAACGTACAAGTGCAAACCACTGAACAAATTTTTGAGAATTGAAGCTTTTGAACTAACCCATTTCTAGGCATAAATACCTCTGCACATGTTACAATATGAGCTCCAGCTTCCCGAGCGGCGTTACCAATAGCTAAGGATACTGAGCCCATCCCACCTTCAACATACCTACAGGAAAAATTAGATTTCCAGTGCTAAGAGAAGGCCTAAACGGGGACAAATCCAATTGTTTAGAACGAAAAATCAAAGCTAAAGGTATTAAAATATGAATGTTTGACAACAGAAAAATGAAGCATGTATCCCAGATATGTCCAGCAAGCCACTTACGACCAAATTCCACGCTCACCATCAGTTTCTCCCATCACATGATGTAGCAGAACATATCCACTCCCAGGTGCATGGACAGTTCCCTACACAAAAATAGGGGAGAAAATGGTTAAACAATGTAAAAAGGGGGTTAGCATATCTCGTATAATCGAATTATTATGAAACCTGACCTGCCAAAATTTGAAACTAGTGGTTGAGGGCGTGTGCTATTGATGGGGAAAAAAAATGTAAATTTTGAAACTAGTGTATCTCCTTGCCATTCATGAAAACTCTTACCGTAGTTCCTATTACAGCATCCGTCGCAAGGGTTGCCTTCAGAACATCAGTCTGTACAAGAAAAGTCACTTACAGAGAAGACCAATAAACTACAGAAAAATAATCATGTTGAACCATAAAAAATGCACTAAAACCATTGCCTCTCTGGTGCCAAGAATATAAATGGAAGAATCAGAAAAGACTTAATCATTTGGTCAGATTATAGGAAAATTAACAAAGATAATTGAAATTGTACAGATGTCAGAAATTTTAAAGTTGACTCATCTTATAGAAGTAGAAATGTTTTAAACAGATTCAAACCCGAAGTAAACATAAGCTAACCAATGACTTGAAGTTCACTTTTTAATGCATAGAGAAATTACAATCTATAACTTTGGAAGAAAACATAAACAGGAAATAAAAGGAATCATAGAATCACCTCAAACCAGTTGTTCAAAACCTTTGAAGCCGGGGATAATAGAAGGTCCATAAAGTCTCTGTAAGATTAAAAAAAAAGTACATATCATAGACCAGAAATCTTAGTTGTAAACACACTACCATAACCATACTGTCTGCATCTAGAGGAAAAACAAAATCCACATTATTAGAGAAACGAATTCTTACACCATATCCTTTTGGCCTAAGACAGCAGCCTGTCTCAGAAGTTGAGCCCAAAACATTGACTTGTGCATCTTATCCTTTAACCGGTCACCAAGAGTAGTCGAGGAGGCGCATTGCGAAGATTCTGGAGGAGCTGAATCCAACAATGGATCCATAAATTCACAGAACTTCTCTAGCTGACTCTCGTATCTGTAAGTTGATAATCCGAATATTTGAAAGAATTATACTCAACTAGTCAACAACATCTATTTCCAAATTAAAGTAGATACAATAGAGATACGGAATGCTGAATATGGAGATAGAGTAAAGGTAAACCTTGGATAAGCATCGGCGTCTAGTTTGGAGAACTTAGAAATCTCTGAATGGTTAAGCTCCTTGTCTGGCCCCAAAAGAAGATAGCGTCCATCCAAACAAGGCGTGAACGACGATGGACTCCTCTTCAGCAACTTCATTCCATGCCGCGCAAGCTCCAATTCCCTGTTATTCCAAAACCAAACCAAAATCAGAGGCATTGTTTGGCTGAAATAATTAATTCGATTCAATTCAAGCAATCAAGCAAATGCGTAAAAGAAGAAATGTGTTTTGGACTTGGAGAGCTACACTACTTGATGACGGCGGGGCGGAGGAGGCTCTGAAGGTAGCTACACCGAGAAAACTTGAATCCAGGAATGAGCTCTTCCGTCACGGCGGCTCCGCCGATCAAGTGACGCCGTTCGAGAACAGCAACGGAGAGGCCGGCGCGTGCCAGGTACGCGGCCGCCGTGAGGCCGTTGTGGCCGCCTCCGATGACCAGCGCGTCCCATTTCTTGTCCTTCAACGCGCGTACGGCGCTGGCACTGCTGCTGCTAAAGCTCCTCCGCCACATTTCGTTCACCTTTCTCTTCTGGCTTTCACTGATTTCTCAGTGCTTATAGAATAGTGTCTGCTACTGCTTTGCTGAGCCTGATTTTCATGTAGAAAACTTGATTAAAGAAATCAGTCTTGGCACTTGCAGTAGTGGGACCCCTTCGTCCTTTTTAGGAATTTTGAATTGACGGATTTGACGATTATGACAAAGGTTAGAGTTGACACGTGGTTCAACCAGAAGAATCTCATCAGCCACAGCTTTGAAATTGGGGGAGATGCGAGTGCACCCAAGTATCGTCCATATTAATATTCATATTTGACAGAGTAAAGAGTAAAGACCTTGATATCCTGAGTGACTGTACAAAATTACAAATGTAGCCTTTAATTACGTTAAGGAAACCGAAAGAAAATGTTCTTGTAAGCAAGGCTCATTTACAGACAGTTCGCTATATGAACAGAAAGAAGTTGTCCTAACGAGACTGCTTCTTCACATCCTCAAGAACAACATAAGCAGCATTGCGGCCCGGAGCTCCCATCACACCGCCTCCGGGATGGGATCCACTCCCACACATGTACAACCCTCTCACTGGAGTTCGATGACCTGACCTGTAACCAAAAGAAAGCAAATAAGTTGAGTAATGATTTCACCAAAAAAAGATCTTAGTTCCTTGGTAAATGAAACTAACTACTTCCAAATGCTGAGAGTGTTACCATCCTTTAACAGGTCGCATCAGGAAAAGCGAGTCTAGACCCATCGCACCATGAAAGATATTACCCCCTGTTGCAAATGTTCAATATTCAACATTCTGAATAGAATCATATACTATTCATGTCTTTAAGATTCCCATGGTCTTCTGCTCTAGTATAAACTCATGAGATTCTTTTTCTTTCTTCTTTTTTTCCGTGTAACCTCGTGAGATTTCAAGTCTCAATGAGTATGGCATAGAAATCTTCAGTGAAGCGAAATACCTGTAAGACCAAATTCCCTTTCTAGATCAGGTGGTGCCAGCATGTCATAACCAATGACAGATGAACTGAAGCCAGGGGCGTATTCATCCATCAAGTTAAAACATCTGTTGGCGTATGATTCCTGCATAGACAGAAATTGCAAACCGTTGAATTTGTGGAACTTTACTAAGAAAAGAGTCACACAAAAGGTTATGTACTAAATTCAGATCATAAGTCACATAAATTGGATTTATGGCATATGCGCCTATACATGCAAACCAAATAACTCACTCTGTATGTAGGATCCTCCCAGCTACCATCTGAGGGTTTGTAGGGTGTGTATTGTGTAAACAAGCTAACCACATGCTTACCTACAATGAAAGGGATAAGGAAAACAAGTTTAGAATGAGTGCTATGTGTAATTGGATGAAGGTGCAATGCAGATTAGTTTCATCCTACCAGGTGGAGATATAGTTTTATCCAGTGAAGAAGGGATTGTAACTTCCATAATAGGTCTCCTTGATGGTAAGCCATTCCAAGCTTCCTGACATGCTGCACCAATTTCCCCCATACTGTAATATTAACAAAGATGCCATAACTAGGTGTACCATAACTGTCAAAGCTTCAGCACGCGGATCCCATTAGACCAATCCCTGGAAACTCGGAATCCCTAAGTCTTAAATTTATATTGTTGACTGATACAAGTAAATGAAAAACTCGTATTAATTACTATCCACACCTAGATTACCATAAACACATTGGACTGAAGGAGCTCTTTAGGTTCTAAACCAAATGAGACCATGCTCTTGTATACAAACTTAGCAAAAATTTGCAAATAAAAAGCTACACACCATTATACCTCTCAGTACCGATGCGAATACTAGCTGTATGCTGAGGTCCTATTTCTGCATTACTGAATTTGCAAGATTGGAACTGAGGCAATCTATCAACAGCAACATTAATTTTTGTTGTTCCCTGTTCAAGTCAAAGGCAGAAAAACTCAACTCATCATGTCTTGAGTAAGCTAAAGATATACAAACTAGTCCAAGAAAGAGACAGAAGTCCAACCAGAGTGGAATCTCCCAGAGAATAAGTAACTTAGTAACAAAGATTATCAACAAAAGTATATTACGTTTAAAACAAAACTATCAGTGACAATTATTGAAAGTAGCCTATTTTCTTTTTTCTTTTTTGAAAGGGCAAATATTGAAAGCTACCAATTAAGGGGACTTACAGAGCTGTAGTCAGAGTTCTTTACAGCACGAAGGAAGTCACTGGGAAGAGAATCTTGGGGAACTAACTCCTGTGTGGAGTATGTCATGGAGTTACAGAGTTCATTAGAGAGCAGTTTGAAAGTTTATGTGAACCTAATATTTATCTCTCAAATAAATAGTTTTGAAAATATGTTTCATTATAACAAATAGTTATCAGTTTTCCACTGTCATGGAATAGAAACAAAATATTTACCATGAAAGTCTTGTAGGGAGTTGCATTTGATAAAACAACTGAAGAATGCACTTGTGTCCCATCAGCCAGGTATACCTAGAATACAAATATTCATAAAAAAATCTGGATGAAATGATTGCTTAGTCGAGGACGTTTAGGCAATTCGACAACTGGACTAACCCCATTTACTGTGCCGGAGTCCCCAATCATGAGTTCTGAAACCTGAGATGAGAACATAAAAGTTGAGAGACAAAATCTTAATAGAATAAAACAAATGGTTGTTCATGAAAGTGGAGGAGATGCAGAAACAGACTAATTGAACTTCTGATTAAATACAAAACAGATATGAGAAGTCCTAAAATGAAAAGCCAGTATGCACTTTATTTCAATATTTATGCCAGTAAAACATCCTAAAGGAAAGAGAAAGAAGATTTGGAGGAAATGAATAAGACAACACAACATCATTGGGTGATTGCTGATTACTTGAGAAAACAGCATCGCACACTACAGAAGAACATACTTCAAAAGTCAAAATACCTCAGAGTTGGTCACAATATGAACCCCAGCTTCTTTAGCAGCATTACTTATGGCCAACGATACAGAACCCATCCCGCCTTCAACATGCCTGCAAAAGATGCAACTCATGTATGATCAACCAGATTCTTCAAATTTTCAGATGCATGATCAGATGTACTGTTAGCAATTATCCTACACATAAATTTCACAGTATCTTCATATATGAGGTACTTACGACCAAATATTACGATCACCATCAACTTCACCCATGATGTGATGTAGAAGAACATAACCACTCCCAGCAGTATGTATACTTACCTGCAAAATCAATTAGATAACGTCAATGATAATGATAAATGAAAAATAGCAGAGCATGAATAGCTTAGAAATTAGAAATAGGTATGAACCACTAGTAGATTGCGGGGTGCACTTCATGAAGTAAAAGAGTGACAGAAATTGTTTATAAAAAAGAATGTCTTTTGCATACTCAAAAAGTTTGTGGTCATTGAAGATTCCATAAACAGAAAACTTTTGTTGTCTTTGGCTGGTAAGGGAGAGTACAGAACGAGTTCCAATAAGATTTCTGGTCTTTCCTCCACTGTGATTTGTAATTGCTAACCACTGGTGTTAGAGTAAGAGAGTTTGTTATGTGACAATATCTTGCAACAAGTAGAAAAGTCTTACCATGCTTCCGATAATAGCGTCCACCGCAAGTGTTCCCTTCAGTACATCTGACTGCATCACAACATTAGGATGTGAGAATAAGATCAGTGTTTGCTCAAATGACTAACATCTAAAAATCAAGATATGTAATATAAACTCGTTGATGAATAGGTCAAATGCAAACCTTAATTCGGAGGTTTAACATAAACAAAAACAAAAACAAAAACCACAGTACACTATCAACGTCCCAAGTGAAGCTTCATGCTTACTCGTATAGTGTTACCATGCATCAATGATTCATTGTAGGATCTCATAAAGTGAATAAGTAAATGATAACCTCAAACCACTTGTTGAGAAACTTTGAAGTTGGAGACAACAAAAGATCCACAAATTCACTGCCAAAATCAAAATGACACTAAAAGCATTACTATATCCATTCAGCTCTATTTCAACTTTCAACAACATGAATGACTTGTTCTTGAGAGATATAATAATCAGATACTGATACTCACACCATATCTTTTTGCCCTAAAGAGAGAGCATGCTGCAGACAACTAGCCCAGAAAGCCAATTTCTGCCAGTTATTCTGGAGACCATCATAATAAGAAGACTCCCAAGGGAAATTTTCAGGGGTTCGAGAATCCAAAATAAAATCCACCAATTTCCGGAACTTATTCAGCTGATTTTCATAGCTATTAATCAAATCAACAAAAGAAAAAGGATGATTATGAACCCTATAATGAAGCTAGTGCTATGATCCTAGTAGGTTATATGAATACGGAAAACTAATTAGACCTTGGATAAGCATCTGCATCGCGTTTTGAGAACTTTGAAATTTCCGAGTGATCGTGCTCATGGTCCATGCCTAATAGAAGAGAACGCCCATCAAGACAGGGTGTGAATGATGAAGCCCAAGGCTTCAACAACTTCAATCCATGTCTCGCCAATTCCAATTCCCTTCAATTTCAAACATGTACTAGTAAGTAATTAGCGAATTGAACCATGAGAAAATAACCTTTAGTTCACGCATAACCTGAAGACGGTGGGGCGGAGGAGGCCGTAGAGGTAGCTGCAGCGGGTGAACCTGAAGCCGGGGACCAGCTCCTCGGTCACGGCTGCTCCGCCGATGACGTGGCGGCGTTCGAGGACGGCGACGGAGAGGCCGGCGCGTGCCAGGTAGGCGGAGGCGACCAAGCCGTTATGGCCGCCGCCGATGACCAGCGCGTCCCATTTCTTCGCCGGGAGGTCGCGTGCGGAGGAGGAGGCGCCGATAGCGGTGCTGAAGGCTCTTCTTCGCCACATGACTCGAGTGTGCGACGTTGGGGAGTGTGGTTGTGAGGTGGCATAGCGTGGAGGAAGAGAAGACAAAAGCGGTTATATTTTTTGACAGAGAGGATGATATATCGACCAGTGAGCTTACTTCAAATGGCAGCTTGATGCTGCATGCAGTGGCCACCGAGTTGGTTTGTTGGAGTGGACGGGTGGGACCCGCCAACGTCGGAGGAGACTGTCGTATCGTCTACGTTTCCCTCGCGTTTTTGTATCGTTCTCCGATACGTCTTGATCGTAAATCCTAAACTCTAAACCTATATGCTTCCATGTAGTTCTGGACCTTAGAACCAGAGTCCACCGTATTCGAAGGAGGAGAGTTCGTATCTCACATTCTCAAGAACGATTTCCATAAAAGGCACGGCCATCACTATCATTTTTGTCTTCCATGAATTCCCTTATTGCTACTGCAAGACACCTGTTACGAATTTATACTTGGATCACGAGTGCATTGAGACGCACCATAAATTGTAAGGGAGTTTGATCCCCCAAGTTTGATTTTCCCATTACGTACAAAGCAACAAATTAATTACAGATATATGTAATAAAATAATTGAAGCTCTTGACGGGACGAAGAATTGTGAGGCGTTTGCTTATTGTTTATTTGTTTATTTATATATTTTAAGTTCTGGTCAATTCATAGAGGTTGGAAGATCGTTGAGATCCGATATTCAAGTTTTGTACTATTAAGTAATTAGCAATTAAACCACAAAATACAAATAAACAACCTAGTGTTTTTCTTTGCCTTTTTTGGTTAAGGAAATACAAATAAACAACCACAAAATTGGTTTCCTGGTTGATTGATATGAACACGAATCCATTACTTTTGGGCTAAGAAAATATTGAATGGGGAGAATCTGAAAAGTAGAGGTAGATGATCTATTTCTTCTTGGATTTCTTTTCCTTTTCGACTCAGAAGAAGAAAAATAAAGGTTTTCGGATTAATATGTTGATCACGCCGAAAGATGCTTTCATGGGGGAAGAGCTCAAGATAAGCATCAAGGGACACCTATAATACAACTTTTAACCTTCCTAATAAAGGTCATCTTATACTTGAGACATAAAAAAACATCAAAGGAACACGTTAAAAACACAAGGATGAACATGAGAAACTTCACATGGGCAAAAGGTCTTGTACAGTGATGATGAATACAAAGAAAATTTAATATCCCTCGAGAGGTTTAAGAACCACCCTATTCTTTATTTCAATCCCCTTTTCTTAATTAAGAGGTGAATGACCCCTCAAGCAAATCTGGAAAGCTAAACTTGTGTTTGAAGAGCAGACTCACAATTTTTTAACAACAGCTAAAATAGAACCATAGGGCAACCCTACCAGACTATCAGTCTATTTTCTATAGGCATTGTGATATTTAGAAGAGATAGTAAAGACAAATTAGGCATATGTCTTAATGCATGATGATGCAAGAAACCAAATCTTATGAAATTCTCAAGTCCAGAGAAGCAAAGCTAAACTAGTAATACAAGTTTTAGTTAAGAATAGAGGGACGGTAACCTATTCCATATAGGCCACCAAGGAAGTGAAGTACTAATTCTTGTAAGTAACCACAATGTGGTCCTGCCAAACTTCCAGAAAATCAGGAAGGTTTGTTTACTTAATCATATGAATGGCGAAGATTTCGATAAGCTAACAATGGAAATATCTCAAAACAAAATGCTTAACAATTTAGGATGCACGAAATCAGGAAAGATTAAGAAGACATAACCTAGATTTACAGCTTTACAAAGCATTTTGGGGGAAGCAAGACCGCTGGAATTAACCCAAGTGGGCAATCAGGATTCTCCTAATCAACAACGATTTACAATGATAACATATAATATTTCTCAGCAGGCAGGTTCATTTCGTTTGATAATGTTTAATGATTCTCTCCTCTACTTATGATAAATCCACATGCTTATAATATATATATATATATATAAAAGATCATCGTACTTCCAATTACAAAAAGACTTGGAAAGGAAGCAATTGACTGTCCTTGGAATCACAGATCTCTCTCTCTCTCTCTCTCTCTCTCTTCCTACTTTCTGCTTAATATACTAAAGTATATAATAAGTTATAATATTCAATCTAGCAATTTTGTTTTCCAAGCATAGCTCGCATGAACAGTGATCCTTTTTGCTAGTCTCTTGACTTTGAGTGTACTACCTTAATTAGTTAATTCATATTTCAGACTTTCTACCCCATTCGGCTTTCCCTTTAAATTTAATCCATTCCTTTCGTCACCCAATTTCATTCTCTCTTAAGCATACAAAAGAAACTACTTTGTTCCTATCACTTACCATACTAATCTCTGTTCTAAAAACTCAGGAAAATGGTACCTACCAAGCTTTCTTCCCCAGACTCTAACTCGACTTGGACAGCCAAGCAAAACAAATTGTTCGAAAATGCTCTCGCGATCTATGATCGGGAAACCCATGATCGTTGGCGCAAGATAGCCAAGATCGTTGGAGGGAAAACTGAAGAAGAAGTGAAGAGGCAGTATGAGATCCTAGAGCACGACATCAACTGCATTGAATCAGGCAAAATTCCCCTTCCTAAGTACAGGAAAGCAGGAGAAAGCAACATCAGCAATAATGAAAAAAGGTAATTCGCTGCTTCTCTTGTTTAGTTGATGAGAAGAAGACTAGACAAACAGGTTCCAAATCCTTGAAATCCTTGATTCACTATATTCTGAAAATCATTTCTGTACTAACTACTAAATTGCTCAAAAGAAAATAAGGACATAGCGATTCTATGCATCATCAGTGTGCCTCTCAAAGAATGGTGGCCCAGAAGAGTCATCCACCTTATGGGTATACCAAAACTTATAAGGTGGATTTGTACTTTCAACATGGATTCACTTATTTCTTACCTAAACATATTGAATAATATGTTGGGATGTCAATTCATTTATCTGCATTGCAAACCTGATGAGGGTCAACTCACCTCATTATGGCCTTATCTGATATTCATCCTAATCGTAAATGCCATGGTAGATGATGCCAAGAATACTGCTTACTCCTTACTCATATCCTTTGTTCCTAAACTGGGTAGTAAATTTACAGCAGTAGAAAACACTTGACGCAAAACACTACAACCTCTCTGTATTCTAACTTGGACTTGTCTTGATATCTTCTACAGGCTGAAGAGTTTAAAGCTATAAAGAAGATCTCCGGCATTAGACACAGCACCAATTTCCTCATGAAGTGGATCTACTGATTAATTTATATCTTCCCATCCCTTTGTTTTTCCTTCAACATCTAAATGCAGTATACTTTTCCTATGTGTTGCACATGTACGAAGGAAGAACTTTATCATATGCGAGTACTTACTTATTTCTCATCATTAATTAAAGAAAGGTGCACTAGCCTAAGATCCTTAACTCTAGTGGCATAGCCTGGAGTGGGGGATAAATGGGTAGAAATATTAGGTTCAAATTTAAAGAAAGGACACCTAATTACTTTCTAAAAAAAGCTGCTTAAACAAGTTGTGATCGAAACTAAACGACTTCAACATTAAAAGAAACTACAGAAAATGTCTGAAACACTCCAGCATCATTTAGATGTAAACCGCTACTTTTCATGTTCGAGCATAGCATTCGAAAAAAGCACTTAAAATCAAATTTCAAGTCATGTAATCCAACAAATTATGCTATCATTCCAAGTCATTAGGCCTCAAATATTTGTTCTAACCAAATAACCTACAAGTGCTACAAACAAAAGTACTTCTAGCAACCCAGAAAATAGAAATACATACACAAAATGCTCCTACTCAGTCCTGGTTTTGTAGAGGCAGTGAAGCTTCTCCTTCATTTGAGCCAGCAACACTCTTTTCTCTGTAAATTTTTGACTTGATCTGTTTTGGACCAAAACCAAAACCAAAATAATTAATCCCATTCTTAACAATACACACAATCATTCATTCTACTGTATTCAGGGACTAGAAGTTTACCTTCTTGAAGGTATCTACCAAGCATATTCGGTGTTCATCCACGGAAGCATGAAGAAATTCATGAATGTGAGCCCTTAAATCCGATACAAAGCTGCCGCTTCCGAAATTCTTCTTCCTCCGACAAGAACTCACCACCGGAGCTTCGGAAGATGATGCCGGAGACTCCATACAACTCGGTGAGCGGCAAATTTCACTCGGTAGAAATGAAACGACGCCGTTTGGTCTGAGCAACCATTCAACTAAAAGCAGAGAGAGATGAAAGAAAAGTTAAAAAGGGAGGTAAACTGATATGACTTGGGGAAGGAGGTTAATGGCGGTTTATATTCATAACTTCTAAACGACGTCGCATGGGTTCTAGTCACGGCGTCGTTTAGCGGGTATATTCCGCGAAAATTCGATTTCGATGCACCAAATTGAACCATTTGGCCCAAAAGGGAGAGTGGATAATCAAAAAGCTCAGAATCAAAATAGTGAAAATACTGTGGAGGAGAAAAATGTCGTTTCAGGTTCATTGCAAAAACTCTACGTTGGCACCAATTTTAGAAAGTGAAAAAAAATTGCAGTAATTTCTATTTTTTGTGACAGTTAATCTTGGGCTCGGCGTCAATGGCACGCCGGCAAATACTGGCGGAGATGGGCTATGAGTTCAAAATCGTGGTACATTGTATAATCTGAAGCTACAAATTGTTATTGTTTATATGGGAGTTTCTGAGTCATTGATTTGGTTTATGGGTTTTAGACTGCAGATATAGACGAAAAGAGTATCAGGATGGATAAACCAGAAGAGCTGGTAATGGTTCTGGCCGAGGCAAAAGTACGTTTTTACTAAAGCACTGTTCTTTGTTTCACTTTCGTGGTTTAAATGAGTGGGATTTGAATTTGATTTGCAAGAATTGCAATTTTGCTTTCTGGGTGTTTCAATTTATGGTTCAAAGTTCAAACTTGAATGACAAGTGTGTTCCCTACTTCCCTGGCTTTTTTTCGTTAGGCAGATGCTATCATTTCAAAGCTGCAAAGTACAATTAGTGAATTGGAGGGAGATGCTGAACAAGCAACGCTGTTGATTACTGCAGACACAGTATGCGTTTATAAGTAATACATGTTCATTTTCCAACTGGTTATTTGAAATCTAACTGACATTTTAACATAGATGGTTTCTCATGTGCTTGAAGTCTGTTCAATATGTTAGAGTCTTAAGGCATTCATGTATTTTGAGTTAAGGTAATGACTAATGACTTCAATCATATACTTTGTCATAGCTGGGCCTCTAATCTGCAAACATAGTGATTTGAAATTTTGAATGCCCACTAAGTAATCTGGTATGTTTGACAAGATATGCTTTAATAAGAATCAGTATTATAGGGCCTTATAACCGGTTACTGGTAAAAATATCACAATTACTGAATCAGTTGTGCATTTTAGTGTTTTTGTCTTTTGGGGCATGTATTCTATAATTGAGATTATTCTCACCACCAAGTCTTATTGATTTTGAGGTGGTGGTGTATGAAGGGATAATAAGGGAAAAACCATCCAGCAAGGAAGAAGCATGGGATTTTATCAAAGGTTTGTTAACGGAAATGTCTCTCTTTTTTTTCTCTTTGTTAGAATTGGCTGGATTAAGATGGTCAAGTCTTTATGTGTTGCAGGCTATTCTGGTGGTCAAGCAGGAGTTATAGGATCTGTACTGGTGACCAACCTTAAAACAGGAAAAAGAAAAGGGGAGTGGTGCAGCGCAGAGGTACTTATTCTTTCCCTGCTTATGCTCAACTGTTTAGATCTCCGGTTCTTAAAGAACAAGAATTAAGTTGTTCAAATAACTTATCACTATATTGTACAATTTATAGTATTTGTTCTGAAATTTGAGGATGCATTCCTCTTTGTTTCTCTGGAGTTGATAGCTATATCCTTTTATGGTTAGTTTGGGAAGGATAATGTATGGTTGATGATGTTGTGATACAGGTTTACTTTCATGTCATACCGGAGGAGATTATTGATAGCCTGGTAATTAATTTCAGATACATAATCCCTTTAGGTACTTCTTGTGAGCAAGTTTTTTTGTTGAAAAATGTGTATGATTCTGCTGTTGGGCCAGATAGAGGAGGGAACCACGCTTAATGTTGCTGGGGGTTTGATGCTTGAACATCCACTGATATCGCCCTTTGTAGAAGCAGTGGTTAGCTCTCTCTTACTCTCATGTCAATGAAGGCATAGACACAATTAAGAGTATACTCGAGCTATATGCTTGATGCATGTTATTGTCCCTTATCTGCCTCTTTGGCCTTTCTTTTGATCTTCCAAATGATAAAACTTTCATGCTTCAGACCAAAAAAAAAACCCTTCTTGCTATTCTTGCTACATTATTCCATCATGCATCTCGAGGTGTTCTAATTACAACTACTGATTCCAACTGTTTTACACTGCCTTGCCATGACTTTCTTTGCGATGTGGATCTTTCGTTGTGACAGATAGGTACAAGTGACACAGTGATGGGACTGCCTAAAGAACTCACAGAAAAGCTCATTCATGAAGCACTCTAACTACCCTAGTGTGGCGACCAGGTTCTTATTAGATCTCATTGCTGCAGATGTATCTACAATTTCTTTGTATATCTTCGACAGTCATTTTTCAGAATTGTGGGATTAAATCCCATCCTTATTGATTTCTACAAAAGGATTATTGTCCTCAAGTTGAATAGGCAATGGCTAACATCAAAGTCGAAACATTTTAACAGTGATGATTAGGGTGACGAACTGATGATTGCTCATATATGGTCACCTTTTTTGTTCAAAATCTTGGATGATTGATTTAAATTTTAGGCATAAATTATCAGAAGACAGTCTTAATTATCACAGATGCTGGTATGAACTGGCCTTGTATTCTCTCATATCATGTTTGTATAACCACTAAAAAGTATACCTTGCTATAAATCATTATACCACAAGTTACTTTCATTCAAATAAAAGGATGAAACAGTTCCATAGAATGTATAATCCCTCACCATTTCAAGATGATACAGTGCACAGTTGAGATAGTCAAAAACTCAAAATTCTCATGGCCAAAACTACAACTATACAAAAAGCTTCCATTTCTTCTGTTTTAGAGTAATGGAATTACCGTTTGGTAAACCTGGATAAAGAACATGGTACAAACAAGATCCTATAAACTCGTTAAACCTGTCCTCGCACATTTCTGAGGTGCAGGAGGTCTAAACGGGTAAATGTGGCTACAACTCAGAAGCAAAATTTTGTGATACATGAACATTTGAGCATTTTAGAATTTAATGGGTTAATTACGAGCGCCTTGGGGCTTTGAGAAGATAAATGCCCCTCACAAACCCTGTTCCAACTTTACCAACATCTTTTAACAAATCAATTGGATCCTTTACTTCCTCGTCTGCTTCTTCCCGACCCCGTTTCTGAAAATGTTATGATCAAAATACAACTGATTAATATGCGTAGATAGTGAATATGTTTACTAATGTTTTCTTTGAGAATACGCATATTGCACATTGTTTCAACTGATTTCATACTCCACTTACCTTTGAACTACATCCTCCCCACGTTATGCCAACAGCATCACCACCCAGAGAATCATACCATAGCTTGAAAGTGTTTGAGTACTCTTTCTACATTGAAGAAAAGTGGACGTGAGCAATTACAGCATCGGCCAAATACTTTTATAATAATACTAATAATAATAAATAAATAAAAATCAAGACATTGTATAATACTTGCCTCTAGATCCCCAACAAAACAGCTCAGCGGATCAAAGTTTACCAATACTTTGTTTCTTAGATCCTCTGAGCTTCCTTTAAAATCTCCAGGCAAAAGAAAGGGGTGGAAAACCTTGCTTGCATTCCCACGTGCCACATGCACCCCTGCCCAAGATATCCACATTATAAGACTTGGCATATACTAAAATGAGAATGTGCTTTATCAGAGAAGGGGAGAGAGAACAGTAAAGCCATAGACACGCAAACACCTGGGTACCATAGAAAATTTACCTTGATGTAATTCGGATGGAAAGAGAAGGCGTTGGGGATAAGGTAATTTATCTCTATGGAGAAGAATAACAGCATCATAATTGTTCAAAGGAGTTCGAAAAAGGCACTGCAAGCCAATAAGTACACTTCAACAATTTGTATATACCAAAACATGCCTCAAGTAAAATCATTAGTGCATAACACTTTGATAAATTTGTGAGGCTCACCTCCCATCTATAAGAATCACTATGGTCCTCCAATATGAGTTTGGTCAACAAGTTTGCACTGCTTCCAGCATAAGCCATCAACCTTTTTAGCTCCTTTCATATTCAACAAGATCAATATTTAGATAAGCAATAGGAAAGAGCATAACTATAATACATGACGTTCGGAAAGAGCTTGATGCAGCCATATAATATGGTAGTGCCAGCAATCACACAGATTTCAAAGGACATCCATTTATGGAAGAATATTCATTTCAATGTTCTGAAAGTAAATGGTTTCAATAAGTCCCAAATTTTTAATCACAATCATCAGAGTAACGAAAGAAAGTCCACCATGCTATAATTCATGTCCACATGGAAACCGAGTTTCCAACTGATATTCTGACACAACTAAAGAAAAGAAATTAGCAAATGCATTGTAATGGAAAAGAAGCAGGCATTGAAAAGTCAGTGAACTTTTAAAAATTCACAGGACCGGCCATTTATAAAATTGGCAGGATGGGCAAAAGCATCACAGACCTGTTTACCAGACAGAGCATCAAGAACTTCAATTAATATTGTGAACAAATCAACTAAAAGGATCTACTAACCACTGAATTTGGTGAAAATCTGGTCCAAGCCTCAGATGCCTTGTCGTAGGCTGTAGCTAAGAACATTGCTGAGTTTACATTTTGAGGATTTTCTTCATAACCTTTTCTACTTGACATAAAGTTCTCCTGAAATGGAGCTGCAATTAGTAGCACTCAAGAAAACAAAGAGACCAACAAGGATCAGAGATTCATAATTAATAGGTTAATGCAAAACTTACTATTATCTCTTTCTGATCATTTGGAGTCAAATCATTATTTATGTCAACAACTAATGCAGAAAAGGTCCAGTCATAGTCTGATAGTAATCGCAGGAACCTGTTGATGAAATTACCATGTATAGGAGAGGACAGTTTTAGCTGAAGAAGACAGTGAAAAATACACCACTGAAATTTGCCAATAGTTTGTATGTGCGCACTAGACAGTATTTTTCTAATCGCCAGTTAATCTGGAATTAGAAATGTTAGATGTTCAAATATTTAAAATGAAAGTAAGAGTTTTAGTTGGTCTATCTCATCATTGAGAACTATCTGAATGCCCAGGAAAGTGAATATAGAAGTACCAACCTTAAAAATCCAGTGATCCGTGAGCATGGAGCATTAAATGGTAAAGGCTTCAAAAATATATATGCAACCAACAGCTCAATTGCCTCCTCTACCAAGCAAGCCGAAAATAGATGTGAAGCAGCCCATCGTTTTGCAAGCCTTCACATGAAACCAATCAAGTTATATGCAGTAACTGATTAACTATAGATTAGAATACAAATGCTAAAGCCTACCTAACAACTGGCCCATATGCTGGGTGACAACTCTGTAATCCATTAATCATGCTGGAATGTTGACTACGAAAGTATAGTTCCTTGTCCACATTAGAAACCTTCTTCACTTGTTCATTCCCAGCTGCAGTCAGAAAGATGGTCAAGGGGTCAGCATAAAGGAAATCCGACATCTCCCTTCTTTTCAAAAACAAAAGAGATAAAGAATCTGAAAACAGGCCTCAACAAAGTCATAGGTAATCATATGCGAGTCAAGTACTTACTTTCCCGTCTCAACAAAGTCAGGCCTCTCTCATGCCAAATTTTAAGGCGAAAGGCATATCCAGAGACAAAAACATCCACATCATCCTCGGTGGCTGTACATGTCATCCCCCAACTATTCTGAAGACTGCCATAAGAGTATCATCAGATAATTTTTCAAGGATATTTTTTCAAAAGAGAGTAGTTAGTATTGAGAGGAATGCCAGTCTACCCACCTCTCTGCAATTTTAAGGAGGAATGCTGATTTAGTTTTCTCAATCGCTACATCATCCATAGGCCAGTTTCCAGAACCTTCCAACTAAAATTAAATCAAGCAATAAGGTTTCATTAACTGACTGGAGAAATGTAATAAATATTTCATGAATCACTAAACGGGGTATTATGTCATGCCTGGATCATAACTTCCAGCGGCCGAATGCAGGAAGGAGGGAACCGATTTAGTCTTACGAAAGAACCCTTTTCATTAGCCAGCGGATGAGGTTCAGGTGGGAAGACAGATGAAAACCTGAAAGCTGTATATAATGATAAGTACATAATGCTTGATCTTAAACAGAAGAGGGTAAGGCTAAAGAAAAAGTCATACGAATAGCAAACTTTTACAGGTTTTTATGCACACAAACATTTCACAACTATGAAATAAAATAAAAAAATATAATAAATTTCTGCAAGCCATTTGACTTATTATTTATTTTAGCAATGAATTAAAGATTACTAATCCATTTGATCAAGAAAAGGTGTTCAATCAAGAGAAGGTACAAGTGCTGACAGGAACCCGGATGAGTAACAGACTGCAGAAATCTATAGCACAGAAATATGGTTTCAAAATATTTAGACAAGTCGCATAGAAAAAGAAAAGGGATTACATAATATGAATATTTCTCAAAAGGGGTAATATAATCATTCTATTCTTAAAAGGGGCACCAGCTTTAAAAGTAAAATAACTAAAGAAAAGGATCCATTTTGCAATCACAATGCAAAACAATCTGATTGAAAACAAATGCAGTGTAACTTCAAATACTTCTTCATCCCAAACAGGGAGAGAATAGGCATATCAGGTCTTCAATATTTTATGAATAATTGTGGACTTCTAGCCAAGAATGTGTAGAGAAACACAAGATGCAATAGTTTTAATCTACGCAACAAACCATAGTATGAGGAAGTATCCAACACCAAAATTATAAAATATATATATAATTATATATATATATATTGCTTTCTAAGAAATTATACCCGAATCTAGGGCCTGCACTGTAGACACCTTTAGAGGAATGTCTTCAATAAGGCGCAAGCGCTTCGATAGAATTTCGAACGCCCCAAGCAAACCTCCGGAAGAAGATATAGGATCTGAGGGAATTTTGATAGAATTCAGAAAGCAGTGTATAAAACTAAGAAGATACTCGCATAGAAATCACATTAAAATTAACAGTGATAAATGGTTCTAGTTACCTTCAGCACCATGTAGCAAAGAGAAATCAAGTTGATCCACGATGTGCATGATATTCTCTTTCGATAGAAAAAGATGTCGGAGAAGCACATACTCAGAAATCCTTTTTATAACAATGTGTCTTTTCCATTGCTCAGTTTCCCAAACTAAGGAATTATGCAAACACTGTCATCCCTTTAGTCATCACGACAATTGATTTAAAAATACTAATAAAAGAAAAAAAAAATGACTAACCTGTGCTTTCTGCTATTTTACCATCTTTGAATCTCCTAAGCTCCGCCTTATCACCCCAGAACTTGCGGAATTTGAGAGCCTAGTGGAAGAAGAAGAGTAAAATCAATACATGCATCAAAAGAAATAATTGGCTAATAATTCCTAACAAGTACTCATATACCTCCTCCTTATTTTCAGCATCTGGACCAATATCAACAATTCTAAAAGCTTTATCTAAAGAGCTCACTGATATTCCAATTAGCAATGGCTCTGTGCTGAGTGTGGACAATCCCTGGAGTCAGAAAACAAGTTTAAACAAATTGATTTGAAAGAAAAATATACAATTGAGTTGAGATGCTAAAGTTAAATACTTGATGCCATACATTTTGTAGAATGGATTCTGATAACATGCTTTTCCAGGTTACACGTACAGTCTTCACTCGGTCACTCAACCCTTGACTTAAAACATTATGAACCTTCTGCTCATACAATCTCCAACATTCATCATCCAAGCAAAATCCTGATGCATAAACTGAACTCTTCCCCTTTAAGTTCAACCTAAGAGAGCAAACATGTAAACAAAATGGGCAAAAGCACGATCAGGAAAGGAAGGAAGATATATGCAGTATCATGTTAATAAAGACAAGAATTAGAGAAAAAAATTATACCTTATGACATGGTCATATTTTACAGGATAGTCAATCCTGGTCATAAAAACTTCCTCAAATCCACTATCTCTGCATTTCTCTATGCATGCCAGTGTCAATGCAGACTCATTTTGGAGCTGAAATCATGAGAAATACATCATTTTCTACAGAGGTTAATCAAGTCTGTATATCATTATTATGGAGAAAAATGAAGTACTAAACAGTACCTCAAGAAATCCAACCCTTGTTATCCGGAAGGCCACATTAAGGCTTCTAGAAGGAGTACATATAACAATTGGAAATGATTCTTTAAAAGGCAACCTTTCCTGCAATACCAAAGATCGTAGTTCATTGACGTCAGTAAAATCAAGGAGCAAAGAGCATTTTTGTACAAATTTCAAAATAGACAATGAAGAAACAACCACGTGAGGAAGGATATTTTTTTATTATTAACAAAGTAACTGATGAGATATGTCAATCAGGAGAATAGTTTGTGTATGTTAACATGATACAGTCATGTCATCTCGTTATCAAATTGTCGCTTTTTATTTTCTGCACTTTTCCTCTTTAGCAATCAACTAGGGAAAAGTGGAAAACACACAAAGACATGCAACAGAAATCAAATACTGACGAGTACACAATACATGTCTAGAGTATAGAAAAACAAAAAAATCCTGTGAAAGCCAAAATTGAAGACATGAAGATCCAGTAACAGGATACCTCTTTTGGAATAGCTTTTTGGCCTTTTGGTGTAAAGTATAGCCCATGTTTCCACAAATCCGAAGTGGCTGCATATGCAAAGCCGATAGTAAGTATTGAGATACTAAATTACTTTTAGAGCCTGAAAGGCCTACAATGAGAGTCCAGGACTCTAGTTTCTGCAGTGCCCAAAATATAATTGACAACTATGTTTTATATAAGTGATACATAATATAATTCAATAGCTTTTAGCAGACTGCAATCATTCTTGTCCTAATGTATTATACAGACTCATTTATCATTAGCATTAACCCTTAGAAAAAACTTACAAAGGATAAATAATGCATGTATATCCAAGTAAAAGCATGCAAGATAAATCTGAGTCAACAACTGGGTTTGATGACTTTAAACAAGAATTTGGTGAAAAAGTGGGGGAAAAAAACATACCCATGAATTTCATTGTAACACGAAATATTTGCATTGCCTTCATTGATTTATTGATATGGTTCCTATCCACAAGGTATGCCAATATGACAGAGACTAAAAATCCATTCAAGCAATCATAAGCATATAATGGCATTCTGTGGCGAGCCCAGACCTACATTCATAAGAAATACCCTTGTCACAGAGATGTGCATTAAGATCTTAAAAAAAAGCATTGGAGCCTCGTAGTATACCTTCAGCAAAATTAAACCCTCTCGTAATTCCTTTGATCCAAGAAAAGTTTGCTTGACAAGTTCTTCAGTATCTTCTATAAACATGTCTTCCAAAATACTACTATTGTACTTAGGAGTAGCCTGAGGAATGCCCCCTTAAGAAAAAGAAAATTCCAAAAATAAATAACAACCTAAGTTGAAAAATGAAACGGCTCAAAAACAATTTCTTTACCTTCATTTAAAACACGAACATTACTCCGCTGCAGGTTCAGTTTTGGAATGCTAAAAAGAGATGGTGCTGTAGGAATTATTCTTACAAAAAACCCAGGGACTTCAACTAGTTTCCTGACTGTCATACCAAATTAATGTAAATCAAAAGTTCACCATAGAAACAAATAATTACATCCACACATACAAGTTCATGAGAGAGAAACATTATTTGAAGTAGAGACATGTGGCAGGAAAACAAACCTGGATACACAATCAATACAGGTTTCCGGACTTCATTCTGTAAGGTGGACCATTCAACCTTGCCAACTAATGAAGAAGACATCAAGTACTTTCTGATCACACAAAGGTACAGGCACCTTTTAGCATGGTACCGGTAATTCAAATAGTCTTTCTCATGGAAACATTCCTGCAATAGAGAAAAGATTTATGAACTTCAAATAGGAAATACAACCACTCCTGAATCTCGATTGCCTATTCTTACTATAACCTCCCAATGGGATCGAAATACATAACTAGCTGAATACCTTGGGCAACTGAACGAGAAGATCCACATTGAACTCAGGCTTTACAAGGCACTCTGTGGCATAACTGCCGCCAATTTTAACAGATTTCGGCTTCTTAAAATTGAATTCAACTTTGTCTGCACCAATGTCTCTGACGAATCCAGGAGCTTCATCACCTGTAACCTGCCCATTTTTTTCATCACCAGTGAGTTCAAGGTAAATAGTTCAACCAAAATTCATGGCAAAGCAAGTCAAAAACCATCAAATTCTTACAGTAATGCATCCTAATAAACACAGTAAAATTGAACA
The DNA here is from genome assembly GCA_030142095.1 of Rubus idaeus. NCBI lineage: Eukaryota > Viridiplantae > Streptophyta > Magnoliopsida > Rosales > Rosaceae > Rubus > Rubus idaeus. The sequence goes on along the minus strand of CM057965.1, from coordinate 6,063,084 downwards.
TATTATGTTACAGTTACTGGCAACCAATCAGTAGGAGAGAGTCGGAAAAAGACCGAAACCTTGAGGTCTTCTGGAATTGTATCTATGGCTTGTTTGATTGATGAAACGGCGTCGTCTACGAACTCGGTGAGTGCAGGTGAATATTCAAGCTGGACCTCTTTCAATAGCTCCTCCACCTTCAGGTCCATTGAGTTCTCGGTTTCCATAGTTTTTGGTACTGCTTTTGGAGCTGAAACAGAAGGGGTAGCTGGTAACTCGTAACTGGTGAGCTTCAGGAAATTAGGGTTTAGGGTTTAATGGAAATAGGTGGCGGGAGAAGGATGGGTGAGGGAGGAGACGGAAAGGGAATGAGAGGTTAACTAAAGGTGGGCCTAACTGATTTTCAAAACTCAACTGTTGTGATTTCTGGGCTGAGCTTCAAACCCAAGGATGGGCTATGAGGACTTGAAGAAGCCCAACTTTACCATAATAATCAGCCTTGTTTGGTATGCCATGCTCTTGTTTGGAAGAAGCCCAGTGACAAATTACATAAGATTATTTGGAGAACCAGTTGAAGTCGGTAGTTTTTGTGTTTAGCTGGTAACTTTTGAGATTGGTCAATAGTTCTAGGGTTCGGAGGCTGGTAACTTTTTTTCGGTTTAAATCATTAGCTTATGTGTTTGGTCAATCCCTTGTGGGTTGGGACTGTAGTTCTTGAATCGGGGGCCAATAGTTTTTGGATTGGTCAGTAGCTTTTTTTGTTTGGAGGTCAATAGCATTTTGGTTTCGGCAGTAATTTTTTTAGGTTGAAGCTATAGTTTTTTGGGTGAAAACATTAGCTTTATGATGTGCTGCCATTTTCAAAAAGAGATATTTATTTTTAAATGGCATTTTCGTAAATGTGGAAATTTGTAATGTTACCTAGCTTGATTGGGAATCCTTGTTGCTACCCTATTAGTTGACATACGTAATTGTTTTTTTTTTCCTCTCAATTTGTATGATGTTAGATGAAGTCATGCTACGATTAGCTTGGCAATAATATGTTCAAAGCTGTCAACTACGTATTTATTTTAGCTTATCATGGGTATGCACGAATATGTTTTTATTTTTAATAACATAATCTATAAAACAAGAATACATGCCAATTCTGCAAACAATAGGACATCACAATATTGTTATAAGTGGGGAAGCTCATTAATTTGGGAGGGTCTTATACTCTTATTTTGTAGTTGAGGGTATCACAGTCCATAGGTATTATTTAAGCCACGTAAATATAATGTCATGGTTCACATAATTGCTAATTATAATGTAAAATATATATATATATATATATTTATTTTTTCATTTTTGTTGGCAATTATTGTTTTGTATCTTTCATGGGATATTGCCCTTTGGGTTAAAACTTATAAACCTCTTTGGGTTGGTCATGCTCATTCAATGGGGGAATTTCCATTTCTTCCCTTAACCTTACTCATGAAATGTCATGTATTAAATAGAATACTCAAATTATGGTAATTATCTCTTCATTATATGGTAATACTCATTATGCAAGATATTTTTTACATGCAGTCCATGAAAAAAATAATATTTTTCCCACACATCTAAATAAACTAGTAGTCACATGTGGTGCACATATAAGACTGTTATGATGACATGATCAAATTAATCTTAGATTACGTGTACCAAACTAAGTTCCAATTAATGCAGGAGAATTGAAGCAGACCATGTTTGAATATTAGTTAAAACAAAAATACCAAGTATAATTATAATCGATCACACATTCCACACCCCTTAAGAAATTGATCTGCAATGATTTGAGAAAGACTACATAAAGTCCCCATCAAACCCTCTGCCATTGCCATTGTTTAACTGGACGGTCAGATTCAAATTCATTAATGCTCAAAGCAAAAAACATGAAACGACAAAACCAGGTTCACTGTTCTGAACCGCAGTGGCCAGTGTCCGGTCCGAGTCGAAAACACAGTAATCTAACAATGCATTGGCCAATCAGATCATCATCATCATCACCCATTCCAGAAGTACCATGACACAAAATAGCTTGAGATTCAGGGAATCAGGTCATCTGTAACTCGCAGTTCATTACATATATGATAGCGGACTAAACAGACTAGCTAGCTAACATGTCCTTCCTAGGTTATACATTATCAAACTGATCGTGGATCAAATCAGACGATCCACATGCATTTACCATCATCAACTCTTCAGATCACGACCGCGGACTGCGAAACCGGACCAATAGAACTATAGAAGGTAGGTAGTAGTAGGTAGATTTATAATGTGAAGTTAAAAGAGAAAAAAAAAGAAAAAAGAACATGAAACACAAAAAAGAAAAAGCAAACTAATTTAGGTAACATTGAAGAACAAGATGAACATCTTCATCTGGTGAAGTCATGGACGAGGCTTGGTCTGTCGGTGACGTTGAGGCGCCAAGAGAGGAACGGAATGCCGGCGGCGGTGTCGGCCGGTTCGTGAGACGTCATCATGTCGTGATCGTCCATGAACCGGAATTCGTTTCCGCTCATTGACGGAGCGTAGCACTGCATTTTCTGAGTCTGGGAATTGTTAATCCATGAATGGCTGCCTGATGAAGTTGCGCCGTTTGCTGACGTGGCGGCTGCTGCAGTGGCTCGTCTCTCTTCTTTCTTGAACCGGATTCCACAGGCATTGCAAAGCGACTGCAGAGTTTGTAAAAAAAAAATGAGAATTTAAATTAAAAAAGAAAAAGGCAATATCTTCTTTTTAGTACTTGGTAAACGAAATCGATCATTGTTGCTTTGACTTGGCAGTTAGTAGCAATCATTACTCACTAGAGGGATAAACATGTAATTCAAGTTGATTACCTTTGGGCCTCTTGGGCCGTTTCTCCAGAGCGGAGTCGAGGTGGTGTCGCAGTTAGCACAGCGGCGAGCCAGAAGCGAATCGTTCCCGGCGCTGCCGCGGTTGCTGTTGCTGTTGCTGTTTTTAGGCGCTGACGTGGCGTGCTTGGGTTGTAACAAGTCCCAGCAGAAGTTTGAAACGGAGCGCCGTTCGTGGCGGCCGCGCCTGTCGTCGTTGCCGTTGCCGTCCTCGGTGGTGAGACGGGTGGACGGGGTGCCTAGAGAGAGAGTGCAATCAACAGAAGAAGGGGACGCAAACGAGTACATATGGTGATGATCCGACGGCTCATATTGATCGTAGGCCTTGTGATGATTGTTGTTAGGCATGGAAAAGAGCATGGAGAAGGAGGAGTTGGTCTGGGTGTGGAACAAACCACAGGAGCAGGAGCCCATCACGTGAGCCTGAGAGCTAGTACTACTGCACCTCTGCATAGTGAGAGTTTCTTTCTTGGTTTCTTTGATGCTCTGAATCTGAAACGAGCTGAGCTAGTTGAAGATGGCGAAAACAGTGAAGTGAGAGCGAAGGGTAGTAATAATAAATGGTGATAATGAAAAGGGTACGAGATGAGGAAGAGGGAGGAGAAGTGAGGAGAGGGGTTGTTGTTGTCTGGTAGCTTTATAAGCTAATAAAAGGGCGAAATACCAGTCAGCACCTGCAGTCCACGTTGTCGTGAAACGCAAATAGATTTAATTTTTACAGAGAGAGGGAGAGAGTGATAAAGACTGAGACGCAGAGGCCAGAGGGACTGAGGGAGAGGGAGAGGGAGAGGGACCCAGCTTCCATGTTACAGAGAGAGAAAGTGTATTAGAGGGAAGAGGTGACTGAGTCTGAGCTCAGTCAGTGTGTTAAAATGGTAGGGCATCAACAAGTGTAAGGGGAGAGCCCGGCGCCCGTAACAAGTTTTTGGGAGTGGAAATAGTGAATTAATGTTTTCCTTTGGGTCTGGTCAAAAGAGCCCACGTGACTAGCGGGAACAGTCTTCCATAGATCTGCCTTCTCCGATCACGAGGACTAATTAGTAGTAGTCTGGGTGGTGACTGGTGTTTGTGGTCTCGAACCCAATACACATCAAAAACCTCTGTCCGTATCCGTATCTGTGTTCTTTCACTGCCACCCCCCAAGGAAAATGGAATAGTAACCTATGAATTACAAATCCCATTCGCACACTCCCACCCGTGCACCCCAAACGCCTCCCACATCCTCCGATCCCAATTCTCGAATATACCCCTCTCTGCCACCAGTATATTCATTCAATTTCGAACCCTTCGTTAGTCTTTGTCACGCTTGGAATATTGTGCCCTAATCCACCTCTGCTTTCTTCCCTCGTCCATATTATTTTCCTACACTCTACTGTATTTCCTTTCGAATACAAGCTTTATTTTCTTTTCATGAAACGTTGTTATATACTTATATGTTCGCTAACTAGCTACTTAAATTTTCTCATAGTACTTAACAGTTTTTGAGCCACTACTAGATATGATAAAGTGTATTAAGTAGTTAACCACTAAACACATCAATAGCGATGAAAAACAACGGTTAAATATCTTTACAAAATTCAAATTTTATTAATATTAAAATCAGTATCTTGGAAAATAAGAATGCGAGAGAACTTAAATAAGTAAATTGAGAATTTCGATCGTAGAAGATTCGCATAGATATATATTTTTTTAAAAGATCATAGATTCATATAGAGAATTTTAAAAAGAAAATACGGTTAAAAGATACGATTATGTTATTTCTCTAATTGCGTCGTTAGATAAAGTATATAACATATGCATGTATTGGTTCAGACCATTCGAAGGATGTTGGAAAGATTTGGTTCAACCTTCTTTCTAAAAGATGTATTGTAAGTTAGTTATTAATTTTAACTGTCTTGTGTTGAGTTTAACCAAAATTTTAATTTTGTATCTCGGAAGTGAATACTATGTTGAAACTCCACATAATATTATATGTATCACTTGATCACTTCACTAGTTCACTCGATCAGCACTAAAATATTGGTTTTAGTTTTGAACAATGATGGGAGTTTTTTTTTCAACAATGACCATAGTTCCCTACGTACTCCGTTTAGCTAGCTCTAGGTCTCGGGTGTCAAATCCATCAACAACAACTTTTCTTCTCCATTTCAATTAATAACAGCCAGTTTTTGAGGTCATGGAGTACACTAAATTTGCAGTGTTCGTACCCCCGCGGAATCACGTGAACCCAAGACCAAAGCCAAATTCGTCATCATCATAAACACCACCACCACCACCCACCTCCTCAAGTCTCAAGGCGTTGCAGTCCCCGAATCCAGAATAACCCATCACAGCAATCAAGTAAGTAACAAGCTTTATATAGAAGATCCGGGATTTCAATCTAAAAGCTAAAGAGAGACAGAGAACGCAATCATCAAAGCAACACACACTTATTTGGTGTGTGCGAGAGGGAGAAGTATTTAGATTTTTACAGATTGGATTTTCTTCCTTTTCCTTTTGATCCTTTCGGGTCAAACCGTCAAACTCCGCGAAAACAAAAATAAAAATTGAAACAAACAGGAGGGACCCACGAGTATAGGAACAAGCTTCTCTGGAAGCCCGACCCCATATTTTGATCAAAGATTCAAAACGACACCCAAAGACACAGAGAGAATCAGATCGTCTAGAGATTGGTGACGACTACCGCTTTCCAAAAGATGCTCTTCCCTCTATTCGCTTTGTAATTCCAAACAAAAAAAAAAAACGAAAACCAGACCAAACAGTAAACCAAAAACTACGTTTAGCCCAAGACAAAACACATCATCATCATAACCCACATGCATTATTCAATAGCGTAATTGATTTGATTATTTCTCTCATCCCCAAAAACGACCTCATTCAACGTCGTTTGTTTTACACGCTCTCGGTGCAAAGCATGCACGCACCGTTGTCTATGCAAATTCCAAGTAATTAATGCAGATCTCTGATTATACCCCCCCTTTTTTTAATGCCGCTCTGGGATTTGCTTAATCATCCAAAAACACAAAACGAATCTAATTCATGTTTACGGCTTCTCTTATACGAGAAAAGCTTAGTGGTTAGTCTTCTCGGGGGTCCGAGTGTTCGACTACTAAGTTTGTTTTACCGTTTAATCAAATTTTGTATTATATATTTTTAAATATATATGTGTAAATAAAATGTGCTTTGAATATAATATTTTGTGTTTTTGCATTGTGATACATTTATAATAAATTCTTTCAACCAATCACATTCTGCGGAGAACTCAAATATTTTGGGAGTATTTTCTCAATTTGCTTTGGCAAAACGACAAAACGTAAGTAATTATGCTTTGATTAAAAAAAAAATCATAGATCACAATGATGTTATGTGGCTCGTTGGATTTACTGGGCCCCGCAAGCTTTGATTAGGGTTTGCCCTTTTCCAAGGTGTATTCCTATCGTATCTATCTGTGATAATTGATCACTATCCCTAATCAAAATGCCACGTGGGAGTCGTGGAGGGATTTACTTGCATGCATGCATGCAAATGTTTTTTTAAATTTTAATAATTATGAGCATTGGAACTATCCCACAAAAATTTACATTCCTCAAAAGCATCAAGATACAACTGGAATGTGAATGTCTGTCCCTCCTCCTTCTCTCTCTTTTTCTCTCTTGGATATATAAAAATTAGGGTTTTGAATAAATTTTGTGGAAAATGCAAATATTTTAACTTTTTAAGCTAGGGTAGATGGGTTGGATTGGGTTTGGTCTAGAGGGCTAGTGAAATTGTAGTTGACTAGAAGAACGATCTTTCTTTGTTGGGAGCCAGGTAAGGCTTAAAGTGAGAACAGTATTTTTAAACTGGGGTTTGGTTTTAGTTTGGTTTGGGGGAATTGAAAAAGAAAAAGGCAAGTAAGTATATAGAGAATTGTAGTAGTAGGGAGTAATAAGTGGACCAGACCAGACCAGACCAGACCAGACCGGGGATTGAGAAAAAAGAGAGTTGGAGTTGGAGTTGGAGTCGGGGTGACTTGTTGGAGAAACCCCCTAAATGAGCCGTCCTATGAAATGAAAGCTAAATCCTTGTCAGTATCATATATCCACATCTCTAAAGATATGGGGGACACTGTAACCTCTAATTGTCTCCCCTAAGGAGGTCTAACCACTATATAAAGCTAGCCCCAATAATATACTAGTGTTTCTTTTCCTTTTTTAGTTCTTTTTGATTTTATGTGCATATATATGTTTTTAGGGTTTTGTGATTTGGTAACTTAGAACCAAGTTATATCATAATTTAAAAAAAAAATATACATTTCAGCCATAAAATTATTGAACTGTAAAAATATACATTAGGCATTGCTATAAATCATAATATTTGGTAATGTTTAAGGTTTCAGATATTGCTATAAATCATAAGTCCTGCACATGAATATGGTCAAGAGAGTACTTTCCTATACAGATTTCTATATATTCCACAACCATGCAAATCCATCATTAATAGCTAGTCATAATACCAATTAAAGCATGATCCTACATATCAATTTTAAAGACTCCTAGCAAGTGAGCAAATATATATGAACACAAGTTTCCTCACGCAACCTTTTTAGCCAAGCTATACTGATCTGAAACTCAAGAAAAGCAGCAAACATATAAGGAGCAACTTATTAACCGAACCCACCGACATGCCCAGTGCCCAAAACCAAAGGAGTAGATGGTACGTTATTGGCTCAGATCTAGTCTTCATATGCATGTCGATCTTTACCTGAGCCGTACATGCTTTTCTTTCTTGCCTCTTCTATAACCTCTTTCTGTTTCCTCTTCAACTTTGAATCTCTTTTGAACCTTTTGCAGAACATCCAAGGCTAATATATTTCTTTTAAGGAATACATAAGCTTCCTGATCTGGGCACTGTTGCACTTTTTATTCTCTAAGGAAGAATCATTATGATCTAGATCTTGACTGCTGAATCTTCTTTCTTTATATCACCTGGGAAACATAAGCACATAAAATTTGATTAAGACCTGTTTAAATATTGTGGACTTATTATAGTCTAACTTTTGGGCTGGTCTTGTGGGCTGGTGTTTGGGACTTTGTAGGAAAAGAGAACATGGGCTAATACATGGGCTCCAGTTTTGAAATACGTATTTTATTATATTTTTCATTTTCAATATAATTTCGAGTCTTTTGACATGTCCAAAGAGGCAGATAAGAGAAATTTAAACTCAGAAACCTCAAATATAGAACGAAGAAGATCTCACATCGTTTACGATAACATTGATTTCAGAGCTGTGAAAACCTGGTGCCCCTTTCTCTTCAAAAGATGATCGCCTCATCGATGATAGAGGCATCGGCAACATTACGTCGTGAGAGTGTGAGACCTTGCAGGCTTGAACCTTTATCTAAGATTCAAATATTCAGTGAGAAAAAAGGGTCTGGTGAGATAACAAGGAGTAGGGTGGCACAAATTTTGTTGTTAAACAAAAAAAATTATTAAAGGGTAAAATTAGATTCTTGATTTTATTTAAAGAGACGTTACCTATAAAATTGAAAGATTCAAATACACAGTACTCGATCATAATTTGTTCACCAATATACTAAAATATTTACTTACGAAGAAGTGTTATTTTCACAACATACTGAAATATTTACTTACCGAGAAGTGTAATTTTAACTTTATGTATAAAATTCTTGTCCAAAACACATCGAACATGTTTGTTTAAACCCTCTTGTGTATGCATACATTTTGCATTGTAATAACATGATCAAAACCGTTTATTTTACTGATCACTCCTTTTAGATCAATATAACAAATAATTAAATAAAAAATTATTTAGTCATTTAACTATTTCGAACAAATACAATATTTCTCATGAAATTGTTAGCTACAATAATTACTCTTGAAATTCTAGGATTGTAATTAGAGGATCAAAATGCAGATCTAGTAATGTCTCTGTGTCACTTGAATCGAAGGTCCGGTGGCTTGTGGCGGTGTCGACACATGTTCTTGGCCTTTCCTCTTCTGGAGGGTTTGCTACCTGGTTATCATTTAGTTGGGTTGCTGCTTTTGTGCTGTTTGTATTTATTTTTCAGTTTGTTTTGTCTGCCCATGGTATGGGTTTTGTTTGTATTTTATTGTTTTATTAATAAAAAAATACCTTTCACCGCCAAAAAAAAAGACTCATCAGATTATGGCTGTTGAGGAGTGGTTATGCAACTTATGAAAGATCATGTTGGCCGAAATAGATAACCTATTTTGATTATGAAAAAATAAATAAAGTGAAAAACAAAACAAAACAAAATCAAAGATGTTAGATTACCTAACAAAGAAGCTATTGACGTAGTTTAGTCAACTTCTTTTACAATAAATTTCTACTAACTCGAAATACCAACAAATGATTTTCTTTTTTGTTGGGTAATGGATCAATTGTCAACAGGTCATATTCTTATTTTCTTTTGGTCAAAAACTGGTTCTTTTGGTTATGGGAGTAAAGTTCACCTTATCCAATTATAATTTTAGAATCCGAACATTTCATTTTATAAATCATATTATCAAAAAAAGCCAATTACATATAATTGCTTTCAAATAAATGAATACTTTTGAGGATAAATAAGATAATCATGATAATCCCTTCATTTACTTGAAACACATATATGATTAAAGAGTGTTCAAGTTGATATAATGAATATGAGATTGAGACACGAATTATTTGAAGTTTTCACTTGATATTGATATAAATGGACATTCCAACCATATATACCTTTAGATTAAAAGAAAGAAACCAAATCTCTCAAAGGAAAACCTTAATTAAGTTTCTGAACTATTCGTAGCCAGCTAACTAACCGAATTCAAATTAACTAACTACGTACATTATCAAAACTCATTTCAAATGAACTAACTAATATAAGATTTCAATTAAGTCGTATATGCTTCACATATATCGTTTACTAATCCCTTTGCCATTTTAATAAACGAGATGCGGACAACATGCAGTGGTCAGTAGTCGATGGTGCAGTTGATCAAAAGCCAAACAACCCTTGTGGCCTTGTACCTGCATACGAATAAACTATTAATTTTATGAAAGGGACTGAGAAATGGATTTGTTTTCTTTCTGTAATTTAATTGTTTTGATTCAACGTTGAAACCAAAAGATGATTGAAACATTACTCCAAACTGGCCACCAATTACATGAAAACTTAGTGCATGTATACGTAGTTATCCGATGCCTTATGTGCGGCAACTTCGTTATGAATTTTTTTTTTTTATGGCATGTTTACTTACTTGGGATGAGTATGGGAATGAAAGAATCGATTTCTACTCCTGAGTTTTTTTGTGTTTACTAACATGCACATGAATCGGAATGGTTGTGGGTCCCACAAAAAAGTAACTAAAAAAGTGAAATTCATTCATGAATATTCGGAGTTTGATTACCAAGTGGGGTATGTATTAGGAATGAACTCTATCGAAATGAACTCCGATTCATTTACATTTCCATTCCAAATAAGTAAACATGTCATTAGTAAGATTCGTACACGGCACGTGATTTTAGGGTTAAGAAATTTGATATTGATTATTTTCATATTTTGAAGTATATAATGATTTAGCTCTCTAGATAATATTTAGATAAAAAAGTTATACTAACCACGTGTTAATTAATAATTTGTTAAAGTTATACTACTAAACATTGTCATTTCTTGTTGCTCTCTTGACTCTTGAGTCTCAATTATTGATCTAGAGATGTTGAAGATTCATCATAGATTCATACCTTACTGCACCGCCGCACCCTACCCTACCACTTAAATTAATTGATTAGGAAATACCGAAATATAAGATTTCAATTAATTAAACAAGTTTATACTTAAAAAGAAATAAGATATCGTGCAAGAAACCCATATTTACTCGCTAGATCAATTGGTCAGTGGCTCTCAATCATCCACCCACCAACAAAGGAAATGGTTGCATTATTATAGGAGATTAGGAGAAAACCTTCCAAAGTTTCCATACAAGTAATTAAGTAACCAAGTCCCAGTGTTCGTATTCAAACATTTCCATTCCATAAGTGACAGAACCATACCCACCCAACACCAAACACTAACCTCAATTCCTTGCTAGTTTATAAACCGTATGCGAGAGTCCTAGTTTCAGGATTGCGAGAGAGCTACAAACAAAAAAAAGATGGTGAACTTGGTAGAAATACAGAAGCCCTTATTGCATGGCCTGATGAAAATGGCCGGAGTGAAACCCTACGCGGTGGAGATCGAGCCCGGCACGGTCATGAACTTCTGGGTCCCGAAAAAAACCCTGAACAAGCCGAAGAAGGGCGAAAAGCCGGAGATCATATCCAAGCCCAACAAGCCGGTCGTGGTTCTGATACACGGCTTCGCCGCCGAGGGAATAGTGACGTGGCAGTTCCAGGTGGGCTCGTTGTCCAAGAAGTACTCGGTCTACGTGCCGGACCTCCTGTTTTTCGGGGGGTCGGCCACAGACAAGTCGGACAGGTCCCCTACTCTTCAGGCGAATTGCGTGGCCGCGGGGTTGAGGAAGCTCGGGGTGGACACGTGTACGGCTGTGGGGTTTAGTTACGGCGGGATGGTGGCGTTCAAGATGGCGGAGCTGTATCCTGATCTGGTTCGGGCCATGGTGGTGTCGGGGTCGATATTGGCGATGACGTGTTCGGTGAGCGACGAGACGATGAAGAGGCTCGGGTTCGAGTCGTCTTCGGAGCTTTTGCTGCCGAGTACAGTGAAGGGGCTCAAGGCTCTGCTGTCTGTTGCGGCTCACAAGAAGCTGTATTTTCCCGATCGTCTCCACAGAGACTTTCTTGAGGTTAGTGAAGAGTAGTGATCGACGTTTGACGTCTAACTACGTCTTTTAACTATTTTCTGTTTGGGACCATCGATCTGTTACTTGAAGTAGGTGGAAAATAAAAAATGAATGAATGCACTCGCATAAAATTTGGTTCTACGTACAGACGGCGGTACAGTATTCAATTTCATAGACTCTAGATCAAAATAGAGTGTGATTTCTGAATTACAATCAATTTCATAGACTCTATATCAAAATAGAGTGTGATTTCTGAATTACAATCAATTTCATAGACTCTATATCAAAATAGAGTGTGATTTCTGAATTACAATCAATTTCATAGACTCTGGATACAGCTCACTCCCTTTTTAGTGATCATCGCGCTAGACGCTTACCCTCTCCATATAAAAAAGAGAACCACTACACCAGAAAACTCACCGCCCTAACCCACCTCCATTGTATTTTCTTTATTTAAAGCCAAGCAACATATATATGAATTGCCGACATATATGCAAGGGAATTGATTATCTAATTTTTTTTTATGGTTCTAACTTCTAACCATTAATAGAGTAGTACATTAAATTTTGATAATAATAGACGAGGTCAATGCAAGGGTCCGACCACCTCTTAATTTATAGTGGTAGCTACACAACTCAATACTACTGATACATTAATTTGCTGCACAAATTTCCTTTTAGATATGTGGTTTAGGAAGCAAATTAGTTTATGTACCTATCGCTAAGTCTTTTAGGTACGAACCATTTATAGGTGATGTTCACCAACAGAAAGGAAAGAGCAGAACTGCTTGAGGCTTTAGTCATTGATACCAAGGACGCAACCATTCCCAAATTCGATCAGGTAATCACTACCTTCGGTACAAATTATTAATTCACCATTCATTTTATTTTATCTATATATCTAATATATTAATTACCTATCCAATTTGCAGAGAATACACCTCTTATGGGGTGAAAATGATCAGATATTTAAGCAGGAGCTTGCTCACAACATGAAAGAGTACGTCTATCATTTACTATATAATCAAACACCAATTATACACTAATTACTTAAATCAATTAAATGATTAATGTTATTACTTGCAGGCAACTGGGAGCAAATGCAACATTTGAAGGCATAAAGAAGGCAGGCCATTTGGTTCACTTGGAACGACCTTGTGTTTACAATAGATGTCTCAAGAAATTCCTTGCCTCCCTGAATGAAGTTGGAGCTCATAATTAAGATAATTATATATTCATCACGTACTCAAGAGTGAACAATAGTTCATATATATGCTTCATGTTTTTGTTATTGTGTACCTACTCCTCTATCTTTATTAAACTTCATTTCCTATCAAAAATGTTCAGGTAAAATAAAAATTTATATTAATAGTTGGTGAATTAAATTAGCTTTAGCTGGTTTAAGATGATACATTTGATGATTTTGAATCAAAATTGCATCGGAAATCAGTTTATGTAAACATCGAAAATTTGTCAAAAAATTATTTTGGTATAGCACATAATTTTTGGACAAATTAATTAGGCAAATTGGTCGGAATGGGATTCCTGGAGTAATAAGTTGGTATTAAGTTGAAGTGTTAAACCATTATTTGAGAAGGAAAATATTTAATTAATAAAATATGCAAAAGTCAAAACAATTTAAAAATAAATATATAGGGAAGACTATTTTTACAGACGAATAACATCCTGATTTTTTTTATTTATTATTAATTTTTTAATTAAAAGTTTAAGAAATTAAAAGTTGAAAATCTTTATTGATACACATTAGGCATCGAAAATCATTGTATATAAACGCTGAAATTTCTATATTTGGACAACAATAACATATTATTTTTGGACAAATTAATTAGGCAAATTGATAATTTCGTACTTTAAAAGTGTTATAATTCAGGATAGGCCCAAAATTGGTCTTTTTTTTTCAGAATGGGCCAGGGTCAAAATTAAGTCCAGGCCAGGGCCCAGAAACCATAATGCATGTATAGCGCGCGGGACATTGCATTTCCCACAACCTTAAAAGACGCGGTAACTAGTACGCGCCTCTTTATTCTTCTCTCGACGACACCAACAACCTTCATCGCCACCATTGCTAATTTACCTCTCCGATTCTCAACTCTCATCATCTCTATGGCTAAACGATCGAAACCTCAATCCCAAATTTCTGAAAACCCCTCCGCTTCCTCCAAAATCCCATTCCCACCCCAAAAAATTATAAAACTCTCCACCACCACCACCACCACCAAGCTCACCATCCAACCCCCATTACAATCGCAGGATTCGCAGCCGACCCCTTTTCCCAAAACCCTAAACCCACTGATCTCCCAATCCGAAATCACCCTCGCCCTCGATCATTTACGGAGCTCCGACCCGCAATTAGCGGGTCTGATCGACTCCTACAACCCGCCGACGTTCGATTCCGACCGTCCACCGTTCCAATCACTCGCAAGAAGCATACTTTACCAGCAACTCGCCACCAAAGCCGCCCAATCGATCTACACCCGATTCATTTCGCTCTGCGGCGGCGAGGACTCGGTCCTCCCCGGAACTGTGCTCTCGCTCTCGGCCCAGAATCTCCGGCAGATCGGAGTTTCGGGCCGAAAAGCTTCATACCTTCATGACTTGGCTGAGAAATTCAGTAATGGGACTTTATCGGATTCGTCAATTCTCGAAATGGACGACGAGTCGTTGCTGACATTGCTGACATTGGTAAAGGGAATTGGGGCTTGGTCAGTGCACATGTTTATGATCTTCTCGCTTAAAAAACCTGACGTGCTTCCGGTGGGTGATCTTGGTGTGAGGAAAGGAGTGAAGCTGTTGTATGGTTTGAAGGAGTTGCCAAAGCCTTTGGAGATGGAGCAGTTGTGTGAGAAATGGAGGCCTTATAGGTCTGTTGGGTCTTGGTACATGTGGAGGTTTATGGAAGCCAAGGGAATCTTATAGCCACAATTGGGTAGTCTCTTTGAATTACACAAGCTTTTACATTATTGTTGAAATTTTAGTAGTTTGCTTGGCTCTCCACTTGTTGTATCATTGAATTTGTGTACTGGTGCACTTGTTTTGTCATTGTTAGACTGAAAGTTTACTTCTTTGATCCGAATGGTTGGTGCTTAGTTCCTCAATCTTCAAAGTTATGTTTCTGTAGTGAAGGTAAACTTTAGTCTTTGATAGTGAGTATGTAGTATGAAGATTATAGTTAGACTTCAATAACTTTCTAAATGGAATATGACTTGGAAGTTTGATGTATTGTGGTAATTATAGAACTAAGGTTGCATTGGGGTTCATAAGCATCATAAATGAAATGCCAATTGTGGATCATGTCATTGTTTCTTTTGTCCCCAGGCAGATAATGAGCAACCATGCCACTTTTAATCATTTGTCTAACGATGGAGTTACAGCTCTTGAGATTAGTTCTCTGGATCTAACTTATCTTATTTAGATGGAGATTGACCATCTACTGTATCATTTTTAGAATATAACTTTTTTATGGATTTATCAATTTCTTTGTCACCTTAGGATTTTGATACATTCTTCTATGTTTAGCAAGGTCATTATCTAGGATTTGTTTTCTTTTGGATCACTTCCAAGTCTTTATGTTGTTGTGTTGGCCTCTCTATAAGTAGTCCATAGTGTGTTCATACTTGGTTATACTAGGTTTAATGCAATAAACCTCTGCTACCTCTTCCTCTGCTTCTACAATTTCTAAATCTGCTCAATTCTGAGTTGTATGAGGTGTTATAGGTTGTTCTCGGTTCTTTTATATCGTTGTCTCGCTATGCTAATCTTTTTTTGGGCTGAGCTCTTGAGCAGACCTCTATTGTCTTCTTAATTTGGTTGTCTTTGC
Source organism: Rubus idaeus (assembly GCA_030142095.1). Taxonomy (NCBI): domain Eukaryota; kingdom Viridiplantae; phylum Streptophyta; class Magnoliopsida; order Rosales; family Rosaceae; genus Rubus; species Rubus idaeus. The sequence continues at coordinate 6,047,590 of CM057965.1, read as the reverse complement.
AAAATTTGACCCTGTATAATTGGTTGGCATCCTAGGCTAATCACCAAATCTCTTGTTGCTCTAATAGCACTAATTAGTGGGTTTTAAAAGCGATCTTCGAGTAAACGGTTAGTTATAAAGAGGTAGTGTTTACCACTGTTGTACAATGCTGAACTAATGAAAATGCTAGTACCTGAAAAATGAATTATAGTGTAAAGATTCTCCTTTATTCATGTTACATCGTCCCAGTGGGATAGTGTGTTATCATCATACCATGGGAGCGATGATAGTTGATAGTGCTCTTACTTTTCTGGTATTGAGTAGTACATGGACTTGGATCATGTGAATCACTTTAGCACCACATTCTCGTAGCTGGGTTTTTATCTTCTTCTTCAAGGCAGAACCATATAGAGGGACTCTTGTGCTAGATAGCCACAGGCACAGAGCCTCGACCTTAATTAACTACTCGATTTCAATGAGCTTCGTTAAACGTTATGAGTGTTCAAATCTGACCATCTTCTCACATGAATTAATGATATGAGAGCAGAACGAGTAATGTTATTCTTGTCTAAGATAACGATAGAAGTCATAGAACGACGTGTTACTTTCTTGTATCGACCTCTCCCCCTTGTCCTACAAAATCAGTTATAAACCATATACATTAAGCCGTTGTTTGGTTCACATATTCGAGGCTTTTCCATGTTTGTTAAGCAAGTTTGTGAATATGCTGCAGTGTAAAATGACTCAAAAATGATGAAACGAAATCTTTCATGTTCTTGGCTTTCCTCTGAAAAGAAAATAAATTAAAAATTGGTCATTTTCATTCCACTAACCAGACGGACTTCAAAGCAAAAAATTGAGCATGGTTTTCATTGACAATCGGGTATGGGCCTTTATGAGTGAGAAAAAGAAAGATGGGTGAGCAGGGAAAAGGATGGGTTATCCGTTATCAGTAAGAGTCACTAATTAGGAAACGTTCTCGCATCAAATTAGAGGAGGGCTTAGTCTTAATGAGTGGATAGTTTGACCACTAAGAAAAAGAGAAAGTTGGAGTCGAGGTTGACTGGTGGCTTAGAAGGCACTCACTTAGCTTTGGTCAGATTCCACAGCCGAGCTAGCCCCAAGCCCCCAAATACTGTTCTGTACTGTACAATCCCACCACCATAAAACGGGCATGCGCTGATGGGACGACTGATTTAGTCCGAGCCATAATCCCATATTACAGATTCGCTTGTCTCGACCCAAATTGGATGCCCCTCCGTACAAATTTGCCATCTTTATTCTTGGCTCATTGGTGTCTCATGTCCGTCCAAATTGGGAGGGACCCCTCCTTTACTCGTTATCTCAATGCTCACCTAGGACCCCTAAATCCATTAATGGATCAAAGCTTGAGGATATGCAAAATTGAAATTTGATTTACAAGTTCAACTTTGATTGGTCTTATTTTGTGTGATGAATTTCAGAGTACCGAGTCGATAAAGACCAAGAATGTTGACTCAAAACCAAATTCATTAAGGATCTCGTTGTAAAAAATAAACTCAATCACTAATATATTGAGAGGTCCTTTTAATATCTGAAGAGTATGTTTCTAACGCCAAAGTTATATAGTTGAACTCTCAGTATATGAGATCTTAACACAATTAAGAAGTTGAGCATACTAAGAGTTCAAATAAGACTTGCTCTTCTAGTATTATTTGCATTCGAATGAATGAAAAAAAGATTAGAACGTACTCAAAACAGCATAAATCGATTACAATGTAATTTGATCTCCAAAGCAGCAAAGAAGCAAAATGATAATAATTAGATGAATTCATACTCCACCACATGAGAGTGTTAATGAGACCCACACTAAGAACTTTATGACCCAGCTCAAAATCAAACCTAAATCACACTCGACTAAGCTTAGCATCCCAGATTGAAAAGAAAAACCAAGGACAAAACTAACATGTGTACTGAGACTTGCTTGGGTGGGCTTCTGCCACGTCTCCATAATCCCACCAATTACTTGTGCATGCACTGATTAGGAAATAAAGTATGTCTTTGATCGATTTAGTTTAATCAATAATCACTTATCTTATTTTTTTTCTTTTTTTTGAACGAACAATAACTAACCACTTACCCAATTCCACTAATTTAATGAGGCTTAGATTAGTTTAATCCTAGACCTTGCTACTTGGAAATTGTTCCCTCAAGCACACCAAGGTTGGTGTGGCCTAAACCCTAAACAATAGTTTTGAGTGATCAAAAAGCTCACGAAATATTCTTCTAATATAAAAACTCAACCATTCGTTGTCAAATATAGTAGTTACAATTTAACAATGCAAGATTGCATTAGGTCTTGTTTGTTTCCTAAACTGTACCAATTTATCAAACAATAAAGAAGGTGCGCCACACAACACAAACACTTGATTAGATTACTTGGATGGGATTGCCCTTTGTCATCTATGATCATTTTAAAATGAAGTGTAAGCTAGGGGGGACATGAAATTTAGAAGAAGAAAAAAAATACCAACAATCTAGCTAGGGAACTCAACTACATGTTTGATTTTATTTAAGATACATGACTTTTCGATCAAGTGTTTATACAACTTTTACTCTATTAACCGGTAATCATTTATAAGCTAACGTGGTAGCGGTGCTACTTCAGTGCTCGGAGAAATAGTGTTTGGGGAGTGATGAAGTGCATTGGCAGAGGACTTACATGTATATGATGAACGTTTACCACATCCAATGATGAATATTGAATGTAACCCTCCAAACATGGCATGTTCGAGGTTTTCTAGAATTTCCCAATGTGGTAGGGCATAATGTAAGAATTTTAGGTTCTTATATTTATTATTTAAGGTTTTTGTGAGAAATTTTATTTATTTATTTTATATATCTATATATTTTGAGAAATATTACAACATTTTCCAAATAACTTACTAGCTACTCGGTTCCTCTTTTTTTAGACAATGTTGTGCATACTCTGCACCAATTAGGAGAATGTGAAAAGGAGAGAGTGTTAATAGCTCTTCGTACTTAACTTCTAAACATTTCTTGGATATCCTTAGGGATTGGAAGTACAAATAGTTTGATCGTATATTTCTTGATAATCCTTTAAGATTTTATTAGTTATTAATTAAAATATTTCGTTAGAAATCATTGATTTACATGAGCTCATGAGTCTCAAATCCTCGATTTCATTTTCCATTTATTTTCGGTTGACTAGTTATAGATAAGAGTTGCACATGAAAGAATGTACTATCTCCATATAAATTGTTGACACTTCCTCTAGCAACTAAAATAGTTTTTAAAAGAAAAGCGTGTTTCTAACTAGCTAAACTTTAGAACGTACTAGTTTCGCAATGTTAAAGTGTTAAAGACTCTAAAATTATTTTTTAGATTACAAAAAAAAAAGTATGTAAAACTTTTTAACGTGTTTGGTATAAATGCGCTTTTTAAATCATTAAAAAGAACAATAAAATAAAAAGACTACCGTAAATGTTTGTTGAGGATGCTTGAACCTCAATAATCGATCTTATGCTACGAGCAAAAATACTTTCTAGTTTCTACATTATGAGTCTTATAAATGAAGCTTTAATTTATAAACAAAATTATTTCTTTTAAGCCATCTAATCTTTTTATCCGTAAGTTATGACGTGGCGTGGATGGACTCGAAGGAAACAAGACCCCGGGGCCTAAGGAAGTGTAAACATGCACAACACAGTATTGAAAATGGACCGTCTCTCTTTAGAATTTGGCAAACGCAATACCGTAACACAAAACAACCAAAACAGTGAAGGAGAAGAAAACTAAGAGAAACAAATGCCAATAATTCATGGCGGCAAAATGAGAAAATAGGATGGGAAAAAACGAAACTGTAGCTGCAGGCGCACAAACAAAATAGAGAGAGAGAGAGAGAGAGAGAGAGAGAGTCTGACACATTTACACTAACAAAACAAATGCTGTGATGTGGCCCAGCATTCCCTCATCACTTTAGCTCCCTACCCACACCCACCGAAAAAAAAGAGAGGAAAAAGAAATGAATTCTTCCTCTGACCCTTTTATTGTCCTTTTACATCTTTAACTAATTAAAAGCCTAATCACTCTGACTACTTTCATTATCTTCACCTAATTAAACCCTAACTTGTTTTCAGATGTACTTCTGCCATCATGTTACAGTGTTGAGGAGCAAACCAATCTACTAAATAATTGTCTTTAAAGATCAAAATATATGAATTTTTGGGCTAATTAAGATTAGAATATTTTTAGACGGACAAAAACAACCTCACTCAATTTTGTTGGTTTTAATTGAGTTTCTAGTCTTGATAGCCAAATGAGAAATAGTAGTAGCTTTTTGACTATCAGATCATATTCTAAAGATTAGTTTCCTAAACGGAAAATCTTTTATCGAACATATGAAAAAATCCGATTAAAAAATAGTCGTATATTGATATTAGCTGACCAAATAAATTTTAATTTCTAATTTTTTCTAAAGTTCGAATGATAAAAACGATTGAAAAAAAAGAAAGATAAAACTTAAATAAAAAATTTGAAATTTTGTGTGCTAATGCATTCATATTTAAAAGTAGAACGGCTTAATGCAATGATAAATTTAAGTCTATACAACTCCGTGCAAATAGTAATTAAGATTTGTACTATCATTGCATGAAATTAATTTACATCAATATAATTCATAAATCGATGGAAAACCTGAAAACTTAAAAGAAAAAGATTACTAACTTTAGCCTCGCTCTAATCCAAATATCAAACAGTTGAGTTTTTTTTACCAATAAAATATCAAACAGTTTTTTTTGGCAAGAAAATATCAAACAGTTTAAAGTAGGGGTTTTGAGGTTTGCAGGAAGATTCCAAGGCAAGCAGAAAAATGTTTCTCTCTCTTTTTTTTTTCTCTCTCTCGCTCGCTCTCTTTCTTTCTGTCTTGCACACTATAAAAACACATTAATTTTGTGGTGGTTTAGGGTTTCAGAGAGCAATAATTAGAAACTGGACCATGGTGCAGGGTGTGGGAGAGGACTAACGTGACCCTGTCGGCTCTTCTGCAGAGATTAGTATCACTACTCCTCTCTCTTCTTCCACTGTAGAGCTCATCACTCTTCTTTGAGTACAAACCAAACCACCTGTTCCTTGCTTCATTAGATTTTATGGGGTTGGATGGGTGGTAGGAAACACAACCCACTTTAGTTTCCCTCTCTAATTTCCCTCGATGTTCTTCTTCTTCCTCTCTCTACTTTACTTTCTGGTAAATCTTAGTTTTTAGCCAGAACCTGCAGCTTTCTTGTGCTTGTTTTGAATGGTGGTGCAACTACAACAAATCTCTCACTTCAATTTAACACTTAAGGTAATTAAGTAAGATTAAATTAGCTCCGGTAGGGCCCTCAACTACAACTATTTTCTTTTCCTGTTTGAGTTCCAAGATTTATTTTTTTATTTTTATTTTCAGTTTCTTGTATTTATGTGCTTTTAATTCATCAACTATACCCACCAGCCATAATCGATCACCAGCGTAGGTGTTTGGAAATAGATTGAAATTAGTGAGATGGCCTGGTTGGTGGGTTTAGCACTGAAAATGTCAAAATCAGAATAGGAAAAGAACTTAATCTGGTGATTATTTCTGTGATCGAGTTAGATTAAGGATTGAGATAGATAGATAGTATACACATGAATTTATGAAAACACGTACTGATCTGATCTAGCTAGCTCCCATCATTTTTGTTGAATAAAAAATTGAGGTTGGGAGATCTGACAAAAGGCTGTATAATATTGATCTCATATATATCAGATTTAATGGAGGTGAGAGGCCAAGATAAGGTTTTTGGGATGCCAACCACTCTGGGCTTTAATCCTCCAAATAGAGACTCTTCTTCTTCATCCAAGCTCTCTTCTGCTTCTGTTCATCATCATCATGTTAACAACACATTAATCTTCAACCACCCCCAAACCCTAGACCCTTTTTATCATCATCCTCCTCCTCCTCCTCCTCCTCAGCCTCAACATTTGAATCAACCCAAACCGAGTAGAGATCCTTACCCAAACCCGAACCCAGATCCAGACCCATCTCCAGCGGCTGTCTACACCACCCCACAAGCAACAACAAGCACACCAATTGCAAGTGGATCAAACCACAGCTTTAAACCAGCACCGGAGCCAGTTACAGCTTCGAAAGCAGTTAGATATAGAGAATGTTTGAAGAATCATGCGGCGAGCACCGGAGGGCATGTGCTCGATGGCTGTGGAGAGTTCATGCCATGCGGAGAGGAAGACTCCCCCGAAGGACTGAAATGTGCAGCTTGCGAGTGCCACAGGAATTTCCACAGGAAAGAGATTGAGGGTGAAACCCAGTTAGTACATGTACCAAATAATTACCATGTCCTTAACCACCACAACAATAATAACCGCAGCCGTAGAAATGCTTCATCAGCACCTAATATACCATCACTGCCTCCACCAACTCCGGTTCATCATCACCATCAGTACCATCATTTCCCAGCCACTAGTCCTTCCATGGCGGGCTCATTTCCGCCTGGGATGATGGCCTTTGGAGGCGGCGGAGGGGCGGCGGAGTCATCCAGTGAGGATCTCAACCACATCAACATGTTCGAGCAGTCAAATCAGGCAGGAGGATCAAGGAAACGGTTTCGGACAAAGTTCAGTCAAGAGCAGAAGGACAAGATGATGGAGGTGGCTGAGAAGTTGGGATGGAGGATCCAGAAGCATGATGAGCAAGAGGTGCAGCAGTTGTGTTCTGAAGTGGGTATAAAGAGGCAGGTTTTCAAGGTTTGGATGCACAATAATAAACAAGCTATGAAGAAGAAGCAACTGTAAGGCAACTGATCGATCTTTTATTAGTTCTTCACATTGTTAATCTTTTATGATGTGGGAAGAGAGAAATCCAGTGAATAATTAGATCAAATGTGCATATCAAATAGAGAGGAGAGGTAGATAAAACATTCACTCCGATTTCCCTTTTCCCTAATTTCTCAAAGATCTCATCAACAACAAAACTAGTTAGGTTGCTGCTACATGCTTCTTCTCGCTTGGTTTCTTATTCTTCAGTTTAAATACTTGAATATATAAACAATGGTAGACAGCAAAATAAAACTACGGAGTTCAGATTTCATATAGAACTACTTAATTAGTTCGGAAATCTGATGGGATCCGGTGTTGCATGCGTTAAAATCATTCCGATGCAAATGTATGGGATCTAGCATGCACCTTTTCCTTTTCCCATCACTTGCTCTTTTCCAGCCAAAGATATGGTAGAAAGAAAAAGGAAACAAAAAGAAGAAATAAGAATCAGCTTTTGGTTGTGGGTACGCCAGTTTTCTTGTTTCTCTGCTTTAATATTTAATCATGAAGTTCCTTGCACGGTCGTCAGTTCTTTTTCAGACATATTATGCAACGTATACTGATCTCTCGCAAAATTATTTTTGTGTTGTATACTACTGATTCATAATAATGTCAAATAGTACGTAATGCTAATCTTATTGAGATTTTAGACATGCATATATAATCCGAACTATATATAATTAAAGACTTAACATTGCATAGTGGAAACTGAACTCTTGCTAGCTTGCTGAAATAGCAGTAGATTGAAGACTAGAGTAGACATGAAGAGAAAGATAGACGCACGATTGTTTGCGACCCGATGCTGGGAAAAGAAAATTTATTAGGTTATTTAGAGCAACCATTGCTGGGCTCATATGTTTCGGGGCAACAAAGAAGATAGTACCGTTAAGCCTAAAGTCCACCAAACAATTTGTAACAAAAATTGTATAGTACCACAGATCCCTACATTTTTAAAATTAATTGCGAGGCTAGAGGAACTACAAGTCTAGAAGGTGGGGTGGTCAAAGTCAAACCTTCTCTGAGCAACCAGAAGATGTATAATTGTATATTAATGATGAAGAGAAACAAGAGTAGCTAGCACATGCCTGAATCAGAGACCTAGAGGAAATGCACATTTAGCAGAAAGTACAGAGCCAGCTAGCTGGGGTAACTAAGTATTAATTCTAAAAATTCTCCTGACAGAAACTTACTTTTACTTTTTCAAGTTATGTTCTACCTGGTAAAGCACACAGTTTTTCCACTCAACAGAATGAGAAGAATAGATAGCTAGAACTCGTGACGAAAATCTTCATACATATATATATTGCTCTCACACTCGATTCCTAGCTTTAGAAGATAGCAAAATTGTAGAAGCTAATGTTCTAATGTTTTAGAAAGGGCAAAGTTAAAAAACAGAAACACAACATAAAACTCTTAGATCCTACTATAACAGACAGAAAATTAATCAAAACAGAAGTTGATTACAAATGGCTTCATGGAGAGTTAACATGCAATCAGCTAGAGGTAATTTAATCCCTTAAAGCTCTGGACGTACTGGCATTAATTCCTCATCTTAGCCCCAAGATCACCCGCTGCCTGCGAGGCCCTCTCCTTGGCAGCCTCGTAGTTATGCCTGGTATGCTCGGATATATTATCCTTCGCTTCTCTGTATGACTCTCCCACCCTTTTTTTCGCCTCATCATATGATTTGGCTGCTCTTTCTCTTCCATGCTCAATTCCTCCTGCTACCTTGTCTCTGGCACCATAGGCCTTATCCTTTGCTCCATCATATGCATCCGCAGCTCTCTCTCTTCCATATTCCATTGCATCATAGGCCTTTTCAGATGCAGTGCTCGTAGCCCTTTGCATTGTATTCTTTGCATCACCATAGGCACCTGCTGCTTTGTCCATTCCACAACCCATGGCCCCTCTCACAGTCTCTTTGGCATCATTAGCCCTATCTGAAGCAACATTTGAAGCATCATTCATTCTCTGTTTAGCTTCCCCATACATATTCGCTGTTGTTTCTTTGGCATAATAAGCTTTATCTGAAGCCAAATTTGAAGCCGAATTCATTTTCTGCTTGGCTTCCCCATACATATTGGCCGCTCCCTCCTTGGCATCATAAGCTTTATCTGAAGCCATATTTGTAGCCGAATTCATTTTCTGCCTGGCTTCCCCATACATATTCTCTGCTGCCTCTTTGGCATCATAAGCTTTATCTGAAGCCATATTTGAAGCCGAGTTCATTCTCTGCTTAGCTTCCCCATACATATTCGACGTTGCCTCCTTGGCATCATAAGCCTTATTTGATGCCACATGCGAAGCTGAATTCATTTTCTGCTTAGCCTCCCCATACATATTTGCTGTTGCCTCCTTGGCATCATAGGCTTTATCAGAAGCAATGTCTTTCGCCCTGTTCATTTTCTCTTTCGGCTCATTGTAGGCACCAGCTACTTTATCTTTTCCAACTTCAACTGCTTCTGCCATCGTCTCTTGGGCAACGTTGCCAGCTCTCTGGGTAGGCATTCTTATTGTCTGATCCCAATTGTCACGGCCATAGTTGGCTGCGTCATGCGCCTGGGACTTTGATCCTTTTAGAACGAAAGAAAGTAATTAAAAACTAGAGCATGAAATCAAATACTTGTTTAATGAAGAACTAATTAACCTAATTACTTCATCTGTAAGTACAAAAAAATTAAAGGATGAGCAAAATTAATACCTACTTGATCCAAAAGAGTCCTCTCTTTCCCTGGCCTTAGAGGCTGCATCCCCAGCTTTGTCCACCACATTCTTAGTTGCATTCTCCTGCTTGATTCCAAGCCCCCTACATATATCGCACCATCACACAATACAAGTGATCAACAACAAAACACACACACACACACACACACACACACACACACACACACACACAACTGTTATATCAATTAGACATTTAGCATATCTCACTAGTGGTCGGTACTCCACTCATGAATTTTGAAATTATGAATCCTTGTACTATACTTCAACACCCAACCAAACGTACAGCCTAAGTTGTTAGGGCCGTTGTTATCTGAGAACGACTCCACAAGACTCTTTGGGAGCGTGGGCTCTTTAATAATTGACAAGCCACAGTACCAAACATGTCAAAGCCACTCTTCAAATCTAGGACGTCATTCTCACTCTTCAAATCAATTTCAACATATTTTTAATTGAAGTGGTGAAATTTGTGCATTGTGAGCATAAAATAGGGTTGCGCACGATGCAAAGTAAAGGAAAAAATTTAGCAAGTAACAAAGGATGGAAGGTCTCTTGGAGTTCATGACTTGATAGTACCCACATCATATGGGAGTATGCAAATAAGTAAATCCATATATTTCTCTTTTAGGAGGCATGCATTTGACCCGCACTATTAATTATTTATTAATTAGGTGATCACAGTACGTGATACCATACATATGAATTTATGAACATAAAATCATGTATATATCTTGCACAAACCAAATTATGGGAAAACGAATCTGTTTTCCAACGTTAGGATGAACAATCCATTCTATGTCTCGTACGACTCTCATAATTAAGGAATGGAAAGCAGAGAGATGTAACTTCATTGTTAGCAAGAAAAAGTAACCAAATTAAACCAACTTTGACCATTCAGCTCACAAATTTAGAGAGAGAGAGAGAGAGAGAGAAAATCTGTGCATGCATTACTCTGATAGCTTGTTAAGGGCCCACTCAGTCCATGATTCACTGTTTCCCTTGGCATTCTGAGCAACCTCGCCCAAAACCGACGTCGTAGCCAGCCAGAACACCAGCAGCCACAAAGCTCTGCTCTTCCCCATCTGTGATTTGATCTGTTTCACTCTTTAATGACAAAACCCAGTTGAAGATGAAACTGAAACTCAGAGATTGATTAATATGAGTATGAGATTTTTTAAGTGGTATGTAAAAATGTCACTGCGCAATTGCCTCTCTCTGCTGTGTGTGTAAAACCGGAGAGTCGGTTGGAGACTCGGAGATGTTTCTCAACGTGGCGCCTTTGAGGTCTTCGTGGCAGTTATTCAGACCATTATAAGAGGGAGCCGACGCTGTCTTCCCTCCACGTGTTGCTTGGTCAAAGGTAGTGCTGAATGCTTTTTTTTTTTAGACAATTGCCGAATGATTTTTTTAAAATTGACCAAATTAGTAATTTTATTTTAAAACAGATTTAAAAAAAAGATTCTATCCGATAAATCTTTACTAGTTTGGCACTTTCAAAATGATAATGTTGGTTCTTCAACAGTTTTTGTGCTGGAAATAGATTCAATATATTTTTTTTTCGTGAGCAAAAATGAACTCAGCGTTGCCGAATTATCTTTAACTGAATATTTTTTATTGAATGTATCTAATAAAGATAATAAAACTAGCGGCACAAAAATTGTTAGGTTGACGAATTTTTATAATGAATTCCTGAAATTTTTAAGCCTTCTTCTTTCGGTGAATGATTTCAGTGAAATCACTTTCTTGTTGAGTCTTCTATAGTTTATTGAATTGTCCCAAGTTTTTTTTTCTATATTTTTAACATAATAGATCGCATTAGGAGGAATTATTAGATAGAACAATTTCGACTCTTAAATTACATGTTAGAAATAAAATACACACAAATTTCAAATTTGAAGCAGTCATGTATAGAAACTCCCTCTATATATATAAATATATGTCATAATACGTAACGTCATTTTTGTTTACATCAGATGCTTGCCCATATATATAATCTGGATATATACAGTACATCTGCAATCATTTCACTTTTTTTTTTGTCTGAAAAGCATTTTACTTGGTTTAGTTTGTTCAACTTATAAATATCACTTAGTTTAATTTAGATTAGAGCTCATATATAATTACAAAAAGCACGAGAACCAATTTTCGATTCAGTAGAATGAGAAGTACACAACTCACAATTCTCTTCAGCTCCTCTATTTCCAAAGGATAGATGAACTACAGAAGATGAACTACAGAAGAAACAAATTAAGCTGAAGTGCCTTAACTAAAGATCCAAAATTGTTGAAATTATTCAATAATTAAATAAATATGCCTCAAATCAATAAACTGATCACATGCAGATGGCTTTGTGTCGATCTGTTCATTGTGCTAATAATGAAGCCAGTCGATCAGGTAGCTACAAATTCTTTAAGAGAAGAGGTTGATGGATGAACTAGTTGACTTGATCGAATTTAGAGCTCTGAACCAGAACCAAGAACCAGACTCATCTTGGGCACTTCCTTAATTAAACGGCTGGACTTGAACCAGGAGCAGCCGAATCAGAAATTTAGGAATTTTCCATGTTTTGTTGACGTTAAAAATGAATTCTAAGACCCATGGTTACTCCTCCGAGAAGCTGTTCAGCTGTCTGTTGTTGCTCTTTGTTAAGAGATTTCTCAGCTTTTTTGACGAACTCAGTCAGTTTTGCAGATTTTTCATCGTCAGTTAAAGATTCGTCTTGATTAAGAGTAACCACAGCAATCTTAAGCATTGCTTGAGCTTTGGCTTGTTGTTCTTGATGAATGGCCTGAAAAGCTGCCTGCACTTTTTGCTCAACTGAAAGCAAAACATTCATGTTTTGGGAACTCCCTTGAGCGGCTGGGCCAGAAGCAGTAGCACTTGAACCGGAAGCTTTGGCTTTTTCCATATCTGCTTGGCGTAGCTCTTGAATTTTGAGACCCATTTTTGCTCCTTCAATAAATTCTCGAACTTGCACTTGAGTCTCTTTGTTAAGAGACTTCTCAGCTTTTTGGACAAACTCGGTAAGTTTTGCTGTTTTTTGATTGGAAGTTAATGATTTATCTTGACCAAGTGTAAGGGCAGCAATTTTAAGCAACTCTTGAGCTTGAGCTACTTGTCCTTGTTGAAGGGCCTGAAAAGCTGCTTGAAATTTTAGCTCAACTACCACTGAAGCATTTATATTTTGAGTACTTCCTTGAGTGGTTGGACCAGAAGAAGGGGTTGCCGAATCAGAAGTTCTGGCTTTTTCCATATCTGCTTGGCGCAACTCTAGAATTTTGAGACCTATTTTTGCTCCTTCAATAAATTCTCGAACTTGCACTTGAGTATCTTTGTTAAGAGACTTCTCAACTTTCTCGACGAACTCGATAAGTTTTGCTGTTTTTTGCTCGACAGTTAATAAATTATCTTGACTAAGTGTAAGGGCAACAACTTTAAGTATCTCTTGAGCTTGAGCTACTTGTCCTTGTTGAAGGGCCTGAAAAGCTGCTTGAAATTTTTGCTCAACCACCACCGAAATATTTATATTTTGAGCACTTCCTTGAGAGGCTGGACCAGAACTAGGGGCTGCTGAATTAGAAGCTTTGGCCTTTTCCATATCTGCCTGGCGCAGCTCTTGAATTTTGAGACCCATTATTGCTCCTTCAATAAATTCTCGAACTTGCACTTGAGTATCTTTGTTAAGAGACTTCTCAACTTTCTGGACGAACTCGGTAAGTTTTGCTGTTTTTTGCTCAACAGTTAATGACTTATCTTCACCAAGTGTAAGGGCAGCAATTTTAAGCATCTCTTGAGCTTGAGCTACTTGTCCTTGTTGAAGGGCCTGAAAAGCTGCTTGAAATTTTTGCTCAACCACCACCGAAATATTTATATTTTGAGCACTTCCTTGAGAGGCTGGACTAGAAGCAGGGGAAGTCGAACCAGAAGTTTTGGCCTTTTCCATATCTGCTTGGCGTAACTCTTGAATTTTGAGTCCCATTTTAGCTCCTTCAATAAATTCTCGAACTTGCACTTGAGTATCTTTGTTAAGAGACTTCTCAACTTTCTCGACGAACTCGGTAAGTTTTGTTGTTTTTTGCTCGACAGTTAATAATTTATCTTGACTAAGTGTAAGGGCAACAACTTTAAGTATCTCTTGAGCTTGAGCTACTTGTCCTTGTTGAAGGGCCTGAAAAGCTTCTTGAAACTTTTGCTCAATCACCAGTGAAACATTTATATTTTGAGCACTTCCTGGAGTAGCTGGACCAGAACTAGGGGCAGCTGAATTAGAAGCTTTGGCCTTTTCCATATCTGCCTGGCGCAGCTCTTGAATTTTGAGACCCATTTTTGCTCCTTCAATAAATTCTCGAACTTGCACTTGAGTATCTTTGTTAAGAGACTTCTCAGCCTTCTGGACAAACTCTGTAAGTTTTGATGTTTTTTGCTCGGCAGTTAATGATTTATCTTGACAAAGTGTAAGGGCAGCAATTTTAAGCATCTCTTGGGCTTGAGCTACTTGCCCTTGTTGAAAGGCCTGAAAAGCTGCTTGAAATTTTTGCTCAACCACTACCGAAACATTTATATTTTGAGCACTTCCTTGAGAGGCTGGACTAGAAGCAGGGGAAGTCGAACCAGAAGTTTTGGCCTTTACCATATCTGCTTGGCGTAACTCTTGAATTTTGAGACCCATTTTAGCTCCTTCAATAAATTCACGAACTTGCACTTGAGTATCTTTGTTAAGAGACTTCTCAACTTTCTGGACGAACTCGGTAAGTTTTGCTGTTTTTTGCTCAATAGTTAATGACTTATCTTCACCAAGTATAAGGGCAGCAGTTTTAAGCATCTCTTGAGCTTGAGCAACTTGTCCTTGTTGAAGGGCCTGAAAAGCTGCCTGAAATTTTTGCTCAACCACGATCGAAACATTTATATTTTGAGCACTTCTTTGAGAGGCTGGGCTAGAAGCAGGGGAAGTCGAACCAAAAGTTTTGGCCTTTTCCATATCTGTTTGGCGCAGCTCTTGAATTTTGAGATCCATTTTAGCTCCTTCAATAAATTCTCGAACTTGCACTTGAGTATCTTTGTTAAGAGACTTCTCAACTTTCTGGATGAACTCGGTAAGTTTTGCTGTTTTTTGTTCAACAGTTAATGATTTATCTTGACCAAGTGTAAGTGTAGCAACTTTAAGTATCTCTTGAGCTTGAGCTACTTGTCCTTGTTGAAGGGCCTGAAAAGCTGCTTGAAATTTTTGCTCAATTACAATCGAAACATTTATATTTTGATTACTTCTTGGAGCGGCTGAACTAGAAGTAGGGTCAGCTGAACCGGAAGCTTTGGCCTTTTCCATATCTGCTTGGCGCAACTCTTGAATTTTGAGACCCATTTTTGCTCCTTCAATAAATTCTCGAACTTGCAATTGAGTATCTTTGTTAAGAGATTTCTCAGCCTTCTGGACGAACTCTGTAAGTTTTGATGTTTTTTGCTCGGCAGTTAATGAATTATCTTGAGAAAGTGTAAGGGCAGCAATTTTAAGCATCTCTTGGGCTTGAGCTACTTGCCCTTGTTGAAAGGCCTGAAAAGCTGCCTGAAATTTTTGCTCAACCACCACCGAAACATTTATATTTTGAGCACTTCCTTGAGAGGATGGACTAGAAGCAGGGGAAGTCGAACCATAAGTTCTGGCCTTTTCCATATCTGTTTGGCGTAACTCTTGAATTTTGAGACCCATTTTAGCTCCTTCAATAAATTCTCGAATTTGCACTTGAGTATCTTTGTTAAGAGACTTCTCAACTTTCTGGACGAACTCGGTAAGTTTTGCTGTTTTTTGCTCGACAGTTAATGATTTATCTTGACCAAGTGTAAGGACAATAGTTTTAAGCATCTCTTGAGCTTGAGTTACTTGTCCTTGTTGAAGGGCCTGAAAAACTGCTTGAAATTTTTGCTCAACTACCACCTTAACATTTATATTTTGAGCACTTCCTTGAGCGGCTGGACCAAAAGCAGGGGCAGCCGTACCAGAAGATTTGACCTTTTCCATATCTATTTGGCGTAGTGCTTGAATTTTGAGACCCATTTTTGCTCCTTCAATAAATTCTAAAACTTGCACTTGAGTCTCTTTGTTAAGAGACTTCTCAGCTTTCTGGACGAACTCGGTAAGTTTGGCTGTTTTTTGCTCGGTAGTTAATGATTTATCTTGAGCAAGTGTAAGCACAGCAATTTTAAGCATCTCTTGAGCTTGAGCTACTTGTCCTTGTTGAAGGGCCTGAAAAGCTGCTTGAAATTTTAGCTCAACTACCACCGAAGCATTTATATTTTGAGCACTTCCTTGAGTGGATGGACCAGAAGCGGAATCAGCTAAATTATAAGTTTTGGCCTTTTCCATATGTTGTTGGCGTAGAAAATGAAATCTAAGACCCATCGTTGCTACTCCGAGTAGCTGTTGTGCTTTCTCTTGTTGCTCTTTGTTAAGAGACTTTTCAGCTTTCATGACAAACTCGGTAAGTTTTTCTGATTTTTCTTCGTCAGTTAAAGATTCGTCTTGATTAAGAGTAACGACAGCAATTTTAAGCATCTCTTGAGCTTTGGCTTGTTGTTCTTGATGAAGGGATTGAAAAGCTGCTTGCAACTTCTGCTCCACTGCTAGCAAAACTTTCATATTTTGGTGAGCAGGCTGCTTCGAATCTTCGTTTTCAAGATACATGACCCCTCGCTGCTTTTGCTGATCTCCTTGCACATTTCCGTATTGGTTTTTGAAATTCGCTACAAGTCCTTTTATAAGAGCAGTAGCTTTTGCTTTATGATCTCTATCGACCGCCTCCTGAATAGCTTTTACTGACGCTTGAAATTTTTCGATTTTCACTTTGTCAGAAAAATTGCTATCATCTTCATTAAACTTGGCAACAACTCCTGCAATCATGGTACTAGCTGTGTATCGTTTGTCAGCTTCAAGAGCAACCTCGGCTCCTTGCAGAACTTGTAGCCATTCGGCCAGTATCTGTTCCTCACTTGGTGTCTCCATGTCAGTTGCAATTGCATTTTTGACCACTGGATTGTCCTGCCCGAATCCGAGCGATCTAAATTAATACATAAACATCAACACAACACATGAATACTATTATCATATAAAGAACGAGTCGAGTTCTATATATAGAGAGCAGTATATATATCCAAGATTATTCCAATGAAATGAAAATATAAATATATATACATACTTTGAAAGCCATTCAGTCCATGATTCACTGTCCTCAGCCCACGTCCCAACCGACATAGCCAGCCATAACACCAGCAACATTGCTGTTAGAGTTACACTCTTCACCATCTTTATATATTTTCGCTCTTCTTAATCTCTCTCTGGACGACAAGAAATTAATGTTCGTTCTGAGTTCATATGCATGCCACACCAGGTGTTTTTATACCTAGCTCGATCACTGGTAATTATGTTGCGGAAAATGGGAGAGACGGTTGGGCTTCTTCAGACAACGTAGCGGCTTTTGGGGACAATGTGACCGTTTTGACCAAGGTCCAAGGTATTGCAGGTTCGCCGCATCTTGTGTGCCTTTGAATTAGTTTTGCCATCGTAAGAGCAAGAGGATATATCTCAATTACTAATTTTATTTTTGGACAATTCTCAAATACTAATTAAGGTGGCCATGCCACAAAAAAGGAGGATATTAATTGGTTACATGCATAGGATCATTAAGCTGTGGTTCTAATTACTTTTACCAATACATTTTTTTTTTACAACAATAACTCCTTACATATATACTTAATGGTGCATAAAAAGGAATGGGTACGGTGATTATCTAATTAGAGAGATTTTAATTGAAGTTCAATTTGGTAATTTTTTTTTTTTACAATTTGAGTGACACAAGTGACCAAAATAATATTTTTGAAACTATATATAGTGATCAAAGTGTAGAATATGTCAAATTTGAGTGACAAAAAGTTATGTTATTCAACATTTAGTGTTTTAAGTTTTGAATATCTTAAACACAATCAAAATACCAATCATCAATATAATAATTTTACATCAATCTAAAAAATAACACACACACAAAATACTTGTAACATAGATAAAAAGATTTCAAATTATATCAGCCAATTTACTTTACCTACATTATAGTGAAAAAAAAAATCAACAGAGAAATTCTATCATTATGGCATTCAACAAGGCCACAATACCCATCGTAATCCAAATATATCTCTAATATCCATGATGCTTATATTCCTAAGAAAAAGGTAACAAAAATAACATACATATATACCAATAAATCAATAATTTCACCTCACCTTAAGATAATTAACAAAAAAAATTAACCTACAAGGTAAATTACTCCAAAGAAATACAAACAAACATTTTCTCATAAAATTCATCTGAAATCATACCTAGTTACCTACAAATAAGGCATATATGTGTGAAATAAAAATTTCCAATCAAATTTTTTTATGAGAAAAGTTGACTAATACCACAATTAATTCTATATTAAAGGTATGCAAAAACTTCTTACCAAGTTTTGAAGAAGTAACATTAGTAAGACGTACAGAAAAAAGGTGTCAAACTATGCATGTCAAGCCTTTTTGTTTCAAAATTTTGCCATGTCATAATCTCATCAATGGAAATACATGATTTTTAGAAGGTATTCTAATTGACGAAAATATCGAGCGGATTTTATTTTCTTTATGAATTTTCTAGTTTTTCAATTTAGAAAATCGTAAATAATAAACGGGATGAGATTTTTCAGTTTCGTCAATTGGAACAGTTTCTAAAAATCATAATTTAAAGGTGAAAATATTTTTTGGAGAAAATAAGAAAAAATAATTTTGGCCAAAAAATCGTGTATGTCCACAGTTTTGGGTAAAAAACCATGATTTTGAAAAACCTTATCAAAACCATATTTTCTTCAAATTTTCCCATGCCAAATTTTCACCACTGGTAAAGAATGGTTTTTAGAAGGCATTCAAATTGACAAAACTTGAAAATCTCGACTTGTTTAATTCTTTAGAATTTTATAGTTTTTCGACTTTGAAAAATTGTAAAAAATAAACAATTCTAGATTTTTTTATTCTGTTAATTTATGAAGACCTTAAAAATCATGATTTGAGGGTAGAAATATTTTGGGTAGAAAATAATAACATGCAATTTTGGCCAAAAAAATCGTGTGCCCACAGTTTTTGGTGAGAAACTATGGTTTCGTAAAACCTTGTCAAGACCATTTTTTATTCAAATTTGTATGTGCCAAAAAATCACTATTGGTAAAAAATAATTTTATGAAGGTGTTTCAATTGAAAATCTCGACTTGTTTAATTTTTTAAATTTTTAATTTTCTAGTTTTTTGACTTTAAAAAATCATAAAAAATAAATAAGTAGAGATTTTTGTGTTCCGTAAGTTCGAGAATTCTTCACAAATTATGATTTGAGGGTGAGAATTTTTTTGTGGAAATATAAGAACATGCGATTTTAGCCAAAAAAATCGTGATAGTCCACAGTTTTGGGTGAGAAACCAAAGTCTTAGATATTTTTTAAATTTTTTTGAAAAAGTTTTGGGGTTGGTCTCCATAGTATTAGAACATTATACTTGGGTGATACCTCGCAGTTAGACTGCAAAAATTAACCACGGTTAACCTCGCTTACATAGTGCTAACGATGGCGTTAGCAACTTAGCGTTGCTTTTATGGATATCGTTAGTAACACTTGCATGCACACATTAGGCTCGCTTGCATTAGCGTTGTCTGTCTCACTTGCATGGGCATGCATGTTAGCAGGGATGCAGCTGGACATCTCCTATGGTACCAAACCATGTCACAGGGGCATCCGTAGTAATTAAACAATCTATAATGCAAACTAATAGTTTACTTGAAAATATTTACTATTATCTTAACCTTGCGTTGGCTGAATTTCATTCACACAAAATTCACTACCCAAATTTGTGTTTCAAATCCAAAGGAACTTGTAACTTCAACCCTTATAAAAATAAAATAAAATAAAATCTTTACACGTGGCTTAGCTTGTGCCGTATGTGAAAGCTTCAATTTTGACCTTGTGATGGAAATCTGTTTCTAATTAAGTAAGGGACGCGAGAAGCGGACAACATGCAATGCCTTGATCCACATCTTGAAAAGCTCTCTCCGATTTTCCGCAACAGATTTCATTGAGGCAGTGAGGTATAAATAGAGACAGCCGGTGGGCATTTCAGCTCAGAACAAACATTTCTTGTGAGCAATTAACAAAGAGAAACTAAGATGGCCAAGATGAGTTCAACTCTACCTGTGATGTCACTACTAAAAAAAATTGCATTTGCGACGGCCGGTTGCCGCCCCAAATTCCCCTGCGCCGAGAACCCGCCAGGGGGTGGTGGGGTGGGTGGGGGCCAACGCCCTTTTTTTTCTTTTTTTTTTTTGGGTTGGGGGTTTTTTTAAAAAAAAAAAAAAAAAAAAAATTTTTTGAATTTAATATGTTAATTGAAGACAAAATACAAATTCACACAAAATCCACACCCTAATTATTTTAAAAAAAAAAAATTTTTTTTTTTTAAAAAAAAAAAAAAATTTCTTCCCCCCAATTTTTTTTTATTTCCCCCCTCCCTTCCCATTAAAAAAAAAAAAAAAAAAAAAAAAAACAATAATTTTAAAAAAAAAAAAAAAAAAAAAAAAAAAAAATTCTATATAAAAAAAAAAAAAAAAAAAAAAAAGAAAAAAAAAAAAAAAAAAAAGGGGGGCCCCCCCCCCCCCCCCCCCCCCCCGCCCCCCCCGGCCGCCCTCCCCGCCGCCGGCGCCGGCCCCTCCGCTCCCCCCCCCGCGGGGGGGGGTTGGTGTTTGGTGGGGGGGGGGGGGAGGAGAAAGAAAAAAGGAAAGGGAAGGGGAGGGGGGGAGGGGAGGGGGGAGGGGGGGGGGGGTGGGGGTGGTTTTTTTTTTTTTTTTTTTTTCCACGGGGGGGGGGTTTGGTTTTGGGGTTTTTTTGTGGGGGGGTTTGGGGTTTTTTTTTTGGGGGGGGGGTTGGGGGTGGGGGGGGGGGGGGGGGGGGGGGTGGGGGGGGGGGGGGGGGGGGTGGGGGGGGGGGGGGGGGGGGGGGGGGGGGGGGGGGGGGGGGGGGGGGGGGGGGAGAGGGAGGGGGGGGGGGAGGGAGGGGGGGGGGGGGGGGGTTGGTGCTATGGCTGGCAATGTCGGTCGGGACTTGGGCTGAAGACAATGAGGAATCATGGACTGACTGGGCTTCCAAGTATGTGTAGTAGCTTCATATATTTTACTAGTTGTTAATTTTTTCTCTTATATATAGCTACATTCATTGACGTGGTGGTGATTTTGATATTCAGGGGACTCGGGTTGAAGCAGGACAATGCAGAGAACACCAATATTGGCGGGAAGCAGAAACCAAATGAGCAGCAGATAATGGGCGAATGGGTAAACGTTCTGAAAGGAGCGGAGATGGCTCTTGAAGCCGATAAACGATACACTGCTGGTGCCATGATTGCAGGAGTTGTTGCCCAGTTAAGGGCAGATAATAGCTTGTCTAGCAAAGAGAAAGTCGCCAAGTTCGAAGAGGCGGTGAAAGGAATTCAACAGGCAGTGGAAGTAGATAACACAAAGAAAGCTGTAACTCTCATCAAAGGACTTGCAGCCAATTTCAAAAAGGCATACGGAGTTGGGCAAGGAGGAGGAGATCAGCAGAAGCAGAGGGGGGTCAAGTATCTCGAAAACGCAGATAAGATGAAAAAATTGGATACGCTAGGGACCGATTTGCGACAAGTCTTCGATGCTATTAAACAAGACCAAAAGGACAAAGCTCTACAAATTCTTGCCTCTATTTCCTTGTTTCTTGAAAATAACAAGGATTTAATTGGCGAAGAAAACACATATTTTATCAAGTCCATCAAGGAAACTGAAAAGTATATTAAAGAAGACGCCAAACAAAAAGCTGAACAGACTCTCAAACGAGCTGTGGTGGTTGTCGGACTCCATCTGCTAGGAGAAGAAGAAGAAGAAGAGGAGAAGGCGCCGACTCTTAAAGTAAACCCTCAAGCTCTTGCAAAAGTTGACGCAAAGTTGCAGGAAGCTTTCCAGGCTATTGAAGAACATGAAACGGAGAAAGCTAAACAGATGCTTCAAGTTGCAGTCGAAGAGCTTAAGAAAGATAAATCGTTATGTCCCGAAGAGAAATTCAAAAAGCTTATGGAGTTCATTGTCCAAGCTGAGAAGCTTCTTCAGTTAGATGCAATAGACAAAGCTGGAAAGGTTATCCAAGGAGCACAGATGGCCATTGGACTTTCAGCGCTAAAAGAAAAGGCCAAAGGTGCAAGGAAGGCTGGCGCTTCTGGTTCAGAGCTCTAAATCTCATCAACCTCACCTCTCTTCCCTATTTTAATCTACTCCGCCTGCTTTATGTAATTAAGGCATTCATGTAATAATTTCCATAATTTTGGATCTCAAGTGTATCGAGGCACTTGATCAGTTTTGTTTTTTGTTTTTCTTGTACATTATTTTGCTCCATGAAATAAAGGAGCTCGATCGAAGAGTAAGAGTAATACAAGTATTGAAGATTAATTTCTTCATTTTTCTCATTCTATTGTTCTATATATCCTAAGGGCTTACACAAAGCTTAAGACTGGTTAAACTATAATCGACTATTGGAAATTAAGGTACTTGTCCAATGATCTAAAAGGTAAAGAAAGATGAGTATACATGTTTATGTGAATTGTTTCTAATTTGTTTGATTTTTACTGATCTTTATAAGTGGAGACTTATATATGTCTAATTAATTAACAATTCAATTTTGCGGAATTCAAAAATTTTTTCCCTACTTGGCGGAGTTGAGAAATTCTCAAAAGAATGCCCATATTTTCCAGACAATAAATTAACACAATGTGAACGGCTTCTGCATTTCAAACACAGGTTGAAAGAAAATGGATTAATTAAACTTTAAATAAAAGAAGACGAATGGATATATGATAAAACCAAAATATGTACTATTACTACATTATTGATTGATCAACAAAATTTTAACATATTATCAAAAGTTCCAGGGGCTTTCGCATCAATACAAAAATTTTCTGCCCTCCCTGGAATTTATGGGTTTCGGGGAGATTAGCCGGGTCAAGAAACACCAAATTTCATCGGAAATGTGCTTCATCAATTAAGGAAAAAACTATTGAATGACATTATCGATAAAAATATAGATTAACAGGCACAAAAATTTCTACCATATGGGATTTGATAGATGTTCAACTCCTACTTTTTTATCAACTCAAGCCGGGATAAAATTCTCATCACCACCTTCAGCTGCTAGTTTGATCCTCTGGTGGTGCTCTGCAACCTTATAATCTACAATCTCCTCGAACAATTGGGAGTCCAATACACAGTCTGGGCGCCCATACACAGCTGCTTGAACACCAGCCATGAGTTTAGCTATCTCACGGCCAGAGAACCCTTCTGTCTTCCGGGCAGCCTCCCGTATCACATCATCAGACACACCCTTCATCGTTATCTTTTGTGGCTGCTTCTTGTACAGAGAGCCCCACTTAGAGGTGTTGTCTTCACTAGAAAGATACTTGTTCAAATAGAGTTTCAATAGTTTAAATCGTTCCTCCTCTCCGGGAAGTGGGAACTCAATCACTTCATCTATGCGGTCAGTGATAGCACTGTCAAGATCACCTGGCCTGTTCGTAGCAAGGACTAGAACTATGTCTCTTGACTGATCTCCGGTTCGGAAGAGCAATGCATTTAGAGCACTACGTTGAGATTCACTCATATGTGTGCTGTTACGCCTGCATGCGGATCAAATATTCATCAGACTGAATGACCGTATTAGAGGAATATATGTACAAAGCTACAAAATAATGAAAATCTTGGTGGTACCTCTAAAGTTTAAATATCAAGCATTGTCAAAAAAACATTTTGATATGAACAGATGAAATAACCGACAGCCTGAAAACTGGCTATAACAGTAAGATGCAAAATAAGCTTTAACCTTCAAAGAAACAAAATAACGTACTCGCATAGGAACGCATCTGCCTCATCAATGAAGAGTAGTAGACCTTTGTTTGATTTTTTTGCCCAATCAAATATCTGATGGATCTTAGTAACAGCCTGTGCACCCAAGGGTGCAACATCTCCTCCAGTCATCATAGCATAATCCAAACCCTGTATTCCAAGGATCAAATAGTTTCTTTCAGAATATATACATATATAAAGTTATAAACATATTGTCATTTTAAAATCCTACACTAATAAAACCTGCTAATTCTTAAAGCAGTTGTATTAATTTGACTATCAACGGAATAGAATACATAAAAGGTCCAGTAAGGCACATAAAAATGAGCACCAACAATAAAAGATCATGAATCAGTGTAATACCGATTTTCGAGCTATTTCCCTTGCAACCATGGTTTTACCAGTACCAGGAGGACCATAAAACATCATGTTGCGAAAGGGTGCTTGATGAGCCTTGGTGTTTGCCGTAGCTCGAGCGAGTTGTTCTATTCTCCTCTGCAACGAAGGATGGAGAACAATATTTCCAAGACCATTCTTCAGTGACCCAGAAGCTGCAGCTGCTGTACTATAATTTAAAACTTTATTCTTTGCTTGAGAAATTATCTCTGAACCTGGAAATCTTGCAATGGATGATTCTCGAATCAAAGATGGCTGCCCAAGTATCCGGTTGACATAACCCCATATAACTCTAGAACCTTCTCTGTAAAGAAAGAAGAGAAATCAATTAGATGTTGGCACATGCAAGAAACGATAGGCCATCATTTATAATGGATAAACAGCTTACATATATTGTGTGTAATTCCACTAAAATTTCTTCATCGGATCAAAGAATTACAAGGCATTACTGAGTAACTTTGCATATAAATAAGAGAAACTAAAAATTTATCATCTTTTTCGATGCATCAGTTTGATTGAACAGATAAAAAAAAAGGTTAGCAATGCAATGATTGCTATAAAGCCAGCAATGAGGCATTTTTGGGAGTATCAACCAGTTAGGTTGGTAAAGTCTTCTATTGTCATACAAGAGGTCTGAGATTGATTATAGCCTTCATTAAGGTCGGAAGGTTTAATGGAACTGGAGAGGGATACCTCCAGTTGTGTAGATCTGTCTCCAAAAGGTTAAAAAGGAAAAAAAAAACATTGCATCATCCTTCTTCTTTTTGCCTTTTTTGGTGTAAGGGATGTTAGGGAAAAACCAATATTGACCAATATAGCCTTTTCTTCAACATAAAACAGATTTTTTTCCTAATTATGTTGCAAGATGTTTCCAAAATGTACATGTGTGTATATTTGCAATTTGATAGTATCATATGCACAAAGAATTGAAACCTAAATGCAATGAAAAGATCAGCATACAAACC
This sequence comes from Rubus idaeus, assembly GCA_030142095.1. NCBI lineage: Eukaryota > Viridiplantae > Streptophyta > Magnoliopsida > Rosales > Rosaceae > Rubus > Rubus idaeus. Next base: position 6,022,718 of record CM057965.1, on the reverse strand, counting down.
TAGTCGTATAAACACCTGCGGCCAATGCTGTGGCACCGCCAACGGTCATAATCAATTTATTCCTATCAGTCAGTAAAGTTCTAAAACCCCCTGCAGCAGCAGATGAGAAACAATTTTACAATCAGGTTGAAGTGAAAAAGACATAATTTGACAAAGTTTGTGTTGCAACAATATTAAACTCAGAGTGGTGTTATGGGAACCCACCACAAAAATTTTAAAAAAAGACAACAATTTACTCAACTCATCCACCTCCTACAATCAAATATTCCAATAATCCCCCTGAAACAGTAAACCTGACCCTAAATGGCTAAATATGACAATTCTTCTAGTTTTAAACTGCAGCAGCCATGGGGATCTGCCATCAGCAACTGGCACAGCACCCATCCGAGTTGCTTATTCAAGTGAGAATGCATGCGTTTTAATTTTGCTCTTATAGAATACACACCTATTCGACTTGCATACCTTCAATGTGACTGAAAGCTGTATTTATCGCAGCAAGCCATTTTTCTTTTTCACCATTCATCCGCTCTATAAGCAGTCTCCTGTTCTGGTCCTCAGTCAATTTTGCTTCATGGGCCCGACCTTCTGCCTCTGCTATGGCCTTCACTCTTATGGTTTCTCTTTCTAGTTCAGCTCTCTCTTTTTCAGTTTGGCGCTGCTGAGCTTGGATCTGTTCCTCAGTAGCCTGTCTTGCTCGCTCTTTCCTCATAGAGGACTCCTCTTGCATCTTAACCAACTCAATATTATGCTGCCTCTGGGTTTCATGTTCTGTCTGCAAACAAGAACATAATACAATGTCACAGATATCACCAAGGTTTCACGAAGCATAGATAGAATGCATTGGACATTATATTAGAGGTAAGTCAGAGAAAGAAATGCAAACAGGAGGTTATAACTTAATATTAAGAGTTAAAACCAAGCCTATTAATTCACTTTCTCTAGAATTATAGAATAGCTACTTGACCAAAGTTTCAGTAAGAGTACTACTAGTCCAATTTCAAAAAGGAAATAGAAAAAATAAGCAAGAGTTGCCAATATGTTCCCACCACTACCATAAAATGTTCCCACCACCACTGTGGGATCTCAGTGACTCCCCTCGTAGTAGAAACATATACAAACTTTCAAGTCCTAAAACCCAAAAGTACATAGAAAAAGAACGTGTTATTCATATTATTTCTTGCACCTGCATTCTTTTCCTGGCCAGTTCATCTTCGTATCGCATAACTTGTGCCTTTCGCTGTGCGTCTTGCTGTACAAGATTTCTTTGTTCTTCAGCCATTTTCCTCTGCCTTTCCTGTAAAGAAAATAGTATAAGCTAAAAATGCACAAACAGAGAAAGTAAAGTCCTAGATCCTCTTACAAGATTGATCAGCATGCTGACCTTCACAATTTCCTAAGCTAAATGCTATAAACCTAGAATACATTGATTCACAAGACAAGACCTAGCCCATGCCACACAGAAGCCAAAGACCAGGGGGCAAATCAAGTGATACTAGAGAGAAAGTAGAGAAACCCCCATGTGGATGAATAGTGTGGACAATGAAACACTACACAAGGAAATATTGCATGAAACACGATTATTGCCAGTCCCCACTCCTTTCACCACTACCCAAAATTTAACAATTTGCACACTTGCCAACTATGACAAGATAATTGACCTCCCTCCCCCAAAAAAAAAACACTTAAACATCGAGATGCGCTGTTTGATTTATTTCACACAACAATTTGACTACTTTAAGTTCAATGTAGGTGACTGTTGTGTTAGAAGTTTTAACAAATAATAACGCAAAATTACTAAAATTCAGAGATGGAAAACAACTTACAATATCAGCATGAGATTGCTGAGCTTGAAAATGAGCCTTCTCAGCAGACAACTCAGTCTGGCGAGATTGTTCCTGCTTCCTCATCACGTCAAAAATCTGGGGAACAATACAAGGTCACTCAAAATACACATTCATCTCAGGCCCGTAACGCAGTTGCAGGCTAAAGAAACAATAACACATTTAGTTTCACAAGCTTCAACAGAATCGTGATTCGTGGGTATAAGAATAGTAGGAACACATACAAATAAAGCATTCATTCATTTCCTTCTTAATGATACAGTAAAATCTCCATCTATTTCCAAAACAAAAACAAGAAAGGAAATTGAATTCGAGCAACAGAAAAAAGACCTGCTTGGAATTCTTAGAGTTATTGATTTCCCTGAGAGCTTTGGCAGCTCTTTCTAAAGCCTCGGGATCCATCCCCGATCCTCTGGGCTCTTCCTCTTCAGATTCCGACTTGCCACTAGAGCTTGGGTCCTTCGGAGCCGAAGAAGAAGAAGAAGACGAGAATGGAGAAAAGCGAAAGCCGCCGCCGTCGGCGTAGGCTCGGTTGGAGAGCGTCGGCATGGCAGCCGCTGCGATAGCCATTGCTAAGCACGAAGATAATTTCGAGGCCGCCATTGATTAAATATTCGAGCTTTGAATCGGTTTTTTAAGCTTGAAAATTCATGAGTGCAATCTCAAAGTTCTGGGCGAGAGCATAAACCTTAAACCCTGATGAAGTCTAGGGTTTAAACGGAAACCCGAAACGTCGAAAGGGGCTCGATAGAGAGGGTTTTGCGTGGAGGGTACACCAATTCACCAAAGTGGGACTTAAACGTGGACCCCACTGGGATTGCTCCGATCCATTATCCGACCCGGTCTGTGGTACAAGAGAATTTGGGTTGACCCATCAGTCCATCACAAAAGGCCCACTGTGGGTGGTTTCACTTGGGGCGGTTTTGTGTCCAACCCGGAACTGTATCCACTAAATCGGTTTGGTTTGGTTGGTATTACTATTTCGTATATGGTGGTAGTTGGATTCACCCGACACAAAAATGCACTTAGCCCTACACAGTTTAGAATCTTCAGGAAAACTTTTTGCTTACAAGCTGAATTTGTTAGAAGCACATAACTTTCTATTGAAGGTTTTACACTTGAGTTTATATGGAAAAAAATATATATATATATATTAGAGCGATTGGCGAATTCATAATAATTTTTTGTGAATTAATAATATTTCAATTTTTTGAATTTTTCAAGTTTTAACATTAATTACTTGCATTCAAAGTAAGAAACATGAACTTGTTTTTCACTAAGATTGAAGAAGATTTCCATTCTGAACTAACCCTCCCATATATATATATATTTTATTATTTTTAGTACATCTCTTATATGATTCCTCATCCCTAAGGGTGGGGAGTTGGAGCTGGACAACAATAGTGAAGGATGAGATATGAAAACGGGATAAGACTACATTGTCCCATCCATCCATAGAATAACAGCAAACAAAAGAAAATACTTGGTACAAAAGTCATTACAATGGTTAAGTTGCACGATACCCAACCGGGTTCTTTACATTCATACGATATCATCTGCATCTTGAACTTCGATTCTTCAAGAGCCTGCGAATCGAGAAAACGAAAGCTTTAGTCTGCATGCAGAAACGCTTCAAAATAAGTCTGCAAATTAAAAATGTGAAGAATGCATGCCCAAGTGATGAGTTAGGTTTGCTGGAGATCGAATCGATCCTAATGAGGTCAATGTATCTGACATGGTATTTCATTCAAGTAGAAAGTATAGGACCAGTAGCATACTATCCAAAAGTGGTAGGATCAGATCACATGTGGCCTTTCTTTAACCTAGAGAGACAGGATAAGAAGTTGAACATAGTGTGGTCAGCTTCTTCCTTTTTGCATTCAATACATTATTAAAATGATAAGCAAGTAGTTAGGTGGAGTTGGATGTTAGCCTAGCCTCACTTATGGACCACACTGTGAAACTAGCACTTCACGTACTTCTCAACTTCACTTTCCTGGACTTTTCCAATGAAAAAATAAAATTAAAAGCAAGAAATAGGGGACCAGGAAATGGAGCTACACACAAATACCCATCTCAGAAATGATGATGCCCATCTTGTTCAAGTTACAAGGTAGCGTAGGTTAGAGCTATGGCTTTGTGTGCGGAATGAACACACGTACACAAACTAATGTCGAGACCTTATGATACCAGTTTGCCGACCATATATATAAGGTCGATCGGTAAAAGTGGGAGCAATGACCTTATTTAGTGTTTGATGTTGTGAAAATTTGTGGTCGGAATCATCAATATTTATAATGGAAAAGCGAGCAGTAAGAACATGCAGAAGTGGAAAGGAAAATAGTGAAGTGTACGTAATTAGTACCTTTTGCACTTCAAACTTAAGGAGGCTCGGGGACTTATTAACTATTAGTCACCATTCCTGTAATCAGGAAATGGGACTCTACCAGACTCAATGTGCTTGACATCCTCAATGAGGATCTCATAGTGCCTCTTCACCTCCTCCGCGGACTTCCCACCCACGGCCCTGGCAACCTTTTGCCAGCGGTCGGGGGTGTCCTTATCGTACAAGGCCAGCGCCTTTTCGAACAGTTTGTTCTGCTTAGGCGTCCATGAGGAGCTCGAGCTTCGCGAAGAAGTGAGTGAGTTGGATGCCATTAATTAGTAAATGGTAGCAAAACTACTACCTAAAACACTTGTTATAGTAGAAGGCCGGGAAAAGAATGGCTATAGCTGTTTTTGAGTTAAGAGAGATGGGAGTGAGATCTCCTTATAAGGAGGAGGGAAAGGAGTGGTGGGGTTAAGCCAGTTGGGCGAATATATCTTCATAAAGAGTCAGAATACGAAGTAGGACTGACCCGTTCCCTTAAGAGCCACAAGATCATGAAGGAGGACAAAGAACACCAAAGCTATATCAATTGAGGGAGAGAGAATCCCTATGAAAGGACACTGGTCCTGGTCCTTCGCTGTTTTTACTGGCCGGCCAGCACAATTAATATTCCTGGCCTAGCCTTGATTGATTGATTATGAACACCAAGTTGGACCTCTTCCGATCCTTTATATCTTGGTTACTTGTCGACACTGGTTCTAAGTATATATGACATATCGATCTTCGCATTTACTCTTCACTGCACTACTGGTGATTACAGCAACTGACACTACTTCTTGGCTTATGCAAAGAGGTAGCTTCTAGCTTTGCTCTTGTTGAAGAGACTGTTCTGATATATAGTTTCTACACCAATCTTGTGTCCAAAACAGACGTCGTTTTGGGGTTTAAGGGTTTAGAGTTTAGTACTTAATTAAGATTTATATTGGAAAGATAATTTAAATTAGTGGAAGACTAAAATTAATGACGTAGTTTTAAACATAAGTACGTAAGCACAATATCGATCAGCACCAAGTAATCAACAGAAATTCGCACTCAGCTGGCAAGATTAAAATGCCCCTAGGTAAACCGATTGAAAAGCATCGGCTTAAAGAGAGAGTTTTTCCACCCTGAAATTTTATCTATGCATATTCTTCAGCAGCTAATAGGCAAATGTACCTTTCTTCATGAAGAAATGGTAATTACTAAACCATTATCAGTGGTGCCGACAAGCTGTATATATTCCAGTATTGCTCCCAAATTTGGATAAAGGAATTAATATGACCGGACTTAGAAAGATTTTGGTATAGTAGCCATACGTTTTCAGTAAGCAATACATATTAAAGGAACTTTTAGGATAAGGTGGCTAGTGGTCTCATCTCATTGTTGATGTTAAATGCTGATTTTGACATCAATTTGTTTGCCAAATTGAGTGTTAATGACTAATCAGATTTTAATCACTGTAAAGGAAGCTTGTGCAAGAAAGATATGTGATTATGGAAAAGGCAAGGATATTGACATGGTCAGAATGATCCGATAATTAAGGTCAACAAATAAGATTTGTCTCCGGTTCTCAGAACTTCATAATGCTAGCCAATCGTTCTTGTTGTTCTGCTCTTTCTCTCACCAGCAGCGAGGTGAGAACTACACTGAAATTTGGAAATTAGCATAACAATTAATGCCTCATTCAAAAAGTTCAGTTCAAGTTTTCATTTTAAGCACCTCTTGTAGGTGTGCTAATCGAGTCATTGTCATGCTTATACATTGCGCCGGTAACATAGTGAAACCTCAGCATGCTTCGTACAGATTTTCGGTATAAGTCTCCATCCTCAACCCTCACTCTGAAGTGTAAATCATGTCGGTAGAACAATGGCCGGCATTTAAAACAATATTCTGTTCGCATGAAATTCAAAAGCAGAACAAACTGTCTAATGGGGTTCCATTTTTGCCTTTTGGGATTAGAATCCAATACTGTCGGTACTTGCTATACAAATGGTATATAGTAACCTGCTATACAAGGCACTTGGTATGTTTTTAAGTTCAAATACTGAGGGAAACTCATTTGGAAATTACGTCAGTGCATGTGCATTCAACTGGACCACTTCCAAGATTACTGGTAGACATATCTTGGATTTTTATTCTTCCACTTGCTAATATATATTCCCAGCAAGATATGGACTGAAATGTTCTAGGATGAAAGTTTTCTGGGATTTTTTGGTATATTCTTGAGATAAATTGCCAATTGGAAGATACCAATTAAGAATCAACTTTAACCTCTCCAAGCAAGTTGGTTGCAGCTACATATTGCCCTTTTGCAAATGCAAGTTGATATCGAATTTGATATTTTTGTTTCATTGCTAGCTAGGTAGAATCTGCATTTGTTTAATTAAGTTGAGCTGGAGTGCTGGACTAATCCTGCAGTTGTTCCATTTCTCAATTAATTTGATGGTACCTTTCATTAAATGTAGGGATTAGAAGGTTTAGGCTGGAGTTTAATTTTGTGGTTTCTGGGTTGATCAGCATGTTAATCTTGATGACAATTTAACCATCTTCATAAAACTGCTACTAGAATCTGGTTGGTACGTGAATTGATTGTGCCTAATAATCAACTTTGATGTACTGTTGATGGGGATTGATCATATCATTGGTTGAGAGGGACTTTTGGGAAAGTGGAGGGGAATCTCTAAAACTGTCAATGGTCCTTGCATTTCATTGATATACGTACATATACAATCTTTGATAGTTGCAGATTCATGTATTTGGAAACTTGGAATCTTTATTACTATCAGTTCAAGTCTACATATCTATCGATCAAAGTTAGGGCTGCCATTTGGTTTGGTAATTACCGAACAGATGAAATATTTTCAATTTAGTAAATCGACTTTTGGAAACCGAAATTGAAAAAAAAAAAATGAAACCTACAAATACTGAAAATTTTCATTTTTGTATATACCAACCTTACCAAATACCAATTATAGAAGTAATAGATGTATATATATACTCTAGTTTTCAAGACATATACATTCCCAGAAAATAAACAATAAAGCTGAAAGTTACATCAGTTTAAAGTTCTTATTGTTTAAAGGAAACGTAAATAACAGAGAAATAGTAGAGAATATGATCAACTTTATTAATGAATAAGGGCCTCTATATATAGAGGAATACAAGATACAATCCTTATTGATGTAGGAAATATCTAATCCATATTCTAGAAGGATAACATATACTAACAGTCCTAGTTTGACAAAGCACACAATAATGTTATCCTACAACACTTATCTGATTGACAAACGCGGAGATGGGGTGGCAAAATGAATCACGTGAGAACCATCTTTCAAGATGAGCCTTATATATACAGTAGAACCTCTTTAAATTAATAGCTTTGAGACCACCTAAATTCTATTAATTTAGCGAGATATCAATTTATCGATAAATTAATAATTATTAATATACAAAAATATTTTTAGTTTTTTGCTTAACAGTAAACATGTTATATTTATTCATTTATTAAGTTCAATGAATTCGATTTATCACATCATATGACAAGTTAAAATTCAAAGTACTATAAGATTCAAAGTACTACAAAGAAGATAAATATTTTGGATGCAAACATTTATCTTTTACAAAGGTTTTGAGCATATATGAGATCGTTGGCAACATGGCAGAACATTCTAAAGATGAAGCTGAAGTTGATGATGATACACAACCTTTGGTACCGATGTCACGCAAAGAAGCACTTAAAGCATCAACGACACTCTAAAACTTCTTGTTGCAATATGAGAAAGCAACCCCAAGATTTTTGGGCGCATTGCGAACAATTAAAGATGAGATTCAATTATATTTGAAGTTTTAAAAAAACTACTATTTATTCATATTTTGAGAAACCTTCATAATTTATTTATTATGTACTTTTTAGCCAATTATTAATTTATAAAATATTTGGGACCTATAATATACAAAGTAAATATTTAAAATGTATTATCTTATAGTTTTATCAAGATTATTAATTTAACACGTTGGTCCCGAGTCGGGACCAGACAATTTTATTATTTAAAAGAGAATATTAATTTATCGAGTATTAATTTAAAGAGGTTCTAATGTATTAGCTTCATACATATTGTTGACTATTTTTTTATGGTTTACATTTTTATATTTTGTATATTTTAGTAATTTTTATAATTCAAAACAATTATATTCATCTCGACTTATATTTATTTAGCATCTTCGAAACAAAACAATAGCAGAGCCAGAGGGGCAAACGAGCTCTATATATTGGCCTAATATTTTTTTTCTCTTCCATTCATATTTCTATATCTCGAACCTGTGTTATCTTCAATGAATATGCAATTTGATATTTTGATTTTATTGCGTGATACACAAACAACTAGGAGAAGGTGAGCCACGCTTGCCCATCACAAGGTTCTCTTTTCACAATCTTATAATGACAAAACGTGGCTGCTTCATTGAACACAAAACTATATAATTCACCAGAAAATATGAGAATTCTATACGTGACACAGAATCTGCTTCTTTCGATTTGGTTTCCTAAGGATATCAAACAGATCGATCCATTTCATGCATCAATCGCATTCTATATTTTTGCAAGTGTCCACATGGTTGCATGTGCATATATATGTACTTTTCCAGTAGTGTGCGTATACATATATATATATATACAGTGTATATATATACACACACACACACACACTTTTGGTCGGGCGGGCTATCTATCTGTTTTGATCTTGTAAATTAATGCATACAAGTATATATATAACTGAGAATATATATATCTAGCTAGTGGAACTCTGAGGTGATAAGAGGTCGATCTGTGGCTCGAATCTGATGGACGATTCAAGATAGGGTTGTGAGTTGTGACTCCATTGATTTTCAACCATTGCTTCTGCAAATGGTTCTGTTCTAGCTTGCATGAACCTTTTAAACCATTAGCTTTTAAAGTTGGTTGGTTGCTTGATTTGGGTTCTGAACTGGAGTTGGTTTTGACGTTTTGTCGTATAGCCTGCATGCATGTGCTGATTTGTGGAGCCACCAGAATTTTGCTACAATCTCTCTGCCTACAAGTTTGCTGCTGCTACAAGCCTACAACTTATTATTGGGCCTATAGACCCGAGAGGCCTTGAGACCCAAGTCCTTTTTTGGGACCCCTCAAAAGGCCCAAACACAAACTTTCGTTCTTTTTAGGCCCTAAACCCTTGCTTTTTGAGATCAAATATAAATAGGTTTTCATTATCAACATGGTCTAAACTTTGATGCACCGGATATAAATGTATCAAATTTTCAAAAGTGATTAATAAGGTACCTGCAGTTTTAAAATCACATCATCGGAATACCTCAGTCCATTTTCTTTTATTTGTCCGTTAATTATGAGAGCATAACAGTCATTTGACTAATCTCAACTTTCAAAAGTAATCAATAACGTACCTGAACTTTTAAAAATATATCATCGGATTAAATGAAATATGTTGAAGCACATGTCTCTTCCCTCCTTTCACCTATATTTTTCCTCCAAAATTAACAATGCAACTAATTATTCTCCTTCCAGATTTTTCCTTCAAAACTTTATCATTATCTTTTTTCTATAATCAATAATTAAGTAGATTTTGATTATTTTGGAGAGTATGTGCTATTTTTTTGGAGGGTATTACTTTGATTACTTTAATAAATGACTAATTTAAAAACTAGATCATCCATACATTATATTTCAAACGCACTTTATGTGCATCATCCATACATGAGCAAATATCTCAGTGGCATTAGATTCAGTCTCTCACTTAAGTGGGAAAAGAAAAAAGTATAAAAAAAAGATATAAGCAAAATAATAATAAAAAGTGAAAAAATACCATAAAACTCATGAAAAATATCTCACATGGACCAAAATAAAAATTTCTTATAATTTCACCATTGGTAAAACATGTTTTTTAAAAAGGTGTTCCTACTGACAGAACTCGAAAATCTCGAATTATTTATTTTTTATGAATTTTCTAGTTTTCGACTTTGAAAAATTGCATGTGCATCGTGGGAATTTTTAGCATGGACATAGGCATTGCTAGCTACCCTCATTAGCATGGGCATTGTTAGTTAGCCTCGCTAACATAGGCATCATTGGAAGTATAAGGGGTATCTCGAGATGTTTCCTTCGGAACTGTACTTTTCTTTTCAACTTTACCTGTGTGAAAACTTCATCATTGGTAAAATATGATTTTTTAAAAGGTGTGTAAACTGACTTTGCTCAAAAAACCTGACTCGTTTATGAGTTATGATTTTTTAAGTTTTTCAAATTTGAAAAATCATAACTACTAACAAACGATTCGAGCTATTTGTGCAAAGTCAATAGGAAAAGTTTTAAAAATTATTTTTTTAACATTAGTAAAGTTTTATCACTGACAAAGTTGAAGGAAAAAAAGGGTTGACATGGTTTGACACGTTTGGATGTGTCACGGCATGTCCTGGCATGTCAAACCTTGCCAACCCTTTTTTCTTTAACTTTACTCGTACCAAAACTTCGCCATTGGTAAGACATGATTTTTAAAAAGTGTTCCAACTAATTTTCCTCGAAAATCTTGAATCGTTTGTGTTTAATGAATTTTTTTAGTTTTCCGACTTTGAAAAATCATAAAAAATAAACGAGTCAATATTTTTGCATTTTGTCAACATAAAAAGTCCTTAAAAATCATGATTTGAGTGTGAAAATAAGAACTTGCAATTTTGGCAAAAAAATCGTGTGTTAGAACCCACGGTTTTTGGGTGAAAAACCATGGTTTCTGCAAAAAAATTTTTTTTAATTATTGTTAGAAATTTTAAAAAAATAATCATGGGCATAGTTATTGTTAGCCGCGGTAGCATGGTCATCGCTAGTTAGTCTCGCTGGCATGGGCATTGTTGGAAGTTTCAGGGGCATCTCGGGATGCCTTATGTGAATTGTACTTTTCTCTTTAACTTTACCAGTGTCAAAACTTCACCAATGGTAAAACATGATTTTTAAAAGGCCTGTCAATTGACTTTGCTCGAAAAGCCATACTCGATTGTAAGTTATGATTTTTTTAACTTTTTCGACTTTGAAAAATCATAAAAAAACAAAAAAAAACTCAAGAAGTCCTTGAAAATCATGATTTGAGTGTGAGAAGATTTTGGTGTGAAAATAAGAACATGTGATTTTGGCCCAAAAATCATGTCTTATAACCTACGATTTTGTGTGAAAAACCATGATTTAGGCAAAAACAAATTTTCTAAATTTCACCATTTGTAAAACATATTATTTAAAAGGTGTTCCAATTGACAAAACTCGAAAATCTCATATCGTTTATTGTTTTATGAATTTTTTAGTTTTTCAACTTTGAAAAATCTCATGAGAATTGTGGGCATCCTTAGCATGGGCATAGGTATTGCTAGCTTCTCTAGTTTGGGCATGCATCGTTAGTTACCCTATTTAGCATGGGCATCATTAGTTAGCCTCGCTAGCATGATCATCGTTTGAAGTGTTGGGCACCTCGGGATGCCTCGTTGTGAACTGCACTTTTCTCTTCAACTTTACCAGTGTCAAAATTTTAGGATTGGTAAAACATAATTTTTAAAAGGTGTGCCAACTAACTTGACTCGAAAAATCCGACTCGGTTTTGAGTTATAATTTTGTAAGTTTTCCGACTTTGAAAAATCATAACTCACAAACGACTCGAGTTTTTCAAGTAAAGTCAGCTGAAAATGCTTTAAAAATTATTTTTTAACATTGATGAAGTTTTGTCACATATAAAGTTGAAGGGTAAAAGGGGTCGGCATGGTTTGACATGTTTGGAAGTACCTTAACTTTTAAAAACATATCATTGGGATATCTCCGTCCATTTTTCATCATATCTCAATTAAATAAAATATGTTGAAGCATATGTCTCTTCCCTCCTCTCACCTTATCTTTTCCCTCCAAATTAACAATAAAATTAATTATTATTCTTCCAGATTTTTCCTTCAAAACTTCATCTATATCCTCTTCCTATAATTATTGATTATAGGAAGAGGATATACGTTGATTTCCTATAATTATAAGTAGACTTTGATTATTTTTTTTGAAGGGTATAACTTTGATTTCTCTAATTAATAAGAATTAAGAACTGTCTAATTCAAAATCTTGATCATCCATACATTATATTTCAAACGCATTTTATGTGCATCATCCATACATGAAAAAATACTTTGGTGGCATTAGATTCAGTCTCTTACATTGGTGGGAGTCGAAGAGAAAAAGAGAAAAAATAAGAGGTTATAAGCAAAAAAAAAAGGTGAGAAAATATCATAAAACCCTTGAAATATATCTCACATGGGATACATGTGATCTCATTTAACTGAGTTATAACAAAAAATATACGGATGTATCCTGATGATGTGTTTTTAGAAGTTCATGTACCATATTGATCACTTTTGAAAGTTGAGATATGTCAAATGACTAATATGTCCTCATAAAAAAATGAACGGAGGTATCTTGACGATGTGTTTTTGAAAGTTCGGGTATCTTATTGATCACTTTTGAAAGTTGAGTACATTTCTATCATATACACTAAATATTAGACCTTGCTGGAAATAAAAACCTAATATAAAGTGTCAACTTGCCTTCACTACTGAAGAGACTCTTTACTTCTCTTTTATGTGTTCTTCTGGAAAAGTTGGAGGACTTGGATCCTCTGCTATAAAATAGCATGCTAGGATTTGCTTGGCTTCTTATGTAAAATTGCCACGTCATTTCAACACCATCCAATGGTAGAAAATAAAAAGGCTCTAAAACCCCGACTTGCACGTAAAACCACTAGATCCCTCTCTCTTATCTCCTCCTTTTTTTCTCTGTAACAAACAACAGTCTTCAACTTCTTGCAAATTTTAGTCTTCTTTGTATTTCCATTTTCCAGCAGCTTGATTCAATGAAGCTTTTGAATATTAATAGAAACAAGATTTTAATTGCTATCTCTGTTAGTCTCTCTTATTGAGAAACTTTTCAAAGACAATTCAATGCGATGGACAAAGATTTTGATTTTTCATTGGTCAAGAGAGCAAAGGCCAAAGAAAAAACGCTGAGTTCGTACTAATTGGAGGAGGAGACTCGCACAGATCCATTCCTACTCCGTTTTTGTTCAAGGTCTTAGATTTGGATTTCATTTGCCGGAGAAGACGAACGGTCGGGTTATGATTTTATTTTTCAAAAAAGGAAAGAGAACTAGAGAAGGGGGAAGGAGAAAGATCTGGTGCTTCTTTGTGAAATATAGACCTTTGGAAGCTTTTGTTTCAAACCGTCAGATTATAGCATACTGACGTGGCAGCTTCACATAAGAAGCCAAGCAGATCCTAGCAATGCTATTTTAAAGCAGAGGATCCAAGTCCAAAGTTGGAAGGGTCAAGGCAATAGCATGTACTATGTTTCTTCTTTTCCCCTATAATATCGTCAGGTTGGTGACAAAAAAAAAAGACAATTACATTTGTAACCTAAAGATTTAGCTTTCTTAAAAAAAGCCAACCACATATACTTATGTCAAGACTTGTGTAAGTCAATAGACTCGTGTAAGCCAACTAGTCAACTACGTATACAAGTTTTTAATATGGATAAAGTAACTTCCGCATATATAGTATGATCGATCACTTAGGTTATCATGTCACGAGTAAATATAAGGGATGAACAGTTTTCTCTATTAACGATTTCATTGACATTGTCTAAAAAAACGATTTCATTGGCATATTCCATCATTTAGATTGAACTTTGCTTGATGCTCATTTTCCACAAATTCTTCATATCAAATACAATGTTGATCACCAGAAATGAATAACATTGTGATATTTTTATCTGAACTTATTTTTGGACCAAAATATTATTGAGAGATATGTTAACAATTCGATCATGAGACTGATTGATAGAGATTAAGGTTGGTTTATTTCCATGAAATGGGTATATGGGTCCCTATGGAACACATACATTTTCATCATCTACTGCTCCTTCTACATCACCCATTCCCAATACTCATTATGCTTGCTCCGCTTATTTCTTAAGAATCTTATGCTCAGATTTTCCACAACTAAGCTTTCAACTATACCCTACTACATCCCACCACTCTTAACTTTATAGGTTCCCTTTGCTTTTGCCATAGGCCCCGCCTCACCCAAAAGCAAAGCTTTAATATTGGAACCAAACAAGTAATGACTTATCTCCAGCCCCGAAAATTTTGTATCCACCAAATTACATATGTACTTGAGTGATATTAGCCGTTGGATCGGCTAATTCTTCATTCAACCACACATACTCCCTGCATGCATACCGTTGGATCTCCCACCTTTACATATCAACTGTTTGATCACTCAAATACATATGTACTTTGATGGATACAACACTCTGCCCTGTCAAAAATGACTCAAGTCAACAAAATCTTTGGCAAGATTAGATAACAAATATGTTTGGCAAGATTAAATAACAAATATGAAATATCTGCTTCAAGCATAGAATGGACGACCAACAGAATCTTGTTGATTAAAATATGATTTCCACTGAAGAAAAACGAAATTACTGAAATAGATATGTTATGTAATTACTCGGTACCAATGGGATTAGACCATTATTTATTTTTTATTTTTAGTCTTTGATGCGGTTTAGGCACTTTATTAATGGTTTCTCTTTGGACTTTACTCGTGTATCAGACCCTTCAATATAGTCTGCGCTTTGAAATGTCAGCTTGTTTTTACATGCTATTCAGCTTCAGTGAAAGTGTAAAACCCATCATCACAGCCATCGCAACAATCCCTGTATCGTAATTGCACACTCTTTGGAGAATTTATTCAATGGTCGGGACCATGAGAATTTGGTGGTCCGGATCATCTCTATTGGTCTAATTAATTTAATATATTTTCTAGTGGTTCCTTATATTAAATATTACTTAATGCTATTTTTTTATTGGCCGGGAGCACCACGTGGCCATGGTCCCGGACCACTGAATAATTTCTCCACCGTTTGTTCCTAGAAATTCCTCTTTCCCGAGACAATTCACAAGACCATGTGTTTTTGTGTAGTTGAAGGCTGTTTTGTCGTTATGCGGTGTGTGAAACACTGAGAAAGAGAGAGCCCAAGAGTTTTATTTGCACTCTCTGCAAGACCAGGAAAGCTTCTTGATGGTTGACTTGTCCTTTTTTATTCCAAGTCTAATTACACTAGCAGATAATAAAGTTCCTTTCTTTAGCAATTTCATTGGTTTTGTAGTGGAAGACTTGGTTGCCCCAAGACTCCCCCTGCTGGTCTCATTTGTGGGGTTGCTCTGTTCAGGTCTCTTGCTTGCTGCAATAAATATAAAACTTTTTTTTTTTCTGGGGTTGATTGGTGCTCAGTTCAGGTCTCTTGCTTTTGTCTACTGGGTTTCTGGGCTTCATTAAAGTAAAAAGAAGCTGAATTCTGCTTGAAATTGGACAACTTTGTGGGAATAGTTGTAGTTTTAAAGCTAGGCTGGGGCTGTGGCGATTTGAAGTTATCATAGAATCTTTGGGATTTCAAGTTTCTGTGAATGGTGGATATACTGGAAGTAATATTTTGAGTGGTTTATGAATTGGGTTCTGGTTATTGTCCTCATTTAGCCTATCTATATGTCTGAAGACCGAGCAGGAAGTTTGTGAGGATATTTCTGCTTTCTGCTTTCTGCTTTCTGCTACACTTGGTGAGTCCTTTTTTTTTTTTTTTTCCTTAAATAGTTATTATGAAGTCTGGATATGTATCAAATGTTGGAAACAAATCAAAATAACCAATCTTTTCTTGTTATTGAATGCCCAGATATGAGATAATTCCTCTTGAATGGGTACTGATGTTGCTGAAGTAGTGGAGACAGTGAGAAAACCTCATTCTTTTAAGGTATAATATGACCCAGTAGTCTCTGATTTCGCTTAGTATGCTGTTTGACTTTGAGTTTCTATTCATTTTGTAGTCATGGTATTATATCTAATCAGCAAGAGACAACTTTTTTTTTCTTTAATAGACCCTGATGAAATTGTGAATTATCTAGTTTGTATTTGATGTATGAAATATGAAGTTCAGTTGTTTATAAAGTGGCTTTATACGATGTCATGGTTAAAGGCCTGAAACTATATGTAAAGCTAGTAGTTGATTTTTGAGAGTAAGATAATATGGTGCTCTTGAGATTCTAATAGTTGATGTAAAACTTGGGAGACGGAAGGAACACCATAGCTTATACTGATCTTTCTTCAAGAAGACACAACATGACCCGAATGATATTTCTGTTTCTCTGGTGGGAAAAACTTTGCGTTAAGATGTATTAAATTGAGAACTATTGTTGGAGCTAATTAGCTGTCCTCATGACCACAGGTTCATCGTTCAATGTGCATTGAACTTTTGAAGTTGGTGGATAGAATCTCAAGGATATTTCCTGACATAGAAGCAGCGAGACCTCGGTGCTCAACGGGAATAAAGGCTCTATGTGTGTTGAATAGTGCGATTGAGAAAGCGAAGAAACTTCTTCAGTATTGCAGCGAGTCAAGCAAACTCTACCTGGTTTGTAACTACGGAAAATTCAGCATAAGAAAGTAGATGGAATGATAAGAGTTTTGCTGAATGGGTCAATATGATAGTAGCTATTCCTCAAATTAAAATGAAAGAAAATGATATAATATATGTCTAAATTCTTGTTGAAACAGTAGCTTAGATTGCTCAATGCTGCATAGCTAAGTAAAAGATTACAAAATTTGACCATCCTACCTGAATAAACACAGGGCATGTAAACATAAGCAATTGCTATGCATGCTCCAATGCCTACGGATTAATTGTTTTGATGAAATACGAAACAAGGCATTTCTTTTCTTGTTATATATTTGGTGCATATGATCAATATAAACTCTGTAGCTACCTGTCATCATATGGTTGATAGTTCCTCAAATCACTTGCAGGCATGTACAGGGACTGTTATGGTCTCAAGATGTCAAAAATCAAGGAACTTGTTGGTGGAAAGTTTACGCCAGATTCAGAGTTGGGTTCCAGTGATTTTGGTGGCGGAGGTTTGTCAATTTCCTATTCAAAATGTAGATTCCCCTTTTGATATTTCCCTTTTCCCTCAACCCTAGACTCCCTTTTGATGGAGACCAGGACATGTACCTGTGTGCAACCTTACATCAGTAGTTATTTGAACAATTTATTGTTCAATCAACATATGCTCAGCCTTCATGCAATCAAGGCAATGTATTAGCAACCTTTCATCAGTAATTATTCAACCAATTTATTGTTCAGACAAACATTTGTGAGTGTTCTCCATGCAAATAAGACAATGTTGGAGACTTTATTCTTCTGTTTCTAGTAGCCAGTCATTTGAGTGTTCTTATTTTTCTGGCTGTAGTTTCTGATCATGATTTGGGGTTTAGTGTTTAAAAGTAATAACAGCATCAACCTGTTTTTGAGTTCTGTAATTTGTTCCTTATATTTAAGTCTTAGTTATTTGGTTGAGCTGATGATGAAATGTCACTTGCAGATCTCTCAAATCATTGATGATCTTAAGGGTGCAGTATTTAAACTGGATCCATCTGAAGAAGAGGCTGGGAAGATTGTCCGAGGTTTGCTCCACCAAGATGTTTCTGCATTAAATTCAGTAGAAGATTCTGAACTCAAGGCTTTTCAACTTGCATCTTTGAGGCTCCATATTACCTCAAAGAAGGAAGTCTTAATAGAGAAAAGATCTATTAAGAAGTTGCTACAAAAAGTTGGTGATGGTGACCCTCGAAAAAAGCAGATCTTGACACATTTCTTTTATCTATTGAAGAAGTATGAAAACTTAATATTGGTAAAGCAAACGGAGAGTGCCTGTATGAGGCAACAAGGATCGCTTTCTTCTGAGAATTCTGGCAATGGTTTTAAATGTAATCAATATGCTGAAGTTGAACCTCATTCTGGATATGGGGAGTATGAAGCACACAGTAGCATGTTGCCTCCTGAGGAATTTTCGTGCGGAATATCTTCAAGATTGATGTACGATCCTGTTGTCATTGCTTCTGGACAAACATATGAAAGGATGTGGATACAGAAGTGGTTTGATGAGGGTCATGATACATGCCCAAAAACTAATGTCAAACTGGCCCACCTTTCATTGACTCCAAACATTGCCATGAAGGAGTTAATATCAAGGTGGTGTACAAAGTATGGAGTCACCATTCCCAACCCAAGCATGCAACCGGAATCCCTTCGTGCATGGGAAAGCTCTTCCACTTCCATTGCGAGTTTAGGCAGTTCTATGAATGAT
The DNA here is from genome assembly GCA_030142095.1 of Rubus idaeus. NCBI lineage: Eukaryota > Viridiplantae > Streptophyta > Magnoliopsida > Rosales > Rosaceae > Rubus > Rubus idaeus. The sequence continues at coordinate 6,004,251 of CM057965.1, read as the reverse complement.
CTACGTCTACAAATGGATCTCAGCACTATGTCATTTGGATCCTTAGATACTAGTTTCAATTCAGATGCTTCACGCACTAAGACAGAAGATGGCTTGAGTTTGGTGCAGATTGATGATGATTCTCTGAAATACCAATATGCTAAAAAGTGTGAGACAGATATGGAATTTCTATCTAATATTAGTGAGCTCAAATGGGATTCCCAATGCAAGGTTGTTGAAGATGTCAAAAATTATTTGACATGCAATGCTCAAGCTTCTTATTCTATGTCATCTAAGAATTTTGTTGAACCTCTCATCAAATTTTTAAGGGATGCACATGATCTGGATGATGTAAAAGTTCAGAGAGATGGATTTAAATTATTATCAACCTTTGTGAGCAAAAACAGGTAAATTTCCATTTTATAGCTGGGTCTATTAATTGTCTAAGTTGTGGCAAGGGAACTTTTTATTGTTACTTTGCTCTGGAATTGGGTTCAGAACATTGTCTATTCCACCCTTTCTCTGGTTGACATAATGCACTTAGTTCTTTGAAAATGGTTTGGATTTTAGGCTCATAGCCTTACACTTTTGTATTGTTTCTACCATGGAATTGCATAAAGTTCAAAAGTTTGAATCCATATTGTAGTTTTTTCTTGTATGTGCCTTTTGTCATTACTCTCTTGTTGATTGTGCTCTTGCACTTACATATGGGTTGGCACATTTTTTAATTTCTTTTTTGCTGCCTAATGCAGAAATGGAATATCATGTCTATGTGAAGAGACATATAGTCTGTTGGCATCTTCTCTTGATTCAAAGGTAACGGAAGAAGTTCTTGCTATTATGGAAATTCTGTCTGGCCACCAGGATTGCAGATGTAAGATCTCATCATCTGGTGCACTTACATCCATTCTAAAACTTCTCAACTCCCAGATCAGAAATATACAAGGAAAAGTTATTAAAGTTTTGAACAATTTGTCCTTCGATAGAGAAATTTGTTCAGAAATGGTGTCCTTGGATTGCATACCAAAATTGGTGCCTTTCTTTCAAGATAGTGCTCTTACTGGAAACTGTATCTCTATATTGAAAAATTTGTGCGATACTGAAGGGGCCAGGATTTCTATTGCTGAAACTAATGGATGCATTGCTTCTGTCGTTGAAGTACTAGATACTGGCACTAAAGAGGAACAAGAGCATGCTGTTGATATCCTCCTTTCTTTATGCTCTCAGCGCATTGACTATTGTCGTTTGGTCATGCATGAGGGTGTTATTCCTGCTCTTGTCCATTCATCTGCCAATGGGACAGAGAGAGCAAGGATAAATTCAATGGAGGTTCTACGGCTCTTGAGAGATATCGATTATGTCGACGAGCAAGAACCTGCTGAACCTGCTGAACCTGAGCCAGAGGCACCTAGAGACGATGGTAATCATTCGAATGGAAAGAGAGCATCAAAGACATCAGGATTTTTTGGAAAGAGATTTTTCTCAAAATCGAATTCTCCTTCACCGATAAAGAAGAAATGAAGCCTATGTTTTCAGCTTGTATCTCTTGCAAATTGCAATGCTGATCAACACTGAAACTGCCTTGTAAGATTCACTGCTTCTAGCCTGGAGAACTGAGGAAAGGGTATCATATAGGTTAAGTAAATATTGTTGGGGGTTGATGGGTTTTTGTGCTGATACTAATCCAACATAGATTTTATCAGGTTCTTAGATTTTAGCCAAGGTTGTGAGCTTTTAGTCTTCATTCATAATGTAACTTATTTTCAGCTATATACTCATCATTAAAATGTATAGTGTTTTCAGTTATGTAGGTTGATGTGCTCCTGAAAATTGAATCCCTTTTCTTCTTACAAGAATTTGATGTCTCTCTAATCTCGTAACTTAACACGTCTCAAACTTTGATTAGTTACTTGCCAAGAAGCAAATCCTCCCTGTAACTTACATATAGGTATATAACATCCCAAATGAAATTACTGAGAGTCAAATACTATCAACGGTTGGATTTCAAAAATACAATAAAATAGTATATAAATAAAATAGGATTATAAATAGCAACAGCTGGGGTAGCTCAGTTGGTTAGAGCGTGTGGCTGTTAACCACAAGGTCGGAGGTTCGAGCCCTCCTCCTAGCGAAATCTATTTTAATTCTTCTTTTTTCCTTTTTAAAGGACGGAAGGTCCTCTTTCTTTGCTCCTTCGGTTCAATTTTGCTAAGCCGGAACCTTCAAGTCCCTGAACACTAGGAATCTTAGGGTTTTATTGTTCCAGTTGGGATTTTAGGTGCTTGATCAAATTAGGGATTTTTTTTTGTTCCTTTTTCGGTTTATAGAATCAGCAGAGACAATGGCGACAGAATCATCGGAAGGAGAAGAGGATGGGAAGCTGACAGTAGGGAACCAAGTGCTAATGGTGGAAGACGACCTCAGAGAAATGGGCAAGAACGCCGCTTGGAGCGTCAGCTCTTGGAAGTCCGGCAACGGCGTGTCGTATCTCCGAGACGACAATCTGGATACTTATTGGCAGTCTGTGCTTCAATCCCCATTGCCATTCCATATCATCCAAACAGAATTGAAATTGTAAACCCAATTTTAATTTGTTCTTTCTTGGTTTGCAGATCGGATGGTGCTCAACCTCATTCGGTCAACATTCAATTCCAGAAGAAAGTGAAGCTCCAAGTATGTGTGAAAAAAGTTCAATGCTTTAGCTCTTTTAAAATTTCAAAAATGGATTCTGATTAATGGGTTTTTGTTTTCCCAAATAAAAATTCTAGCTTGTTGTTCTCTACGTGGATTTCAAGCTTGATGAGAGCTATACGCCATCAAAGATTTCAATCCGTGCTGGGGATGGCTTCCACAACTTGAAGGTAATATGTTACCTATTGCCTTTAGTACTATACTGACTTTGGCTAGAGACCTATTTGGTTAACTTTGGCTATGGTGCTTCAAATGCTTTTAGGACATAAAAACTGTTGAGCTCGATAAGCCCAGGGGTTGGGTTCATATATCATTGTCTGGAAATGATGCAAGGTAAGCAGTGAGAGCATCGTTCATTTTTAATGCATTAGAATCCACCTGCATATTTCTCAGTGTTAGTAATACATTGTTGTGTCACTGCATCTAGGTGCCAGAGTGTGGTGGTATGTAGGCTATTATTGCTAAGAAATTCAAAATTTTGTTAGCTACTCTAGTATGCGAGTGAAAAATCCAACTGGCTCGAGAGAAGTTGGGTTCCATAGCACCTTGCTATTTCATTTTATGATATCATAACTACTGATGAAGCAAAGGCAAACAGGTTGAATGATTGAAATTTCTTTTCCCATTAAATGTCATTCAAAGATATTACAGTGAAGTATCCTTACTGCGATGTGTTTGAGGAATGACAATCATATGCTTAAATGCATGACTGACAAAATAGATTCATATGGGGATGCTCTTTAGTTTCTTGGATTGATTTTCAATTTTTGAAATTTTTTGTGCCGATTTGTTTGGCAGGGAAACTTTTGTTAACACTTTTATGCTGCAAATCTCTGTGTTATCAAATCACCTTAATGGGAGGGACACTCATGTGCGCCAGATCAAAGTTTATGGCCCTAGACCGTGCGTCTCCTTATCTTTTTCTTGCTCTTTGATTGTTGATGATGAAGAATGTTGTGTGATCTTTTTGAAATTGTGCGCTGCAGGAACCCTATTCCACATCAGCCATTTCAGTTTACTTCAAGGGAGTTCATTACCTATGCTTCTATCAGATGATAAATGAGGATCGGAATAGAAAGAGATGGGAAAGGAAGATTGAACCGTGAATTGAAACGGGAAATCCAGTCTAAACACCTATGTAATATTTGTGGCATTATGATGTAATGTTTACTGGTAAAGTGAACATCAGTCGGTACGTTAATGGGAAACTTCTACTTTCAACAGAGCTCTTTAAACAAGCTTCTACTAATGAGATGCTAAAACCCCAACATAAGCAAGAATCCATGTCTTTTTCAAAACGAAGTCTGTGTCACCTAAAGTGCCAAGCATGACTCATCTGCAAATTCTTGTTATCATCATCCTGAACTTCTTCGAGAGCGAATTTACTTTACATACAGATCTGTGCCTTTTTTAACTGTTATCATTTAGAACGAATCTTTTTTTCTTTTTCGATGGGATGGTGATGCTTTTTTTCTTTTTCGATGGGATGGTGATGCAGGAGACCAATATAAGATACAATTGGTGGTGATGCTTTTTTAACTGTGTAAAGTTTAGGTAACAAGAAGTTACCTTACGTTCATTTAAGAATTCACCATGCTATATAGATAGATAACAGTCATTCCACTTCTTAATTCAATTTCAGTTGTACAAGACAAAAATGCGAAAGGAAAAGTCAACTGACTGCATATCTATGATCGTCAGCAGTACATGATCCAAGCATGAAGAACTTTTAAGTAGAACAGTCACCATACATGTGGTTCAAAATATAATGACAAGATTCAGCAATCGATGATCATGTTCTACAATCAAGTTTCATTCACAAGCTGGTTTGGTGTCGAAGGTGCTTAAGAGTTTCATTCACAAGCTGGTTTGGTGTCGAAGGTGCTTAAGCATATTGCGAATGCTTGGAAACAGGACAGCGGGTAGCGGTAATCCATGGTGAAGATGTCTTTTCCAATCTTTCCAAACTGCAGGATCACCTTATCTTGTTGTTCGGCTGAGACATTGTGGGATGAATCGACAGCTGCGACAAGCTGGAAATTTTTAACGGAAGCCACTGTAACACGCCCTCTGAAATTAAGGCACCAGCACTGTAGCTGCTCATGCCACCGAGGAGACTTGTTTTTCAAAACCAGTGGTTCTGCACCCGGGTCTGATACATGTGGTGACTCCAACAGGGGTGAAGAGTTGAGATCTGTGACTGGCTCCTTGTCTTTTAAACTTGGTGAGGGAGAAAATTGTTCATAAACTTGTGGGAACAATGTTGGTGTTGGGGCGGTGCCCCCCTCCTGAATAGAAGAGACAGGAATAGAGTGCATAGCACACTGCATTCTTCTTGGGCCTCTTGTGCGGAGAATATTGAGCTCATAAGAGACGGTGCCAACATTGTAGTTACATGCTGGTACTCTTGGAGATACCTGCTTAGAATTGAACCTTCGAGATGATCGACTATTTTGTTGGGAGGCTGCATCGCATGGAGGCTGACTATCACATGTGGTAAACTTGGTGCCCAAGAAGTTGGACCTGGCAAAACTTTGTCGAATAAGTTTTCAACAAGATAAATAAAGAATAGATGAGAAAAGTATTTGCAAGTATAATAGACACACTTGCCTCAGTTTACCAACATATGTACTGCTAGCTCGAGAAAAATCATCTGCAACCAAAGATATAACGAACTCTGTGCTTGTTGCCCTTCTGATCCTTTTGGCTGCTAACAGTAATTTATCTCTCTCGCCCTCAGCTGTCATTAGATAACAGAAGTTAACACCACATTGCTACTGATAAAACTACATTTCATTGATGTATTCAAGTCATTTCATTAAGTGGCTGACATTTTGAGACTAAATAATGTTGAAAGGAGCAAAATAACAGCTAGATGAGGCCATCCTATGAATTATCACTAATATCCCGATTGTACGAGATATCTCAGTGTTTGGGAAATAACATATTTCCAGAAGTGCTACATTCAGTTCCTCAAATTGCCAATGACATACAATATAATATAACTAACTCAGTTCTTGCACCAATAAACCAACAACAGGGGTACAATGTCTAATAAGAACTACACTTACAAGGCATCAGACCGAAGTACAGATAAAATGTGGAAGTTGCTCTATCCCTTTTGATGAAGCACTGCACTGGAGACTCACGAGGCCCCGGCTACACAAAAGCACACCAAACTAACACTATTACAGCTGAGGCAATCAGTACAAGAAAACACAAACTTTGCACGATGAAGCATAAGGTGATACCTGCTTCAATGAGATGGGAAATGTGAGCCTTCCACATTCTTCAGGAGATTTGACAATCTCCCTCGTAATGTCCCTCCATGACTTGCAGACTGAAGCACAGAAGACAACTGCAGCTCGAGCAGGCCACGAGGTTTCACTTTCTTCTACCCTCTGTATTATGTCCAAAAGCAACTCCGGAGGTAAATTAGCCCACTGACCCTGTTTAATCAAATGAATTGGAGGTTTTGGAGATAGATCAGGAGCAATATGCGACATGGTTCGACTATGCCAAAGCTTCCTTTCACCCACTCTCCTTGATATGCTCCCAATTCCATCTTTCATATCTCTCAGCTCACGAACAATGTGTTTGAACGACATCCTAACAAAGCAATCATAGAAAATCAATATTTCTCGTCAATATTCAAAATCAAATTAATACCATATTGGTATTGTATATATGACTATGAAACCATTATCCTCTGAAGAAACTAGGTTCAAATTCAAAATGTGAACCTAACCATACTCCATAAGTGCATAGAGACGCTAAAAGGGCCTTACTTTAAGCATTAACATGGGTGCGCATTTCAGAAATCTCAAGATAACAACGAATTCCTCTTCAATTCCAAAATTGACGTCTTTTTCAAAGCATATTAAATTTCTCTCATCCATTTCACAATCTCTTGGACCACCACAAACAATATCTATACAGAGCAGCATCAAATGCTGAAATTAAAAATCAATTTTAAAAATAAGAAACTCAACAAATTTTTTATTTATTTTTTTTGCCCATGTCATTTTCAATGAAGGTGACAACCTTCCGGCGATCTGGAAATTAAAAAATAAGAATCAATCGCTCATCACAAATGCGAAACAAGAACCAACCCGATGAACCAGCTCGAAAGCTCGCAGCTTTATCGGCGAGTAATCCAGAAACGGCAGGCAGGGAGAAACTTCTAGAACGTTTCTGGATCGCAAATTGGAGAAGCACGGCCAAACTGGAGGACGACGCCGACCATGCGTTCTCCGACTTGGTCTATTCGAACGCCATAGAGATCACCTTCTCATTGCCGACGCCACCGCCTTCGCCGCCACCACGTCAGCACCGCAGGGCCAAACCAGAGCCTGGATCACAGAGAAGGAGCGAGCGGCCCGGAGTTTCGTTTGGCTCGCTCGAAAACGGATCTCCAGGCGCTCGTTTGCATTTTTCTCCATTTTAATAGTCCCATTAAATTTGTGAGCTGTAATTTCTTGGATTATTTTAATGGTGTGGAATCAGCTGTCCCGTTACTCATTTTAGTGGAGCAACTGATCTCATTACACGTGGTAATGAAATCCCCACTTTATGATTGATATGATTTTGCGGAATTTTTCTTCTTAGATTTATAGAATTTATTCGATTTTTTTGGCAAATTTTTTTGGCTTCAATCAAATCGATTGAAGCTTCTTTTCGAAGAAAAAAAAATCGACTGAAGCTTACTTACTGACTAATTTCGGGTCATAAGGAACAATCATCTAGTATTTCATACGCTTAAACACTTAATTGAAATACAAACTTGTCATATTGTATAGATAAAGTAAAAATATCATTTACCATCTATAAGTCACTTGTAAAGGCACGAATCAAATTCTAACTAATTACTGATGTTTATTGAAGAACTATAGTCCAAAGGCAAACTGGAATTTATGACCGGTTTGTTGATGCATAACCAAACTAACTAAAGATCTTCACTATGAGTGTAAAGAAGATGACAAATTTGTAACGTCGTAACTATCCCCATGGTCCCGTCATGAGATTTGAGAAACATAATACGATTATAGTTATTTTTTCTAAATATTTTGTTTTGAATACTAAAATATTTCAATTTTTTCAACGAACGATCTTATTGTACATGGTACTGCATCTAATCATTTTATTTTATTTTAAGTATGGTTTTATTTTAATAAATATAATTTTATTTAAATATTTAATACTTATCCATTTTAGGTCTAAATAGGAAACTTATATTTGTGTGCATGTATCCATCAATGTTGTTGTTAATGTTCTATATTATCCAATTGTCTGCTCCATATGCCTCCATGGGTATAGCCTAGACCTTATCTCCTTTATATATAAGTTGATTAACCCCCGGCCCTCCGGGCGCGCCCCCGCCCGGGCGGGGCGGGCCCCCGCCCCCCCCCCCCCCGGCGCCCGGGGGCTCGGGGGGGGCCGGCTTCGCCCGGGTTTTTTGTTTTTGTGTGTTTGGCTTTTTTTGTTTTTTTTTTTTTGTTTTCTCTTTTTTTTTTTTGTTTTCTCCTTTTGGTCTTTTGGGCCTGTTGGGTGGTTTTTTGTTTTTGACCCCCCTCTCCCGTTTTTATTGCCTTTTTTGTTGTTTGGGCGGGTTTGTGGTTGGGGTTTGCGGGGGGGTTTCCCTTTTTTTTGTTTTTTGTTGGGGTTTTTTATTTTGGGGTGGGTTGTTTGGGGGGTGGTTTCTTCCCTTGATTAATTAGCTCTTTAGGCTTCTTTAGGTGTTGTCTATTTTTTTTATATAAAAAAGGCTTCTTTAGGTGGCTAAGAGAGACCTATATATATATATATATATATATATATATAGAGAGAAAAAGAGAGATATATATATATATATATAGAGAGAGAGAGAGAGAGAGAGAGAATGTATATGTCATCAGCATAAGAACAAAAACAAGAAAGTAATAGCTTTTTGATTTGATTTGAAAAGCTTGTGATCGATAGTGAGTTTCATTTGGAGGTAAGCAAACTTTCTAATGGGACTGACCTCGGACATTGGAAGGCAAACAATAATAGTAGGCAAGGTTTAGCTCGATATGCTTGGAAATATCCCACAAGTTAAATGAATCCGTTTGATCTAGAGATCTAAAAATTACAAACTTTCCTGATCCGAGCTTTTGAAGGAAATTGCAAATGTATGTACGTAACTTATTACATAAATTAGAATATATAATATCTTTCGTGAAATAAATTTTGTTGTTGATTTAAAAAAAAAAACTTTAACCGATGAGAAAGTGTGGATTTGCTTGTTGTTATCTTATGCTTATTATGTTTTTAACTTTAAATTCTTAGGGTTTGGTTGCAAGAGAGTTTCGTAACTATTTTGAAGTTATTAATTTCAAGCACATCTTCAGAGAAGCTAACTTTGCAGCCGACCGTTTGGCGAACATGGTTCATAAGATTTCTTCAAGCTACTCTTGGACACGAAATTTACCTCACCCAGTATCTAATGTTATTTACTTTGATAAATTGAACTTGGGGTGCCTTAGGGACTCCTCTCTTTAGGTTGTTCTTTTGTTTCCTTATAAAAAAAAACTATTTTTCCTTAGAAAACAAAACCTTTGGATTTAGAATTATGAAAAAAATACATTAACATACACTAGCTCATATTAGCAATTCGATCCATTATCAATGCATTATTCGAACTTTAGAATCAATCATTATCACCCTAGTCTCCCTATATATTGTTGGATCATTTCACTCATCCCCTCCAATTTTATTTCCATTTCTAGTCATGGAAATGAACATGAAAGTCATACCTACACAAACCCTAGCTTGGATGAGAATGTCAACTAACTGAATTAAGATATCAACAAAGCTAGTACGTGCACGTTTGTTTGTCCCAACAAAGAAATATCAAACACGTACAGATATTTTTGGTAAGTTACAACTGTTGCATGGGCTGGTGAGTTGATGAAAGTGGAGCCCTAATGCGTACGACGTCCCACTAAATATAATGCAACCATGTTATTTGTCTCGTCAATTATTATTGTTATATTATTAGGGACCAGAGGAGTCATATTATATATCAGATCGACCAGTAGTCTGTTATTTTGTTCCAGCTGATTGCCAGCTGATGATCGTCATCGTGCTCCCATTTCCATCGCTATACTGTTTATGAACCCAGCTTTGCCAAATCATCAACGATTTTCTTCCACAAATTTCAAATTATTCAGTTTGTTCATATATTTAGAGAAGCCAATTTTACTGCTGATGCTCTCGCAAACCTTGATCATGACCCTACTTCCGGTAGGACCTGGGATAGATGCCTGCCTGCCTACCTCGGTGATTTCGGCTCTCCAGTTTAATTCCTCTAATTTGGGTTGCCCCGGTGGCTTCCGTTTGTAATTTGGTTTTTCTTATAAAAAAAAAACTTCTCGCAGGTCATGCATTGATGTTTATGTTTCTACATATCTGGCAGAAGATCGATATGGGGAAGTGTATACAGATACAGTTACCAGTCAGCATGTGATATATATTAGACTTATATTGACAATTATATATACTAGACTACGTACAAAAGATTAAACCGAGGATGAATGTTGGTTAACTAATAATGTATATCAAATTAGTTAACACGATTCACTAAAAACAATTTTTTTAATTAGCCCAAGTGAGATAAAAATATATATTTTAATTTGTGTATATATAGTATTGAACATTTCTATATATGTCATTATCAATCAAATTATGCCATGATGACTTCCGAGGTTCTGTCTCCCCCTCTTCCCTAGCTATATATATATGTTGTACATGTTTGTTTTGTACGTACCTTGATTAAGGATCGATCATGTGTTTCCTTCGGCCTCAATCTGATCTCTTTTGATAGAGTACTATGCAATTATGCAACCACTAAATCTTAATAAAAACTTAATTAAACTGTTTAAAAATGAGTTGTAATTAAATTTGTATACATCGCGCTAGCTAACATTTTCTCGTCTATATATATGGTCATATATAGGATGAATATAATTACCGAACTTCAAAAACTTAAATTATTATTAAAGGAATCAATATCATATATTTGGATCGGAGTAGGTTTGTAGCTAAAATGAGAAGAATTAATTAAACTATTTGTGTACAGCATTGTGTTGCTATATATATATATACTTAATCCTAATATGGCTTATAAATTATAAATCCCTCAGGTTCCCATGCACCAAAAATAGTCAACTTGAGGTTCTTGCTACTGTGACACTTGTTTTAGTATAATCCACTATCAAATAACAACTGATCTTCAAAAACTTAAATTGTTGTAAAATGAATACGGTAATATTGCTTCTCACGTTTAATCGATCATGAAAAAAAATAATGATGTATACGTACCAAGTGATCGATCGAACTATTACCAGCACAAGTTTGTAAGTACTTTGATAAAAAAAAAAGTTTGTAAGTCGAAATGATCGAGATCAAAACATACATTTGAACTTTTTGATGGCATATATTCACATGCATTTACGTACGGCTTATATATGCCAAGCTTATATTCACATTTCGAGTTTTTTTTAAACTATATTCATATATATATATATATATATGTATTATATATATAAATCTTTGTAGTCTCAATCTTCAGCATAAAGCTAGCTTCTTGCTGAAGTACTGTACATAGCAGATAGTTTTATATGATGGACATCGATCAACCTTCTTTGTAGGAAAGCTGTACACATGCAGAATTCACGAGTGTTTTTCATATCTGTTTATGAAAGAATAAAGGTGGCAAATCAGAGAGAGAGAGATGAAGTGTCATAAAATAAGGGTGTATATAACTATATATATGTATATATATTAATTTCTGCATTTGTTCCTTTTACTTAATCCGTACGTTGGCTAGAAGCAACAGGAAATCTCTTTTGGAAGTAGCTTAATGAAACCAGACCCCAAATAAGCCAAAACGAAAACAACCATAAATGCCAGGAGGAAATCTTACAAGTAAGTCTTTCTGAATCAGAAAAACATATTTGATATAAAAAATATATATATATATATAAATAGTTAACAACTTAAGTAAGCTTTTGGAGAATGACATTTGACCCAGAAGTAGTAAAGCATTTCGATTGCATAGTTGGCACATAGTTTGCAACCATAACTTAATTTCCATTGTATATATCATCTTGATTCTCAAATCTATTCCTTTACCTTAAAGCTAAAGCTTAGCAGAGCTAGCTTAGCTCTGCATTTGGAGCTTGGTTAATTTCCATATATATCATATATGTGCCTTTCAAATATATCCTTTATGCATTTTAAAATCTGGGGTACGTTTCTGAAAACCTCTCCTTGGGTTTATAGCAATCCCAGCCTTTAAGTCAGTCAAAGGCAATGTGAGTCCCTATCAGTATTTTGCTTGCAAGGATTCATGTACAACCCCTTCACAATTTCTACCTAATGAGCCACAACCCCCTTTAACAAACTAATTAATAGAAATGTTCATATAAATATTTGACATCTTTGGCTAGCATCATCACATAAACACATTACAGTTGAAGTTGTTCATAGCCAGAGAAAATGGCTAGCACTAGCAGCTGGAACAGGATCTTTTGTGGGTTGGGCGCCTTTGTTTTCTTTGGGTTGTTTCTTGGTTCATTCACTTCTCCAGCAGAAGCTGCCATAAAGAAATACCAGTTTGATGTGAGTAATTGCTCCAATGCATATTAACATCATTTACATGCACTCATAGCCTTCTAAACAACAAATGAAAAAGAAAAGGATCAGAAATATTTGGTTCTCGACCATATACATGCATATGTACCAATCCTTTGTGTTTTGACAGATACAAGTGAAGAATGTGAGCAGATTGTGCCATGCAAAACCCATTGTCACAGTAAACGGGAGGTTTCCGGGGCCAACTATCTATGTCAGGGAAGGAGATAGAGTTCTTGTCAATGTTACAAACCATGCTCAGTACAACATGTCGATTCACTGGTAAAGATTAAATGTTCTTTTAATTTGTTAGACATTTTGACATGTTATGTTCTTAGCCAGCCGGTAAAAATCTAACATCTTATGTCTCATTAATTGCTATTGGCTTATAATATTCTCACAGGCATGGATTGAAGCAGTATCGAAATGGTTGGGCAGATGGACCGGCATATGTGACACAATGTCCAATCCAGACCGGAAATAGCTACACCTATGGCTTTAACGTAACAGGCCAAAGAGGAACTCTGTGGTGGCATGCACATATTCTTTGGCTAAGGGCTACTGTCTATGGCGCAATTGTCATCATGCCTAAACAAGGCACCCCATTTCCTTTTCCACAGCCTTACAGGGAAGCCGAAATTATACTAGGAGAATGGTGGAACGTGGATGTCGAACAGGTTGTCAAGCAAGGAAACAATATGGGCTTGCCACCAAATTCCTCAGATGCACACACCATCAATGGGAAGCCAGGGCCATTGTTTCCATGCTCCGAGAAACGTAAGCAAGCTCTAGCTTTAGTCCCAGTCTCTTTTTCATTTGGCCATTTTTGGGTTAACCTACCGTGCAAAGTTCTAAGTTGACCATATTGTTCTATTTTCCTTGGTTGTTCAGATACATTTGCAATGGAGGTTGAGCAAGGGAAGACATACCTCCTGAGAATCATCAATGCCGCCCTCAATGACGAACTTTTCTTTGGCATTGCCGGTCACAACTTGACAGTGGTGGAGGTTGATGCAGTCTACACAAAACCATTCACTACTCAAGCCATACTAATCGCACCAGGCCAGACCACAAACGTTCTGGTCCAAGCCAACCAAGTCCCAAACAGGTACTTCATGTCTGCTAGGCCTTTCATGGATGCTCCACTTCAAATAGACAATAAGACCGCCGCGGCCATACTTCAATACAGAGGAGTCCCCAACTCTGTTCTACCTATCCTTCCCCAACTTCCTTCCCCTAACGACACCGCCTTTGCTTTAGGCTACAACAAGAAACTCAAAAGCTTAAACACTCCAAAGTTTCCAGCAAATGTACCTCTCAAAGTCGACAGAAACCTCTTCTACACCATCGGTTTTGGAAAAGAATCTTGCCCAAGTTGCCTCAATGGAACAAGATTTGTTGCTTCCTTGAACAATATCTCGTTCGAAATGCCCCAGGTTGCGCTTTTGCAAGCTCATTATTTCAACATCAAAGGGGTGTTTAAGACTAACTTCCCTGATAAGCCGCCAACTCCTTTCAACTATACCGGTGCACCACTCACAGCCAATCTGGGGACTTCAACAGGCACCAGACTGAGCAAGATTGCATTCAACTCTACAGTTGAGTTGGTTTTGCAGGACACCAATCTTCTAACAGTGGAGTCACATCCATTCCATCTTCATGGATACAACTTCTTTGTTGTTGGAACTGGGATTGGGAATTTCGATCCCGCCAAGGACCCGGCTAAGTACAACTTGGTTGATCCTGTTGAGAGAAATACAGTTGGAGTTCCAACCGGTGGTTGGACCGCCATTCGTTTCAGAGCTGATAATCCAGGTATGAGGAACCAGACTACCACATTTATGATCATATTGACAACTACATTGTTTAAGTAAGGCCAGATTATTGATCAGACTTATAATATAAGCTTTTTTCTTGTTTGAATGTCTAGGCGTTTGGTTCATGCACTGTCATTTGGAGCTTCATACCGGATGGGGATTGAAAACAGCATTCGTTGTGGAAGATGGCCCGGGTTCAGATCAATCTGTTCTTCCTCCACCTAAGGATCTTCCGGCATGCTGATGACTCATGAACCAGGTTCATATCAATCTGGTTTACTTTGGAGTAACAAGTACTTGCACCTCTTGCAAAAGTTGCAGAAGGTTGGAAGGTTTCTCGAGGATACAAGCAATTACTAAAGCAAAAGCAAAAGTCAATTTGTGTGAGATTCAAATGTAACAAATACATCAAGCCTACTATGAAATAATTTTCTTCTTGCATCTATATTTCTCCTTGTACCTGGTGAATTCTTCAGCCATAATATACACTTACAACAGACAAAATACAATTACTGAAAATCAGCAAGATCAAAGTTAAGAAAAATACATTCACAATCCACCATGACAAAAGAAAAAAAGATACAATGTAATCTCTACATTAGTCTGCGTAGTGGAAACCATTCCCTCTACAATCCTTGCAAATGATTTGAAATGTGAAACAGAGCAGCACCAATATTTTTGTTTCTTTCTCTTGGCTGGAGTATTCATATTCTGATGGATGAATGGTAATAAAGTTCAGAATAACTTGTAATTATATAGGAGCATAAAAGCCATCGAAGAGAAAGTGTAGCCGAACCACAGAAATGATGCAATTACATTCATTCTGTCATGTTCATCATTCGGCAATTAAAAGAAGATTATGATCAAACCCTGACACAGTTTGTAAAACTTCACAACCCTCTACAGAGTCCAGCAAAATTGGTTCAGGTTCATCGCAGGAGCTTCCTAACCCAAGCCTTCCATTCTTACCACAACCCCAAATCCACACTTCTCTCTTAGACGTTAGAGCAATGGAATGCACACGACCTCCTGCTACTGATACAGGAATTTTCCCTTCCAATCCTTCAACTCCCAATGGAATATTTTCTGGCCCACCCCTGCCGAGCTGAGAGGTCTGATTCCAACCCCATGTAATAATACCTGCGGCTCCTCCTATAACATCTGATGAAGGAACCTGGCAAATTGCCAAAGAATGGCCAAGCCCGGCTGCTATAGACATTGGACGGAAGCTTAAGTCTACAGGGAACAATCCTATATCTTGGTTTTCTCTTCCTAACTGACCATATATGTTGCTCCCACAGCTTAGTAGTGTTCCATCACCTGAAACAACTGTACAATTAGAACAAACATGCACGAGCAAATATCTATATCTGCATAAGCATATAAATGTAAACAACACTACCTACCACAAAGAATCAATGAATGATCAAGACCACATGCAATGTCTACAACTTCAATACAATTTAGTTCCCTCACTAAACTAGGTTCCCAAACTATTGGCATGTTATTCTCCTTGGCCATTCCTTCTAAAACCAGCTTCTCAGCAGCTTCCAAAGATGAACTTGACAGTTCTTGATTATTCGAAGCCACTTCCAGTGGAGACGTCTCCAAAGATTCTGTAATACTTCCTAACCTACCGTCAGCAAAATAACCCCAACCAAACAACTTTCCATCCTCAGTCAATGCAAGAGCATGCCCCCAACCAAGTGCAACCTGCCAAAGAACATTTGTGCTCCAAAAACTTCCATCTTATGAAGTAAACAACATTCAAGAATCCTAGACAAAGCTCATGCAATTTATTTCCATTTCTGGCCAATTGGGCGTCAGTTGTTGCATCATAGTGTATAATTCGGTATTCCTAGTTTCCTACCTTAAGCATAAGAGCGCACCTTAGTTATTTTCTCTCCAGCCAGTGCTTCAACTCTGGAAGGCACCACAGCCTCCATGACTCGCTCTCCAAGACCAAGCTGGCCACGCTTCGACTTTCCCCAAACCCACAAAGAACCATCATCTCCAATGGCCGCAGAAATGACACCAGATGCAAATGCAGAACAAACATTTACTTGATCCAATCCTGTTACTCTCTTTGGTTCATTCCATGAATCTCTGCAAACAACAAAAGCTTAATAGGCAGTAACTTACCAGTTTATAATTCATACAAAGGCTGACAGTAACTTATCAGTTTAGTCATAGGAAAATTCTCAAAGTAAGATCGTTCATTAGTGAATAACCATCAACAACTCCATCACAAAGAGGTTTTTCATGACAAATCCAAAAAAGAAAAAAGTGCATGCTTTTGATTAATCTTGCCCATATATACAAATTACATTATTGACTTTGACTCTAAAAAATTACTAAATTACCATAATTAATACTTTTACTAAAGTACCATAATTATTTTCAAACTCAAAGTCAATTTCTCAAAAACCACAAATGTGCTTCAACACAATGCACAAGTAAAACATATGAAATGGTTAAAAGGGTCAATTTCCGCTACTTGTTAGAGCTCAAAGAAGTTATAAAGTTGAAATCTTTACCTCGGAGAAGGTAGTCCACGGCCGAGCTGGGCCTCGAGGTCTCGGCCCCAAGCCCAAAGCTGGCCCTGGGAAGTGACGGCGAGAGAGTGGTAGTGCCCGGCGGTGACGCTGGTGATATCAGGAGGCAGAGAAGGGACTCGAGTGGGCTCGTAGGCGTCCACACCCAGGCCCATTAAGGAAATGGGCAATCCAAGAGCGCCATGGTTGCCATCCCCAAAGCTCATCACTACGCCGGTGGTTGTGCTGCTCATGCATCTTTGTAACCTTTGGAATATCGCCTTCACTGCACGCCGGTTCTTCACCAGCGATCCCAGTCCTGGCATCGCTTACAAAAATAATATTTCAAATTCCGAAAATTGATGCATTCTATTTGATTCAGAAATTCTGTAGACGGAGTTGGGGTAACAGTCTGACACCTTGTCCTTGATCAACATGTTCACTCGGGTCATTGATATGGGTTGGGTCCGACAGTCAAACAGTCCGACCCAATTATGATTTCCTCAAAAATTATGTACAAGGAAAGTCATGTTTATATATATATATATATATATTTTTTAAATTTAATAAAATTGAATTACACAAAAACAGTTCTTTTCTAGGGTCGTGTCCCTCAGTCCCTGTGCTATGGTTTTGTATCGTCTTCAGCTAATGAACAGTTCTTATTTAACATTGTCTTGAATGTTGTTATTCTGCTAAAAGAAAAGAATTATAAAACTTGACTACTTAAACATGCTATGCAGCTATTGGAACATGGAAAAAGAAACAGAAGGCACAAAGTTAGCACACTTTTCTTCCTCTTATTTTTACAGGCAGTAAAAGTTACAGAGAATAATGGTTCTGACTTTTGTTTGACGTAAACTTATATCTCTAAATAAAATTAAAAAAACAATGAACCAAAAAACACAAGAAGCTAGGAAAAGGCACAAAGGGTACAAGCCTGGCCCATATGTGCAGAGGCCCAATTAGCGGAGGGTTCTGATTTGGGTGATTGATCCATGGTTCGCGATTGGCTGGTTGGCGAGATTTGTCCCACTGACTGTAACCGGCAACGGTGGGCGCGTCCTTCGCAAATGCTGTTGCCGCGCGCGAAAGCTACGCATAAATCCATTAGCAACGTGCTGGTAATGAGCCAGACATATATTTCTGACTAGGCGGAGACAGTGGCCTATGAAATAGAAGATGTAAATCATGAAGGGCACGTGGTTCCAAGTCTTCGGAAGCAATAGAGAAACCAGTGAAGCCACCGAGAGCGAAGCAGTTAACTTGATAGCCATGCGAAGCTTTGGAACGTGAGTTGGGAAGTAGTTTTGGGCAGCCCCAATGGCGAAGCAACAGAAGGCAAGTAAGCTGAGCATGGCGACCATGAACTTGGTTTGGTGGGTTTCAAATGGAGAAGATATTGATGGTGTTCCGGCAGCTGTGAATTTGATCTGGATGAAGTTAAGAAGTATGGGCACCATGAAAGTGAATACGGCGAAGGTGGAAGGGGCTGCTTGTCTTGCTAAATCTACTAGAACAATGTTGAAGATCATGACAATGTTATCACGTTCGTGTGGAAAGACCAAGTACTGTTGCCATTGATAGCGAAAATTGGCCATGGTAATTTTGGTGTTTCGGCGAAAGGATTTTTGGAAAAGGGTGTATGAGAACAAAGAGAGCAGCAAGAGGAGGAGAAAAAAAAAACAAATAGGCTTTCCTCACTTTCTGGAGTTTGGGACGAATAAGAGAAGGGGCATATTGGGTTTTAGGATTTATGTGATTTACCGGGGGTTTTGTTGGACCTTTAATTCCCTGTATACAATTGCATGAGGAGGGTTTGAATGAATTGCTCACAGCTTTGAACTGTTATGAAGGAGAAGAGTTCATACGGTTCAAAAATGAGAAAGGATTGTGAAATATTTGAGGAGGCCAGGGAGATGAGATTTGAGAAGACGAAGTGAGAATTCGACTGCGTTTTATAGAATAGATGGGTTGAGGAAATGACGGGCGGCAGTGTCGTCTATTGTCGTTTAATACAGTCAATATGACACGGTTTTATGACAAGCAATATGACACGGTTTTGTTTTGAGGAAGAAGACAGAGACGACATTGACGGTTTGAGGAAAGAAGACAGAAACGACAGTGACGGGTTCGAATATAGTGATCTAAAGTGGAATCTCTTTTTCTCACATAAGATCCACTTAAGAACCCAGTTTATAGAGTTCTTAAGCATATATACTCACAAACTCTCGGTATAATTAATAATAAACCATTGATTTATAAAGGGAATTGTTATTAACACACCCTTGTGTGTTAATAACACACCCCTTATCTCTATCTCTCTCTAGAATGTGTGTATTAAAGGAAGAGAGAGATAGAAATAAGGGGTGTGTTAATAACAACTCCCTTTATAAATTATGTTTTATTGTATCACTTTCTTGATCTTGATGTGAGATCTTCAATCTTCAACACACCCCTAGCCCCCTCACATAGTCACATGTAACCTAAATACTAAGTCTGCAATTCGTTTATTGGGGCCAACACATTTTTTTTAAGGTCCGGTGATTCGTTCAATATCTTTAAGTTGGAACTAATGTATTTTTTCAAAAGTCGAACTTAAGAAAGTAAGTTCGAACCTAGTAATTAGCTTTTTAGCAAAAAAAAATGTTAATTGGTTAATGAATATTATAAAATTACATATCCAAAATAAAACTAAAAAGAGCCACCTAGCATTTGGTCTCCCTCCTACGTATAAAAGCTTATAAATAGATATGTATGATATAAGCATAATTTACTATATACTATTTGTTGCTTTGGCTTTTCACTGTTCATTGCACTGTTCACTTGAACAGTGTACTTCCGAGTTTTGCCCTCATTTTGATGTTGTGTAATTTCATCTATGCCCCCTGTTTTTGTGAAATTATGCATAGTATTTTAATATAGTTTTTTTTTTGTCAAGATAATATAGCAATTTCAACAATAGTTTTTCATGTTGAAGTAAAATCACAGATCCTATATTAAATTTTCATTTGCTCATTCAAAATGGCTACAATAGCCGGATAGATGAAATAAATACCATATAAATAATAAAATTCAGTCTTCCTTTCTTCTTTCTTTTTCCTTCTTCTTTTTTATTGCTACTAATTAATGTAATCTTAGCTTATCTCATTAATGAATATATGTTTTGTATATTTATTTGCAGTTTGCTACCTTGGAAGAAATTATGTGGTAGCAAACTCTTTTAGTTGATCATATTATAGAGAAGTGCATGTATTTGGACAAATTGTGTTACTGGAAGAAAAAAAACTTTAATTTGAGAACTTTTTTTATGAGGTGAGTAAGTGAGTTGTTTTGTCAGTTATTTAATTAGCTCCAGATTTTTAATCTACTTTCAATGAAATAACAAGTATACAAGATTTGTCTACCACTTTATTTTCACTTTACAATTTGATTCGCCCTTATGCATAAATAGTATCATTTATTAACTTGAAGCAATAAATTATATCGTTTTCATATGACAGCAAATGTTGCGTTCTCTAATCCAAATTTTAGAAGAATGTCTCAATTTTTTGTTGAAGATAGGGTTTCATAAATGCTGACATCTCACAAAGCCAATTCATTGTCTCAATTTTTATCATAAGGAAGAAAATTATATATGTAAAATATCAGTTATTTTTATCATCTCACTAATTCAACACGTAATACCGTAGCAAAGTGCATACTAATTTTCTAGTAATAACTAATAAATGCCTATCAAGCTTTAATGACAAGGCAGACAAGATGCGCTAATGGCTGGATCTGAGGTGAGCCGGAATCCAGTCACCTCAAACCGGACAAATTTGTCACGAAAAATGAGCCCAAATTTTCTTTTAATTTAGTGTATAAATATAATTAAATGTAACTAATTATCATGATACAAATCTCAAATCCGGGCCTCGCTGCACTTGAATTATCATGAGCTCTACGAGCTACTTAATAGCTTTATGAGCTGTATATTATTTAGTTCAAATTTGAGTAGTTTTCCTATCAAAAGCTTAAAACTGAGTTCAAATGGTTTCATTTACTAACTGAGCTCCAATGAGCCAAATGAAACAAGGTTATCATGAAGTGTAATAGTGTATCGAGTCATCACGTGCTATGTGAAAGATTGCCGACTCCTTAGAAAGTTAGAATAGGCTAACGGGTCAATCCAAGTCCGGTTAGGAAGGAAGCAACTCAATCGGTGATGTTGGGCCAAAACTAAAAAATTAAAGATCCGACGGGTCCAACCCATTGAGAAGATTGCTGGGTGCATATTAGAGCCACTCAAAAGAATATCCAAATTTGTTTCCTTTTTGGATACTTTGGGCTTGGCGGGTTGTGGCACCCATTGTGTCTACTTAGCACTGGTCAAGATATAAATGGAGTGGATTCAATAGAATCAGAGTCGCACAATCGAAGAAAATGGCGATGGCTTCTATGCACATTTCACTCCCTACCCTGACTCCTCCAAACCTTCGCCGAGTCAATCGGTGAGTTAATTTTCTCTCATTGCACCCACTAATTCATCAACCACATTTCTAAAATTCACAGACCACCTTGAATCAGGTGTTGTCTGCAAGCACCAAAACGGTCGTCGTCTGTTGTGGCTATGGCAAGTTCATACAAAGAGATTGCTACTTCTGGAGTCAAAGTTACAGAAGGAGAAGGAAAATTACCCAAGGTCGTTTTGACTGGTTCCAATGGCAGGTACATTGTGCACTGATATGATTGTGGGTTTGAGCTATGCAGATGAAAAAGTTGACTTTGTGATTCTAATGGGCTATTGAGTTCAATTGGTTGCAGTGAGGCAGATGTGTATCTATTCGGTGGTTGCGTTACGTCGTGGAAAGTCCCAAATGGGAAAGACCTCCTTTTTGTTCGACCCGACGCTGTGTTTAATGGGAAGAAACCGATCAGGTTGTTTTGAAATGTGTGTGCAATTTTTTTCTTCTTCTTGATTTTCAATGTTTAGAAATTATTTGGGTTCGTTTCTGTTTGAAGTTTGAGTCTTTAGAGGTGATGAGCTTTCTTATTGGGTTTAGGCCACCTATAACAATTTGAAATGATCATTCACAACCCTCATTTGGGTTAGTTATGCTTATAAATATGGGGAATTTATGGCGTATGTTTGAAAAAGATGAAATTCTTGTGCTTTATCATTTAGTTTAAAGAGCAGAGCACATGTTTTGGATGAACAAGAGCATGTGATCTTTGAATATAATTGTTGCCTCAAAGATTGGGATTTTCGTCAGATACTGACTATATCTCTCTTCGGATAGTGGAGGAGTTCCACATTGTTTCCCACAGTTTGGACCCGGCCCGATGCAGCAGGTACAATCCACTCTATTTTTGTTCCTACACCCATCATTACTCTTAAACAAAATAATTAACTTTTGAAGGAAAAAAGAAATAAAAATAGAAAAAGATGATGTTATGGAGGTGCTAATAGGTAGGTGTAGTTTGCAATTCAGTAATGCAGCAATAGCACCAGTTTGATGTGCCATCAACATTTACTTTAGTGTAAGCTTGAGATAAGATATTGGAGGAAATTAAACCCACCTTGCAGCAGACATTCTGCATATTGGGTTTAATTTCCTCCAATTCTCACCTACAATTTTACACTCTGATTTCATTGAATTCTTCTTGTAATTTTCATCAGGAAACTTGAACTAAACTGCGGCAGAAGCTGGAGGTGAGATATTGGAAGAAATTAAACCCAATACTAAACACAATATGTTAATGGGACGGGGATTAATTTCCTCCAATTCTCACTTACAGCTTCTGCATTATATCTTCCTTGGTACTTAGACCTTCAGTTCTCATTTTTAATGAGTGAACAAGAACCCCCTGGTTTTTATAGCCAGATAGAAAACAGGTCATGTGAGAGGCATGCAAGACTTCCTCTAGATAGTTTAAGTGCATGTGATCTGTGCAGCCTACAGGGGTCAAAATGGTGTGAAGGTTGTACGGAATTGTTGGTTGGTTGACTGGAACCAACTAAGAAGACTATATTTGTGTTGAGTCAAAACTCAAAAGCACCTCTCTTATTTGTTATTTAGCTTTCCAAAAAAAAAAGATCCTTGTCCTGCCACTATGGATTCCCTTCTTGATGTGCATAGTTCTGTTTTGTGATATTTTTCTGAGATTTTGAGATGTTTGTTCAATTATAGCATGGATTCGCAAGAAATCTGGACTGGTCCATCATTGATTCTGAAAATGTGCAAGGAGATCCTATCTTAACTTTGGAACTGAAAGATGGTCCTTACAGTCGTGCCATGTGGGATTTCAGCTTTCAAGCTTTGTACAAGGTCAGTTCACATATTCCTATATGAATTGATGCTTGTCTAGTTCAACTGGTAATTCATTTCGACCTTTGTGTCTGCATGCGTAGATAGTATCGCATTCTGCACAATGTAGATTGGAAGACGAAACTTCTAACTTCTAAGGTGTCCCCACTGGTTGCAGATCACTTTGAAAACAAAGAGCCTTTCTACTGAACTTGTTATTAAAAATACAGACAACAAGGCATTTTCATTCAGTACCGCGTTGCATACATACTTCCGGGTAAGTATAATCATTTTATGTTCAGAATTCAGTTTTTATTCTGGCATAACCAATTAAGCAGGGCCGAGGAATCATTTGTGGTGAAAATGATTATTGTTAAGCAGACGCAGAACTAAAGATTGCATTAAATTTGCTTGGAGAAAAATAATGAAAATCATATTAGTCTTTGTGATTTATATGCAGGCTTCTGCACAAGGGGCATCAGTGAAAGGTTTGAAAGGCCGCAAAACACTAAATAAAGATCCTGATCCTAAGCATCCACTGGAGGGCAAGGAAGAAAGGTTTGTATCATTTGATGGCATGCTTCTATCACAGGACAAAAGTGAAATGAATTCAACATTTGCCTTTTGTTTTCGTTTATTGGCTGACTAAATTAAGGTCAATAGGGCAGTAAATAAAACTCTTATCCTAACTTATACATTTTTCAGAATAATCTTTACGAATCCTTTATCACAAGTGATTCTTATCTTAATTACACAGGGATGCGGTCACTTTTCCTGGATTTGTGGATTGTGTATACCTGGATGCTCCTAATGAGTTGCATCTCGATAATGGATTAGGTGATATAATATCTATCAAGAACACAAAGTAAGTGAATCTTAGTTGATTCTCATTTGTTTGGCAAGATTATTACCATGTCTTGGTTTCACATGCTTCACTCCACTATCCTTTTTTCCCCATGTAGTTGGTCGGACGCTGTTTTATGGAACCCATATCTGACAATGGAAGCGTGCTACAAGGATTTTGTTTGTGTGGAAAATGCACAGGTAATAAACCTCCCTGTGGGGACTATTTGAACTTGATCGCACAATGAGTTTGTCCAATGTGGAATTGCTATAGCAATCCGTGCAGTAGACTCATCATCAAATAGCTAGACTGATTCTGTTTTGTGCCAAGCACTTGAGCTTGTCCCATAACTTGCTTATTGAACAATCTAGATATTCTTCATCGTTCATACTGAACTATATACCAACGCTACCTCACATCTCTCCCTCGTGTTCATTTCAGATCGGAAACGTCCAACTAGAGCCCGGTAACACTTGGACCGCTACACAACATCTTAGCATCAACTGAAGAGTGGCTGATTACTGTTCTTCAATTTTGTAGAAATAAATTATCTTATACCTCTATCTTTTTACTCTGTAATTTCTTGTTGTAAAAAGCTTTGAACCTACGGGATAAGTAAAACTTACTTTACTTGAGCTTTCAACTGAAGAGTGGGTCACTACTGTTCAATAATGTGTGATCCTGTATATGCTTTATTTCTGTGTATAATATTTCCTTTTCAATCACTGACAGATTTCAATTATATAACCAATTTTCTCTATGGTCTAGTTAGAAAGTTCTCATAAAACCATGTGAATATTATGAGAGTAAAAGTGATTTTCTTACCAAATTTTACCAGGAGTTAAAGCTGAACAACAATAGGAGGCAGAAAAGGTACTAATGGAAACAAATTGAATTAGCTTTAGAGAATATCAACTCACTAGAACATAATTTTAACTACTATCAATAAAATCTAGTTCATTAACATTTACTGTTTCAGTCCAAAAAAAAAACATTTACTGTTGATTAACAGAACATCAAAAAGCATCAAGAGAAGTAAGTACTCTTCTCCACCTTAATGAAAACTGAAAACAAAAAACCCATATCTAACAAGCCAATAGGCAACAGTGCAGTAGCTAAGCCACTCTATGAGCACAGAAAGCTCAGTTAAAACATGTATTCACAGACCTATTCCCAATAAAATAATCAAAACCCCTGTGCTATTCAAGAAGCCAGCATTGAAATGAAGCACACCAGAAATATAATCAGCACCACAGCACAAAGCCAAAACACCCATCTGTTATTCTTCTTCTTCATCTGCTTAGCATAGTGAAGACTATTAGTGCCACCACTGATGTAATTTCCCCCAATGGCCACATTCTCTTCAATATTGTCAATCTCTTCACCTTGTGCCTCAACCAGCACAGCCATGTCAAGAAACACCTGATGCAGCTTAGTCAAGCTTCTCTGAATATCCATCACCGCCTCATGCCTGACTTTGTTCCCCACATCCAACTCCGTCTTCCCCTCGAAAATTTCGACTCTCCCACTCCCCGAAATCATCTTTTCGAGCTCCTCCTCAGTCGGCATTTCCCCCACTGCACTGTAGTACCTCCTCTTGAGATCTTCCTTGTGATCGGAAACAATCTTTTCCCTCAAAGACTTAAAATCACACATCAAATCCCTTAACTTGACTCGCAAGCCACCCGTAATAGACATCCTAGTCCTGTCCACAGTGCTCCCTTCCCTAAAATCCTCAGACATTTTTCTACTAATCACATTGGACTGATCAAGCGCTTCAAGCCTTGCTTTAACAACCCGGGCTTTTCGAAGCACTGCAGCCATATCAGACTCCATTCTGTCCCTTAGTCCTCTGAGAATCTTGGAACTGTGAGTGGATTTGGCCTCTTCGTTCAGGCTTTGAAGGTCGTACAAGAGATGGGTTATCTCTTCCATATCGGCCTTGATTGCTGAGACTTCATGAAAGAACTGAGAGAGGTTTTCTTGGCCTGAGGGATTGAGGTGTCCTCCTAGGCCAGCTTCAACGTCAAGTTCAGCTTCCAGGTCCTTCTGGGCCTGTTTCTTCAGGTCCACATAATTTAAGAACGATTTCGTCATCAAATCATTCATCTTTGCAAGAATTTGCAAAAACCCACCTGCAAAAATATTGGAGAAGATTAAAATTTGCAGAGAATTGAGATTACCCAGTAAAAATTAGAGACAGAATCACCGAGTATTACCCTCAGTGAATGGAAAGATCGAATCTTCTTCTCTAAATTTCTCTTCTTTAGTGCTCTGGATTTGTAAAAATCTACCTGCAAAAATGATGGAGAAGATTAAAATTTGCAGAGGACTGAGACTACCCCGTTGAAATTAGAGACAGAATCACCAAGTGTTACCCTTCACTGAATGTAAAGATCAAATCTTCTTCTCAAGATTACCGGATTTATCTTTTTCACTGCTCCAAGAGATCTGAATTGCAGAGAAAACCGTCATAAGAAAAGTGAACAGAGAAATGTTCTTGAAACAGAGCAACAAGAAAAACCCAAAATTAATAGAAGGGAATTCATCATCATGAGCCAAAACCCATGTAGAAAACAGCAAAAAAGACAAGCCCTTTTGATAAAACCTTGAAATTACAAGGTTTAATAAGGAAATAAACGAAGGAATTAACACAAGGCGAAGGATCAATTGAAAAGTGTTCTTGAAACAGAGCAACAAGAAAAACCCAAACTTAACAGAAAGGACTTAATCATTGAGAACCAAAACCCATTTAGAAACCCACAAAAAAGAAACGCCCTTTTGATAAACCCTTGCAATTAAACAAGAAAGAAATTCAGCCAAAAAAAATATATACAAAATAGAAAGAGGGGTTTTGGGAAAACCTTGAAGAAAGTCGATGGCTTGGCTCTGTCTGTAGGCCACTGTCTTTTCTATCACTATCACTGTGACACTAACGGCGGCGTTTTGGGGGATGAGTGATCCGGGTTCAGAGAAGAAGAGGTCTCCGATTAACGAGCGAGAGAGAGAAAGAGAGAGTGAGAGAGGAGGGTTCGCAATGTTTGGGGTGGGTGGGTTTCTTTGAGGTGGTTGTTCTTTATATAACCGTTTGAAGTTCAAATTCTCGTTGATGATAATTAATTAATTATGTGATATATATTTTCCAAAAGGCGGTGAATACTCTGGAAGTTAAAACGACATCGTTTCCATGATCTGTTGGTTAAAACGTTAAACGGGTTTTATAGTTTGATTAGGCTTTAATTTAACCCTAGCAAATGCTTCACTCATTAGTCAGTACCCATAACAATTAACAAATATCAAGTCAGGAACTACCCAAAAATTAAATGAAGAAAGCTGGAAAAACCTTGGTTATTTACTTTTTCCAGTCATAACCACCATTTTTTTTAGATGATCTATACAATGAGTATATTCAAAGTGATTTGCAATAGAAGACATTACAGTGTCAAGAATACTTGTAAAAGAACATTACATTAACTTCCCAAAATAGAGATTATAAGTTAAAATTTATTGTACAAAAACTTTTGAAGAATTCTGTGTTGTATACTAGCAAAGATGTACCCTACATCTTATTTCCTTTACACCCTCAACTCCTCAAGCCTTCTCCTCATAACTTGTTTCCGGTAGGTTTTTCAGAAAGCTGTTGATTCTTGGCCTTTTCCGCCGCCTCAAGCTTCCTTAGCGTTGTTGAACTAAGCTTATCTCCACTAGTTCCTTCAGAAACAAGATCTACAACTTCAATCTGCACGAAAGCCACAAAAGTAAGGCCACATGATCATATTTTCAACAATCGAAAAGAAGTATTTTTGATATGTTAATTTCAGTAAAAGATCAAGTTCACAAAAACCAACTTAAACCTTGAGTTGTGAAAGGCCTCTTTCAACTCTCTTCTTATTAACAGACAGTCCACCTGGTAAAGTCTCCTTGCTGCCAGAAACCAAATGCAGAAAGTTTTTAAAGAAATAACTCGGCCACAACTATAAATGGGTTTTACCCCCTTCCTATTTTAAAGAAAATCAACTAAGCCCAGTTCAATTCCAGCAGATTAGTTTTGAACATAAAGTAGGTGATAGTCTATTAAAACTTCAGAGTACATTACAAGTTCAAGTAAATCATTGAAAGAGTCCTAAGAAGATAGACATGTAAAGCATTACAAGTACATATTGATTAATTGCTACTCGAGCAACATTTGCATGAAATTAAGAGTACAAACCTGACAACAATTGCATCCAAATCTTTATCAACTATTGAGGGGCCATAAGGGTCCATAATAGGCTCAACTTGCACTACCAGCTCCTGCTTGATAGACTGTGCAAACATTTGCAGGAAATTGAGGACTGAAAGAATCCTAGAACACAAGAGAAGAGCATGTTTTCTATGACACACCATGCAAACAATTAAGAACACCTTGCAGAAATTATTAAATCAATTGGCCCTGAGGTAGCAAGGTTGATGGTCCATGTGTATCGCCACCCAGTCCAATTTCAGTAACATTTACCACAAATGAAATACAGGCTAGCAAAGGCCACCTGCTGAAATTGAGATACAATGAGATGATGAGCATGGACATATGGTGGCGGAACACATGAACCTATTGAAACCAAACAATTCAGCTACACAGGATGAAAATTGCATTGTTGGTATGAAAAATTCAAGCCCATGGCCTGCATGCTGACTCAATACAACAACTGCAATACACTAAGGTTGTTATAGTGGCCTAAAATGAGAGGTTTAAGTAGTTTGCATAGATTTATATACAAAGAAACATGAAATTAGAGAGTTTTTGGTTAAGTGATTTAGAGAGTGAATCATGTGGATATTTTTCTAAGCAGAAATCACATGTGGGTTTAGAAACATAAAATTTAATACTTCTACCACTCCACCATCCAACAATGCCAATTCAAATCCAAATCTCTTCTTTTAAATTCACTAATTCAGTCTTCAGTATAAACGAGTTCCTTGTATGGATTACCTTGATGTAAGTTTCAACATTATGCTTTCTTTCCTCAATGGGTTGTATCATATCAGCAAACTGCAAAAGTGGGAAACAAAAGCCACAAGATTAATACCAAAATCTACTAGTTTACATCAACTTCACAACTATTCTGGAAACTCATAACCAACTAAAGTAAAAGAATTGAACCAAACAAACACCAAAATCAGGCAATGAAACAATGAAGTAAATTCATCATAAGTCGGAGCAAACCTGTTTCTTAGCCAACATGGGTCCGACGCAAATTCCGATCACAATCCGATCCCTTGCTAGCTCCGCCGCTGCCTGACGATTCCATCCGCCAAACAAAATAAAGTCGGCATCTTTCAATTCACAGACCCAAATGAAAAACGATGAGAGAGAGAGAGAGAAACCTTAAGAAAGAGGCGGTGGCCGTCGTGCAATCGGTCAAATGTGCCGCCGAGAACCACCGCTCCATATGTATTGGCCGGAGAGAGCTTGGAGCCGACCAGCGAATCCTCCGAAGTCGCCATTTTGACACGCGAGAGAGTTTTAAGTGGAAACAAAATTAATTGATATTCTTTCACCGCTCAGCTTTTTGGTTGGTTTGTCCGTAATTATTTTGTACCCCAAAAAGGAGTAAACAGTAATTAAGAAAACACGTGACTTTAATTAAGTACAGTGAACCTAGACAGCTAGACTGCTTACTATTATAATTGGATTGGATTAAAAATTTATAATACAATTTAGATAGGAATTCCTTAACCATATACCTTGTTTGTTACATTGGATTTGGATTGGATTAGAACTTATAATTTTCCAGTTTGATTAGGATTTTAGGGCATCACAATGTTTACAAGACTTCGCATCAGTAACTGGTAGTGAAAGGTAAAAATTTCAGCTCAAATGTACTTCCGATCTAGCAATTCAATGAGACGGATTTTGAGCTCTGAAGTTTGTGTAAAGGACAAAACTTTATTATTGATATTTGCTGCACAAGGTGAGCTGAAAAATTAATGGGCATGAGCACCCTGGTGAAAGTACTAAAAAGGAGGTTACTATTGCCACAGCACCAGCAAATTTTCTATCCTACACAATCTGCATTTGAGGAAGTTTACTTGTGCTCAACTGTAGCAAAGCATTCTTTCAAGAAATAGTCAAGCTCTTGTGAGTATATGTTTGGGAAAGTCCTGTAATGGTCGACATGAGGAGATGTGCCAAAGTTGAAGGACTTCACCATTCTCCCAATCCTCCTTTGCTCTGCGATGAACGACTGGATGGATTGATGTGGGACGACTTTATCACCAGTACTGTACAGGTAAAGCTGTGGACAATGAGGAGGATTTTCTGAGAGGACAGAAACTACCTTAGTTAACCTCCTGCAGAAAAAAGAAAGAAAACATTTTGTTTGAGATGTTTTATCCATTTACAGTATCAGTCAGTTGATTAGTAATTACAGATGTTAGAAGACAAACAAAGTACTTACTCATCCACATCAGGCAACTTCAGAATAAGTGAGAACAGCTTCTCTAATACCAACAGAAGCATGGTTTCAACCATTGGAGGTTCCTCCTCTTGCACCTTTGACAAGCTCGCTGCACCTCCCGACTGATTTAATTCTTTAGTCTCAACCATAGGTTTTGCTAAAGAGCTGCGTTTCTTCAAAATCGCAGTAGAGAATCCTGCTGCCCACACCTGATAAGGTTAAAGAAGGTGACAATTTGCACAGAGTAGTACCACAAATGCAAAGCAACAACATCCTTAATTAGAGACATATAGATCAAGTTGAACTCAAATTGAATTGAACACATTCAGTTTTGTAGTTGGCCAAGTAGATTAAAATACATGTCTCAGATTCAAATAATTACAGTCCAAATTCGAAACATGACACATAATTTAGTCCTCAAAATATTACATCACAGTGCCATATAGCACTATAAATTTCTGATGAAGCAGCAAGTCATTTCAGCTTCTACCAAATTGGGGTGATGACATAAAGCAAACAAGTCTATTTGATAAAAAGGTTGATCAATCAAAAGCACAAGAATATTCAATCTATGCAAACAAATTCGTCAAATTCTCAGGTGCTTGTGCTATTAGAAGGTACTGTAACTAATCAATCAACATTCCATAATCCGAAACGAAAATATGATAAAAAAACCTTAGGATCAAAAGGGGCTCCAGCTCCTGAATCAACAATAGAGCCTTTAATCTTCTTCATCAAGTCTTGTCTCTCCTGCCAAATTTCAAGAATGGCACCATATCTGCAATATGAAAAAGATAACAACTATAAACAACTTCTAAATCCCAATGTTTGGCATCACAATGAAGCAGCAATACAAAGCACTAATTTTTCACAGCAATGACATAAATTAAGAGTACCTACACAAACCAACCCGTATTGCTAAAAGTGTGAAACACCAAACGCCGTTCTCCGCCGCCCTCTACCCGCTCCGAGACCCACGAAGCCAGCTCGTGGGCCAACTCCGCGACCCGTTTTTCGACCCGGTGGCCCAAATCAAACCAGAGCACCTCCTTCACGTCAACAACGAAAGTCAAAGCGTGAATGCCTCTGGAATTGTACCACTCCACGTACCTCTTCAGGTGCTTCGTCTGACCCCCAAGCCAACCCAGCAAGACCACCGTCACTTCCCGCTTTTGGGCCCCAAAAGAACCCACATTTCCGTCAATGCAACTCTGGAAAGCTCGGTTCCATGTAAAACCGGCGCCGTTTGAGTGGTTGAAGTTGAAGTTGAAATTGTTGATCTGAAATTGAGAAGAAGAAAGAGAGCAGAGGAGGGATTTGAAGGGGTTTGGGTTTAAAGAGAACGAGGAGTGAGAATGTGAGAGGGAAAGAGCAAAGTGGGTTCGTTGGACGGCGCCGTTTCGAGGGAAATTGGCAACAGTGAGTGAGCGATTTGGAGGTCGATGAAGTTTGGGAGAGAGAAAAAAATGGGACGGCGTCGTTTTGTTGAGTAGGTGGCGATTGAGACTGAGAATTCTCACTGGGGTTTCCATGGCGCTAATCTCCGAATCGGATTTTGAAAATCGGTTGGAGTTGGCTTTCACTGTAATAGACGAAGAGGTCGAATTTAGTCACCTGGAGACCATCGACTAGAACGACGTCGCAGAGGTCCAAACGACAGATTCTCCTATGTTTGCCGAACACAAACGACACGCCGTTTAATTTGAGAGGTCCCCTGGTTTTGGGTCCTCCACAACTCCAAATGTACACCGACCACAAAAGCTTGAAACTTTAACTCTCTCTTCCTCTACACTCATTCTGTGAGCTTTCACAACCGTTCCAATGTCGTCCGCGTGTGCCGTATCGCCTTCAGTTAGAACAGAGCTCTTCAATTCCATACCTGAGAACAGGTTCATTGCCCCTACAAGACCATTTCAGTACCACAGTAAGCTAATTCACTTTTACCTTTTTATCTAATCAGTAAAGTTTCAATTTTTAACTTCTGGGTACTGAAAATTTGCTGGGTTTGTTGCGTTACTTGGAAGGAAGCAAATGTGTGATGAATAGGAGGGGTTTTGCTTTTAGAGGAGTTGCAGCTTCAGGACTTTCAGTAGTGGGCTCTTCTTTGGCTACTGAGCCTGTTCAAGGTTAATCAATTTCTTTGCGATCTTATATCATTTTCTTGTTCTTTCTTAGTTCTACTATCATTCCCTTGCGTTTAAATTAGTGGGTTTTCTTAAAGTGGGATTTTTTATCTGTAGGTATTGAAAGACTACAATTCAAACCTGAAGGGTACAATTTTTGGACATGGAGGGGTCACAAAATTCATTATGTGGTGCAAGGAGAAGGGCCTGCTGTCGTTCTTATTCATGGTTTTGGTGCTTCTGCGTTTCACTGGAGGTTTGCTACTTTATGCCCATCTCCTTCAATTTATATGTTTATGGTTTCTGGCATATGCATTGGCATGGTTGCTTGTATAGTCCTTTAGCTTCAGTTTATATGTTTTTAGTTGTTTGCATAGTCCTTTAACTACATCCACCATTTGGTTCTTTTGCTTCTGTGATTGAAATGCAAATTTTGTCAATAAGTTGCAGGAAGTTGCGGTTTGTTCTCAACCCTTATTACTAACTATATGCTTATGCGAATAGTAGTTGTAGGTTTAGTGTCTTTTATGCTAATAATTTTTCTCATCTCCTATAAAACAGGTATAACATACCAGAGTTGGCTAAAAAATACAAGGTTTATGCTATAGACTTGCTGGGGTTCGGTTGGAGTGAGAAAGCACTTGTTGAATATGATGCCATGGTTTGGAAAGATCAAGTAGTGGATTTCTTGAAGGAAATAGTGAAAGAACCAACAGTTTTAGTTGGAAACAGGTAATAATCTGAAATTTAAATGGTTTTTTGTTGTCTGTATTTGTTCATCTGTAGCTAAGTTACATGACTAAATGAATTTAGAGATCGTGAATGATGTCTGATAGTGATATTTGAAATATCAAACAATGTTCTTAAGAAAGCCAATTTGCATTGAGTTCACTATTGCAAGCTGGACAACACACTTATTCATATTTCTTTGCGATGACATTTTGAAATAATGGTCTGTGACGTAAATTTTCAGCCTTGGAGGTTTTACTGCTTTGGTTGCAGCAGTTGGATTGCCTGAGCAAGTAGTTGGAGTTGCACTACTGAACTCTGCAGGCCAGTTTGGGAATGCAAATAGTGAACCTGAGAAGTCTGACGAGGAAACAGTCCTACAAAAGTTCATACTAAAGCCACTGAAGGAAGTTTTCCAGCGGGTAGTACTTGGATTTTTGTTCTGGCAAGCAAAGCAGCCTGCTCGAGTTGAATCCGTTTTAAAGAGTGTAAGTTACTTCATAGGCTTCTCCTTAAATCTGAGTTATATTAAGCTGAGTTTAAGCATAAAATTAAAAATGGGCTGCTTGCTTATCACTTTATCATTCTTGAAATGTAGCTCCCAGTCCCCAATTCCCCATAATATTGCAAGCTCATATTTTACTCCATTAAGCTTCTTGTAATCATTATCTATGATCCTCAAATCTATGATAAATGTTATGGATCTGAATGTTTAGAATACTTTTGTTTCCAACACAGGTGTATAAAAATACCTCCAATGTGGATGAATATCTGGTAGACTCCATAACAATGCCAGCAGCTGATCCCAACGCCGGAGAAGTCTACTACAGGTATGTGAAAGATCTCTTTTCCAATTTACACGTCATTTTTCCCTTCACATGAAAGTATATATATAGATGCACTGAAAAAGAATAGTGCAGAATATTGAGATCTTGAAAATTTGGTCATGAACTTATCCATCAATACTGGAGTCTGATTCCTTCCTGTGTCTGTGCAGATTGATGACCAGGTTCATGTCAAACCAGACCAAGTATACTCTAGACAGTGTCCTAAGCAAGATGTCTTGCCCATTGTTGTTGCTCTGGGGTGACTTGGACCCATGGGTAGGTCCTGCCAAGGCTAACAGAATCAAAGAGTTCTATCCAAATTCAACTTTGGTAAATCTACAAGCTGGCCACTGCCCACACGATGAAGTTCCAGAGCTTGTGAATAAGGCTTTATTAGAATGGCTATCAACTTCGATACCGGAAGCCTCTCTCCAAACAGTTTGAACTCAATACAAGTTTCTTAGCTGCTTAGCGCTGCCTCTCATACTTGATTCGAGGTTATAATTGTAATACGCTTGTACATCCATTTATCAAAGTACCGCACGACTAATTCAGTTAATCTACGTTCCTTAATTCTTTCTCTATTGAACTTATAAGATTTCTTGTCCAGACGACACAGCGGGTATCAAGGCCTACAGAACACTCCAAAACGATATGCCGTCATAGTTGTCACCGTGCTATGCCGGGCAGTGATTCCATTTGATGTTGCTATGTTTACCAGTAGGCTGTTGACCATAAAAGAGAGACAAGTCAAAGACAAAACCTTAGAAGTTGCAGAGGAAAGACAGAGACTCCTGTTTTTCTTTTCTGTATTTAGCTGTAAATTTGACATTCCCAGCGTAGTCATCGACATTGTAACCATCACCAAGGTTTCTTCTTTGTATGCATCGCTGTTTCTCGTTTTAAGCATCTCCTTCCTTAATGAATACCTACCCCAATAGGCCTTTTTGTTACCTATCCTTTTCATTCTTCTTGTTCTTATTGTTTTCTATCATTCTAATAATAGAATATTCTGAGGTTTTCAAACGGTCCAAACCTCAAGTTTCTTGTCTTTATGAATCTTTGGAGTATTGAAATCCAAAACTTCAGCTTCAACGCTTTGATTCTGGCCTTGTTATGTCTTCCATTCCATATTAAAACCGGCAGAATACTATAGTATTCACCTGTGTTTGTTGTGAGCTCTGACGCTAAGTTAAATATGGAGAGTAATTGGTCAAGGCATGGTAGAACTTCTCAGACCTCACTGAAGCCCCGGCGCAGTGGTTATGAACCATCTGATGCCGAGACTGATTTCCAAGAAACGCCGTGGCATGGCCACAATAGAAAGATCAGTGGAGGCTTGGAATCTGAGGTGACAAAAGCTGCAGAGTTGGAGTTGGCAAGAAACATCAGCCCTTGGAAGCATAGCCGGAGGCACTCTTCCAGGTTTGAATATGATGGTGCTTCTACAAGAAATGATGCGGTAGCTAGCCCAGTTCATAGGCGAACCAGCAGTAAGTCACCATACAAGCAAAGGAGAGATGATGGAACTGTTCGTTCGCCAATAACAGGTTCTGAAACTCGCAGAACTATCAGTCCCTTCTCAAAAGCTGAGCGCAGAAGACATGTTTCTCCTTTCAAATCGGACAAAGAAGAGCATGATTTGAATGATGCTGATGAGATTGTAAGCTCAAACAGGAAACAAAATCAAAGAAGGAGATCAACAACTGCCCCGAGAGTTCGAGCAAGATCAGAAGTAGAACAACAAAGCAACTATGATCCAACACCAACTAAAGGTGAAAGAACACCATCACCATTGTCAAAGGGCCTG
Organism: Rubus idaeus; assembly: GCA_030142095.1. Classification (NCBI taxonomy): domain Eukaryota; kingdom Viridiplantae; phylum Streptophyta; class Magnoliopsida; order Rosales; family Rosaceae; genus Rubus; species Rubus idaeus. The sequence goes on along the minus strand of CM057965.1, from coordinate 5,968,516 downwards.
GCTATAACAACATTAGGGGAGAGAACACCATCACCAATCTCAAAAGCCATGATCCAGAAACAAAGACAAGCTCCCCATACAAAATCGCCGTCAGTTGGTGAGATCAATGAGATGATTGCCAATGCAAAGCTTGCTAGAACTCCTCCAAAGGCTAATGCTCCATTAGCTTTTGGAAGTTCAGACTCTATTAGTATTGCACCAGATGATATCTTTTTCTCTCGCGAGTGCAAAATCTTGGCACTGCCCAAAACTGTCAATCCCATACCAAAACCAAGGAATGGTGGTTTTGAGAACCACTTAATCAATCCAAATATCAAAATGGTTTCCCAAAGAGGAAATGCTTTTGATCATTATGCTCGAGGGACTCCATCGAGCTACGGTTTGTCACAAACAACCACTACAACATCAAGCTCTGCTTTGAGCGATACAAGTGGGAGGACAACTGCGAGTGCAAAGAAATTCACAGCAAATAGAAGGAAAAGCGAAAGTCACTCATTGTTTGCTTGTATGAGAAAGGGAGGGTCTTGTCGGAAAACAAAATCGCCGGAGCGTGCTCCGGTTTTCAATGAAGCTTCATTCATTGAGAAGGCATTTGTGGTTGAAAGTGTAAGACAGTTTTGGGCCGATAAGCATCGACCGGCTTCATTGAATGGATTCACTTGCCAGAAGCAAGAAGCTGAACTTCTCAAGGGACTTGTGAGTTATAGAACATAATCACTTCTCTCATGCATATGTTTTCCTACATAATTTCTTACTCCTACTTTGTTGAATTTTTTAGGCAATCGACAATAAATTTCCCCACATTTTGTTTACTGGACCACCTGGTTCTGGGAAAAAAACTCTAACAATGGCTTTCCTGAGAGAAACATATGGTGATGCAAGCTGGGAAGTATGTTTATTTCCTTCTAATGCAATAAGGTTGAATTTTTTTTTCCCTTGAATATTGGCTGAACTGATATTTTATTTTTACCCTCTCTTTTTTTGGCAGATATCTCATGATTTAAGATACTTCCAGATTCAGGTATTCTGTACTGAAATAGATATTGAGGCCCATGAGCAAACTATCAACAAAGCTTTAGATTTTGCAAATTATTCCCAAAAATAAGTTTCAATACCACTAAGAGCAAGTATTGTTCATATGCAGTATAATAGCTTGAGTAACAAAATCTTCTCCATCATTTGGAAGGAGCTATTTGAAAGTTTTCTACTTCAAGCTTACTTTGGAGCACATTACCATCAAAATTGAACTAGTATAAGGGACAATTCTAAGATGCTCTCGAACATTGGTTCATCTATGAACCATTAGATTCAGTCACCGGGTAAGAGTATAACCAGTTAAGGGTTAGATTGCAAATGACAGGCTAGAGCATCGATGTTCTAGACCATCATAGAACATCCCCTAGTATAGAGGGCAAGGAACTTGTACTTAACGGGGAATGCACTTGTACGGTTGTACCTAGAGTAGTAGAGTGCTAGGCACTTGTACTTAGAGAGGTCATAACACGAGTACCTAGAAATCACCACACCAGACTAGTCACTACTACCTAGAACAAGAACATAGAAAGACTAGATTGGGAGTATAATAGGTTAGATGTTCGATTCTCTCTAAGAAAAAAACAAAACGTTAATCGTAGTTGGAATGGTGAAGGTTCCCAAGTGACCTATAATGAATTACAGTGTGTTGAGTTGTATTAATGAATGAGCATTCAGGTGTCACTTGCATAACCTAATATCGGACATCATTTTATTATCATATGCTGGCAGGAACAAATGTCAATGCAAGTAATGGTTCCATTGACATCCAGTGCTCACCATATAGAGCTCAATGTACGCTTGGAAGCAAATGCTAGATATGCATTGATGGGTTTAGTCAGGGAAATAAATAATGAGAATGCAGTTGAACCTGAAGTCAGCACTGTTAATATCAAGGGAAATCATAAAGGTTCATTCTCTCACATATATGTATAATCCAAAGCTAAAACACTTTGATTCATTTACCCAAAGCTAACATGGTTCCTTCTTTTTTATGCCAGTGCTAGTTCTTTATGATGTTGACCAAGCAGCAGAGCATATTCAGCATTTGATCAAATGGATAATGGACTGTTACTCAGAAGCTTGTAAACTCATTCTCTGCTGTGAAAATGATGCAGACATCGTTGAATCAGTGAAAAATCGGTGCAAAGTTATCAACCTTGATGCTCCTGTGACTCATGAAGTAAGTATATAACATTGTAGTAAACTACGTCTAACCTCGGACTTTCTTTTACCACTGACCCATTTCAATTTCCAGATTACAGAAGTTCTTGCTCAGATAGCTAGGAAGGAAGACTTTGACCTACCTATGAACTTTGCTAATAAGATTGCTAATAAATCTAAGCAGAACCTGAGAAAAGCAATCATGGGTCTTGAAGCAACCAAAGCACACAAGTAAGAACTTAGTGAAAAAACAGTATCAGGAAATTTCATTGTATACTCACTTACCTAGGGTTGTACCCATGCAGTTATCCTTTTGTAGATGACCAACCCATTCCAATTGGATGGGAAGAGGTACTGGTTGAAGTTGCTGCAGAAATCCTAGCTGACCCATCGCCAAAGAGGTAACAGTTCTATTGCCTATGCTAAGCACTCTTATGTCTTAACTTCATAGTCGGTCGTCGATTGCTATGAACCCTAAATGGTGCTACACATCAATAAAAAATTCACAGTTGCTGACACATACCTGGACGACTAATATATATTAGTCATTCATCTTCTAAATTTGACTTGAATAACATGTAACTAGTGTTTTTAACTGCTAAATTGAAAGGAAAAATCAATTGTTTGTCAGGTTATTTTTCATCCGGGGAAAGTTTCAAAAACTTCTTGTGGGTTTTGTACATCCAAAACTTATTCTACTGGTAATGGATCAAACCCTCTACTGTTCATCTACTTGTTTCCTAAAGTACAATTTTGTGATAAGACTAGCACTTTCCCAACATGCAGAAGCTGGTAGAACAGTTCCTTAAAGCAATGGATGGTACTTCTAAAAGGGAGCTATATTATTGGCATGCCTACTATGTAAGTTCTCTCCCTCATATCTTATTTGCCTTGTTGAGAAGGTGAATCTAACTTAAGGTTGTCGTGACAGGATAAAAGACTCCCAGCAGGAGCAAGTGCTTTACTAAAACTAGAAGGTAACATACACAAACCACCAAAATCATTCATCCTATGTAAGCATATATATGCTTAATTGTGCCTTTTTATGCAGAATTTGTGGCCAAGTTCATGAGCATATACCGGAAGAGTGCCAACAGTCGTCAGTATGAGTAGTGTATACAGCCTCGTTGAGAGGAGATACTAAGAATTCCCTACCACCTATATAGGTCTTTCATCTTTGTCAAGATAGTCTTGCTGCAGCTAATAATGGAAATCAGAATGAGAGACAAAGTCCCCTGAAGCTCTTTCCTAGGGTCAGAATGATTCAGATATAGCCCAAAAAAGCACATTTTCTTGTTTAGCCTAAAACAAATAAATAATAGCCTACTCATTCCCAGTTTGTTTCGTGAATCTTTCTCCTAACATGAACAATAAAAAGCAGGTGAAATAATATTCGGTATGCAAAGAATGAAAACACATCAAAGGCACCAATCAGGAATATCAAGTAGTTTCCCATGCTTCAGAATTTGCTCACAACAACACACACACACACATTGGGGGCATGCTCCCGCAAGTGCACAGACAACACTATTACTCTGTCTGCTGTAAACATTAGATGTGTTTCAAGAACTGTCATCCATTTCTTCTAAACTAGAGAACCTAACCCATGTTACAAATGCACTAGCAACATTACCTTCAAAAGTGTATTTAAGAGCCCAAAGTTATCATTTTGCTTTAGCAGAGGGTTTACAAACCAGTAGCATTTTTCTTGGCTTTGAGTTTAGGTTTGTAGAAAAGCTGCTCCTATTCGGATTACTTCTTTCCGGTGTACCTCTGTCAAAACAATGGAGATAATATAATAGCAGCTTCAATTAATACTGAGGATGAATGATATGAGGAACAGCCATAAAGATGGGAAGAAAGCACTATAATATGTTTACTCACCTGCTTTCCAATATCAAATGGGACATATTTGTATTTGATCATGTGTAGGATCTGTCGTTTCATTGTGAGGACAAATAGTACAATCCAGTAGCATAACAATATTGGCCAGAAAACAGGTACATCCAGCACAGAAATAAAAGTCATGATAAATGCAACAATAAAGGCCTTTGTGATGGAATACCTGAAAGTGAAAAGAAACGATCAGTCAAAAATGATACAATATTAGTACAGTAAAACACTCAAAGATTTTGAAACAATTGTGTATTTAAAGACATCAATGCAGAACAAGTGACAATTCACTTTCCTAAGTGCTTTTAATATTATGAGGTGAGCCACTTTAGTCATGAAGCAACGGTAGAGACCAATGCAGCATACTGCCGAGGGACATGAATCAGGATGCAGCAAGAAATCTGAAATTTAGTGCTTGATTAATATATGGACACTACATGGGATCACCACCCTGTCGACTCAAGGCATTTAATAACTCCTATAATCTGATAGCTATAAGCCTATAACCCATATCGGCTAGGAGATCACTTCGACAGCATAATAATCTGACCTCACCAAAGGAAACAGTAAAAAGCCGCAACTCACTGGTCCAAAGTCGAACTAAATACCCACAGGAATTTTAACATACAGGTTGCCAATTCATCTATAAGCTCCTCTATCCCAGCTGCTCAATGGTCAATAGGGTCATAATAGTCGAGGACAAAGGCACTTACTAGAAGACACTTCTAATATTTCAGACTCCTAAAAATCAATTTCCAAAGCCTTTTTTTCACACAATCACAACAAACTAAGAAATATCAATCACATATGATTGTTTAGATACTACTACAGCACTACTGCACATATGAACTAAAAGAATGAAGGAAACTCACCAGAACTTAAATTCGGGGAGGCGGCGAACGAAAGGCCTGAACTCATCCGCACCTTTGGTTGGCAATGAAGCCCCATCCAAAGCTTCAAGCTCTGGGTCAACCTTTGGTGAGAAAAAGCCTATCAAGAGGTTCAAGACGTAGATTCCCAGACCATAGGAGACCACATAGAAGCCCTGGACATAGTAGACACGCAAAATGTAAATCATTGCCACAACTAGGGTTCCTAGCCACCTGTGAAGCGTGTGAGGCGTGGACCGATCCAGATAGTACTGGAATGCTCTTGCGAAATCGCTTCTCCATTGCGCAAGTGGTGACGCCACTGCCGCTCCGTCACTTCCAAGTCCCTCCATCGCAATCGGGTTGCAGATTTTGCCGCGAATCTCCATGAAAGCAAAAATACGACATCAAGAAGAAGGAAAAATTGGTAAACGGTAGAGAATTAAAAGCCAGAACTGAACTAGAAATAGAAATATGACCATTTTCGTTAGCTAAATAAAGAATAAAGGGGAGTTTTACCTGATACAGGAATTAGGGTTTCGACAGTAGACAAAACGAGCAAGATGATGAACTCACGACGGTTGCCGCTTAAGCTATTTGGTTGCGTCTGTTTTCTCACCATTAAGCTCCTGGATGGTGTCATTCACCCAATCACCCGCGTCCTCGTCAGCAGGCTTCACAACGGGCCGGGCCAAGTAGCCCAGATTTACTTCTTCTTTTTTTTGGCCCAACCAATTTTACCATCTAATTTTAACCTTTTTTTATATTGTAAAATACACTTCTACTCTCCTTGAGGATATGCCTAGTTAATGTATTTAGAGCATTTTTATAAAACTTTATATTCTAGCTCTTTAGTTATTTTAGAGAGTACGTTTAGTTTTTTAACTATTTTAGCAGCTGCACCAGCCTCCTAAGTGACTCTTTATTTAAGCTTTTAGCTATATGGCTCCTAAATATAGATAGCAAGATGAGGCTCTCTATTATTTTTATTAATTTAAAACATTCTTTTTTAGTTATTTTGTGTAATTATTAAATACACTTAACCTATTTTTTATTAGTGTATACATATTTTCAAACTGGCTAGTCAAAATAACTTTTTAGTTACTCTAGCAAAAATTTAGTTAGAAAATTGCTAACATTGCTAAATATGCTCTAAGATATGCGACTGGATTACTCTTCCATGGTAATTCACCTCAACATAATGAATATTTAATAATGACATAAGTCGAGTATTTTATAATCATGTGCTAAGGTGGATTAATTTTAACCTTTAAAATATTGAATAGATGATTGGGATTAAAAACTTAGGTAGGTTATGAGAGAAAGTAGCTTATGAGATTATCCAAATTCTTTTTAATGAGGCTTATTTGAACACCTATTTCTTTGTAAACTTTCTAGTTTATTTTTTATAAAAAAAATATATATGTTATATAATTAATGAGAAATTTTTAGATATGACAATCACGCGATGTGACAATATGACATTCTATTATGATTGGACCACATTTTTTTTAACATAATGTTCGAAAAAATTCCTCTTAATTAATGGTGGTAATTTTCAAAAACACGACAAGAAGTTTAAAAAAAATTACATATTTCATTGAAGGGATCAAAACATGACAAAAAGTTAGTAGGTTTGGGTTGATGTTAGTAGAAAGTAATTAGTACATCAAATTAAAACGCATAACATCATAAGGTAATTAGTACTTCTACTTGTGTGGGGTGGGAAAGCTTTACCCTTTTTAATCTAATGTTGCAATCACATGGTACATCAAATTAAAACACATATCGTAGGGTAATTGGTATTTTTACTTGTAAGTGGGCAATGCTTATCCTTTTTAAGATAATAAATTTTCATGTGGAGTGATTTTGGCAATTCACTTTATCACTTACCTTTTACTTTTAACTACATAAAAATAGAGTATAAGTGATAAAATATATGACAAAGTGAAGTTCCAAAATAATCACTCATTTTCATTTGAAAAAAAAAAAATAATGTTGCCATCAAATTCGCATCAAATTCGCATCAAATTCGGTATATGCACTTTTGTTTGTGTGGCATCCATATGCTATTGTCTTATTAATGGTGGATCCTCTCGTGTATACATTGATTCCCCTTTAATTTAGTGTTGTTTTATATGGCATAGTATAAAGTGTAGCAAATTTGGTGCATCTACCATGAAAAAATTTGTAGAATTCAGAAAAACCGCAAGCAGGTTTCTAAATAAATTATTTCAAAACCAAGGCTTCGTAGAACTTCTTACTTCTTTTTTCATCAATTATGAGACCTCTTATTGAAAATAAGTTCTTTCCCAGCCTATTATTGATTATTAAATAATTTGTTGAATAATTGCTCAAAAAATAATAATTTGTTAGAATAAAATGCATTTTCTTAAAAGAAATGATTTAAAAAAAAGATGGACGGTTCTCAGTGGAAAGGCAAGCGTACGCAAACTTTTATCACAAGAATAAACTTCCAAAAAGTTCGTGCGCGTTAGCTATATAATTGGCTCGTCATTTTCCTTAAGTCACAGCAAGATATCTTATACTGAGCCGAAGTTGCCAACTTAGGAAATCATTTCGACACGTATCCGAAGGACCACCGTCAGATACACTCTGTTACGATCCAACGACCACCATTGACTTATGACTGACCGCTGCAAGAAGAAGTTGACCGAAGCGTGTTCATCAATCGCCTATAAATAGAGCCAAAGACTCTGAGCGCTTTCTCAGTCTCTTTCGCTACACAATCCTGAGCCAATTTTCAGCTCAAAAACCAGACTTTCGGATTTGCATTACTGGTCATCTGTGAGTTCTTCGTATCCTTTTTTCAATGGCATCAGAAATTTTCGTTTTCGTTTTCTTGTATTTCTTTCTTTTCTTGCAGCCTATGTATAATGTTTTGCATGCTGATTCTTTCTGTGAAACTATGAAAGAGGAAAATTAAGCAACACCGATTTGATCAAAATATTGAAACGATTTATCTATTTGATTTATCGTGATGCGATTTGTTTCGGCCTTTGAGTATTCTTGAATCGAACACTTCAATTTAGTGGTTTTCTTTGATCTAATTGAAACGGAGTCAGTTTGGGATTGCTGATTTTAGCTCTAACGTTTTTACATGCAATGAGTATAGCGTTAAAGGATTGTAAGATTTGACGTGCCTTACTGAATCGTTTGCCTCAGATTTTGTGTGAAAACGTTGCCATCTCAGTATCTATAAGGCCTATAATCTGGCTTATATTTTCGAGTGAAAATCTAGCAATCGTTTCTATTAGTTTTTTGCTACCATTTCCACTCGGTGAAATTCACTGTTACTTGAAATTATTCCGTGGATGAATTATGATTTATCGAAGAAGGTTCTTGTGTGTTTATCTGTTTTTCTTTTTTCTGTTCAAGGTGCAAGGGGTTGAATATGGCCAACGCTGGTGGACAAGGGAGTGGAAAGAATTCGGGATCTTCATACCCACATGTTGCCCTCAATGAAAGAATCCTTTCATCAATGTCGCGGAGATCTGTTGCTGCTCATCCCTGGCATGACTTAGAGATTGGTACGATTTCGTTGGGATTTTTCACTCTAGTTCTGAGACTCCCTGTTGTGTTAAAAGGCCACAATTTAAACATTACAATTGTTTTATTGTACATTCATGCATTGAAAATTTCTCACCAAGGCACCAGCACAGACACTGTCCAATCGAACGTCTCACACACAAGAGATGCTCTACAACACTCGCACTCAGACAAAGCACGACAGTTCTCTCAACTACTCTCATTCATGTACCTTTCTTAATCTCGATTTACTAATGTGCACACACCTCTAAGACATGACTTCTAGCATGAACATGATGGAGTGTTCTCTTGAAGAACATGATATATATATATATATATATATAGAGAGAGAGAGAGAGAGTGAAAGATGAGAAAGATATGTGAGCTATCCTCCAGCTTCTGTGAATTTAGACACACCTTATTGTGCATGAATTTTGGCATTGACCTCCATTGGCATAGAAAATAGCTTTAAATCTTGCATCTTAAACTTAGTGTGCTTGCTATTGTAGGTTGTGGTGTTATAAATTTAGAACATGTGAGAGATTCTTCTATCACTGACTCTTTAGGTTTTTTAAAGAACTCTCTCTCTCTCTCTCTCTCTCTATATATATATATATATATATTTTTATGAGTAGTATCTGGGAGAGGCTTAGATGTTGTGTGTTAGTATTGTAGTTTAATGCCCTGTGTGTGAGAGGCTGCAGTCAAAGCATTCCATGTGGAGTTGAGCTAAGCTTATATTTTCTGTTAATAATGATTTGTTGTTTACATCTATGCAGGACCTGGTGCACCAGCTATTTTCAACTGTGTAAGTTATTGTGTCTTTTATTCTTTATTGTTGATACTATTTGCAAAAGATCCTTCTAAGATTGACAAACCCCCATAGACCCACACACTAAATATCTGGAAAAAGAAAATTACTAAATCCATCAGGCCTACAAATGTATGATTTGTCTACTTGCTTTCATAAATTTCATCATACACAAAGTATTAATGTTGGCATTTGGGAAATTATGCTGAGAGTATGTATAAGGATGTGTGGATTTTAAACCAATTAGAGTAAGGTTGTGTAGTGCTTCTCTACCTGAACTTAACAAGAGAACAAGGATACTACATCAAGATTCTTTATTACACTGACATAAAAATTCAAATGTAAATGTCTGTGGCAGGTTGTTGAAATCAGCAAAGGTAGCAAGGTTAAGTATGAGCTGGACAAGACAAGTGGCCTTATAAAAGTGCGACTGCTTTTCTTCATTTTCTTCTTATTCATTTACCATTGCAGGGCTATACAGTTGTATATACATTATTATATTAGTGTTTGCTAGTTTTATGCCCTTATGAAGAGACTAATGCATGAGGTTCTAAAATGTAGGTTGATCGTGTTCTTTACTCATCTGTTGTTTATCCACACAACTATGGTTTCATTCCACGAACAATCTGCGAGGATAGTGATCCTATGGATGTCCTGGTACTGATGCAGGTAATATCATTTTGGAAGCATAGCTCTTTCCGCAATCAAAATCCGATTTTGTATATTCCGCTGAACTGGTTAGCCCCAATCTTGGTTTTTTTCTTTTCTGTTTAGGAGCCCGTGTTACCTGGTTCTTTTGTTCGTGCTCGTGCTCTTGGATTAATGCCCATGATTGATCAAGTAAGCACATATCTTTCACATGTCTTACCTTATCTTATTAGACTAGAACATCTAACCACAATTACTAAACCTTTGGGAATACATACGATTTTTACATAACCCTTCAGGGGAAGCCAGGGATTTAATCTACAACAATTGAAGTTTTTAAATAATAAATGAAGGCAGTTTGCTTTATTTTACAGAATTTTGAATTTACCCACTTGCTTTTCCCCTCCAACGGATTTTAGGTAACATGACCTCTGTTGCAGGGTGAAAAGGATGACAAAATCATTGCAGTGTGTGCTGATGACCCTGAGTTCCGCCATTACAACGACATCAAGGACCTTGCTCCACATCGCCTTGCAGAAATTCGTCGATTCTTTGAGGACTGTATCCTATTATCTCATTCTTGCTAATCTTTCTAGATACTTCAATCTATTCTGTGAGTCTGCTCATCTGTTTATAATGTTTACTGGTTTTTGCGGTATGTCCTTAACTCTATCTTGACAGACAAAAAGAATGAGAACAAGGAAGTTGCTGTTGAAGACTTCCTACCTGCTGAGGCTGCCATCGATGCCATCCAATACTCCATGTGAGATAAAAACTTTAGTTTCTCCATTTTCCTGCTGACCTATAACCTTTCCAGCTAGAACATAAAGTTTCATGATACTTTTTCCTTACGAGGATAGTTTGTTTCTGTTGCAGGGACCTGTATGCATCTTACATCGTCGAAAGCTTGAGGCAGTAATGTACCTGGAGACTAATTAGTGAATTGGATTTGAACTACTTAGTAGGTATAATGAGGCTGATAGACTTCTTGCTGAAGGCCTCTCAGTCCACGTTATAATAGTTGAACTATCAAACTATTTCTGTGTGTTTCAGTGGATCTCAATCATCTTATACTGCACTTTTGATCATAACTAGAATTCTATCTGTTGAATGCCTATTTCTGCAAGGTAGATTTTTGTTTTGAGATGGGTTTCCAAATGGTATTATGCTTTTATATACTACCTCTTGGGTGTCATTTTAATATGATACAATCATGCAAATCATTTCATTCGTTTTGGATGCTAAGAATAACATTCCAAGTGACTGGCTCAATGAATCTAATATCTGAATCAAGTGATTCCTGCAGTGCATGTGTTCCCAAACGATATTGAAACATCTCAAGTTGAATTTTTCGATATAATAATTTTCCTTTCAACTCACTCATTTTTGTGAGGGTCTAATATGCTATATGGGCGAATATAATGATCAGTTCGGAAAACTATTCAAATTCAGAACATATAGGTACGCTTCATGGCTACAAGTTGTTTAATATATATATATATTTTTCAATTTAAATAAATATAAATAGATTTAGTTATTATGACTTTTGGACTATATAATTAGACAATAAAAACGAGTTTTGGTAACACATTTATCTATTAGAATCGGATTTTCGTTTAGTTTGGGTGAATTGTACTCAATTGAGACATTTTTTTTTATTATAGCACTTATTTCTTTAAAAAATGTTATCTTTAAAATTTTCAAGACCGGTTTGTATGGGTTTTCAAAATTAATTTAGAGTTTTAATGAAATACTACTTGAGACTTTACGAGGACCATAAGTGTTTTTTTTATTTCGTTAAATTAAAATAAAAATATTTATACAAAAAAACTTAGAATACCTTTTAGCGACCACGAGTTGTTCAAAATAAATATATGTATATTTTTAAAAATTTGAAGAAATGTAAAAAGATTTAGTTATTAGGACTCTAAGACTCCATGAATAAACAATGCAAACGAGCTTTGTCAACATATTATCTATCAAAATCGGATTTTCACTTAGTTTGGGTGAATTGTGCCAAATTGAGGAAAATTTCCTTATTATAGCACATGGTTTCTTTTTTTAAAAAATTGTATCTTTAAAATTTCTAAAATAGGTCGGTTTGCACAAGTTTTCAAAGTATTTTAGAGTCTTAATGAAATCATACATGAAACCTTACGAGGACCGGAAATATTTTTTTTTTATTTCGTCAAATTAAAATAAATAAAAAATTCTAAATATTTTTTAGTGACGAATAATTCGTTACTATAAGTTGTTAAAAATAAATAAATATTTTTATTTAAAGAAATGTAAATGATTTAGTTATTAGGGCTCTTGGACTATGATTAGACAATGCAAACGAGATTTGGTAACATAATATTATCTATCAAAATCGGGTTTTTTGCTTAGTTCGAGTAAATTGTGCCAAATTGAAGAAAAATTTCTTATTGTAGCACATGATTTATTTAAAAATTTGTAACTTTAAAATTCTTAATATCGGTCTATACAGATTTTCAAAAGTATTTTAGAATTTTAATGAAATTTTATGCGAGATTTTTACGATGACCATAAGTGTTTTCTTTTTTATTTTCTCAAATTTAAAAAAAAATAGAACACCTCACAAAGAATTCAGTCAATTCACTAATGACATAAGAAATGACACGTCGTTTAATCTGATAGAGTAAACTGTAGCCCGCACCAGTGGTCGTTTGGATGGTTAGTGAGGGAGTGAGCCCAGCACAGCCCCCTTTCTTCCCCAAACTTTTCGTTTCCATTTTGTCAAAGCACGCTCTCGTCCTCAAAAAAACTCCATGCTTTGCTCTCACAGCCTCAGCTGAGACTCAGAAACCTACTCGTTCCCCTAATCTCACATTCATCAGAAACCTCAAGCTCGTTCCGACGTAGATGGGGACCCTCGGAAGAGCAATCTACACCGTCGGATTCTGGATCCGCGAGACCGGCCAGGCCATCGATCGCCTCGGCTCTCGCCTCCAAGGAAATTACTACTTCAAGGAGCAGCGTATGTCCTCAATTACTGCACTCAATTTCGATTCTCTGTATTTTGTTCTTCGAATCGAATTTTGGAGATCTTGAATTTGGTAATTTGTGATTGTTTATGATTGCTTTGTTCAGTGTCTCGGCACCGGACGCTGATGAACGTGTTTGATAAAGTTCCGGTGGTTGATAAGGAGGCGTTTGTGGCGCCCAGTGCGTCAGTCATAGGCCAAGTTGAGGTGGGGCGAGGCTCTTCCATTTGGTACGGTTGCGTTTTGAGAGGTAGGCTATGAGAAATTGAATCATTTCTATGAATTTTCATTATTGTTTCTGTTACTAGGGCAATTTCACTGCTTGAAATGAAGGCTGAGTTGTTAGGGTTAGAAGCATGGTCATGTGTGTGTGTTGAGTTTCTCTGATTTTGGATTCCTGGTGTTGTAGGTGATGCTAACAGCATCAGCATTGGGTCTGGAACCAATATCCAAGACAATTCCCTTGTTCATGTAGCGAAGTCTAACTTGTCTGGGAAGGTTTTGCCTACTATAATCGGAGATAATGTCACTGTAGGTGAGTTCTATGTGTGATTGTGTTTTAGCGTGTTTTGATGTGGATTTCTTGTAAGGAGCTTGTTATCGAAATCGTGGTTTTTTTTATTTCAACTATATAGGTCACAGTGCGGTCTTACATGGATGTACTGTGGAAGATGAGGCATTTGTGGGTATGGCTGCGACGTTGCTTGATGGGGTTTATGTTGAGAAACATGCTATGGTTGCTGCCGGAGCCCTTGTAAGGCAAAATACAAGGATCCCCTGCGGAGAGGTTTGTAGACGCGCCCTTTTCTTTATGCCTCAAAATTGATCTATATTTATGCCTCGAAATTGATCTATACTGAAATGTCTAGTGATTCTAGTTAGAGGAGTACTAAGTTCACATTGGAACTGCATCCTAGTGACATAATGAGTTGACATCTTTTAAGTCAAAGCAGCATTTCTGTTTATCCTATATTTGCAAAATTTTGAAACTGTTTGGTTGATGATCAACCCTCATCACCGAAAACCCCAAACATACTGATTATTTCATAACCAGGTATGGGGAGGTAATCCTGCTAAGTTCCTAAGGAAGCTCACTGAAGATGAGATGGCCTTCATCTCCCAGTCAGCCATAAATTATTCCAACTTGGCTCAGGTTCATGCAGCTGAAAATGCTAAGGGACTTGAGGAGGTGGAGTTTGAGAAGGTGCTGCGGAAGAAGTTTGGACGCCGTGACGAGGATTATGACTCAATGCTCGGTGTTGTTCGTGAAACACCACCGGAGATTACTCTTCCTGATAACGTAGTGCCACCTAAGGCTGCTTAAAAGCGAGACAAACGATGTTGGCAATGGTACCTCTTGAGATTTAGTGTAAGCGAGTATTTTGTTTATGTGCGGATTTGTGGAGAATGGCTGCTTTACATTTCCAATAATTTTGGGGGCCATCTGAAGTGTGAAGGTCAAAAATGGAGCACATTTCTCACCTATGGCTCTGCTAATCATTTCCGATTGATCAGCAACTTCATTTTCTATTTTTCAAGAAAAAGAACTGCTATAATGGAACATTTGTTTGGTTGTTATCAAAACACCCTGGAAAGGTCTGTTAGATCTGTAGTGTTAGAGATTAGTTCACTTTGAATATGTTTTAATGAAATAAAGAAAGTGAAACCAGGCATTGACCTGCTAGAATTTCTTGGGTTAGCTTTGCTTAGTATAGTATGCAGTTCCCTGTTTTCACTGAGTGCTATAGTGGATGAGTATTCACGCTTCTCAGGACATGTTAACTCAAGATTGAAGAGGTCTCTACCTATATTCTTCTATTTCTTTTTTCAAAAGGGGTGTACCTATAGAAATGGGCAATATCATTTCTCCCTTCACCAAAGATGATAGAAAAAGCCAGGTACAACGTTCATGGTTTCCCCTTTTGTCCTGTTGATACTCAACTTAACTCGGCTTAGTTGCGGATTCATCTTTTCTCGTAAGGGTTCGGGTCTTATGTGAGACTAACTCCATTCACATTCGTGACTTGATACTCAGAGGGAAGGCTTATGTCCGGTGCACCCATCCAGTGTCGAGTTGTATGCTATAAGATATCGGTGTTGTTAATAGTATATCACCGACTTATTTACTATAAGCTCGTTGCATTACTTTCTAATGTGAGACCAACTCATTCACATTCATAACTTGTATCGGGCTACATAATCCCAACATATTACTCGTAAATCTTGTTAATAAGATCACCAACTTATGTATTATAAACTGTTGAATAACTTTGCTCATGTAAGACTAAGGCCCAGTTTCGTGGAGTTTAATTTATTTTAAAAGTTGCTTAATTTGTTTGTTAAGCAACAAAAAGTGTTTGGTGAAAAATTAAAAAGTAGCTTATTTCATAATTTACACCATTTGATAGTAGCTATAGAAGTTGATAAAAAACTACTTTCATAAGTTAAAAACTACAACCGCTTATTACCTAAGTTAAACTATCTTAAACTGGACCTAACCCGATTCACATTTCATAACATGTATGATGTATCCAGCCACATAATCTCAAAGTTTTGCAGTAAGCAAAGTAGTGGGCTCCTGAATATATAAACTACAACTCCAATTAATCAGGCAAAAAAAAAGCCCAAAACTTTAATGCTGGATGCCTGGATCAAATTATATGGGTTCTTAATCAAGTGCTTTCCATTTCCAATAGCGCCTGTTATGATGGTCACCTACTTATGTTGGAGACTTGGAGAGTTTTTTTTTTTTTTTTTTGTGTCCTTTGGACTTGGAGCTATTATTACTAACATGGTGGATGATTATCATGATGGTTAAGTTAATAATGACCTTTTTAGTGAAATAATGAAGACCTATCCTACTACTAACTATATGGAAAAGTTGAGGAATTGAGGGGCCTTTGCTCCCAAAACTTGAAAGTTAAAGTTGTTGGAGGTATATAATGAGTGCCAACATCATCTCAAATTTTGAATAGTTACTTTGCCAATCCAAAAATATAATGAGTTGACAAGTGAGAGAGCCCTTGAAATTGAACTCATGAGGTTAAAAGTGCCTTGAATATCTTGATTCCATGCAATGCTTGTTGTTTACCCATTTTTGAATTCTTGGTAGTTGGTACTACTTGGTACAGTGGAATTTGGTTGATGATTATCCCACATTTTTATTACGTGAACAAATTTTATACAATTTCATTAATAGAAAAAACAAATTAAATTTCGAGAGAAATGTGATACAAAGTATAGTGAAAAAGAAGAAGCAGAAGAAGAAGAAGAAGATAGTATAATGCATTATGCATGGGAACAAATTTGCAATAAGTTAACGGATTGTTTCCTAATGGAGCATATTGCACATATAACTTATTTTATCCTCTCTCCATCATACGTGAAAGTAAGTGGGGTGTATTCAATTAAGAGTTTTAAAGATTGTGTTGGAATTTTTATAATCCATGGACTCAGAGAATCCATCTGAATTTATAGACTATATATTAATTCCATATAGACTCTCACTCAGTATTTTTTTGGATTTTAAAAAATCCATAGAATGTTGTTGCAAAGTTTTTTTTTGGCCTTTGGCCATCATAACTACTGAATCTATAGTAATGCTTGCTCTTCAAGTATCTCATTACTTCAACCTTAGGAGTTAGTTTTCCCATCTCTTCATAATAGTACAAGAGTCAAATAATTATGCAAATAATAAGGCAATGAAATAATAAACTAATGACATATAATTTATCATTTCCATAGCTAATTTTACAGAAGAAACACATGTATGTGTGTGTCACCTTCACAAAATCAATAAAAGTGAGCTTAATTAGCTAGAAGGATTAAGGAATCTAGAGTTGTAGACCTGTAGTGATAAAGACAATTAATCCTTAAGGCTTTTCCTTCATCACATAAACCAATTGCTTCAAATACACATTCAGAATTTATGCTGAAATGAATACTTATGAGTGCTTTGAAAAAGATAATAATAAAAGCCTATGTGAAATTGAGACAAGATTGACAATTATCGAAACTCTAAGCAAAAACAAAAAAAGCTTGTTGTTCAAAGGAGGTGTTCTGAAGGCTTAAGCTTTTATGAAGCTATGAACCAAATAACAAAGGCTTTGGGCGGTGGTATTGCATGTGCTTACCGAAGCTGAGTTCATTGCAAACTATGAAATTCGCCATCAACAAATTGAAGCCAAACGATTTTAATACATCATGCAACAAACATAACAATATTAAAAATAGATCGATAGAACCGATACATATTGATTAAAGAAGTACCTCTTTCTTAACAAGGCTAGTTAGAGATCGACTATCAAAATTAATTAGAGATCGATTGTGTCGTAACAAGGTATTAGACAAGAAGTTTCCCATGGAGATCTCTCTTAACATCTCCGGACTGGTAGCCCATACTCTTTAAGCAAACAATCAAGTTCATTGGATGGTAATAATAAAAGTTTGGGCGGTGGTATTGAACAAATAAGAAAGTCTTTATTGAAGAAGGATGCACAAAAATGAAATCCTTCAAAATCTCTACAAAAGTGGCAAGATTTCTTTGGAGTTTTTGTAGTTATATTAACACTATAGAATCCTCCATAATCCATCATTTAATGAAATTCTTCAAAATCCACATACTTTTGAATATCACTAAATTTAGATGGAAATTTTTAAATCTAAATTGAATACCTCAAGATTTAAAAGGATTCTTTAAAATCCTAATTGAATACCCAAAGGCTTTTAAAATACAAAAAAAATCTTATAAACTCTTGATTGAATACACCCCCCTAAATCTCAAATATGTACATATGTAAATAACATTATCCACCGTATAAAAATTTAAACTTAAGATATTTAAAACCTAAGTTATCAGTTATAAAACTAAAAAAAATAAAACTCATTGTCTAAACCACTATGAACAGTACGTACTCATGTCCAAAACTCTAAATCAAATTAATTTGAAAACATCCGTATAAAATTTTTCTTATCTGCATTCATAATTGTATCATCTATAAATTCTTAAATCGAGTGTGTATTTTTCATTAAATTTCAAAAAACATGACACGTTTTAAATATATATGTGCCACCCACTAAGCAAGCCAACCAAAATGGCAAAATGTATGTCACCACGTCTTGTAATTATACAAGTAGAAATATACAATTGATCACTTTTGCAGAGACCGACTTGAGACCACCAACCCTACATTTGCGCTCTTTACCCTCATGTGGGATAATAATACAGTCCCTCCTTGTACAATGTTTGATACTATAATCTCTACTCATTAGTTTTATATTCTGTATGATAAAATAGACAAACCAAGTCATTATTTAAGTGCAAGAATGATGACTTTGTGTGCTTCGGCTGAACTCAGACTTGTCATAAAGTGGCAAACACAATGGCCCAGAAGAAGTCCCCCTTCTTTTTCTGGTATGAAAGCTTATGGGAGAGCCTGTTCTCTGGTCTTTCTAGGGTTTAATAATAATAATAATTCAAACCTTTGAAGAAGAAGAAAGAAATATGTGTCAGAAGCACCCATGCAACTTGCTCAAAAACTCAAGTGTAAATTTGTAATTTTTCTCTGATAAAGAATGAAGCAAACCCAGATTTTTGCAGTGGTTCTTTGAATCTTTGAATCAGAAAAAAGAAATGGGTTTTTTTTTATCTGTAAGAAAAAGGAGAAGTCCTTGTGCTTTAGGACTGTTTGATAGGGTATATGGGAACAAGTGCCAAAGAAATGAAAAAGAAGGTACTGTCTGTGTTTAGCCAGATTAATTAGTTAATTAATTAATTACACTTTGTTTGAGCTTGATTAAACTATTTATATTCAGATTCCCAGAACCTACCTTGTTTGAATGGTTTTATTATTTGTCCTTCTTTGAGACAGAGAGAGACAGGGAGTGTTTGTTTCTTAATCTTTCCTTCTTTGGAATATGGAAATCCTAGCTAGGCAGGTTGTGTCTCAAAAATAATAATTCAGACCAGAAGAAAGTCTTTGAAAAACTAATAATAATTGCTGTCCAACCAGCTAGCTAGCTTTGTGGCCCTGTGGGTTTGTTTAAACTTTAAAGAAGAATAAAATCAAGTAACAATGGTAGCTTGTGCTTTGATTCTTTGTTAAATGTTAATCCAAGCTTTGTCTTCATGATGGTAGGAGCTTATAGAAGTATCAGAAATTCTTAATACAACTTTATAATCATACATTTTATCTCTTATTACATGATAAGAAAGATAATATGTAATCAAATTAATATGTAAGTTGGTTGTCAAACTCACAGCTCAAACATAATCATGTGAAGTTTATAGGAGTATTTGTCACATATCCATAAAGTTCGACTCTTGTTTGTACTTTTTAAGATGAAGATGCGAAACTATTTGTTTTCTTGATGTAATATTGCTTAATATATAAGATATGAAAACCTTAATACGTAGTTAACTTCTAGAGGAATTTAATTAAGAACTTTACTTTTCACACTACAACAAAAATTTTACTAGTAACAATTTGAAGTCGGTAGTAAAATCTCAATTTCATAGTAAACACACAATATTTAACAAATTAAAGTATGAGTGGCAAATAGTCTAATTGCAAAAATAATATGCGGATAAAAAATCCAAAACCATTGAATTGTGAACAAAATTAATTTATAATTGTATACGAATCGTCGTAAAGTTATTTGTCAATAATTTAATTGGTCTTTGTCTCTTTTTCATAGTGATAAAATAATTTACATTACGTAAATAGTCACCAATGAAGCTATATGTGGAATGATGAAGCCTAATAACTTCTTTCCTTAGCAATAGATAACACATACGGTTCGATAGATAAAATAAGAGATCGAAGTAATGCCAAACACAAATGCTCATAGGAGCTTCTTCATTTCGTTTCCATAGAGAAAAACTTGTTATTCACTATGGTAAGTAGTTGCTAGCCATTGATGGATGCAATTCAATAACTGACAATGATCACGTTTAAAATCCCTTAAAAGGTCCACACACATTATCTCCAAGGTTGTGTCATCCTCAACATTTGTCCAACTCCTATTTGTAACTTGTGATTGTCCTGCTAGTCCTCTGCAGGAGCCAACAGTTATAGAGCTTAATGTGTTCTGCTGCCTTCAGGGCCCTGTTAATAAATAGCTTTGAAGGTAAATTCAAGGCAATATGGTGCAACAAAAATATGAAGAATTGGCTTTGGTCCCTCTAAAATTAACTTTGTACAAGCCAGGCTTATAATCAATATATGCCACAATGTACAATGTACCCATCAAGAACCTTCAAAATGTGGGGAAAGGCATCAAACCACACATAACATGCAGACATTATTTACATTGAATAGCTCCACCTACCAAAACCCTTATGGGTATTTCTGCATTTTTAATTTTGACACCTAATTTTGTCTGCTTAATTATTGCAAGTTCTTTATATTCCTTGATGATTGAATCAATTTTGAAGTGGTGGATTAGGTGGTGTACATAAGAATAAAAATGCCTCTAAAAACAATAAAAAAAAGTATAAAGAAAATATGGTTTTAATGCCTTCCAAATTTGATGACGGTTTTTGTTTTGTCCAAGTTTGAGAAAAATCTAAGTGGGTGTTTCAAGGAAATGTAATGCCAAGAACATATGGATAAATGAAAAAAAAAAAACCTTCGTATGCGTTGATGTTTTCAAACTATTGGAAATATCCATTGCAAATTTGATGCTTCTTTATGTAATATGAAAGCTCTAGTCTAGCCTACCTTTTTTTTTTTTTGCCAAGACTTAGCCTACCCTTTTTACACTATTGTGAAAGGGTTGTGATTTCTTCAATTATAATTGTATGGTATAGATCAATATTTAGTAAATTAAAATGGAAAAATGTTTACATAATATAGACATCTATCAGTCTATCACCAACGAACTTGTGTAAAATATATATCAATCAATAATTGTTAATTATTTAAGCTATTTATGTGCGTATAAAACATTGAATCTATAAATTTTTATTTATTATGCTTTTAACCGTTGTAACAAACGAAATATTTTCGAGTCACGATGAATATTACTAAACATATTACCTATGACAAACGAACTTTTCACCAAACCAAATCAAGGGATCTCATTTACAACTCCAAACCATACAACCTCTACCATCCCCTCAAGAGGTAGTCAAGACTCAAGACTCAAGAGTCTCAAAGACTCCAGGACCACACCATTCCTTCCAATAATAATTAGATAGAGAAGTACAAGTTATACAACTAGCTAGTTTGTTACCATAGTAACTTACAACTTTGGCCACCAAAGTTCTGGATATTCACAATCCACCCCACAAATAGTCAAATACCACCAAAAAAAGGCACAAGAGAGTAAGAGACCGACCCTTGTCATTGTTGTCTGTTCAAATCCCTTCCCAAGTGTTTGTGTGGGAACCTGGTTTATGTCATCGTACCAAATTGGGACAGTTTTGTTGGACACATGCATAACCGTATGAAATTCCTCCTTTCTGAGTTCAATTCTCTTACCGGTCACCGGTTAAACCAATTTCTTTAAATTCCACATTTTTTTTATAGTCATCACAAAGAAAAAAAAATTGAGTTTTTTTTTTCTTAGTTGAAATATAACTTCGACAACTTGAAAATACATATGGTTGATAGCTAATGAGATTCATTGACAACTCAAGCAATACCAAAAAAATATTTTTAATTTTAAAATTTTAAATACGCTTTCTAAAACCAATCACGTAGAATGACAAAAATATAAATACTCAATATTAAAAAAATACCTTTTGTTTTCGGCCAAAAGAATAGTAAATTATAAAATTCAATATTTAAAATTGCGAAAAGCATAGTAACCTCCTCCTCAAGTGTTTTTCTTTATGTTGGATGGCATTTGTAATTTTCAAGATTTTGACATTTTCTTGAAATAGTCTAGTAAACTAGTTCATTTTCTCTCATTTGTTTGTTTGTAACATTGGGGTTTAGTGTCATAGTTAACCAAAAAGTAATATTTGCCATTATGTGAGTATTAATCATACGGTAAAAACCTTCCAAACCTGTTAAAAAAAAAAAAAAAAAGGAGAATCCGCCAATCCGGTCATTCAATTATACGAGTCCTTTTCCGGCATTTCACATCTACCTTTTATTTTCCACTTTCGTCTTCCTCTTTCTGAGTTCTGAGAGTCCTGAGACTCTGCAGCAGCTACTCTCTGTGCTGCAGAGAAAGAAGAAAGAGCGGTGCGAAGAAAGCGAGGCTCCTCCTCAAAACGCAAACCCTAATTTTTTCCAAGTTTTTTTCTTCTTCTCTCTCTCATGGAGAATCTTTCGCATTCTCGCCATCCGAACCGGTCCACGGCGAAAATGATCAACAATGGCGGCGTTTTGGCCAAGACGCTGTACGACGACGTTTACGGCGGTCCTCCGAAGTTCGGCCTCTCGTCTCTCTCGCCGCGCCTGGAGGACTACAGCGAGATTTTCGGGAGCTTCCACGCGTCACGCGCCTCCTCGATTCCGGTGCTGGAGGTTCCCGTCGTGGACGACGAGAATGAGGTCTTTTTCGATGTGCGGAGCTCCGGCTTCGACTACTCCGAGGTCTTCGGAGGCTTCGACGGTCTGGATTTCGCGGTTGCATACGACGACCTGGTTAACCAACCCAAGGGTGGAGATGGTGATTCCTCTGATGAAGCTTGGTATGATCATGCCTCTATTTCCTCAAAGCTTTTAGCTTTTGGTACTTTCATTTGCTTAATTTCTCAGTCAAATGTGTGCAAATTTTTTTTTAAAAGTAATTTTCACTGAAACGAGTGTGTGGTATTAGTATATCAGTTAATTTTGAGCTCGTTGAACAAGGTTTACGGTTTTGGGGAAAAATGTGTCTCTATGTTTGTGGGTTTTAAGACGAAACTGGGTGGCCAAAACAAAGCCTTGTAGATTAAGGTACATGGGCTAATTTTGAAGAGGTAATTGGTACACAGTGAAAGGGTTCTTTGGGTTGAATAAGTAAGGAACTTGTGAGATTGTAAATTGATAAAATGGGGGTTGAAGTAAAATTTTTCTCTGATTGTAAAAAGGCAAGTCTGAGACTTTATTCTGGGTTCAACATCCAAAAATTTATACTAATTTATCTCAGTGAGTCTCTTTAAAAATGAAACTGTCGAAGGATTAAGAAACACAAACTGTTTTCTCTATTTTTGTCATATTAAATGAAGGGAAAAAGTTGTTTTACTTAATTTGAACTTGGTGATGCTAGAATTTGATGTAGAATGTGTTTTCCTTGCTTCCTGTTCATAGGACTCCAGCAGAATCTGGGTCTCTGTCAGAAGAGTCAATTCATTCTGTGAAGAACCAAAGCTTTTCAGATGGAGATCCTTACTATTCATTTGATGGCAGTACAGAGTTTGGTATATCATATCACAAAGCTCATCAAGAAAGCAATAAAGATTCTTTGAATGGGAGGACACATGCAACTACGGTACCTGCCGCTCCTGGATACAGATATATGCTAGATGAAATTACTCCCTTGCAACAGACAGAAATTGACAATCCAAGCTTCCAGGTGACTGATGATAGAAAGTTCAATATGTACTCTAATGTGGAAATGGTGAATGAAAAGCATCTTGAAAAGACTTCGTCACATCCCCCTAATGGTAGTTCAGCCGGACAGGCGTATGGAGACAGCCATAAACCTGAAAGAGGATATGGTAAAAATGGTTCTCGTCATAAAGAGCCATTCATAACTATATCAGATATAAGTCTCAGAACTCAGCCCTCTCATTTGCCACCACCCTGTCGGCCGCCACCCATAGTTGATGACAACAGTGGAGATTCTGGTAGATTGTCTTCAAATTCTAACACTGTTGCTTCTGATGAGACAACAGGTGATAGTTCACCCCCTTTCTTTGATGTAGAGGTAGATGCAAGTTCATCTGCTGCAGTCTCTGCAGCAGCTATGAAAGAAGCAATGGAGAAAGCTAGAGTACAATTGAGAAGTGCAAAGGAGTTAATGCAGAAGAGGAAAGAGGGTTTTCATAGCCGTTCAAAATCCCGGTCAAAGAAAGAAATAAAAGAGGATGAAGGAAAGATGGGTGAAGTTGCTGATGGTTCCAGCAGTAAGAAAGATGATAGAGTGCGGGGAACTTCTGAAAGAGAAGACAGTAGAATGAAATTTGCTGTTAGTGAGGAAAGGCAAAAGGTTTTGAAGAAAGCCAGAGAAGTTCCAGAATCTTTAGAAGATGAAATATCTTGCGAGACAGCAAAAAATCTTGTACAAGAGAAGCATGGGAAGGGATCATCTCAGGGGTCGTTCAAAATTGATGAAGCTAGTGAATGGCAAGAAGCAACACAATATTTTGAATTGGTGGCAATAGATGACACCAAGAAGGCTTTTGAGCAAGCAAACAAAGATAAGATTTTGGTTCAGAACACAAAAAGGCATGAGCATAGACAGAAAGAAAAAGCAACCTTGGAGGTATTAGAGCAGCAAGAAACTGATAAGAAAGTCAGAGCAGTTATGGAAGTTCATGATCCAGAAGATCTAGAGAAGAAACGTTGTGGATTGGAGGAATGCAATGCAAGATCAAAAGATGCCAAGGAGGCACGGAGGTGGAAAGAGCATGAGATAAAGGTAAAAGTGAATCAAGAAACTTTTGAGAAGGGAGAGAATGAGATGAGTTCTAGAGTGAGCAAGCTGCCTGCAGAGTCTGAGAAGCAAAGAGGCAGATCTGCGAAATCAGAGAAACATGACAATATGGTAGAGGTTCAAGGTAAAGAAAATAAGTTCAATGTTGAAAATGCTATGCAGCAGAAGGACAATGAAGCGAACTTGAAAGAAAATGATAAAACAATTGGAAGTGAGGAAAGACACAAGGAATCTCGAAGGGAAGGCTTTGAAAACAGACAAGAAGAAGCTTTGGAGCAGGAAGAGAATGAAAGAAGGCTTAAAAAGGCATTTAAACAAGCCGAAAATGAGCAGAGACTGAAGGAGGTTCTTGAGAAGGAAGAAAATGAGAAGAGGTTAAGGGAGGCTCTTGAGCTGGTAGAAAATGAGAAGAGACTGAAAAAGGCTCTTGAGTTGCAAGAGAATGAAAAGAAATTAAAGGAGACTCTTGAACGAGAAAAGAAAAAGAGACAGAAAGAGGCTACTCAAAGAGAAGAAAATGAGAAGCAACTGAAAGAAGCTCTCGAGATGGAAGAATATCAGAAGAGACAAAAGGATGCCTGTGAAAGAGAGGAAAATGAGCGGAGACTTAAAATGGCTGAGGTTCGTGAGCAGCAGTTTGCCATAAAAAGATTAAAGGAGTCTCAGGACAAAGTAGAAACTGAGAGAAGATTGAAAGAAGCATTTAAGCAGGCAGAAATTCAGCCAAAGTTAGATGAGGCTAGTGTGTTGGAAGAGACTGAGAAGACTATTAAAGTTGCTGATGACAGGGAAGAAGTGGAAGTCCTAAACAAAACTCAAAAGGGAACAGAGATGAATGAAAATGTTCAGGAACTCAGGTCGGTTAAAGGAGCCCATTTGCACATGGACGTAGAGGATCACAAGGTATGCGATGAGACATGGAATCAGGATTGCAATAAGAACTCTCAAGCAGCTCAAATAGCAAGAAACCATGATGAAAACAGTGAAACAAAGAAGGAAGCTCAAGAGGTGCATGCTCATGAAGAAAATGGAAAGAAAAAGACCGACAACAAAAATAGTGATACACGACCAGGTTCAGAAGTTGTTGAACCAGTAAATGTGTCACTTGATTTAGAATTCAAGGTATCTGGCTTGTCCCAAGAGGATTTAGAAAATGGAGAGAAGCGGTTCAGAAGGAAAGATGCTAATGAATCTCTTCCTTTGGATGCAAGTGTGAAGAAAGCTAGGGAAGAAACGAGAGCTGAACCTAAAGTTTCGAGAAGAGAACTGGGTGGATTTGAAACAACAAATGTGCTGGTTGATGAAAAGTTCAAAGTATCTGGCTTATCTGGCTGGCCCCAAGGAGGCTTAGAATCTGGAAAGAGCCAATTCAGAACGGATGATGCCTATGAGTCACTTCCTTTTGTCAACCTTGTGAAGAAGGCAGTAGAAGAAGCTAGCAGTAGCATTGAAAAACCACAACCAAAATTCAATAGTACCTCTCAAAAGGACTTTGATCATGAAACTCCAAAGATGGAATCTGCTCAGGAATGGAAAGAGAGAGAAAAGGACTCGAAGCAAGTCCATGCTTCCTCAAATAAGAAAGAAAACTCGGCAGCTGAACCTGTGAAAGAGTTTGTTGAAAATAAAAGAAAAACAGAAGTAGCTCATCCAGCTATGACAGAAATAAACAACCGGAAATCATCTCAGCAGGTTAATACTAGCCAGGCACCAGAGAGGAAAGACAAGAATCTTAAAGAAGACCTTATAAATGGGGAGAAAGAAACAGAAAGGTTGAAAAGAGAAAGAGAGCTTGAAAATGATCGCCTTAGGAAGATTGAGGAAGAAAGAGAAAGGGAGAGGGAAAGAGAAAAGGACAGGATGGCTGTTGACAGGGCAACACTTGAAGCTCGCGACTGGGCATATGCGGAAGCACGTGAAAGAGCAGAAAGGGTTGCTATGGAGAGAGCAACAGCTGACGCTCGACAAAGAGCAATGGCAGAGGCTCGTGAAAGATTAGAGAAGGCATGTGCAGAGGCCAGGGAGAAGTCATTAGCAGGGAAGGCAGCTATGGAGGCCAGGCTCAAAGCAGAGCGTGCTGCAGTAGAGAGAGCAACTGCTGAGGCTCGAGAGCGTGCTGCAGAAAAACTAATGGCTGAAAGGGCTTCTTTTGAGGCAAGGGAACGAGTACAAAGATCTGTTTCTGATAAATTTAATGCGTCTTCTAGAAATAACGGGTTGAGACACTGCTCGTCATCCTCGGTGAGTATTTTTTTCTGCTGGATTTCTCTAGCTTTTGATGAATGCAAATTCTCCAACAGCAATCTAAAATGGCTGTTAATTCACAGGATCTACAGGACCCACAGTTTCAGAAGACTGGGGGATCAAGACACCCATATTCTACAGCTTATGGTGGTATGTGATATAGCACTCCAGTGGTTATTCCATGAAAATCCTTATTTAAACTTGTCATCAGTTTCTTTCAAATTTAATGCTTGGTTGATTGATTCTATATTAATGGTTTTTTGCATACCTCCTTCACACAGAGAGATATGAGGGAGTTGAAGGTGAATCAGCTCAAAGGTGTAAAGCTAGACTAGAGAGACATGCTAGAACAGCTGAGCGAGCGGTATGATTAAAAATCGTTAGTAATCTTTTAGACCTTTAATTTATACATAACATAATAATTCCAAGTTCTCTGGCACTGTTTCAGGCAAGAGCTCTTGCGGAGAAGAATATGCGTGATCTTCTTGCACAAAGAGAGCAAGCGGAGAGAAATGTATATATGCTCTCAACATTAGATAAACTTGGAAACTTTAAACTCTTTTTTGATTTTTCACTGATTCTCTTGGATCTACTTTTGTTTGCAGAGATTAGCCGAGACTCTGGATGCAGATGTCAAAAGGTGGTCAAGTGGAAAAGAAGGGAACTTGCGTGCATTACTTTCAACTTTGCAATATGTAGGTTTTATTATTCTGAGTGTATTTCAGAATCATGGCATACATTTTTTCTACTACCTCTAATCTTTCAAGTACAAGTTGTTTTACTCATTTTTCTTCATTGACAGATCCTTGGGCCTGATAGTGGTTGGCAGCCTATTCCCTTGACAGAAGTCATAACCGCTGCTGCTGTAAAGAGAGCTTACAGGAAAGCCACTCTTTGTGTTCATCCTGACAAATTACAACAACGCGGTGCGAGTATTCACCAGAAGTACATATGTGAAAAAGTTTTCGATCTTCTAAAGGTAAGTGCCAATGTCTTTTGTTGCTTGAACATGACAGTTACTGATGCAATATGACTTTACTAAAAATTATAACAGAAAAGAGGAAAGTTAATGCACTCTATATAACCAATGTGATTTCTTATTCACTTGTCTTATTTTGTTAAATTAGTCCGTTTAACCCTAGACTTTGACTACAGGAAGCATGGAACAAATTCAACTCAGAAGAGCGGTAGCGCAGGCTTTTATGTATGCTGAGAGGCTGCAAATTATGCAATTGTTATGCCGCTAGTAATTTTATATATCCATCCGATGATTAATGATTTTAATCATTCATGTAGGTGTAGTTTCTATTGTAATCTTTGTAGCTCCAAACAATAGTTTTTGCGGCCAATATAATTGAAGGACATATTGGGGTTATTTTCTCGATCTTGGAAGCCCCTCTTGCTACTCTAAAGTAAATGACTGAAGGGTAATACTGAATAGTGAATACCCTCGTATCGATTCATAGAACTCTTTAGAATATGACCACCCTAACTTGTTCTATACGTTTACTGCACCTTCCTCCCAGATTCAATTTGTAGGGCTTTGCACACCCACTACTGGTTGCGTCTTACACACGAAGTTACGACTTTTTAACTGCATTGGCTCTCTTCTGTCACATCTGTCGTGCGAAATCCAATCCGACTGCTCATACTTTCACTCTGGTATTGGGCGCCTGCAGGGCATTGCCACGCCCGGAATGTGGCAGACGAGTCCATGGTGAGGGGTATAAAGGGTAAACTTAATATGATATATCAATAAAATAATGTTAAAAATTAATAATCTAAGATAAATATTTTCTCATCATTTCTATTTTTTGATCATTAAATTATTTTCTAAATTTTTTATATTTATATTGTTTAAAATTGTCCATGAGCAAGATAGCCGTCACTGATATGTACTCAAGTGACTATTAGACTCTTTGAATAAATGAACTAAAGAATATAGTGACTTGGAATGCTTTGCTTTCAAAGCTTTTTAATGAAGAGCTTGCGCGAGAAGCGCGTGGTGAATTTGAGGCAATGAGGGAAAGAGTGGAGTTCCGCGAGTTTACTTTGAGTTCTCTGCTGAAAGCTTGTGCCTCTTTGAAGGCATTTCTACAGGGTAAAGCACTAAGCAGGTTTATGGTCTTGTGGTTGTGATGGGCCATCACTCAATAGTTTTGGACACTACTTTGGTGATCGACTTCCACTCTGGTCTGGGGTGTGTTTGAAAGCCCAAGTATGAAGAAGCCTTATCGATTACCCAAAAAAGAAGAAGCCTTATCGATCATGTTGCCATGAAACGAAATGTAGTTGCATTTACTACAGCTGAAATTGCTTGTTCTAAGAACACAGTTTTTTTTTTGGGAAGCAGAAACTCCGTGTGGCAATACAAAATCGGTTCACAACTGATGCCGAAATCTACAATCTTCTGTCTGCTTCATCGATATGTTAGGCCCTGCCAGTAAGATAGACGAAGCCGTGTGTTTGATGATATGGTTAGGCATGGCATTATGCCTAGAGTAGCAGTATGGGCAGCATTGGTAAATGTGTGTGACCATAACTTGGATGTCACAAGGGATGAGTTTGCAGCAGAGCACCTTCTGCAGTTAGAGCCAAATAAGCCTTGGGAAGGTGGGATTCTAACTCAAAGTTTTAAATATCGGTGTTGATAGATTCATCGGTAAATATTGATCTTACAAGTTAGTTTAAAAATATTTTAAATATCGCTCAAACATAAATAAAATTTAATCATATAAAGTTTGACGAGAATTTCGGTTGTTTTTGAGATATTTAAAACCTTGCTGCAGAGGAATTGAGAAGCATTATGGATATGATTTGGGATATCTTTACTGTTGGAAGCTATGTTGCTGAGGGAAAGAGGGTGGAAGGTAAAGGATAAAATCTGAGTGATGTAATCTTTACTGTGCAGAATAACAAAATATCTACACCTGCAAATAAATTAGGCTGGGGTGACACTTTGGTCATTGAACTTTGGAGTTTTAGACACTTTGGTCACTCAAGTTTCCAAAATGTCACTTTGGTCACTCAAGTTTGACATTGTCGGTCACTTTGGTCACTGCTGTTAAATTGACCGTTAAAACTATGTAAATAATGAATTTTAGCGAGGGCATTTCGGTCAAATCAGCAATCATAAACCCATGGAGGCGCCGCCGTAAACCACCTCCAACCGCCACAAAGTTTATATCAAAATGAAGATGACAACCCAAGGATCAACTTTTATAACTACATCGAGGGCCGATTCAAAGTATATTGGCCGGAATCGGGCTTGAAAGGTTTGGAATCCAAAATTTCAAAGCTTAATTCGTGAAGTTTGGTTTGTTTTCATTGTGATCCACCACCATGGAGAGGTTCCCGGCATTGAGATGAACAAAACCCATATCTTTTCCGGTCATGGTGTGGCCGAATAGCCCGCGACAATCGGGTCAAATAGGCGCCGATCGGGTCTTTTTTCGGCCCTTCGTTGCACACGTTGTGGCTCAAATCGAGCCACAAGACCACCACGGGGAGCTAGACGACGTGGAGGGGAGTCGAAAAGCGGTGGTCCGGAGCGGAGGTGGCCGGAGTAAGAAAATGGATCCGGGTCGTGTATGCGTATCCGGGTCGGGTTCGGAGAGTTTTGGAAAAATTCCGAAGTTTCCGGAATTTTTTTGTTTGTTTGTTAATTTTTTTTTAAAATTTCTTATAGTTAAAAAATACTTTTTATTGATGATTTGACAATAATGCCCTCAATTTTAACGGCTCCTAACGGTAGATTTAACGGCAGTGACCAAAGTGATAGACAATGTTAAACTTGAGTGACCAAAGTGACATTTTTGAAACTTGAGTGATCAAAGTGTCTAAAACCTCAAACATGAGTGACTAAAAGTGGTATTTTTCCAATAAATTAAGTCTCATTCATGATATGAGAATGAGAATCTTACCCTCCCTGGCTCCACCATAGATTCAGAATCTTCCTGATGTGAATTTCAAAATGGAGAAAAAGGTTATGGTAGTAGATGCTCCATTTGTCTGGTCACATCACACCATTTGGACCATTCATTTTCTTTATTAATACAACAAAACTAAGAATAAAGAAAACTCAAACTCATTTCAAGTCTGTGACCACGTCGTAATAGGATCTTGCTTTTGACTTCTCCAGAAGCACTTTGCCCTCGGACACGCTTCATTTCCTGCGTCAGCAAAGCATGGGAGCTAATCACTTTTTGAAATAGTTAAATGTATAGAAAGCTGTGGAAACTTCAAACTTCCATATTAATTTCAACCATAATCTAGAGTCTACTACACCTTCCTTTTCTTGGCCAAAAAAAAAATTCTAGAGTCTACACCTTCCTTTTCTTCTCACCAAATTTGACATTGTCTATGAATCAACTATGATACTGTTTTGCTTCTGATTCAATGTTGACTGCTTAGAAGAGTTCAAAGAAGAAAAAGAGGGAAAAACTTTTCACTCCAACTCTATTCTAAATTATAATAGTCTTAATTTGATATAGTATAAACCGCATATCCGGAAGAAAAATAATTCGATGGAGTGGTAAATACTAAATAGATGACATAACATGTCATACTATTTAATTTATTATCTTGTAATTTGAGATCACATCTCACTTTTATAGTTTATACAGTTAACAATAATTTATCTAAAACTAATATATAGTGTGTTTATCACCTAAACAATCATAAAAAATATAATTTTTGTTTAATCCACATATAAAAAAAGTGTCGATTAAAGTTTCTATCTAATGTGTTTGTCTTACTCTTACTAGCTACTATAATGTTCATATGCACGTACATATAAATTAGAATATTCGTACATAGTTTATACCGTATCATGATGAGAGGTTATTATCATGGAAAGAAAATCACTTTTATCATGATGTGTGTTTGGATAAACAAGGGGTCTAGAGATTGGATTATCTTTAATCATGAGGTAAAAACTGGTTTAATCAAACGGTGAAAAAGATTAATCAAGAGTGGAGTGAAAGCCAAGAAGAAAAAAACATCCCTTGATATTTCAAATCAACTAGCAAAAGAAATGAGAAGGCAACCGAGGAAGAACAAAACTATAATGATTCCCACTTACCAACCTCCCTCATCCTAGCTTATTTCTCAAGGCAAATTTCCACTTCGACAAGGCAACGTGGCAAACCGCCAAACGTGCCCCCTATTAAAATACACCACCTAAACGACGACGCATTCACACACAATGAACCCAAAAGTCTATAATGTCCTCGAGTTCGCGGCCTAAACCACAAGACCGCTTTGGAGTTTTCGGTCATTAAAGAGAAAGCCGTACAGGCCAGAAGTGCTTGGAGGGCACTTCAGAAAAAAGCTTATAATAGAAAAGGAGCGTTTGAAACATTTGCGGGGTGTGTGACCAAGTAGAGAGAAAAAGAGGCGGTCGTTGCGATAGAGTAGTTGTCTTCTTTTTGGGCATTTTTATTTTTCAGAGACAAAAAGGGCAAAATAAAATAAAATCTGGAGGGCTTTTTTCTCATCTTCTCTACGGTGAGGGAAGAAGGGTGACTGGTAAAGCCGATTTTCGTTCTCCGAAACCTGCAAGCTCTCTCATGGTGCTTCGCAATCGCACGCGCTTCTCTCTCATCCTTCTCTCCCTCACCTAAAAAGCCTCCCTCTCTCTCTCTCTCACACACACTTTCTTCCTTGCTGTAATTTTCCAGGTATTTTTCGTTTCCTGCTTTCTCGAATCTTCGGTTTTTTATCCTTGTTCGCTGTTCGTGTATTTTTTTTTGTTTAATTTTTTGTTTTTGAATTTTGATTTTGGATGCGTCTCTGTTTGGTTGCTGAGAATCTGCGTTCCACGATGCTTGGAAGCTGGATTCTCTGGCTTTTTTTTTCTCAGCAACCAAGAAAAGAATTAGGGCTCGTACAGACGATTTAGGTCTCTCTCGCTTTTTTTTAACTGTTTTGCTTATTGTAATCGAAACGACCGCCTTTGCGTATCCTGGAATTGACAATTTTGTGCGTTTGGTTTTTACTTGCTTCGTAGCAATTGAAATGGATTATGAATGCTTGTTAGTTAGGGTTTCGTTGTTAATTTAGGGTGTTGGATGATGTGTGTAGCCTTTAGATGGTTATAAGAACATGGAGGTTTTTACTTGTTTTTATCGAATGAATGGTTTTTACTTTCTTTGTAGCATTGGAAATGAATTACGAATGTTTAGTGGTTAGGGTTTCGGTGTTAATTACTTAATTTTGGCTGTTTGATGATACGTAGCCTTCAGAAGTTTAAATAGGTTATTAAATTATGGATGTTTTTACTTGCTTGCTATCAAATAAATGAAGTGTAAATGTTTGGTTTTAGGACTTCTCAATTGGTTGATGGAAGAGTTAGGCTTTTGTTGTTAATTTTGGGTGTTTGATGATGCAGAATCATGCCGACTTTCTCTGTGATAGCTTTAGATAGGTTATTAGAGCCTGGAGCTTCTTCGAAATCTGTCGACATGTCTGTTCCTAACTCCAAGCCTGTTTCACATTCAATGCCTGTTCCTGACTCCTCCTCGAAGCTGGAGAGGAGGAATAGTACCTCGGTCATGGAGGGGAGGCCTCATCGACCTCCAATAAGGCCAGCGCTCTACACCACTCCTGAGACAACTCCACTACCTGATTCACCCACTTCCTTCTCTCCGTCACCTTACATTGTGAACCACAAGCGCCGTGGCCCGCGTCTTCTCAAGAGTTATTCGGAACAGGATGTATCCCTACACCTGAAGCCAGGAGATGAAGAGAAGGTGAATGGGGATGCCAACAATGTAGGGGCCAAGGTGGAAAATTCTCCTGTGGATGATTTGTTTACTTTTACTGTACCACAGCCTACTGAAGTACAACATTCAAATGGTGTACATCCTAGTGGGAGCAGTAATGGCAACCTTGACACCAGTAATGGGCAACTTAGAAACAGTAATGTGGAACTGGGTGCTAGTAGTATGAGTAATGGTCCAGCCAGGGAAGATGAGTTGTTGAAGCAATCTGCCCAGAATTCAGAAAGAGATAGTGAGCGTGATGATTTCTTTGATCCAAAAGACTCGATGAGTGTCACAAGTACCACAGACGGAGAGGGAAATCCTGGGACAGAGCGTTCTGCGCATATGGGTTTACTCACGGGGGAGTTTTATGATGCTTGGGAAGGTACTTGGCTTTTTTTTTTCCCTTAATATCCTTCGTTTCCTAATCTGCATATAAGTGTAATAGTTGCTGTATATTATGGTTGAATATTGAATCATCCTGTTATTTTTCCAGAGTTGGTGTCTTGATTCACAGCATTACGTGTGATTTTTTGGTGTCCACTCTTTCCATAGTTGATCAAAACGTCTTTTATCTGTGATATGT
This sequence comes from Rubus idaeus, assembly GCA_030142095.1. NCBI lineage: Eukaryota > Viridiplantae > Streptophyta > Magnoliopsida > Rosales > Rosaceae > Rubus > Rubus idaeus. The sequence continues at coordinate 5,934,356 of CM057965.1, read as the reverse complement.
CATTTTGGATTTGTTCGGCACTAGTTAACTTTTTCTTGACCTGTTTACTTAATTTTTTAGATGTCTTGACAGTAACTTGACTCATTTATTAACTTTATCGTATTTGTGTTGAGAACCTGACGTCCATGTTTCATGCATTAGAAACTTAATACTACTATCTTTTTGTTTCAAACCAGACTTATTACTACTCCTGCTTATAAGATAAAATCCACTCCGTTTGAAGACTAGCAAAACCAAGAAAAAGGATATATTTCTACAATGATTCATATGCTGCCAATTCAATCTCAACAAACTGTTAAATATCAAATATTAAATTGATAGCAGTTAAACATCCTTGCTTGTTAAATTCAGTTATTTGTGTTAGGAGGTCTTTGGTGTTAATTAATAGTAACCTTAACTAGGCCTTTCAAAAATAGTTCATGATAACTGTTTCAGGTGGTGTTACTGTGTCGTTTTGAATGTTAATCCTAACTTTTTGAATTCATATTGGGTTCGAGTGTGTTATCATGTCTTGCTGAAAATTGAAATCTCAGTGTCTGTGTCTCATAATTGTTGCATTATGTATGAGATTAGTACCAGGTGGTGTTACTGTGTTGTTGAATGTTAATCCTAATGTTTTGAATTCATATTGGGTTCTAGCGTGTTATCATGTCTTGCTGAAAATAGAAATCCCGGTGCCTGTGTCTCATAAATGTTGCATTATGTATGAGATTAGTACCAAGTGGCTAGTTATAATTAAAGACATGAAAATACTGGTTTTCCAAAGAATCATCCGAGTGTTTCAACTTTCAATGTTCAAAATATAAAGAGGAATTATTAGAACATCCTCTGCATGTGTGACTGATATTTGGTAGCCTATGCATGCAAAGCCCACCTAGTTTGTTCTGTTCAGAAGTTTGGTTATAAATATGAAACGATTTTGAGAACTTGTAATTCTGTCCCGTTCAGAAGTTTTTAATCTACCTGCACATGCACATACACACGCACACGCACACGCACACGCACACGCACTTTCAGTTATTGTTTTTAAGCAGTAATGTAAGCTTACTCTTATTGTTGTTTTGTATAGAACTTTCATCTGAGAGTGGGCATGGGCAACAGCTTTCTGTTTGTGATCTTGAAACTGAACTGAGTGAAATGAGATTGAGTCTTTTGATGGAGATAGAAAAGCGGAAGCAAGCTGAAGAATCCTTGAATAACTTGCGAAACCAGTGGCAGAGGATTAGGGAACAGTTATCTCTTGTAGGACTGACACTTCCTGCTGATCCCACTGTTGCAACAGAGCATGAGCAGCTAGGTTCTGATCCTGCGGAAGAGCTGGGCCAACAGCTTTATCTTGCTAGGTTTGTATCAAATTCTATTGGGAGGGCCATAGCAAAGGCTGAGATGGAGGCAGAGTTGGAAGATCAGATCGAGTCGAAGAACTTTGAGATTGCTCGGTTGTGCGACAAGCTTCATAATTATGAGGCTATGAATCAAGAAATGGTTCAGAGGAACCAGGACGTTCTTGGTAAGATTTCTATATTTTATACCATTCTTATAACTTATTGATTCCTAATTCTGTAGCAAGTTATAGTAGCTCGCCTTCTACAGGTGAATTTCAATTGTTCGGTAAAATCAATATTATGTTTCAACACTATAGGGTTTAGAAGTAATAGGACCCTGTATGGTAAATCATTTGTTTGGTAACCCTGTCCTCAAGGGAATATATCTGGAAAGCTTGCGTCTTTGAGAAGTGATTTATCAGTAATCTTTCTGTGTCCAAATTCACTAGCATGCATGTGTACACATGTCTTGTACTAAATATGCACCGTGTTTGCGCATGTTCTTCTGCTCATGTAAATTCTCCTTCTTGAACTGCAATTTAAGCCTTGTTGAATCTACTACCCATTCTTGAACTGCAGTTTTAAATCTTGTTGACTCTACTACCCATTGTTAGCTCATCAAGTTTGCGGATTTTTATGTAGAGCTGGCTCGGCGTGAGAGGGAGAAAAGGGAGAAACGACAGAGATGGGTATGGGGCTCGATTGCTACTGTCCTCACACTTGGTACAGCAGCCTTGGCATACTCTTATTTTCCATCTGGAAGGGGATCCGCAACCTACCATTCTGAGGCTCCTGAGAGTCGTGATGCAGGCAAATGATAATCTTTCTATGTAGCAACGGTGATCATATGCCATAGAACAAAAAGTAGAATAAAACGCGTCTAATATGCCACACACCTTGTGGACAACATTCTCTTTGGTCTTTTATCAGTTAGATTTTCCCGTGATCTGAGGATGTACAGTTCTGAAAACATAATTCAAGTTTTGCTCGATACCGGCATTTATATAGATCACGGATAGGATCGGTCGTTGTTTAAACCTTACATTACAGCATCAGTATGCTTTGAAGTTTGCATGTTACGTTCAGGTAAAATTGCTGGACCCCTTTTTCAGTGTTCCGATTCTTTATTTACGTTTCCATATTTTAACCATTAAAAAAATTAATGCTTCTTGCGGGTGAAAAATTATGGGATGGATTCTTATGGCCTTGTTGGATCATAACATTGTACTATTTGTACATATCCGCAGAAAGCATATTTCCACATTATGTTAACATTTGAGACCTTGCTAAGATTTATTTTCATTCACTCTCTTCAACATTGTAAAGCTTCTGAAATGAATGTAGTACATTTACCATTTAGCAATCATCGGAGACTCTCTCGTAATTTCCATGAAGCTCATTGTGAGCTGAAACCGTATAAACATGGGTTTTTGGTATGGTTTCTGAGGCGATTTCTAAAATAGTAAAAAGTTTCTTCTTGTAGGGTTTGGGGTTTAATGAAAAATAGTATCTTGAAAGGTTTTCAGTTTTCTTTAGAATACAAGATTGGCGAAGGGCGAATGGCCATTTTTAGAAAACAAAAGAAGAAAAATCTTGCGGAGTCATTGGTGTATATACATAATCCGAAGCATGCACTATTTTGATTGAGATGTAAATTTTGGAACACAATGATACCAATATGGACGTTAAAGAGTTTCAGTATAAAAGTAGGTGTGAAATATGCTGATGAAATTGTAAGGGAGGGAAAGGCAGGAAAGGGTTGTTTACATTTTAAAACTTGTGTATTCTCATCCTACCATAGCAATACTACAGCACCAGACCAATTGCATAATCAAAAGTCACACAAACAGTTCTAGTAATTCTGCCGAAGGTAAATACTACAGCACTTCTAGTCTTTTACCACGAAGAGAAATGGCAGTTACAAATTACTCAAAAGGCTTGAATAAACCACTATGAAAGATAAGGCAAAGCTAAAACATACAACATCCTCTGACCTCTTCTTTATCTACCTCAGTAAATTTCCAGCCCCAAGTTGCCTGCAAAAGAATCAGAAAAGATAACCGTTAAGCCTCATTTCAGAATGGTAAAAACCCAAAAGCCAGTGGTTAAAGTAAGATTTCCAATTCAAGTACTGAGACAAACAGCTCAGGCAGCCTAATTAAGCATCACTTTCTTCCTATTAGAAGTAGATTTAACAGGAAAAAGCATCATACCTAAGAGCTCACTTCCTGCCCTGCTTCATCACCATAGATCTCGGAAGCTGATTTCTCTGTTACCACTGACTTTTCCGCATCACCATTGCCATTCTGTCAAATACTCAAATTCAGAAAGAAAAATAGAAGAGGTTGAGATAAGCTTCTGCATTGAAGTAATTGAAATGAATGAAGATGAAATCACAAAACGGATAAAACATTACCAGCTTCTTCTTCTCATATTCCTGCACAGCTATTTCATACTCTGCCTTCCTCTTTGAAGCTTTCTCAACATAGGGAGCTTTTTCCTAACCAAACAAACAACAACAGCAATATAAATAGGAACCGGAACAGGAATGTTATAACAAGCTTAACCACTTAGAATGCAATCCAATTTCCATGTTAACACTACTTCATAGACTGAGATTCTGAAACAAAAATTGTAAGCGTTTGGCCTATAAGAACCAGAACCAGGAGATCTTACAGTAGCAGACAATGACTTCCATTTCTCACCACCAGCCTTTCCAACCTGCATTTTGAACATATATACATATACGTTAGCTACTAATCTTCAATCACCACAAACTTTTGCTGTTTAGCTACTCAGGAAACTGCTGGAAAGTAGAAATTGATGCTTTAAAATTTAGATTTACAGTGAAGCACATAGAGAATTGAGACTGAGATTGTAAAATTTCTGATTTTCATTGTAACACAGATCATCAAACTAATAGCTCATTGCTTTGATTTGAAGTCTCAATTCTATTTTCTTAGCAACCAAACAACCGAAGGAAAAGGTGAGATGCGATTTTGAAAATATAGGATGAGATTTTGAAATCTAGTTTCTCAATTAAACACAGATCATGAAATCTAGTTTAGCAACCAAACAGCAGAAACCAAAGTTCATAAAGCATATAAGTGAAGGATCGGAATCCAGCACTCACAGCTGGTCCAGATTTTGCATCAGGAAATTCCAGTTTGAAGGTCTTGCGAAACTCCTCCCTGTGATTCATCACAAACACAGAAACAAACATTTCATAAGAATACAATACGAGCAACGAACATTGACACTACAGAGATCAGATTCTGATATGAAGCTCAATACAAATCTAACAGTAAAGAAAAACTAGCTCACATGAAGATGAAGAAGGCTCCAGCAGGACGCTTTGGAGCATCAGCATCCTTCTTCTTGCTTGCTTTCTGAACTTTCTCCTTCTTCGTTGCCTTTTTCGGTTCAGCTTTTCCTTTCAGCAACCTTCAAACATATGAGAAATTAAACGAACCAAAATTATTCTCACAGAAAATCTAAATCGAAGCACAGAATAACGAAGAAAAAGTCAGAGAACTAAAGCGATTGTATAAACACAAAGCATTATGCATTCTAAAAACGCGAAGCTGAGAGAAAACCGTTACGGAAACAAAAAATTTAAAAATACATATAGATTCGAGAAATTAGATGAATCAAAGTCGAACACACAATCGGGAAGCAAAAGTCGGAGAAACTAAAGCGTTTGTAAAATCAAAAGGCCTTATGCACTCCAAAACCGCGAAGCAACCAGAAAACCTTCACAAATTAGATGAATCAAAGCTAATTTCCGAGAGCATCAAAATTGAAGCACAGAATACGAATCAAAATTCGGAGAAACTAAATCCATAGCTATGCTAGCTAAATACGAAGAAGAAACAGAGCAAACAATGCTACGAAACAAGTAAGCAATCAGAGATGGAAGCGTAATAAGTTACTCAGTATAAGGCTTCTTGCTCGCGATCGTTGCAGACTTGAGACCTTTCATGGCGACGTTTGAGAATCGCAGATCGTTCGAAAACTGAGAAAACGTGAAGGAAACGCTAGTGTTTGCAGAGAGAGCTAGACAGTCGAAAAGTTTGTTTGAATTTGTTGAAATGAATATTCTAGGCTTGGGCCGGTATTTATACACAGAGTACGCCGTCAAAGAATAACGGATTCCGTCCGAATTCACGGTTCAAATTCAAATTCACGTGCACGATCCCTATTTTTGAATTTTTGGGATTTGGGCGGGAAAGTGAAAAAGAGTTGGTTATGGAGGAGGCAGGGCCGGACCTGAGATTTTCTGACCTGAGTCGAAAATCTAAATTGGGCCCCCAATTTTTAGTGTGTACTAAATTTTTTAGTTTTTTTTGTAAAAATTTTCTAGAACTGAATATATAAACTCAAACTCTAACAACAAAAACATGAAATATATCCAAAAAAATTATAATATAATCAAATAATAAGGCCGAAAATGTTCTAAATAATCACTTAAATACTATTTGCCTTGCAGTTTTGAGTAATTAAATTTGCATAATCAAGTTGTTCAACCAATTTTTTCTCAATTGATAACATAGCCAATCCATTCAACCTTTCTTGTGACATAGTTGATCGGAGATAAGTTTTGATCAACAAAATATTACCTCAATAAATTTGATCATTGATCAAACCCAACACAATCACACAAAATACACAACTACACATGCAGGAAAAAAAAAATTAAACAAACTAACAATTAAACTAATGATTGTTGTGTCTAAAATTTATCGAGCACGAAGAAAATTATTTAAATTGATAACAAAATAAGTAGAGGACTAAAGTCTAAAGGAGCTAACCTGGTAGGTTGTAGTAGGAAAACTTCGCCGAAAAATTAACGTTTGAAGGAGACAGATGCAATTGGATTAATTATCAATACATATGTTAATTAAAGTAATAAGGTGTGCTGCAATTGATGGACAAAGAGCCAAAAAGACACCAACGTGTCAATTACCTAAAATAATTAAAGAAAATTGAAAAGACATTGCTCTTGACCTCTTGCAGTCTTGGAACCCTAAAAAGTAAAAAGATTTTATGTCAATTGATAATTAATAACGTAGCAAGTAGGTGTAAAGCCTTCAATTAAGTTTTTTTTTCGGAATTAATTGTGTATACATGTATAGACAAAAAAAGTTTTGGGCCCCCAAGATTTTCGGGCCTGAGTCGGCCGACTCTTGGGCCTGTACTCAGGTCCGGCCCTGGGAGGAGGGAGTGAGTAAATTATTATTCGCAGCGATCAAATTTATGAACTCGCTGTATCAGGTTGACACCTGGCAGAAGATCAATAAAATAGAGAGAGTACATGATGGCGCGTGGTGGTTTTACGCCAGTGTCTATTTTGCAGGGGATGGTCACCCTTGGCTAGTTTTGTCTTTTCCAAATTTGTCACAAGACAATCGTGAGGACTCGGTGAAGTGTGAACGATTTCCCAGGTGGATAATGGTCTATGTGAGGAGATCACACCAAGTCATCGCGAGAAAATGATAAACAGAAAATGAAGTTCTATTAAAAAATGAAAATAAGATAAAAAGATAACAGAAAATGAAGTCAATCTAATATTCAACAAATGCATTTCTTTCCCAAAAAAAGAAAGAAGAATACATTTCTTTGGTGAATTAGTGGGCACAATTGAACACAAACACCACTCAAATGTGGACAAGCTCTATTTTATCGTCAGATCACATAAGTCATGCTACAATCAGTTTTCATTTTATTTTTGACGTCAAAATTAGTCTATATGTATAATTCATTTAAAAGTAAATAAGAACGTTCACTTCCGGATCAAGAAAATCAATGATATTGGTTAATTTTATTTTCTTAAGTCTAGATAAAATATAAGGTATTCACTTTTGATAAGTGAGGTGTTTAATTTAAAATAAAAATTTTGCTAGATCACACTAGCCATGCGCCCATGCCATTTGATTTCAATGCCTAACGTTTTTTCTACAGCTCATGTAGAAGCTCAAGATGATTGACCAAATTTCTGAAATTAAATTTGCTTAATTAAATTAACAAGACTTTAAAGAAAAAAAATTGCATGGAGTATCATTGCCGACGAATTATTCGTCGGGAAATGAGATGTAACGTCAGGAAAAGACCCTACATCTCATTTCCGAATGTTCAAACCAACATTCAGAAATAAAATTTGTTCCATCAAATTAACAAGGTTTCCCTCATAATTGCCAACCATTATGTTTTCGGCAAAAGTCATACCCCAACATTTTTTCATTTCTTCAAGTCTCGATAAATTATAAGGCGTTCACTTTTTGATAGATGAGGTGTTTAATTTAAAATGAAATTTTTGCCAAATCACACAAGCCATGCCATTTGATTTTGATGCCCAACGTTTTCTCTACAGCTCATGTAGAAGCTCAAGATGATTGACCAAATTTCTAAAATGAAATTCACTCAATTAAATTAACAAGATTTCAAAGAAAAAAAATTGCATGGAGCATCCTTACCGACGAATTATTCGTCGGGAAAAGAGCCTACATCTCATTTCCAAACCAACATTCGGGAATAAAATTCATTCCATCAAATTAACAAGGTTTTCTTCAGAATTGCTGACTATTATGTCGTCGGCAAAAGTCTTACCCCAACATTTTTTCATTTCTTCAAGTCTCGATAAATTATAAGGCATTCACTTTTGATAGATGAGGTGTTTAATATAAAATGAAATTTTTACCAAATCACACAAGTCATGCCATTTGATTTCGATGTCCAATGTTTTTTTCTACAGCTCATGTAGAAGCTCAAGATGATTCACCAAATTTCTGAAATAAAATTTGCTCAATTAAATTAACAAGATTTCAAAAAGAAAATTTGCATGGAGCATCATTGCTGACGATTATTCGTCGGGAAAAGAGCCTACAACTCATTTCCAAACCAACATTCAAAAATAAAATTCGTTCCATCAAATTAACAAGGTTTCCTTCAGAATTGCCGACCATTATGTCGTCGGCAAAAGTCATACCCCAGCATTTTTACATTTCTTCATTTAAATATAGAATAATAGAGAAGAAAGAATATCGCAACGGCACCGTTTTGAGAGGTTTATCCAGTTCTATATTGAGAAACAGAGCGGAACTGCGGAAGTCATCAGAAACACTTGGAGCTAGCTCTACACATGTCTGCAACTCTTTCCAGAAAAAATTCCCTCACCCATTACTACAATTCTAAATTCCTTAAAACCCAAGACTACCACAAGACTCGTTTTCCTCATCCACTAGAAAATCAAAATTCCAAGAACAAGGACCTGGAAACTTTCTTCAGCCACAAAACCACGGCTTTGGATTAGCGAACAAGAAAATGGCGAAGAAGATGACTCAGAGTACTCTTATTCTGACGAGGACTCGTCATTGTTGTCTCTGAGTGAGAAGCCTGACAGAAACATGGCATTGCTCGATGACTACGAGCTAGAGGAGCTTGACTATGCTACCGACCCTAACCATCGAAGTGGTAAAAATCTCTTCTGGGCTTTATTTAATTTAAACATAGAAATTATAGGCTTCTTTCCTAGTTGTGAGTTTGATTGAAGCAAATTGATGCAGGGTATGTGGCTGTTCTTGGGAAGCCAAATGTGGGAAAGAGTACTCTTTTAAATCAGGGTAAGTCTAATATACAGAGCTGCATACTATGCAGCTCTTTTTTTTAAATGTAATTGCATTTTTGAAATGCAATTGCTGTTCAAAAAGGTAAAACTAATTATTTTGAAATGCAATTGCCATTTCAAAATGGCAATTGCATTTTTAGAATGACAATTGCCTTTTTTGGAATGACAATTGTATTTTTTAAATGTATAGTTTCACATTTTTAAACGGCAATTGCATTTCAAAAATGCAATTGCATTTTGTTTAAAAAGCTGCATGCTATGCAGTGATGTATATTAGAATTCTCCTTCAAATCAAAGGCATCGAATTCTTGGTATATGTTCTGGCTCAGACCATCAGGTTTGATTTTTAAATTTTTAGCTGAAATTATTATCATTATCTTTTTTTTTAGTTTCAGTTGCTATATGTATTAACTATTGAAGATTGATTTCTGAATACTTTGGAGACAATGTTGAAGTTTCATTATAGTAAATGAGAATAGTGTAGTTTGTTACTTTGTTTAGGGGAGTGAAATCCACACCCCCTAATTTGTAATCCACACCCCCACTATCATTTTTTAATATTATTTATCCCTCAATGTCGTGAAGTTCCCAATATACCCTTCGCTCTGTCTTTTAGAGACTTGACAGAAATGCAAAAAAAATGTTTTTACATGTCTGTAAGGGATTTCGAACCTCTGACCTTCTCCTTGCAAACAAGCACCTCATCCACCCAGGTACACATTCCTCCCGTAAATATATATACACAACATAATAGTTATAAGTTAATAGTGGTGAACCAGACTCACTTATTCACTTCTTTAATTTATTTATTCAAATTTTTTTAATTTGAAATTTTGAATGAAATAAATTACTAAAAAAGTTGAATAATTTTTTTTTAATATCATATTTCGTTAATCATTTTAGGGGGGTGGGGTGTAAATTTTATATCAATATTTGACAAAAAAAAAAGAAGAAGTAAATTTTATAATAATAGGTATAAAAATATATTTGAAATTTGAATATTCATTAAAAATATAAAAAATATATTTGAAATTTGAACATTCATTTAAAATAATCAACAAATAAATTTTGAAATTTTAAATGAATGTTAAAATTTCAAATTAAAAAATTACAAAAAAAATTGAATAATTTTTTTAAAATATCATATTTCGTTAATCATTTTAGGGGGGTGGGGTGTAAATTTTATATCAATATTTGACAAAAAAACAAAAGAAGAAGTAAATTTTATAATAATAGGTATAAAAATATATTTGAAATTTGAATATTCATTAAAAAATATTAAAATATATTTTATAAAAATATAAAAAATATATATGTAATTTGAACATTCGTTTAAAATAATCAACAAATAAATTTTGAAATTTTAAATGAATGTTAAAATTTCAAATTAAAAAAATTACAAAAAAAATTGAATAAATAAATTAAAGAAGTGAATAAGTGAGTCTGGTTCACCACTATTAACTTATAACTATTATGTTGTGTATATATATTTACGGGAGGAATGTGTACCTGGGTGGATGAGGTGCTAGTTTGCGAGGAGAAGGTCAGAGGTTCGAAATCCCTTGCAGACATGTAAAAGGATTATTTTTGCATTTCTGTCAAGTCTCTAAAAGAGAGAGCGAAGGGTATATTGGGAACTTCACGACATTGAGAGATAAATAATATTAAAAAATAATAGTGGGGGTGTGGATTACAAATTAGGGGGTGTGGATTTCACTCCCCTTTGTTTATCATAAAAGGAATATAGAGGAAATTGTATTGATGTGTGCGTAAAATACATACACAAAGTGCTTTTAATCACTTGGATTAGACAATTTTGAGAACTGTTTAGTATGTTTAATATGTGTTTTTGTGTTAATATGGAAATTATGAGCAAAATGATAATTTGCACAAAAATGTGCATTTTGGAGGTTTTAGCGCAATTTCGAAAATAACGGAAAGTCAACCGAGACTTTTGAATGAAATGACACCGGTCATTCCTCGGATGTGGGTTACAGACACTGTACGAAGATTTCGAAAAACGTTTCGAATTCCGATAAATTATCGGCAAACCACCACAATATAAAGGCGCAACCACCACACATGGTGGCGGAACACAATTCAAATATCCACATTACATTCCCATATTTATATTTTATTTTATTATTTTTATGTGTATTCTTATTTTAGTATTTATATATTTATTTGTTTATTTATTTTATTTTGTCTTTTTGACTATGCAGTACATGCCAAGAAGCCCAGCACCACCTTTGCCGGCAGCTTCACCTTGGATCTCGACACCACCATCCTCCCTTTCTCTTCTTTTCCAGCTGCAGCCCATCCTGTCTTCCACCTCGCTCATCTGTTCCTTGGCCTCTAGCTTCAATCTGTCCTCAGCTCCTTGTTTTCCCCCTCTTTTTATTCCAGCTTCTTTACCTATTTTTCTTGGGTCGGGGCCTCTCCCCGGTCACCATCTTCTCACCTCCTCATTTCCTCTCAAGCTTCCGTGTGAGCCACTATGGCTTGCCTTCTGTCCTAGTTTCTCTACCCTTCTTTCCAAGATTATCTAAGCCCTTCTTCTTCCCCAATCATCCTCCGTTACTCACTGCAATTAACCTCATCCTCCTCTCTTCTTTATGCAATTATTTTAGCCCTATTTCTCCCCCTGCAACTACTCAATCAATTATCGTTCATCACCGTCAATTTCATAATCACCATAATCATCAATCAACCAATTCACAGCAAACTCACTCTCTGCCGAGACCACCAATTCTCTTTGTTCCCATCTTCTCTCCCAATTCTCTCTCGCAACTCACACAACAATCTCAAACCACCACAAGCAATTCAATCATCAACAACAACAATCACAACAATACAACCACACCCGCCACTTCCACTGCCAACGAGCCCATGCTCCCAGACGACGTCGATCTACCAGAGACCCCGCCTCTCTCTCGCTGCAATCACCGAGCACACCCAAAGCCGCCATCGAGCCCAGCGGATCCGATCAGATCCTCCGCCGCTCCGAGCCCGTGCTCGATGCCCAGATGATAGTTTTATATGTAGATCAATTTAAAAACCCTATCGGTAGTATAGAATAAGTAGGGATCGTTCACAACAGAGATCGAGGGAGTTCCTAAACAAAGAATGTTACAAAGAATTATTATTAACAAATATAAATAATATAAATATATACATATGTACAAAGTAAAAATGGGGTTTAAGAAATTGATTTATCTAAACTAAATGATTAATCTACAAAGAATAAATTAAATAAGATGGGATGGAACATGAAATATATAAAGTTCAGCCACATATACACAAGTTTATAAATCATTGGACCGAAAATTAACCAAGTTCCCTAGCCATGAAACCGAAAGTAACATATGTGGAATGCCGAAAAGTCGGTTATCACCCCCCAAATAAAACTTTCCTATGAAAATTAACCTAAGCGAAAGCACCTAGATTAACCAATTAAACATGCAAAGGTAGCTAATCAAAACATGTTTAACGCATAGAAAAGAGTTGTTAATTAAAGTGCACGACACATTATAGAAAAGTCCATATGTCTGCAATCCTTTTACTTGATTCCGACCCGTTTGATAAGCCTTTACTACTTGTGAATTAGAATACAAATCCTAATTATAGCACCAATTACATGCAATCATTTTAAGTTTGCAACCTTAAAACAAAAACACATAAAAGATTTAATAAAACCGATTCAAGTAAACGGAGTCACATAAGCTACTAGAAGAACTAATTAGGATTCAATAACAAAACAAACTCAAATATATAGGCTGGAAATTACATAAATCATGTCATGTTAACTAATACAAAAGATAAACAAGCAACAAAGAGGAACTCATAAGAGAAATTAAAGAATAAAGTCGAACTACACCATATGGAAATGATGAAGAACTCGAAGACCACGAACCCTTGAATCCTTGAAAGCAAGAAACTCAAGGCCGAGATTCTTGAGGTGAAGATGATGATGATGACATTGAGTAGGGGCTGGTGGTGATGGTGTAGATGACTTCTCTCCTCCTTGAAGTCTTGAAAACCTTAGGTACTAGAGAATGGAAAATATGGATAGCTAAAAATATGATGTGAGATGGTGTGTTTCTTGTACTAAGGAATAGCCTATTTATAGGCTATACACACATGAGGAGCTGAACTTAGCTCACCTAATCCCACAAAGAAATAAACATAAAATAAATATAGTGGTAGCACAAATCACTCCACTTACACTACACAACACAAATAACCTAACACACTAAGAAAAGATCTCTTATTAAATTAGTCCACTATTATTTGATAATAGACCACTAACTTATTGATGAGATAAACCATTCCAAAATGCAAATATAGTCAAAAGCATCCCACCTAAAAACATAAATAATTTAGAAGCTGCCATAAATGAGCTATGATCACTTAAAACCCAATAATGGACGTTCGAATGGTTGGATGATTATGAAATTTGAACTGGTAATACATGACATCCACATTCATATTGTCAGAAAATTACAGCTTCATCCAACGGTCGAGTTAGGAGATATGAGTCTCCAAACGTGACAGTTCGCAAGGCCCAAAAGTCCAATGATGAATTCTCTTTGTGGGCTTTGAGACATAGTTGCATTCCTATTCTTCTTAGGATTCCTGCCAAGTTTAAACACATTTAAGAATTAGGAACATATTCATATAAATTTAGGAAAGATTGCAAATGAGAAAATTTTCCAAAAAAACCAATTTAGGAAAGTCCAAACAAGAAAGTTTCCTAAAATCCTCAGTTTAACTCATTCACATACTTTTTCATCAGTTAGGGACTCAATGATGGAAACTAAGCTAAAATAGCAAAGTTACAAATAAAACACATTCAAATAAATGAGAGAAACACATTAAAAACGTCACATTTTGTGCTTCAATGTGCAATGGGACTAAAACAGCTGCCCATCTTAAAGTCATGTTTGATCCAATATACCTAAAGTGTACAAAAACATTTTCTTTTGCCTAAATATAGTTGAAAAAAAAAACAAAGTTGATTCCAAGCGGTAACTAAAGGTGGACTTGTGGCCTAAGTACAATGCCTAGACTCAAATACCTTTCCTTTGTTTCAGAAGGTGAATGACCAGATCATAAGAGATAAGCGAGAGACAGGATTTATTTAGTGGACTATGGAGGCTTACACCCCTATCGACTTACGTCAGTCTATAGTCCTCTGAATCCAATTTTACGAACCTGTCACCCAGGGTCTCGACCTAGACACCATCCATGTGCCCCTTACTCAGCTCAGAAAAGCACTTAAGTATTAGACAAATCTCCAAGTGTTAATAAAGGCCGCCCTCAACCTCAAGTGACCTTAACAAGGTACAAATGAAGGGTTTAGGCCAATATTAACAAAAGGGACTTTACCTATTCCGTTCAAGTTATAACTTACAACAACAAAAATAATCAACTATTTAAACGACACCTAAATAATTTACTAAGTGTAACAAAATATGAACAAGTATAAACAAGTATTATTCACAAAGAAAACGTTAGGCATAAGTATTTTCGATCCCCGGCAACAACGCCAAAAATTGATAGTTTTATATGTACATCAATTTAAAAACCCTATCGGTAGTATAGAATAAGTAGGGATCGTTCACAACGGAGATCGAGGGAGTTCCTAAACAAAGAATGTCACAAATAATTATTATTAACAAATATAAACAATATAAATATATACATATGTATAAACCCAAAAATGAGGTTTAAGAAATTGATTTATCTAAACTAAATGATTAATCTACAAAGAATAAATTAAATAAGATAGGATAAAACATGAAATATATAAAGTTCAGCCACATATACACAAGTTTATAAATCATTGGACCGAAAATTAACCAAGTTTCCTAGCCATGAAACCGAAATTAACATATGTGGAATGCCGAAAAGTCGGTTATCACCCCCCAAATAAAACTTTCCTATGAAAATTAACCTAAGCGAAAGTACCTAGATTAACCAATTAAACATGCAAAGGTAGCTAATCAAAACATGTTTAACGCATAAAAAAGAGTTGTTAATTAAACTGCACGACCCATTATAGAAAAGTCTATATGTCCGCAATCCTTTTTACTTGCTTCCGATCCGTTTGATAAGCCTTTACTACTTGTGAATTAGAATACAAATCCTAATTATAGCACCAATTACATGCAATCATTTTAAGTTTGCAACCTTAAAATAAAAACACATAAAAGATTTAATAAAACCGATTCAAGTAAACGGAGTCATATAAGCTACTAGAAGAACTAATTAATTAGGATCCAATAACAAAACAAACTCAAATATATAGGCTGAAAATTACATAAATCATGTCATGTTAAATAATACAAAAGATAAACAAGCAACAAAGATGAGGAGCTTTTGTATAGCTAAGTTCAATTCCACAAAGAAATGAGGAGCTGAACTTAGCTCACCTAATCCCACAAAGAAATAAACATAAAATAAATGTAGTGGTAGCACAAATCACTCCACTTACACTACACAACACAAATAACCTAACACACTAAGAAAAGATCTCTTATTAAATTAGTCCATTATCATTGATAATAGACCACTAACTTATTGATGAGATAAACCATTCCAAAATGCAAATATATTCAAAAGCATCCCACCTAAAAACATAAATAATTTAGAAGCTGCCAGAAATGAGCTGTGATCACTTAAAACCCAATAATGGACGTTCCAATGGTTTGATGATTCTGAAATTTGAACTGGTAATACATGACATCCACGTTCATGATTCTGAAATTTGAACTGGTTATTAATAATAATATTGAATATAAAAAAAACATAAAATAGAAAGAGAAATTCCCGATTCGGAAAAAAAATTAAGAGGTGGTATTTTTATATATCCAAACAAAGTATATATAAAAAAGTGATTAATAATATTGAATAAAAAAACATAAAATATAAAGAGGAATTCCAGATTCGAAAAAAAAAATTAAGTGGTATTTTTATATATCCAAACAAAGTATATATAAAAAAAACAAGATGATTAATAATATTGAATAAAAAAAACATAAAATATAAAGAGAAATTCCAGATTCGAAAAAAAAAATTAAGTGGTATTTTTATATATCCAAACAAAGTATATATATAAAAATATATATAAAGAGGAATTCCAGATTCGGAAAAAAATTAATTAAGAGATAATAATAATGAAAAAAAGAGGGGGTGTGTAGAGAAATAAATGCAAGTCAACCAAAATTATAATAAAAACACTCATAAATGAGGGCAAAAGAGGAAGAAGAACAATTGTCTTTTCAAGATATTAAATTTTCTGATTTTTGAGATAGTGAAGTCCACATGCCATGTGATGAATGAGGAAGGTTGAAAGGAAAAAGTTGGAGGGGAAGGTTGCTAGCATTCCTCTTTTGTCAAAACTTCCCTTTTGTCCAGCTTATTATCGAAAGGTACTAGTGTCATTTTTTGGGTTCATGGCTCGTCCTTTACTTTTGAGAAGTGAACTCCTAGTGTTCCTGTAGTCTTTTATTCTGGTTTTTATTGCACTCGTAAGGAGTCCGGTGTAGAAGTTGCAGAAAGGTATGGATATCTTAAGACCAATTGTACCACTGTACCAGCAGTCCAGCAGACACTGCAAACTCAGGATTACAAAAAATCAATATTTAAGCAAGTAGCTTCAATTGTAAGTTTTCGGGCTTTGGCTTTATAATGCTTTACATCCTAAAGAAGAAAACTAAATTACTGTGGAACTTTTGAGAAATAGTTCCTTTTAAACGTGTGAAAAGCTGTTTTTCATACTCAAATTCCCAGTGTGGAAACTAATACCTTAATATCCAACTTTGCTATTTTCATGTTTGCAACCAGAGGGGGTTGAGTTGTATTGATATCAGTAAAACACTAAAACACTACCACCAACTTTCTTGTCCGAATTCAGTTTTTTCTTATTCGTGTTCTACATATTATCCTATATTTTCTTTCTTTCTCAAGTGCAAACTTTGTAATGCAATATGCAAGGAAATCAACGTCTTCTAGAATTGGAACACGTTTTCTGCTAAGGTGGCAAAATGAACCAAAGAACTTGCAACCTTTCCTTGCGGATTCGTTGATTGTCGGCGACAAAACCAAACTCAGAAGTCCTAAACCTCTTGTTGATTCACCAAGAATGCCAAGAGATTTGTCCCTTCAACCTCGTTGATTCTCCACGTGAGAATAGCCGTGATCATCAAGAGTCAGGACCCTCAATCTCGTTGATTCTCCTTCCGAGGATATCCGTGATAGTAGGGGCGGAATAATCGATGTTAGAACAAGAAAGATGAGACAACTTTCTCAAACTTCACTTAATTTTTCATATATTTTCAACTCCCCCTAATACAATAACTAACAGCCTATAATAACACACCTACAAAACCAAAGAAGAGACAAGAGCTCATACTGCTCACCTAGGTCCCTCCACAAACAAAGAAAACAGAAAACAATTAAATGGAGGGAAACATGTTTCCCATACTAGAAAAAACAACTATATCTTCACTACTTTTCCTAACACACTCACAAGCCTCATTATAATATATGGAGGCATGATTTAACTCCACCACCACCTGAAGATGAGGACCTTGATTATTGACCAATATTAAACATTCCAATAGCACACGTGAAAGCCACAACAGAAAAGCACTCCACCAGCACACAAATAAGGATAAAACACACGACTTCCGTCTGGACAGATAACTGGCGTCCGGACGCCTGGGGCTATGACCAATATCAATAACTTGTAGCGATGCGGGCTGCGCGCTGCGTCACCATTTGTCCAACTCATAACGTTAATAGAGAAGAGGCACTCTTAGCAAGGGTCCTTATTCTGACAACTTTTCATTTTGGTGTAAGTGAAACACACTATATCTTTGCATATTTGAAATAGTATACACATCATGTCACACACGAACCAAAATAAAATCCTCGGGGGCAGGAAACGCGGTCCTTTTACTTGTTCTTTATCAACATAAGTCAAGCACTCGGTTAAGGCGAAGAAGAGAACAAAGCTGAGAACACAAACCACAATGGCAAGTCCTGAAGAATGATCCAATACTGCATATGTGCCAGTAATGAATGCAATTACCATTGCAATTAAAGCGAGCATGGTGCACACGTATACATCGGAAAACGATTTGGGCAGATTGTTTCCCTTGATTCCATACGCGGACCAATAAAGTTCCATCATGACAGAACAAGCGGACAAAGTCATGGCAATAGTGTTTGTTATAACAAATGCTTGGAAAGCTACATTTCTGGTTAGAACTGCAAAACCTTGGTCTGGTCCTTTATCACCCTGGTAACCACCCGGCATGGTAAAACCTGCTGCAAAACTTACAGTTGCTATCAGTGTAGCCACTACCATATGAGTTTCTTTTACTTTATTGATTATGTCGCCTTGGCCGCCTTGATCGCCATTTTCTCCTGTTGCTGGTGATGAGGATTTAGATGCCATTTTTTATCAAGTGGGAAAAAGAAGTCTAGATGAAGATGACTAGTATAATACGGCACTTAATTATATAGGAAAAAAAAATCAGTGCACACGAAAATTATGATATAGACAAGAAAGTGACCACCAGCCAGTCAGCCACCTTCAATGTGCTGTAAATTACTATTTCGGTGCGGTCGTGCGGATATGCACTAGTGTATTCCAAACGCTTCCTATTTTGTTTTCTGGTTGGGGGAATTAATTATAGGAAAGACTCTGGAATACATCATACATGTGAAAATTATGCTATAGATAAGAAAGTGACCACCTACTATTTTAAGACCAGAAGAAAACTTGATCGAGGATAACATGGACGACTAGTCTTGGCTAAGATCGAGCTCATCATGCCATGCTAAGTCGTCAGCATTCATGACGTACGTACAGAATCAGATGATGATGCATGTTATTTAAGAGAAAAACCTCCATATGGTATTTGAATTATCACCAAATGCAATTTTTGGTATCTGAATTTAAAAAAAAAACCTAGTGATACCTGAATTATGTCTCCGTTAGCCATTATAGTATCTACCGTTAAATATTATGTTAAGTGCTTATGTGACATTTTAATATAGTTTATTTTTATTTTTAATTAATAATAAAATCACCTACATGGTAATAAATTATATTAAAAACATAAAAATTGATAATAAATTATATTATAAAAATAAAAATAATTTTTCTCATTTTTAGTCTTGAATTGTGGATAAATTATCTAAATATTTTTTTTGAATAATTTATTTAAATTTTAAAATCAAAATAAATATCATTTTTTTTAATATAATAAAAATTCAAATTACTTTTTTAGTATTGTTTATTTTTTTTAATTAATAACAAAAACCACCTATGGTAATAAATTATATTAAAAACATAAAAATTGGCAATAAATTATATTATAAAATTAAAAATAATAATAATTTTTCTCATTTTTAATCTTGAATTGTGGATAAATTATTTAAATCTTTTTTTTAAATAATTTATTTAAATTTTGAAATCAAAATAAATTTTTTAATATAATAAAAATTTAAATTACTTTTTTGAGTATAGTTTATTTTTATTTTTTTATTAATAAGAAAACCACCTACATGGTAATAAATTATATTAAAAACATAAAAATTGGAAATAAATTATATTATAAAATAAAAATAATTTTTCTTATTTTTAGTCTTGAATTTTGGATAACATTTCTAATTTTGTTTTTGTATAATTTATTTTGAAAATTGAAAATAAATAAAATGCTCCATAAGCACTTAACAAAATATTTAACGGTAGGTACTATAATGGCTAACGGAGGCATAGTTCAGGTACCACCAAGTTCCTTTTGAAAGTTTAGGTACCAAAAATTGCATTTGGTAATAGTTCAGATACCATATAGAGGTTTTCTTCGTTATTTAATTCAAATGTTAGAATTTTCCTAATTGAAAACCTACACTTGCATGTCCTTTTTTAAAAGCAAAGAAAACAAATTTGGAAATTAGCTTATATGAATTAATTGTCCTCTGTGTGGTCATATACTCAACCAATGAGATCGATGCAGCTATGCAGACACGTCACCAATGAGAAGGGTTTTTTTTTTTTTTTTAAAATCTCGAATAAATCAAAATAATTGATAAAGATTTATGTGAGATCGATGTGTCTAATATACATTGTTGTATACCATGTTTTTTAAAAAAAAATATATAATTGCATTTTTGAATTGCAATTACTTTTTTAAAAAGTAAAACTGATCAGAATGACAATTATATTTTTGAAATATTCAGTTTCATATTTTTGAACAATAATTCTAATTTAAAATACAATTGCATTTTTGAATTGCAATTACTTTTTAAAAAAGTTAAACTGATCAGAATAACAATTATATTTTTGAAATATTCAGTTTCATATTTTTGAACAATAAGTCTAATTTAAAAATGCAAATGCTTTAAAAAAAAACTATATATTATTCAGCGATGTATATTAGAATATTCCAAGATGTATATGGTTTTGGTGGAAATCATCAAACTAGTGTTCTTCACTGTTTGAAAGTCTTCGCATATTTCTGGGTCTTTAGAGTTATGGCGAATTAACTCGGGGCAATTTTTATGGTGCTAGTTCTCTTAGCATGTGTATCAATCTCCGACTCTCCGTGTGTCGGACGAAAGACATCAAATGCCAAGTTTGTGAGAATCTCGCAGCTAAAGTTGAGAAGAAGCAAGCTAATCGAGATCGAACCCAAGAAGGTAACTTTATCGTCTAGGTATTAATCTAGCTTCCAGAGACTTGAATATGCTCTTGTTTTAGAATTTGATTAACGTGTGTTGTTCATTTTGGTGTATTAGATAATTGAGATCACCGAAAATGTTTGCAAATTGAAGAAGACAGCGCACGGTTTGTGGTTTAAGGCCTGTTAAATTGGTTTGTGGAATTTGTGCTACATACTGTACTTGACTTTTGTTATTCATTGTATGTTTCACGTGTATCTCTATGGACCCAAAAGTTTAGTATGAAATTGTCTTTACATCAGTAAAAATTGATGGGTTCATCTTTTCCTGTTGCGGCATCTTCCTGTGCTAAGCTGCTCTCAGAATGAACAAGATCATTTGCCGCTGATGGTTCAACGTTAATTGAATGGTGGGAAGGGTCCATTTTTTCTCAAGTGGGAAAAAGAAGAGGCTAGCTAACTGAAGATGACTACTACGGCAATTAATTATATAGGGAAGAAAATCAGTGCATGTGGAAATTATGCTAAGAAAGTTACCACCCCCCACCTTCACTGTTCACGTACATTTACAGACCAAAAAAAACTCCACCGTCAAGTCATTTCGATCTATTGTCCAAAAAAAAAAATCGATCTATAATTAGAGCAAATTCTGGAATGCACGGCAATAGTCTAGTGTGTGATTGCCGTAATATAATTTCAGCCCTTCGATTAAAGTCGATGATTATTGAAATGAGAAAAACTAACTAACTAATGCTAATGATTTCACCAAAAAATAAATAAAAAATAGGATATTTAGATAAAACTTTCCGACACTTTTATTTTATAGGATTTAATTATTTAATTTTTGAATTATTAAATTTATTTCAATATTAATTGCAGATGTCACAAAAGAAATATTTCTACCATATTTCTTAATTTATTTATAGAGTTTTACGATAGTCAAAAATTATTTAATACAAATGAACATTCAATTTAAATTTCTAAACTTAAGCGAATGATTCAAAATTTCATTATTACAAATCTATAACATATAAATTCTAAAACCAATTTACAAATACAATTGAAAAAGAATCATATGTAAGTGAGAACTCTCCACAAAAATCCTAGCTAGCCGCCATAGTTTGGGTATTCAATTATTCCCTATGAAAGCACCACCACTGTCGTCTGAGTACCCTCGTGCTGCAATTCAACGTCAACAGACATCGATGAGTTTTATTCATACTTTGCCAAAGGAGATGGCAGATCTGGGCAGACGCAAGTCTAGTTTTCCTCTTAGCATCCAGTTATTTAGTGCTCTTAGTACTTGAGTTATTTTCTCTTCTATGGAATTCATAGTTTGGGTACAGCCTTTGGCCCATATTTTCGATTAACTTTTCTTTTGAGTTTTAATATGGATTTTATGTTTAGGATCCTAGTGAAAAACATGATGGTTTGACAACTTTGGTGTTCCAAGACAACAACCCTATTATTGGTGGGGATTTTCTAAAACTTAATCTAATTCAAATTTTGGATAATTTAATTTTTTGTTTAAAAATAAACATGATCAGTTATGCAAGTTAGACTTAAGCTTTGCTTTTTTTTTTTACTGTATATAAAATTACTTTGAGTTAGATTAGATTTATTGGTCTCAGTGACAATATTTGTCTAAATTGTGGGGCAAGGCGTATAATTCTGTTGGAGATTTGTGAAGATTGGAGATGGGCTAGCGTCAAACACATAAAATGTCGGAGTTAGCCAGACGTGTTCCAACTGCCTCCACGTGTATACCTGTTGCTTTTGTCTTTAATTAGTATTAACTAGATGCAGATGAGAAATCATAATAAGTATTAATTAGATACAGATGAGAAATCATACCGGCCCGTCAATGCTGGTGTGCAATTAATCCCGATTTTTTCTCTTCCTTCTTCCTCCTAAAGCCCATCTCCAATCTTCACCAACACCCTTGAAAATCAGATTAACAACGAATCAAAATCCCACAAACCCGTTACATGCAAAATTCCAACAATTTCCAAGTAGCTCACTTTATTTTTGGGTCGAAAAATAGCTTTTTACTCTTTAGACAGTCAGAGACCCATCTCTCTAATTGTCTTCAATTATTAATTTTTCTATGTGATTGTTATTTTCTGGCGGACGAAGAACAATATTTTTTGAACAAAAGGTCATTCATGGTGGCATTCATCTTCGTAGGATTATCTACGTGACATTGGTTTAAGGGATTAAATTCAGTAAAAATAAATTATCTGAATTTTTATTAAAAAAATAGAAAGTGGCAAAGCTCTTTTTTCTAATTTCTCAAACAAAATAGAAAAACATGAGAGTCATTAACAGATCCAAGAATAATGAACATAAGAACCCAACAAAAAGAATGAACAGAAAATCTGGAAAATACCCAGAAGCTAGAAAGCACATAACTAACAGAATTTAAAGCTTAATACCAATAAGTTTATAAAAAAAAACATATAACTTCTCACAAGCCAATATCAACTTCAGCCATCAGGAAGCTAGGGAAACCCAAATAATTATTTAAATAGTGAGAAAAATAATTTTTAGTTTATGAATTTTCATTCGTTCGACACTTTTATCTCTCAATTTTGAAATACATTACTTGTGTCCCTCAATTTTAATACCGACTATCACTTTAGTCATTCGAGCTATTTTTTCAATTCAATGAATTACTTGATGCATCACCTGTCCACCTTCACTGTGCTGTAACTTACTATTTCGGTGCGGATATGCAACGGTGTATTCCATATGCTTCCTATTTTGTTTTATTCTTGTGGGAATTAATTATAGGCAAGACTCTGGAATATATTATACATGTGGAAATTACGCTATAGATAAGAAAATGACCACCTACTATTTTAAGACCAGAAGAAGAATTGATCGAGGATCACATGGACGACTACAGACATCGATGAGTTTTATTCATACTTTGCCAAAGGAGATGACAGATCTGGGTAGACGCAAGTTGATTTATACATATTTTATGTATAAAGAACACTCATAATTACTTGTTTTATGCTTCCTTTAGCACCTAATAATGTCACTTACCCTTTGTTTATCTCTTTTTATAGGTTCGGACCGGGAGAAATGGAACTTGAAGAAAAGGATGCACTTTGGGAGCTTTTAAAGACGTTTTCATGGAGCAACCAAAAAGTCAACCGTGACTTTGGAGCTCAAGATTCCAAGATTGAAGCCT
Organism: Rubus idaeus; assembly: GCA_030142095.1. Taxonomy (NCBI): domain Eukaryota; kingdom Viridiplantae; phylum Streptophyta; class Magnoliopsida; order Rosales; family Rosaceae; genus Rubus; species Rubus idaeus. The sequence continues at coordinate 5,910,512 of CM057965.1, read as the reverse complement.
TAGAAGTGAAGGACAACGATATCCCGAAGTTGAGACCAAGAAACCGAAAAGTCAACTTTCGGCCCGAAAAGTCAACCAGGCCCACATGGTCAACCCCGAGGTCAACCCCGAAGGCATCACACAAAGACTCATGCAAGACTTTCTCACATCTACTAAGAGAGCTCATTTGATTGGTTGAGGCATATTGGTGGTGAGTAGAGATTCAAATTAAAAAAGGAGACAAACCATTTAATGTTTATGCCATACTTTGTCCCCTAGCATTTTCCCTTCACCTTTTGTCTCAGAATGGTCCCAAATCTGATTTGCCTATGCTATACACACATTCCCACTTTGCCCTTAATGTCCATACACTTCCCTAACTACCCCATGACATTTAGGTCTTTTTAGTTAAGTTAGATCTACACGTTGGGCCCTAGGATCATTCCCCTTTCATCCTAGCCCTTTATCCCCACATATATATATATATATATATATATATATATATATATTCTTAAACCTTCCCATTTTCCATATACACCAACCCTAAACACCACAAATTCTCAAAATCCTCCCTAGTTTCCGTTTGCCCTTTCCTCCATTTTGCCTTATTTCTCACATTCCCGGTCTGCGGGCGACCGGTCGCTCGGTCATCGTTCACCGGTCTCCGTGCGGCTATTTGCCTTTCTCCTCCATTTTCTTCCACCTCCACTCCTCATCTCACAAAACTTCCTTCATCAAGCATCCTCTACACACCCTCCACTACATCCACAAATACTTTTCCATCCCATTTCACCATCCTCACTCACTCTCACATTGGATCTTCTCAAGACCACAAGGAAGGGGAGCTTGGTTCAAGAGGGAGCAAGAGAAGACAAAGGGAGCAAGGAAGAAGGCATAGTAACCTCTCGGTGACAGCAATGATTAGCTGGCCATCCTTCTTGAGCACTTCTTTACCCTTATCTACTCTTTATTGCCTTTAAGTTTTCTAGACTTGAGGATTTGATGTATTCCATGATGTATTGTGAGTAGTCCTTGAAGATTGGGGGCTAGGGTTGTGTGCCCTAGCCCAATGAAGATGGTTTGATTGATTGATATATATATATATATATATATATATATATATATATGCATGAGATTTTATTACTGGATATGTTCATTGCATACTTTAAAAGTGTTGAATGCATGTTTAGGAAATTTACTACTTCAAAAGCATGTGTTTGGCCCATTTTGATATGAATGCATAAGCTTAGTAACCTTGTGTGTCATAGGCATTTGACAATGAATGTGATGAGCTTGTCTTGTTTGAATCCCTAGGTCTTAGTGCCCATTGCCTTAGTTTAGCAATTTGAGAACCATAGCATGGCTTAAGTTGTCTAGATTAAGAGACTTTATGAACCATAGCATGGCATGAAGATACATAAGAAAAGACTATGGCCCTAGAACCCTAGTACAGCTAGGGTACGAGATTGGATCCACTATTTAATCTCACTTGCATGTTTTTATAAATTGAATCAACCATTGGATTTGGGCTTAGATGACCCAAAACCCCCTTTCTCTTAATCAATCAAGTTTCCAATCAATTTGTGTTCACTTTTACTACTTGCACTTTAAATTTAGTTGAGTTCATTGTTTCACTTGTCACTTTATAAAACCACAAAATGTCTCCTTCTATACTACCACTTTGTACATACCTCACTTAGTGAATGCATAGCAATCCATTTCTTGCCTCCTCATTAGTGCTTGTTAATATAGCTATCCTAGTTGCCTAGGGATTGGCACCGCCAATTCCCAACGACACACCCCCGGTCTTTACTTCCACATACTATTTTGACGACACGTTTGCTTGCGTTTAAAGCGCTCCAAAAGCGTTAAAGTCACAAGTCTATTAGTGCTCTTAGTACTTGAGTTATTTTCTCTTCTATGGAATTCATAGTTTGGGTACAACCTTTGGCCCATATTTTGGATTAATTTTTCTTTTGAGTTTTAATATGGATTTTATGTTTGGGATCCTAGTGAAAAATATGATGGTTTGGCAACTTTGGTGTTCCAAGACGGCAATCATATTATTGGTGGGGATTTGCTAAAACTTAATCTAATTCAGATTTTGGTTAATTTAATTTATTGTTTAAAAATATGCTTTCAGTTCTGCAAGTTAGACTTTAGTTTTACTTTTTTTTTAAACTATATATAAGTCCACTTTGAGCTAGATTAGATTTATTGGTCTCAGTGACAATATTTGTCTAAATTGTGGAGCAAGGCGTATAATTCTATTGGAGATTTGTGAAGATTTGAGATGGGCTAGCCTCAAACACATAAAATGTCGGAGTTAGCCAGACGTGTTCCAACTGCCTCCACATGTATACATGTTGCTTTTGTCTTTAATTAGTATTAACTAGATGCAGATGAGAAATCATAATCAGTATTAATTAGATACAGATGAGAAATCATAATCAGTATTAATTAGATACAGATGAGAAATCAGATACAGATGAGAAATCATAATCAGTATTAATTAGATACAGATGAGAAATCATACTCGTCAATGCTGGTGTGCAATTAATCCGATTTTCTCTCTTCCTTCTTCCTCCTAAAGCCCATCTCCAATCTTCACCAACACCCTTGAAAATCAGATTAACAAAGAATAAAAAACCCACAAACCCGTTACATGCAAAATTCCAACAATTTCCAAGTAGCTCACTTTATTTTTGGGTCCAAAAATAGCTATTTACTCTTTAGACAGTCAGAGACCCATCTCTCTAACTGTCTTCAATTATTAATTTTTCTATGCCATTGTTATTTTCTGGCGGACGAAGAACATTATTTTTTGAACAAAAGGTCATTCATGGTGGCATTCATCTTGGTAGGATTATCTATGTGACATTGGTTTAAGGGATTAAATTCAGTAAAAATAAATTATCTGAATTTGTATTAAAAAAATAGAAAGTGGCAAAGCTCTTTTTTCTAATTTCTCAAACAAAACAGAAAAAAATGAGAGTCATTACCAGATCGAAGAATAATGAACATAAGAACCCAACAAAAAGAATGAACAGAAAATCTGGAAAATACCCAGAAGCTAGAAAGCACACAACTAACAGAATTTAAAGCTTAATACTAGTAAGTTTATAAAAAAAAAACATATAACTTCTCACAAGCCAATATCAACTTCAACCACCAGGAAGCTGGGGAAACCCAAATAATTATTTGGTGAGAAAAATAATTTTTAGTTTATGAATTTTCATTCGTTCGACACTTTTATCTCTCAATTTTGAAATATATTACTTGTGTCCCTCAATTTTAATACCGACTATCATTTTAGTCATTTGAGCTATTTTTTCAATTCAATGAATTACTTGATGCATCAGCCGTCCACCTTCACTGTGCGGTAACTTACTATTACGGTGCGGATATGCAACGGTGTATTGCAGACGCTTTCTATTTTGTTTTCTTCTTGTGGGAATTAATTGTAGGCAAGACTCTGGAATACATTATACATGTGGAAATTACGCTATAGATAAAAAAATGACCACCTACTATTTTAAGATCAGAAGAAGAATTGATCGAGGATCAGATGGACGACTACAGACATCGATGAGTTTTATTCATACTTTACCAAAGGAGATGACAGATCTGGGCAGACGCAAGTCTATGGCTGCGTTTGGGAAGGCTTTTTTGTAGCTGTGCTTGGAAGCAAAGCTGCCCACAGCTACTGAAGGCGTTTGGTAAATGAGCAAAAAGCTGCTTCGATGGGAAGCTAGGGCTTTTTTAAGGCCAAAAGCCGAAGCCAATAAACCCCAGCTTATCAGCTTTTAAAAGCCCGAACACTGTAGCGCGCTACACTGTTCATTAATGAAAAATTTGAAATTTCCATTTCTGTCCTCACCTTCTTGCTAAAATTACAACCCAAAATTACAGCCCTGCCATTGGGGCAATTGAGGTGGTCCGGCTGCAGTGGTGAGGAGGAGGAGGAAGACTAACCTGGAGGTGTAGCGATTCTTCCTTATCGAAGGTCGTCGGTAGAAATGAACACCACAGAGACATCCCCTACGCCGAGACGAAACCTCCGCAGCTGGTGCGATGCCGTGTCGTGCCCGGAATCGGAAAACCACATCGAAAAACCATGAACTTCGCTGCTTCGATTCTCTCTCTCCTTTCATCCATTTGAGAAACTGAGAGCACCAACATGCTCGTCTCTTTGAAACGAAGCTGCTGCCACCGGTCTCGCCTGCAACCGTGGCCGGAATCGCCGAAACCTATCGGAGAACAGTGAGATTTCCCTCTTCGATTCTCCCTCCTCATGCTTCGATTGAGTGATCCATGACCACCTACGTGCTCGCCGTGTTGAGGAGGACAAGATGGGATCCTTCCGGCGCCGTGAAACAGCCGGACGAAGGAGGTGGGCCGGTGATGTCGCGGCAGAGGAGAGAAGATCCGACTCACATGAAATCAACGGTCCAGATGTAACGGTCCTAAAATCAATGGTCCATATCGCACCACCTAATTTTCTAATTTAATTATATTCTACAACCTTAAAATATAAAAATTGACAAACCATAAATTTAAATAATTTTTGAAAGCTAAGAGGGAAGAAGATAATCATATTTTTCGATGAAAGGCAAAATCATATGGTCATAATGGTCTACGAAAATTATTTGTTCAAAAATAATTTTATTGTATAGAAAAAAATTAATTTAACCATAAAAGATAATGAAATACATACATTATCAAACAATGAACCAAACAATTAAAAAAAATATCAATTTTAGCTTTATGTCCATATTAGTCATTTTACAAACTCACAGCACATTCAAAAAGCCAGTTTACCAAACACTATATCACTGCTTTTAGTATTCACAGCACTTTCAAAAAGCCAGTTTACCAATCACCCAGCTGCTTTGTTTTACAGCCACTTATTCTCACAGCACAGCTAAAGCCAGCTTCACTTAAAAGCCCAGCTTTACCAAACTGGCCCTATTAGTGCTCTTAGTACTTGAGTTATTTTCTCTTCTATGTAATTCATAGTTTGGGTACAACCTTTGGCCCTTATTTTGGATTAATTTTTCTTTTGAGTTTTAATATGAATTTTATGTTTGAGATCCTAGTGAAGAATATGATGGTTTGACAACTTTGGTGTTCCAAGACGGCAATCATATTATTGGTGGGGATTTGCTAAAACTTAAACTAATTCAGATTTTGGTTAATTTAATTTATTGTTTAAAAATATGCATGATCAGTTATGCAAGTTAGACTTTAGTTTTATTTTTATTTTTATTGTATATGAGTCCACTTTGAGGTAGATTAGATTAATTGGTCTCAGTGACAATATTTGTCTAAATTGTGGGGCAAAGCGTATAATTTTGTTGGAGATTTGTGAAAATTGGAGATGGGCTAGCGTCAGACACATAAAATGTCGGAGTTAGCCAGACGTGTTCCAACTGCCTACACATGTATACCTGTTGCTTTTGTCTTTAATTAGTATTAACTAGATGCAGATGAGAAATCATAATCAGTATTAATTAGATACAGATGAGAAATCATAATCAGTATTAATTAGATACAGATGACAAATCATACCCGTCAATGCTGGTGTGCAATTAATCCCGATTTTCTCTCTTCCTTCTTCCTCCTAAATCCCATCTCCAATCTTCACCAACACCCTTGAAAATCATATTAACAAAGAATAAAAATCCCACAAACCCGTTACATGCAAAATTCCAACAATTTCCAAGTAGCTCACTTTATTTTTGGGTCGAAAAATAGCTTTTTACTCTTTAGACAATCAGAGACCCATCTTTCTAACTGTCTTCAATTATTAATTTTTCTATGCAATTGTGATTTTCTGGCGGACCAAGAACAATATTTTTTGAACAAAAGGTCATTCATGGTGGCATTCATCTTCGTAGGATTATCTATGTGACATTGGTTTAAGGGATTAAATTCAGTAAAAATAAATTATCTGAATTTTTATTAAAAAAATAGAAAGTGGCAAAGCTCTTTTTTCTAATTTCTCAAACAAAAAAAAAAACATGAGAGTCATTAACAGATCGAAGAATAATGAACATAAGTGTACATACCACGCATATTACTATGCCACCAACCATATGTAACACCCGAGGTTGAGGGTCCACATAACATGGTGGGCCCCGAACGTGACATACATCATGTAGTCCGACACCCGAGCTACCCCATCGGAGTGGAAGCTGGCTAAGATCTCATCGGGAGGCCGTCCTCCCACACTCGCCAAGAGGCTTCGTGATAAGAAATAGACTAGTAAAAAGGAAAATTGCATTACACATTGGAAACATGTAAAATGAGAGGAGACTCCCTTACTTATAAAAGGGACCCCTCTCCCACTTAGAAATGATCTCTTCATCTTATGCTTTATACATCACTTGTATACGTACTCTCCTCTCTCATAGTGAAATACTCTCCAAGTGGACGTAGTCACCCTTACGGGAGACGAACCACTATATATTTTGTGTTATCTCTCTCTCTCATCATTTGTCACTTCTAGATTAGTCCTCCCGGATCTAGGTAAAAACATTTTACGCCGTCTGTGGGAAGAGAGCAAAAAGTCATATTCACTTTACCCCATCTCCCGATCAATTGATCAATCATCCATCAACATGAGACTTTCTCATTGCCTGGGCAACCCTTGGGTACCAATTGCCCTCTGGTAACTTCATTCTCGTTGGTCATTCATTGCCCGCTAGTTATTAATTCATTTCCCGTTGGTCACTCATCACCCAAATGCTCGCTAGTGTCCAAGTGCCCGCTGCTCACCACCCGGTCAACTCACTTCTCTCGGTCAAATCTTGAGTGCCCGCAGGTGACTTCACTACCCGCTGGTCCCTTAATCGTTCGATGGTAACTCAATTGACCACTGTAGCCTTGGATGCCCGCTTCCCGCGAACTCATGAGACCCCATAGTCACACTTCATACACTGGCCCCATCGCCCGGATCCTAGATCCCGCCAAACCGTTGTTTGGGATCATCGTCCTGGCACTGGTTGTTCACCTCCAGCACTAGCCGCTATCTTACGTATCAACAGGGTCAAACCCATTTATCAAATCAGCTCCGGGCACAAATTATGGGCAACATTGGCATAGGTGAATCTAATCATTTGTACCCTCCGGTCACCTCTATCTTGTCACCGGGAACTCGGCCTCCAACTCGTTTGAGTTTTGTGCACTAAGGCTACCTGTCACCATCACTACCCGGTCACTCGTACCTTACAAACTTTTTAGCCGGGCAGAAAAGTCTCTGTGGCATCTTCACGCCCAGTCAACCTCCTCGATATAGCAATCTGCAACCCAGAAGCCCTGGTCTTGGTCAAAGTTCTTCAAGCTCTCGTCCGGTCACTCATTGATTGAGACCCCTGATCATCTTCTCCGAGCAGAGAAACATCGGCTACCGTGTCCGGGCAGCCGTCGATCATCTCGAAACCAGACAAACCAGGTGCCCCAGAACTACTTTGGGCACCCGTAGCCTCTCTCTTCCAGCCACCAGTTGCGTTCTTTTCTCGGCAGCTATCATCATCTCATCATCTATCAACCTCTTGCCAAGCCTTCGCCCGAGCACATTGAGTACTCAAGATCAGAGTCCGGTTATCTAACCCGACCTAGACTCGACATCACAACTTCCGGCACCCTCACGGGTAGACCTCTCGTCCTCATGGTTCTGCTAGCTCGAATAACCCGGCCGTTAGTTTTTGCCCGGGTCTGAAAACGAACTTGTGCTGGCCAATTCATCACCAACTGATCATCTTTTCTCGAATACCACGCAGCTAATCTTGAATCCATATTGACCGGATAACTATCGTTGGCTTCATTTGAACACGGGCTTTAATCCCCACGAACTCGCCGCCGAGAGTTGCAACCTTGTCCACCGAGAACCACTTATACAAATCGGGAAACTGAAATCTCTCAGATACGATCAAACCCAGCACGGCTTAGCTTGGTACGCCCGAGCATTGATCAATATGACCTCAACATTAGATTGTGTTGTATCCGAGCACAAAAAAAAAAGTTGTGGGCACCAAAACTTCCACTTTGGACACCCTCCTCAGTGCTTCTCTCATCCGAGCACCTAGTCAACTCTCTTAGGCTCTTTGGAGTTTCTGCTCTCAAGCTAGAGCATCCTATCAAGCAAAACACCAATTAAGATAAGTTTCTAATCTTGCTTATGATAGGTTACAAGAGAGCATCAATTTAAAAAACTCTATCGGTAGTATAGAATAAGTAGGGATCGTTAACAACGGAGATCGAGAGATTACCTAACAAAAAATATCACAAGAAATTATTAACAAATATAAACAATATATACACAAGTTACACAAAATTAAGGGGGGAATTGAGAAATTGATTTATCGAAGTTAACTAAGTAAATTACAAAGAATAAATTAAATGAGATAAGATAGAACACAAAGTATATAATTTACAGCCACATATACTCAAGTTTACCAATCATTAGACCGAAAATTAACCAAGTTCCCTAGCCATGAAACCAAAATTAACATATGTGGAATGCCCACGCGGGTTATCATTCCCCAAATAAAACCTCTTCTATGAAAATTAATCTAGTGAACGCTCATCTAGATTAAACAATTAAACATGCAGTGGTGATCAATCAATAACATATCTAACGCATGAGAGAAGAGTTGTTAATTAAAGTGCGCGACCTAGCGAACGCTTGTCTATCCACGATCCTTTTTATTTTGATTCCGACCCGTTTGATAAGCCTTTACTACTTGTGAATTAGAATTAAAAGTCTACTTCTAGCACCAATTACATGTTATTATCTTAAGTTTAGAACCTTAAAACAAGAACACATAAAAGATTTAATAAACCCGAATCAAATATACGGAGTCACATAAGCTGCTAAAAAAACTAATTAATTAGGATCCAATAACAAAACAAACTCGTATATATAGTCTAGAAATTATATAAATCATGTCATGTTAACTAATATAAAGAATAATAAAGCAACAAAGAGGAACTCAAAAAGAGTAATTAAAGATTAAGTTGAAGTACACCATATGGAAAGTAGGAAGAACTCGAAGCCACAAACCCTTGAATCCTCACGCGAGTAACTCAAAAGCCGAGAACTTGAGGTGATAATGGTGATTAAAACGTTGGATGATGGCTGATGATGATGGTGACATCTCCATCTTCTCCTCCTTGAAGTTTTGCAAACCCTAAGTATTAGAGAATAGAAAATGAGGCTGAAAATATAATGTGAGAAGGTCTAATGTAGAGCTAAAAAAAGAGAGGAGGGTTTGTTCCTCCCCATTGAGGTGTCTTTTGAAGAGAAGAATGAGGCTGCTATTTATAGGAGAATGGAGAGGAAGAAGAAGACAATGAAAGAAATAAAGAAACAAAATGAAGAGAAGTGGAATTTGAGTGGGAGATAAAGAAATGGTAAGTGACATAGTGGAAATATAGTCATGTTGTAATTAACCATTTATTTAGGTAAAAGAAATCAAGCATTAATAGCGTGGGAAGAAAGCAACAAACATAGTGTGGTGAAATGGATGACAATATGGGGGTGAGTGGAGCATTGAAGATAAAAGAAAAAGAAAGATTTAAAAAAAAGGCAGCACTAAGCTATGCTCACTTAGAACCCAATAATAGATGTTTTAACGGTTGGATTATTCTGAAATTTGAACTGGGAACACCTAACATCCACATGTATTCTGTCAAAAGTACAGCTGGATCTAACGGTGCAAGTAGGAGATATGGGCTTCCGAAGTTGACTGATCTGCGCTGGCAGAATGTCCGAAAATCTCCTAATTTTGATAGGAATGTCCTCCATCCTTTTTGCTTTTATTTCCAACACTTTGCTTATTTTCCTCAAGTTATCTTCTTTTCTCTTTATTTGCAATAGGAAACCTACAAACACAAAAAGTAAATAAATAACACAAATATATGAGAAACTAACAACAAAAATATAGATAAATTGATATAACAAGTTGTACAATTATGTACCTATCAGCTTCCATTAATGAAATTTCAAAACTCATACATGCTTCTCATATCTATATATGTTTATTGCTCTCTGAATATGCATATATACTTCATAGAAAGCTTTACATACCAACTTAGCTTAGATGCTTCTCGTATCAGTATTTGTTGTCATGAGGACACGAGCTTTCACTAACCGCAACAAGTGGTCAATAAAAGCTGTGCATAATTAGCTAGTTTTGCTCATGTACTGCCACTTATTTTAATATTATTTGAGAAACTCTTTCATCTCAAAGCATGAATAACCTCATACTATGTATGCTCCCAGTGCAATGAATTTCATGATTTATCAAACAAGCTGTCACGCCCCGAACCCGGCGTCGGTGGATTTTAAGCACCGAAATCCGAATCCGAGGTGTGAGCGTTAAAAAGTAAAATAAAAATAAAATAAAATCGAATACTTTTTAGAAATTGTTGAAAATACAAAAGTTTACAACACAAAATCTTTACAAAGAGAATTCACGTCGTCTTCTACGATCTAATCCACTCTCGTCTCTAACCCCTTTCGAATCTCGTAAGTCGTACCTGTAAAACAACCTATTGTAGGAGTGAGCTTTCGTCCTCGCTGCTCAGTAGGGACAAACCTTTACAAAGAGAATTCACGTCGTCTTCTACGATCTAATCCACTCTCGTCTCTAACCCCTTTCGAATCTCGTAAGTCGTACCTGTAAAACAACCTATTGTAGGAGTGAGCTTTCGTCCTCGCTGCTCAGTAGGGACAAACCTTTTTAAGTTATTCTTATAATCTTGCATCCAAGTTATAAAACAACAAATCAAAGAACAATAAATTAAAAGTGCAATGCATGCACGTAATGCTGACTTATCACTCCTCATACTCCAAATTATACTACCTCTTTTGTTAGTCATCTTGTTACAATTCCTTGCTTCGCCAGTGTCAATATGCCCTATAAGATCGTTTTATCAATCGCAATTGAAAGGATTTCACTCCCTGTTTTGTGCACGGTGGGCTGACATTCTCTGGTCCCTGACATGAATTTAACTCAACTACACAAAGAGTACTTTTCTCTCAATCTCAATCTCAATATTTCTTTCTGACCATTCAGGTCCTTCATCATCCTCACAATTCCTCACCATGCATCATGCATGATAGCTTTTTAATTCATAATACAGAAATTAAATAACGTATGCTTTCAAAACATAGAATCAAACATCATGCTAATTCATCAATTAATGAAAGCAATAACATCCAATAGGTAATTCAACCAACATCAAACAATTCCCAATTTATTAAATTACTTAACAATATAAAAAGAAGGTTTCCCGAGATCCCTACCTGGAATTCCAAGCTTTGACTCCAACGCTGCTAAAGTTTTACACCAGCACGACTCGCATTCCGATTAACCAAATTCCCGCAATTATTCCATTCGTCTCGAATTCCCATTCGCTGATAACCATCGAATCTCAATTCCATATCCTTCAATTGTCAGATGTGAGAAAAACGTGGACAGCAGTTGCAGCTACAATCCCCTATTCGATCAATTTAACAATCTTTGAATTGTGTCGTTGAACCATAACTCCAAATTCTTCATTGATTCGCCTTGAATCAATATCGACCAACTGTTCCGAAATATCAATTGACTAGTGCTTCGCTCCGCATTGTATTTCTCATAGAATGTAGGCACTCGGAATTACTAAGGACACCCAAATTCCTAATTCTCATTTCCACCGTAGCCTTCCGAACTAATTTTCAAGTCAATCTCCGTCTCTACTTATTTTACTTCAATTATTTAACTCCTGCTGCAATAGCCCAATCCATTTCGACTCCACATACTCCATGCTTCCATTAATGAAATTATATATTTATTCACCAAATCACAATTCCATATAAGCTTCACACTTCAACATGCTTCGTACTTTTGGATAAATTAAACCAATACACCAAAACACCAATCGTTGCCACAAGCTCTCGACAACTTGACTACAATATGTATCCAAATACCAAATTGAGCTCCCGAAGCTTCGTAGCTTTGATCATTGAACCAATCGATATTCACAACACCAAATATAAATTAATAGCAGCCAAATTACTTTTAGTCCATCCAAATACATACTAACCCAAACCTGGGATTTTCACTCCAACCCAATTCGAACTCTATAAGCTTTATGTTTGCAGCAATTGAACTTTAGAGTTCATTAGATACAAACCAACACAAACACAACAGCTTTTCTATTCTCAGACATCAACTAACTTGATCACCATACCCATTTCTATGGGTTTTTATCCAAATCTGCATCCTCTAATAAATTGAGCGTAACTAATAATTAATTCATACTCCACTAGATTAATTAAGAAAAGAAATTAGAGCAAGGAAGACCAAAACTTCCCTCTGCACAATGAACCCGTACAGTAGCTATAAACCCAAAATACAAATTCTTCAAAACTCAACCAAAATCGAAAACCAAGGGCACAACCATGTAGAGTACGACGAGGGGAAAAGGTTTGATACTTAACTTGTCGCCGTTCATGGCCGGAAATGCCGGAAAATCGCAGAAACCCGCCGGAAAGCCAAGAAGCTTTGGAGCTTCGATTCTCACTCAAGGTTGAGCTATTCCACAAACCAAGACTAGAGGGAAGTCGGAAACGTCGAGAGGAAGCTTCCACCACCAACCCGACCCCCAAAAGTCGCCGGAATCGGAAAACCCCATCGGAAACCCATAAACTTCATTGCTTTGATTCTCTCTCTCCCTTGATCAATTTGAAAATCTAAGACCACCTTCGTGCTCTCCACGTCGAGACGAAGCTATTGGTACCGGTCTCTTCCGCCGTCGTTGCCGGAATCGGAAAGTACCATCGGAGCAGCGCCGACTTTCCCTCTTCGATTCTCTCTCGTCAGTTGACGATTTAACAAGCTAAGGCCACAGACAACCTCACCTCGACCAGGCGAAGCTATTGGAACCATTTTCAGCCGCCGTCGTGGCCGGAATCGGAAAACCTGATTGGAACTGTCCTTTCTTCTTCTCTTCAATTCTCCCTCCTCAAGCATCTATTGAGTGCTCCAAGACTACCGGCCTGCTCGCCGTATTGAGGCGAACAAGATGGGACCGGTCCGGCGCCGTGAAACGGCCGGACGGAGGAGATGAGTTCGGAGCTTCACCGTGGAGAGAGAAATGATCGTGCGTGGTCTGGAGAGTTCTGGGCTGTTCACCGCCTCTTATTTAAACACTTAACCGACTTAATATCAAAGGTCCAGATCTAACGGTGCTAAAAGCAATGGTCCAGATCTCACCAAAACAAAAATCCTAATTTTAAATAATTTCGAACATCCGAAAATCAAAACAAATAGCTCGGGTGTCCGAAAAATATTCCGAAAATTCCCACGAACTCGTCGTGACGTGTACTTTCTAATTATGACCTCAAAAATAAAATTTGGCCAACTTTAAAATTCGAGATCTCACACAAGCACCATTTTAAATATGAATAACTTGGGGACAAACCACAAGGGCATCATATTTAATATATGCTAGTTTCCCTATATTCATCATGATATGTTACCTTTGCAATGCTACACCCATTTTCAATTAAATGGTGAATGCTCACAAATTAACTTCATCCATCTTACCAAGATTAGATAAACAAGTACTAATGTTCGAGTTTTACAAACTCATATACTAATTATTTACTTTGTTATGAGGAGGCGTAGCCACTTCCACGGAGCACCTCCTAAGCGAAACAAATTATTGATGCTCTACCATGGCACTTTGCTCTCCGAAAAGAATGGACTCACATACTCAATCGTTAAAAAATTAAACCACTTCCTCTCGACACTAGATAAGTGTTCATAATTTATTCTCTTATAACTAGAGCCAAATGTCATGCATGCTTTATCTACTTATATGATAATCTAAGCATGCCTACGTACCACGTACAACATGTGTTAATTTTTGGAGCATACCATGTATGCCTTATATGCTACATATATACATATGCTTACATTTAATTGGAATTCAATTAAATTCATATATGTATACATTCGACATGCCAGGGCCACGCCCATTTCTATGCGCTTTGACTTGCTTGGGTGTTAAGCAAGGCCACGACTTGCCAGGGCCACGCCCGCATGCTCGCATAATGCCTAATCGCTCAACTACACCCAACTTACCCGAATACGACCCAACTTACTCGAACTCGGTCCGACATGCTCTAATTAGGCCCAAATAGGCCAAATACTATTATCTATACTCGCTACTACTTAGCGGGTTCATCCTTAAAATTGATATGGACACCCATTACACATGCAAAACTATTCATTATGCCTTTTATAGCCTTGATATGCTTATATGGGTCACATACTTCGATAAGATGATCAGTTCACATGTCATATATATATTTTTAGCCTCCGGGCACCCACGCTACTAACCTTTACAAGAATCAGCATACAACCACACTCCCAATGACCAAATTCCTACCGGAAAAGCCCAACGGGCTTAGGTCAACAACCCTCCCAATGACTTCCGGCACCGAGGACTTACGGCTCAACGAGCCCGGTCATTGTTCGTCTCTACGGCCCACGGCTTACGAGACCATGACCACCCTAAGGCCACCGGCCGACGGGAACCGAGGTACGGTCAAAGGCTCACGACCTCCCAACGGGACCCCTGTCAGGGCTCTAAGCCTGCGGCATTGCCACTGATCCGGCAAGACCTCTCGGTACAAGGGAAACATCTATCAGGCTCACAACCTGATACCTTACTCAAGCCAACGGTTTTACCCCGGGACAGCCTACGACGTCCCCACTCAACTAGCTAGCATAACTAAGAACCTGTTCTTAGCTGGGGAGTTTGGGGGACTCCCTAGGGCCTCGTCTAGGCCTACCCACAAGGTAAAGCGTGTGCCCAACTAAGACCATGGCACGGTACACGCACGCGTAGGCTTCTATACTTGGCATACATAGAGAAAATTTTTCCTTAACACGGGGACTTATACATACCGCTTATCACCAAGTAGAAATAGCCAAGTTCATACGAGAATAGCCCCACGAGCACTGTGGACCTCATAAGCCCACGACTCACCTCATGGGAATATTGCCCCACGGGCATCTATCGGTTCAAGGCTCAAAGCCTCTCCTTACGGGAGACACGCCCTACGGGCATCAAACATCTAAAGCCAACAACTTTCTTCACGGGGCAACGCCCTACGGGCACCTGTTGATCCAAGGCTTAAAGCCTCTCCCCACGGGCACCGAGGTCCGGTCATAGCATCAAGAACTAGTCCCACTAACACCTATTTAGCCTACGACAATTTGAGCTCCATGCTCACGGTCACTCTTAAGCTCTGTGCTCGCTCATCACGAGAATTCTTGAGTTCTGCACTCACTCCTTACGGGTATTTTTAAGCAGCTTCATGCTAACGCTTTACGGGCACTCCAGTTTTGCGCTTACACCTCACGAGCATCCCAAGCTTACGCTTGCACCTTACGGGTACACTCGTGTTAATAGAAAATTAAATTCTTTTACCATTGTTATTCTAACAATTGAATTCTTTTCACTAGGGGTGGGCACGGGCCGGGATAGAGGCCATCCCGATCCCGGAATTTATTTTCCGGACGGGACGGGACGGGACGGGATGGGATTGTCATTTTTCAAAACTGATCCCGACCATCCCGAACCCGATCAGGATCAGGACGGAACGGAACGAGACAGGATCAGGATTCAGAGCTTCTTCTTCTTCTTTTTTTCTGGATAACAGATTCAAACTTCAACCTTACAAATTTCAATGCCTGAAGTACAGAAATCAAAATTTCAAAATATTGTTCTTCATCAATTCCTTACGTCCTCATGATTGAAAGTTTTATTTACTAAATTCCAAATATTGAGGGTGAAAGCAAACCAGATCTGATTTTGCAGTAAAAATATGCAATTTAATCAATTAGCACAAGGGCATAACATGATCATAGCAAAATAATATTAGCAATAGCATCCACGAAATCCCAAATCTGGAAATAATTTATAGAATCAATATTAGCAATAGCATCCACTAAAGCTCAAACCTTGAACGCAAAAGAACCTAAACTGAAAGAGAAGAAGGCAGAGACAAGTTTTTGTCTTCACTTGGATGAAGGCGATGGCGGTTCCTTGAAGGCAAACACCCAGATCCGTTTTCGATTTCGACGCCGTTTCCAATTTGCAAACACCCAGAGCGTTTCCTCTCCATCACTTCGACTTCGTGACTAAAGCTCTGGCGTAGATCACGAAGATGAACGTAAGCCAAAATACAGAGAAGAGAGCGATTGAGATTTTGGGAGAGAAGAGAGCAATTGAGACAGAGAAGAGAGAGGGATAGAGAGAGGAGATAATTTGGCTGTTTGAGATAGAGAAGAGAGAGTTTGGGCCAACCCTATGGGCTTAAAAAAACAGAAATAAATAGTACTTTCAGGACGGGCCGGGCCGGGCCTGTCCGGATTTTAAAAACATAAACCCGATCCCGTCCCATTTATTTCGGGACGGAACGGGACGGGACAAAACATTAAAATATGGGCCCGTCCCGCCTCGGGACCGGTTCGGGTTCGGGATTTTCGGATTTTATGCCCACCCCTACTTTTCACATTCCATTATCACAAGAGCATCATGCAGCTCATGCATACTTGCATAATTATGCAAGTGCATACATACGAGCCCCATCGTGCATCTCACATAATTATATCATATGCATCTATGCTTACATTTATACTATTTGCACAACCATGTGCATTGGGATTACACCATATAATGGCTAATCATATTCGCTACTTATTACATACATACATTATGTACATGCATCTCATGTACTCATGATACATTACTGGCACAAACTTTGTGTATTTCGACCCATGTGTCGCATATTGCTTTCACCTTCATTAACAGGTACCTCATGAGACTTAATGTCATCCCCCACGACACTTACTTTGCAAGCTACTCCAACCAGAATTGACGAGGCTTTTCTTACTTTGGGAGTCACCCGAGCTACCCCGTCGAAGTGGAAGCCGGCCAAGATCTCATCGGGAGGCCGCCCTCCCACATTCGCCAAGAGGCTTCGTGATAAGCAATAGACTAGTAAAAAGGACACTTGCATCCCACATTGGAAACATATAAAATGAGAGGAGACTCCCTTATTTATAAAAGGGACCCCTCTCCCATTTAGAAAGGATATCTTCATCTTATGCTTTATACATCACTTGTGTATGTACTTTCCTCCCTCATAGTGAAATACTCTCCAAGTGGACGTAGTCACCCTTACGGGAGACGAACCACTATCTATCTTGTGTTCTCTCTCTCTCTCTCTCATCATTTTGCATTTCTAGCTTAGTCCTCCCGGATCTAGATAGAAACAATAAGAACCCAACAAAAAGAATGAACAGAAAATCTGGAAAATACCCAGAAGCTAGAAAGCACACAACTAACATAATTTAAAGCTTAATACCAATAAGTTTATCAAAAAAAAAACATATAACTTCTCACAAGCCAATATCAACTTCAGCCATCAGGAAGCTAGGGAAACCCAAATAAGTATTTAAATAGTGAGAAAAATAATTTTTAGTTTATGAATTTTCATTCGTTCGACACTTTTATCTCTCAATTTTGAAATATATTACTTGTGTCCCTTAATTTTAATACCGACTATCACTTTAGTCATTTGAGCTATTTTTTCAATTCAATGAATTACTTAATGCATCACCCGTCCACCTTCACTGTGCTGTAACTTACTATTTCGGTGCGGATATGCAACGGTGTATTCCAAACGCTTTCTATTTTGTTTTCTTCTTGGGGGAATTAATTATAGGCAAGACTCTGGAATACATTATATATGTGGAAATTACGCTGTAGATAAGAAAATGACCACCTACTATTTTAAGACCAGAAGAAGAATTGATCGAGGATCACATGGACGACTAGTGTTGGCTAAGATCGAGCATATCATCCATCTGGTTGGTTCTGAAATTTTGCGCCGTTGATATCCGAGCTCTATCATGCATATGCTAGGTCGTCAGCATTCATGACGTACGTACAGGATCGGATGACGATGCATGTTACAAGCAAAGAAAACAAATTTTGAAATTAGCTTATATGAATTAATCATTTAATTGTCAATTGTTTGACCAATTAACTTAGCTACGTACAATGGTATCATATACTCAACCAATGAGATGCAGCCACGTCACCTATGAGAGGGTTTTGTTTTTATGTCGAATAAATCAAAATAATTGATAAAGATATATATGGTTTTGGTACGTGTGTTCTTCACTTTGGCATTTCTGGGTCTTTAGAGCTATGGCGAAACTGAGGGCAATTTTTACAGGGCTAGTGATCGTAGCATGTGTGTCGATCTCTGAGTGTCGGGTGGCAAACAGCAAAAGCCAACTTTGTAAGGAGCTCGCAGCTAAAGTTGAGAAGAAGCTAGCTGAGATAGAATCCGAGACGGTAACTTTATCATCTGGGTATTCTAGCTTCGAGAGACTTGAGTATGCTCTTGTTTTAGAATTTGATTAATGTGTGTTGTTCGTTTTGGTGTATCAGATAGTTGAGATCACCGAGAATGTTTGCAAGAAGAAGACAGAAGCGGTTTCTTTTGAATCGGTTTGTGCTACTTGACTTTGGTTATTTTCAATGGACCCAAAGTTTAGAAATTGTGTTTACTTCAGAAAAATTTGATGGGGTTTATGTCTTTAAGCATATATTATTACAGTGTTTAACTGTTGATACTTTTTATTTAAGTCCAATAGGCTATAGTATAGACATTTAATTGGTTGATCATTGTCCTGACCTGCTACATCATTTGATACTTTTTAGCTGGCAAAACAAAAATCTGGAGGACAATGCTATTCGGAATTGAAGACAACAGATCAAACCTGTCAGGAGGTAAGGATTTGGAACTTATTTTTAATTAATGAAGTTAAATTCTTGTAGATTTACTGTTTGCAGATTAATGAAGTTAAATTCTTTGGCTTTCCATTCTGTTTCTGTTTTTGGTCGGAAAGAAAATATTCATTAACAAGCCAAACGGCAAACGCATGCCCAGACAAAGCCAAGGGCAAGGCAAAGGAACAGCCTCTCAAAATCAGGAATTCATGGAGAATCAAGACATGACAAGGACGTAAAACTAAAAAACAACAAAAGTAAAAACAAACTAAAGAGTCCAAGAACCAAGTACCTAAACCCTAATCAAAGCTCCTTCTTCAGATCCAACTTGCTGCCACCGTTAAAGAAACGTCACTGATGCTCCTCCGAACGTCGAGAGCGTGAAAAGGTAACCAGGGGTGGTCTGCAGAGGTGAGGATACGGACGAACGGGACGGTGCCGCCAAACATTCTCCAGTTGACCGATTACGAGAAGATCTCGCATAAAAGAGTAACAGTAGCCATACCAAAATAGATCTCAAACCAATTAAGAGACTTGAAATCTATAAGGGTGGCTGCAAACAGTGTACGAAGTCTTTCATGGCAGGGCAAGATGGACAAGAAGAAGGGGCTTTGTTCATGGCTTGAGGAGCTTGAGGAACAAAGGAAGAAAGAGTCTGAAAATCACCATGAGAACATATCTGAAATTAGATCTTAGAAAACAAATCCAAGATCTATAAACAGATCTGATCTATGAGAACCAAAATCAGTTGCAAAAGAAGAGAGCGCGCTCTCTCTCAACAGAGAGACAGCCCCCTCCTTGTGATTTGAACGGGTGGAAGTTGGGTTGTTTAGGGGTGGATAAGGGGTCGAAACGATGAAGGAAATGGCTGAGACAAGCTCCCTCTATTTAATTTCCTTTATATTGAATGAGAGAATTGAAGTGGAAGGATTTCTTAGTTGGATATGATCATTTACATTATGCATGCTAGCTAGTATTTCAATTCGTTCTCTCTCTTAATTGACTAGCTTAATTTCAGTTTTTTTTAGCCTCATTGTTGATGCACTACACTCCAATTGAAGTGCTAATTAATCTGTAATGTTGCAGGTTGTTAAATATCTATACAAACCCAAACCTGACATTGAGTCCTTGGTTGGACATCTATGCAGAGCACTCCAGCAGGTAACGGCTTTCTTGAGTGATATTCAAGTCAATTCATTGTTGACACATTTGTAAGGCATGCATCATCCTTTGTTTATCTATTGAGACTAAGGATCTTTCTTATCATTATTCTGTACGTCTTATGTTCGATCATGTTTGGAGTATATACCGATTATATCAAGTAGATATATTATTAGTTCAATGCGCGCACATGTAGACTAGTTTGAGATCAAGTCACATTAGCCTATCAATGCATGAAGTTAGTTTACCTCTATATCGAATTAGTCTACTTAATGTATTGATACAATAATTAATGTACCGTAAACCTTTTACATGTCATGTTTTGAGCACTATAAAAATACTCTTTTAAAATTTGTTTTTACACCACAATGAGCTTATGTGTGACCGCCAATGATGTCTTTATTTGAAAAATGCTTCCTTGTTTAATTATATGTTGATCTCAAGCTCAACCACTGTTTTTAACCACCTTGATCATTTTCGATCGAGGTCAAGTATCTATATATTACATAGGATGATATACATCTAGTGATTGACTATACACAACTTGCTTTGAAAGCAACCCAGTTATGTCTCATACTAATGAACAAGAAAAATACTCGTGTAAATATCTTGCAGTCTTGCACTGTTTAGTCGTTTTGACATTACAAAATTTCAATCTAGACATTCTTCATATGAAAATCGTACTTCTTTTTCACTGTTTAAAGAATTTTATTGAACAGGTGATCGCCGATACCAAAGAAAAACCGCACAGTTTCTGGCACCGTGTCTGGGAGGGGATTGTGAAGTTACATAGGGATGCTGGACCAACGTTCAGTCCAAAAAAATAAAAAAAGACCAACGTCGGGCCTGGCCGCTGGAGAGGGACATTAGAACACTGAATCACACTACTATAGGAATTGTATTATAGCCATCAACAAAGTATTGCGGCTTAGGGATTCCCCGATAATTAACAATAAGTTGGCTACGTTATAAAGTATTGGGGGTTGGGGATTCCCCGTTAACAATAAATTGAATCACACTACGTTATAAATTATGTGTGGCTACGTTATAAAATATTTATGCATGGCTACGTCTTTCAAGTTTCATGAGCATTAATTTTTTTTTTTTTTTATACAATGGGAATTAATTCTTTTAATATTGCCTTGCTTTCTTTTTAAAACGAATTTGCTTACCACCTAAACCGGGGCAGTGATACAACCACCAATTTAGTAGTTGCCACGTGTCCTATCACTAATGCTGGTTAACTATTATTAATAAAAAAATTTATATTTATATTTCTCTCTCTCTACTGTAATCAGTAGGATTTGAACTCTCTCAGCCAACTAGATCACCGATGATTGTTTTCTTTCCACTGATTTGTGTATATTTTATGCACTTAAAATGTCTCTAATTATTTGAATTAAACTAATTCGAAAGCTATTTTGTTACGTTAATGTATATTTTGTACTTATGTAAGTAAAATAAAAGTGTGATTTTTATGGATCAAAAGGCCCATGACTTTATTTTGCTTTTCTTTCTTTTCCTCTCTCCTTTCTGGTCTGGCCCGTGGCCTCTCTCTCCTCTCTTTTGCTTCTATTTCTTTTCTCCTTCTTTTCCTCTCCCCGTGCTGGTCTCTTCCCCGTGTCCTCCTTTTCTTCTCTTCTTCTCCATTCTTTCTTCCTCTCCTCATCATCTTTCATTCTTCTTTTTTTCTTTCTTCCTCCTCAGACCACAGAGAGAGAGCAGCTGCGGCGGAGGGACGAAGGCGGTGATGGAGGCGCGGCTGATGGGGCTGCGGGTTGGAGACGGCGCGTGAAGAGCATGGGGGCGCGTCGCAGGTGGCGCGGCGGAGAGCAGCGACGCCAGCGGGTTGTGCAGGTGAGATGGGTCGACGCCGGCGCTGGATCCAAGCTGGGCTCGGGTTTGTCTGCAGGCGGCGGCGCGGGGCTGAGGATCGAGCTCCGGTGAGCTGCAGCGGCTTTGACGAGCTCGTGGGAAGCGAACGACGCCGTCTTGGGTGCAGAGGGGCGACGGCGGCACGGAGGAATGAATCGACGGTGAACGGCGGCGCTGGTGATCCATTGTGGCAGAGCAATTGTGCACGGGCTTGAGAGCTTCATGGTGGCTCTACTGGAATTGATTGAGCTTGTTGTGAATTTGCAGGTTGAAGAATTGGAGCTGCTGCTTCGTGGTGAGAGATGGAATTGCAGAGAGCAATTGATTGTGAAATGAGGAGGCTGGGCTCGGGAAATGGGTGTAGAGATTTGGGGTGATGGTTTGGGTGATGGCTTGTGATGGTGATGCGGTGGTGGTGTGATTTTGCAGTAGCCATGGTGCTGGAATGATGAATTGGGTTTGCAATGGTGGTGATGTGAGGGGTGCAGAGAGTGCAGATTCCAGCTTAAGAAGCAGAGAAAGAGGGTAGTCAAAAGCCCGTGACACAGATGGGGTGCGGCTGGAAAGGAAGTGGGCAGTGGTGTGGTGGCCGGTCAGTCCTGCAAAGTCAAAAAAAAAAGAAAAAAAGAAAAAAAAACAAAAACAAAACAAAACAAATAATAACAAAAGAAAATAAAATCTAAAACTTTATAATAAAAATAATATAAATATAAATATTTAAAAATAAGATAATATAAACTAAACCGACAGAGTCGGTCGTTCGGTGACTCTCGGCCGCAAACGGTTTCGACGGTCGAGGTTATCCGGTGATTCTCGACCGCATGCGGTAGTTTGAAAGTTGACGTTTCAACTTCTTGACTCACTCTCCAGAATCTTCGTGTGCTTCTTTTTCGAATATTGACTTGTGTCATGTTAACTTGAAAATGTCATGGTTGACATTTTTTACCTTTTCTCGGAATTGATTAAAAACACTCGAAATACATCGTTTTTCCATTTCCACTTATTTAACTTACAAAACAAACAAACACACAATAATAATAATAAAAGGCTATCAGATAAGCTTAATTTAAGCATTTATAGACATTTTGTGTACGTAAAATACGTCCACATCACCTAACATTCCAGGTCTTGCACCATTCCCTTGATTATTGCGTGACACAATAAATTAGGAGTTATTGAGTGACACAATAATACCTACGATCGATAGGAATTTAGGAAATGGAATTCGAACCAAGACCAATTTCATATGTGTGTGCATTAGGTTATTCATTCATTAGATTTGGATTAGTGTGTAACACGAAACCGAATTTTGTGTTTATTTGAACATCTGTGTGTCTTGAGTTTGTCAGCTCAACACACAGATTTAAATTACTTGCCTAAATTCAAAAACTACAAAAAGTTTGGACATTGTCCCACCTACTACACCAGCTTGCATATAGTTCACATTACGAGTAAATAGTCAATTCATCCCTTGTATCACCATTTTGTGCTATAAAACCTAGGTTACCACATTACCAAGGTGGTTTTGGGCATTCCAATCCCCATGGCACAACATTCTAGTCTTTAATCTATACTTATCATTGTGAAATTCCCGTCAATGGTAAATCATAGGACACTAATCAGAGAGATTAAATAATTTAAAACTTATCTCTTACCACCAACCAACAAACAAAGATTTAAACAATGCTCAAGTGAACACACACAAGCTATGCAACAACAACACTCAATTGAACAATCCTAGAACCCAAAGTGTGCATCAAACTAGCACACCGCGGTCTATAATCTATTGAATGAATCACACAATGTATTATACAATTATGAACAATAGATAAGCAAAGCAACAATCATAACAAGCACACAACACACGATGTGGTCATCTGAAACCTCTACCTCTAGAGGAAAACCGGAGGGGAGCCGTACCCCATGCTCTTGAATCACACTATGAAAAACGTCAATCGGCAAACACGTACAAGGGAAATCGTTTCCAAACTCAAACACTATCAACCTATTGACTAGTGGCAGTTCTAACCTTATGTAGCTTCCAATTGCTTCTTCAAGTGCACCTTCCTCAACCTTCTCCAATTGGACTCCACCGATGTGAACCTCTAATCCAAAGAACTGTGGCTATGCAATGATATCTGTATGATTATGTATCAAACCATTCAACTCAGCAAAACAACAATTTACATTTGCTAGAGTTAAACAAAAACCTCCTCAATCCTAAAGATGTTAAACTAGCTTGTATCAAGCAACTCAAAGGTTTGACAAATGGATTATTTGTGGAGTATCAAAGGAGGAACCTATAGTATGGAACTAGGATCACTCAATACAAAATGAAACAGAAAAAATTTGTTTCATAAAGCTGGAGAGCATTATGCCATCGATCACATAGAATGGTGTGATCGATAGCCCGACAAAAATAACACAGATTTTGTACTGTGCGATCGATCGCCCGATCGATCGCATAGTGCACAAATCAACTCCAATAACTATTGGAAGTTGAAACCCTTAAATGGAATCGAACGCATAGTGACTTGCGAATGATTGCACAAAAAGCTGTAACGGACATATTCGAATACAACAGTCATATTTCAATGGATGAAAATGTCAACGTGGTGCGATCAATTGCATAGTGTTGGGTGATCGATCGTAAGTGATAAAAACAGCTTTTATTGAATTGTTTGCTTTTCAAAACAAAACCAATTTAAGATCTAGCAAACCTAAGGTGTTTGTGCAACTTCCTAAGCATAAACAAAGTGTATAAAATGCATATGCATGACTCATACCTTAAAGGAAGAAGAGAGACGAAGTCACCAAAGCTATTTGAGATGAGCTTCGAAGAAGCCGAACGAACACAATCATAATGCCACGACTTCTAATCACTTATAAAATTTTATCAATTATACAATAGGATACAATTACAAGGAAGAAGTTTTGTCAAATTAGGAAATAGACAATTGCAAGAATTTTTGCCCTTACACATTGTTTTGACAACAACAAGCGCTTGCGTATAACAATTTTCATACGTAACAATTTTCATTTATAGCATTCAAGTCACCCACTACAACACAAATCTTCATTTATAGCATGTCAAAAATGCTATAACAAGATTTCATAGCGTTTCAAAAGAACGCTATGATTGCCCCTACAATAATAGATGCAGCACTTTCAATAGCATTTCCAGAAACGCTATCTAAAAATAATTTTCCAGGAATCTTCTGGAACGCTATGGTATGATTTTCAATAGCGTTTGGTAGGCACTGTTCAAAGCTTTTCCACAACATTTTGGAAACGCTATTGCAGAGTTTTTAATAACATTTGTTGATATTTTATAGCATTTATGAAATCCTATCAGACAATAATTAATAGCGTTTCATAAATACTACCTGCCTTGTTTTTGTAACATTTTCTCAACATTATCATACCTTGGGCACTTTCCATAGCATTTACTTGGCGATGTCATATTTCGTTGACAACATTTGGAATATATTTGACAATAAATCAAATTTAGGATAAGAAAACTAGAAATACTAATGTAATTAACTTGTTAAAATTCAAAAAACATAATGTAGCTTGTAACAAATTCCTTAAGTATAGTCTAGCCAAAAAGTTGTCCTTGTGCCCAAGAGGGGATGTCTATTGAAATATACTACTATAAAATCTATGTCTAAATGAACCCATCACTTTGTTGTGTTAGTCACATCTTGGACAATTGAGTGTTTGTTCAGACGTTGGCTTTCTCTCATCTGCTTTGCTGCTGGGCTTTTGAGCAAACCAACATGTCTAGTGAATGAGATTGCAATATTTCCTGAGAATGAATCAGTAGAAACAAATATAACAACATGAGCATCATATATTTCCCAATCTTTGCTTTTAAATTAAAAATCACTTGACTGAACACCTAATATCATGTCTTCAATATAAACAAATATAACAACATGACTACATGAGCATCATATATCTCTAGTACTATTGCTGATCTTCATATATTATTTTCTTCAGTCACATTAGTATTGGTCTGAGTCACTTTAGAGAAAATAAGAACGAATTTAATCATATATGAAATGTTTGGGAAATGAATTAACTGGATATATATATTAATAAACTAATACATTATTTACACATAATATATCCAGAGCACTACACCATAACTCCTAATTCGTAGCAATCTAAGTTAGTATTAATACTTCAGCTAAATAAGACGATTGTATCAGAGTACAAGATATTATTTGTGAAAGAACTCGAGCAAATTTACAAGTCATAATCCTTACCAGATATCTAAAGCATAAGCACTTTAATGTCAGCATTTTGCACTTCAATCTTAGCCATATGTTTGTCCCTAGATTGTATGAAGGCCAATTTGCTTATGGGCATTCCTCTGCCCATTGGTCTTAGACAGATTTGTCTTTTACCAAGACTTGGGAAAGAGCATCTTCTCTCACATTAGTTGTCGAGGAAGATTGTGAATCGCTTTCAGCTTATCCTAAATAATTGAACAGATCTCAGTATATCAAGTGCTAAGAGACCAAAAGGAATTACCATAATATTTTACACATCAGTACAAAAGGGATGCACTTACAATAGTTTCAGCAACTGCTATGTTTATTGGTTTACCATCTTTTCTCGTACGTGATCTAATCCAAACTTTAACGGGTCGGCACTGTTTTTTTTTTCTGTAAGGAAAATAAATTGTTATCAAGTCTGAAAACCAAGTTTGGACCAATAGAATTAATTTCAACATGTAGATATGTATCACTTCAATAAAAAAAAATGAACATATGTATCACCATATCTGCCGCCAATCGAGCCATTCCCTTGCGGCTGCACGTGTGCGGGATTTGTTTGTGCCTCATTGTTTTAAATTCATCACTTACAGCGTGAAATCAGTAAATTTATAACATGATTTTAACTGTACGATCATTCACCATAAAAGATACAATTATAACAAGCATGAATCTTTTCATACCACATGTTGAATGTCTTAAGGAACTTTTTCACTGAGTATGACTTCAAAAGTACATTGTCCTTTGGTAACATGCAGGGCAATGTCTCAAGAAGCTCTTTGAAACTCTTATCAGACCATCTGTTGTTGGTTTTAATTCGATATAAAGCTACAATGGTTGATAACTTGTTGTAATCAATTCAGGTACAAAGGGGTTTCTGCATCTTCTAATTTTTTTATGAAATTGTCATCTGGTCTCTCTTTAGTATGCAATCTTCATCAACAAACTAAGTAGCATTGATGTAGTCTTCAACAAGAAAGTTGGCAAGTCTATAAGTTACATGCCTCATACTTAGGCAAGCAAGTTCTAAAATTCAAACAAGCAACTACTTATGAGTCAATGAAATACATAATAAAGTCTTTATATAATGATTAGGCTTTACTATATCAACTTAGTATTATATATATCATTAAAGAATTACACGTATCGCAACACATCTAAGATGCACATGCGTGAACTAAAAACTATCCAACACATTCTAAACCAATTTATAATATAGAGTGTGCTTACTAAATACTAATGAAAAAATAAAAACATAGAACCCAAAAGCGCAAGGAAAATAAATTCTCTCAACAATTAGCTTTTACTCACCTTCCTTAATCTTCTTCAATGATGCAAATTGCTTTCCTCCTCCTAACCTTCCTTTAACCACTCTGCATAATAGAAAATAGAAAAATATGAAGCAAAAGGTTTTTTTTTTTTGATAAAAGGGTACCTTTAATTAAAAAAATAATTACAAACCATGGGAGTGACTTGCAGTGGCCACACCCTCACCCACAACTCAAGTGATCGGAGAGCCACACACATCCCTAGAACTAGCATTGGTTACAAAAAAGTCGTTAGACACAACCTGCATCAGCCAAAGAGGCCCAATCTCGAACCACATAAAACGCCCACCACTTCGGGCTACAAAATCAGCAATCGAATGTGCTGCCCTATTTGCCTCTCTGGGAACATACTTAAGCTGAGTAATCTGCAAATAGCTCATCAGTCCCCTATTTGATCAACAATAACTCCCTCCGCAATAAAACAAACTTCCACATCATCAATCATACGAACAACATCTAGGCAGTCAGTTTCAATAATAACTGAACTCAACCTCCTTTCAACAGCTAGCTCCAAGGCCATTTTAATAGCAAAAATCTTAGCTGCAAAAGGAGACAATCTCAGTTCCAAACGCTCACCTGCTGCAATAATTAAACTACCAGCTGCATTTCGGACAATCACCCCCACTCCAACCCAATCTCCCATTCTTTGGACTGCCCCATCACAATTAATTTTAAGGAACGGACCACAAGGCGGCTGCCAAGGTACCTCCCTACAAGCCCGAGTCCCCAACCAAACTAGCCTCTATAATTCTTCCTTGAGTCTTCTGCGCATCAAGCAAAGCAGACCTAAGGCCCAAAGCTTTGCTAAAAAGAATACCCGGATCAGTCCCAGCCTCCCCATGAAAAATATCATTTCGTTCCTTCCAATTGCCCCAAAGAATAATAACCAGAAGCTTTACTTAATCCACCGATAACTTCTTCATAGCCTCCCCAAAAAAATGAGTGAAATTCATATAATGGACAGGAGAAAGTTTTGAATAAAAACTTGCCTTTTCCAACACCGCACCCGCAGCAACACACAGACCAGGTAGTGTGCAAAGGCGACTCCTGTGCTTGTAAACATCGAAAACACTCTGCATCATTAGTAATTCTTTTTTGCAGTAAAACTTCCTTGCATGGAATGAAACCCAACGAGCACCTCCAAAGAAAATGAATCATCTTTGGAGGAACTTTGAGCTTCCATAAATGTCTCCAATATTGAGTAACATCTACTGGCAAGCTAGCAGCCCCAGTCTCCCTTCTACGCTCATTTAACCCCACCCAATATCCACTCTTCACAGAATATTTCACATGCTTATTATAATGCCAGAGGTATGAGTTAGCAGTCCTAGTATTAACAACAGGGATACTGAGAATTGCTTCCACTTCCCCAATAGTAAATAAGCTCCTAAGCTTCTCTTCATCCCAACCTCCTGATTCCGTACGCAAATCAGCTACCGTCAATGTTAGATCAATATTACCAGTTGGGTTAATACGAAAATTATCCACCGCCGGCACCCACTGATCAATGTACACCTTAGTACTGTGTCCATCCCCAATTCGACGACGAAGCCCCATCTGAAGCAACTCTCTACCCCAAACAAACGACCGCCATAAGAAAGACGGCGCCGACCCCACCCCAGCCTGAAGAAAATTATCCCTTGGGTAATACTTTGCCTTCAACATCCGAGACACTAGAGAATTAGGATTCATTAACAGCCTCCACCCTTGTTTTGCAAGTAAAGCTTTATTAAAACCAACAATCTCCTGAAAACCAACACCCCCTTCATTCTTTGGAAGACAAAGGTTCTCCCACTTCCGCCAATGAATCCCCTTACTAGACCCTTTGCCCCACCAAAAACGTGCTAAACACCGATTAATTTCATGACAAATACCAACGGGAAGTTGGAAAACACTCATTGTATAAATAGGGATTGACAGAGCAACAGCCTTAATAAGTATTTCCTTTCCCGCCTTAGACAACAATCTTCCTTCCCAACCTTGAACTCGCTTCCAAATACGGTCAGATAAACCCCGAAACAAACTACGTTTATCCCTACCAGTGACAGTAACCAATAGTTAAAGCAAGAAAGAAGAGAAAACACAATTATAGGGAGCAATTTCTGTCTTTCTAACCAATAGTTGTCTTTTGAATGACAAAAAAAAAATTACGGTAGCATATGTTGTGCCAAGAAGAGACCAAACTTTCAATTAAAGGAAAAATCAAATCCCAAATTAAATCATTATTCACAAATTGGTCTTTGTTCTTAAAAGTTCTTGACATCCCAATGCCAAACCAATTCACAATATAGAGTGTGAGGACTAATGAAAAAAATAAAAACTCAGAGACCAAATCCCTGCCATATCTGAAATTCTCTTAACAATAAGCTTTTACTCAACTCGCGTAGCTTCCTTAATCTTCTCCAATGAAACAAATCGTTTTCCTCCTTTTGATCTTCCTTTAACGACTCTACACAATAGAAAACATAAGGTTAGATCAAGGAAAGTTGAATTGGTTTTAGGTATTATCCTTTGCAAATGGGTTAGCTATTAGTCATGTAAGGCAAAATTAAAAAAAAAAATGAAATCTGATAGATCCAATAAGACAAGGAATTCTTGACCAACTATTTCGTTAAACCACATAACACATCAACAAAAGAGAACTTATAATTGAATTCATAGATAAAATGAAATTAGACATCTGGGTATCAAACAAAAAGGTTTCATAGCCAAAATTCTTTCACAGCGGGCATCCAAGGAAAGAAGTCCCAATTTTCTATAATGCCCCACGGTTTTGAGTGAAAAACCAAGGTTTCGGCAAAAAAAATTAAATTTATGAAAACTTCACCACTGATAAAACCTATTTTTTAAAAGTTACTCCAACTAATTTTGCTCATAAATCTTGAATTGTTGAAGGAAAACATTATTGTGTGCCTTGTCAAACTAGGACTCTTAGTATATGTTATCCTTCTAGAATATGGATTAGATATTTCCTACATCAATATGGATGTATCTTGTATTCCTCTATATATAGAGGCCCTTTAATCATTAATAAAGTTGATCTTATTCTGAGTATTCTATTCTATTTCTCTGTTATTTACGTTTCCCTTAAACACGTTATCAGCACGAGCCCTAACCCTAGCTACAAAACCCAAAAACAGTTTTTCGTGAACAGTACCATCGTGAACACTAACCGCCGTGAACAGTATCTCGTGAACAGTAACCACCGTGAACAGTGTCTCGTGAACAGTACCGCCACAAATCAAGAATTCAAGCACTCTTCTCCAATTAAGAAAACCAAGTAAGTATTTTCTAAAAGTTCCTGCTTTTTTATGCGGTTGTGTTTTTCTCGGGGATTTAAAAACTTCCCTTCTTCTACATCCCGACCTCTCTTATGGCGTGGGACTTTCTTGGTGAAATATATGAGCAAAAAGACAATAAGCTATACCTACTTCGAAAGATTATGAGAAGTATTAGGGGAGTGATCGAGCTTTATATCGCTTGCGACATATGTAAGTCATGAGCACCCCTAATGTTATCATTCTCTAGTAAAAGTTAAAGAGCTTTAATGAATCGTGGGGATTCATAATATATGCTATGATAAAGTAAATTCATGAGCATCCAATAAAATTTTTGTGATAAAGTAAGTTCACAAAGGCATCGAATTCGACCAATTTTTGGTCATGGCTTATTCATTACTAGACTCACCTACGTAGGTGTGATTTAGGTGAAGGATTGGAATCAGTGGTATTGAGAGAGCTTTGCTCCACTGACATTCCTCTTTCTTATCTGGTCATGCTTGCGTGGAGCTATCGAACGGTTTAAGCTATGGCCATATCCATCTTGGTCTTGTTCTAATCCGAAAAATACTTGGAAATTTTATGTAGTGTTCGTGGATGTCTTTTTATGACTGCGAAACTAAGGTATCTTCTTATTGTGATAAAGTAATTTCACTATTGCTGAATATAATTCAGATATGCTTCAATTATGGTTATGCTTCAATTTTGTAAGTTGACTATTACAGAAGCAAAATTAATAGAGAAAACTCTCTCTACCTTCCTAGATTCGGCACTTATATTGTACAGACAATATCGATTAATGTATCTTGCCAAGCGATTTTCAGTCAGCTTATCAATTCTCTACAACGTAGCTGAAAACATGACACGATCATGATTAACAAATAATAATTAGGCCTGCCGGAACAAAGAAAGTTCCAAAAGTAAATTATGGCAAAAATGGCCAAAAGAGGACGAAACCCTAATGTCAAGGGTATGTAATTCTAATGGACAATCTGGATCATATAATCGTCCCAATAAGGAAGGAAATTGCAACAACGTTGCACAAAATCGTGGGAACTATTGCACCACGTAAAAAGGGGCAAAGAGGAAGAGGCATGGGCCATGGAGGCCATGCCAACGCCGGCAAAGTAAAGCATGACAATAAGGTGTCAAGAGCACCAATCTATCCTCCAAAAGCACATGGTGCCGAAATATATTTTCACGATGAACGGTCCGTCGCAATAGCCCTTTACCAACGAACGGATCCTCGCTGTTGGTAACCTTTCCTTACCAATCAACGGATCGTCAATGAAGCATGTGTTGATAATGAGTTATGTATACTCTACTTCATAAGAAGCATTAAAAGATACCGTAGATGACACGGACGTCAATCTCACAATTGCATATTTTAAAGTCGACCAAAGTAACGAGAAGACTACAGAAGTTCCAGACTTCAATTTAATTGCAATTGTTTTTTCCAAAGTTTATTATGTAAAGGCTTTTGATGCCTTATTTCAATTGACATTATGTAAAGGATTAGAATTTTCTGGACAAGACCTCGATGTAATCGTTGGCACATGATTAATAAATTTCGAATTTTCTTCAAAGAATGGCAAGTATTCTTCGAAATTTTATTTATGTCATAGACATATTTTTCGAATTTTCTCTAAGTACTGAGAAAATTTCGAATTTCTCCTCAATGTAATGAAGGATATTAGTGTCCACGGTTATTATTGGAAAACGTATTGTAAGAATGGACAAAAATACTTATGTATTATTTCTAATGGTTGCGGAAGAAAGCGCATCTTAGAAAAACTTATGTGTCAATTTTGTGGGTTATACTTAACCACTATTCGTATCATTGAATCCAACAAAGTTTTAGAGATGATCTCTTGGATTCTGACACATATAGGCTTTGACACGACTGCTTGGAACATCCATGTCGTGATTTGATGATCCGTATATTGAAAACCTCACACGGACATCCCTTTTATCGAGCTAATAGAAGCAAGAATAAAAAATTGATTCAAGGAGATTAGACAGTTGAAAGCAAGTACAAAAATGCTGCTATCCGACGCACGTCGACCGGTCGACCCAACATTGTCGAACGGTCGACACCCGTCCGAGGAGCATCGTCGAATGGTCGACCCCCCCCCCCCCCCCCGTCGACCGGTCGATGCTTCCCTGCCCTTTTCGGGCCATTTTTCCCCTAATGTGAACCCCGATTCAAACATTCATCGGGATGCCTCCTATGCTTCTATCGCTTTTATGGCCAATGGCTCATTCGCAAAGCCTGTTCCTTGAGCAAATTAGGATCGAGACCATCCTATGCTAAGGACATAAAAGAAATTATTCCATTCTTACATCGTATCCAAGGAAGATATTTGTGGACTTATCCAATCATAACGCGGACTTTTGAGATAATTTATGGTTTTGGTGGATGCATCGACATATTGGTCACATGTCGTTTTATTGTCTACACACAATGCTGGTTATGCCAAACTTCTAGCACAAATTATACGCTTAGGGGCTCACCACCCAGATCATTCTATTTTGTCAAATATGACTTGACAATGTTAGAGAGTTTACATCACAGAAGTTTGATGATTATTGCATATTTATTGGGATTAAAGTAAATATCTCGTACCCCATGTGCATACACAACATGGTCTCGTAGAAGCCACCATTAATAGATTTTAAATGGTCGCTTGGGCATTGGTTATGCGCACCAATCTCATATTATCTGCTTTATGCAATATCGCATGCAGCTTTACCTATTCGTTTCAGACCCATTCTCAATCAACCGTTTTATGCGTACCAGATGGTAACTGGATATGAGCCGGATGTCTCACCTTTTACGCATATTTGATTACACGGTTTATGTGCCATATGCGCCCCCACAACGCACTTAACTGGGTTCTCAGAAACGTTTAAGTATTTATGTTGGTAAAGAATCTCCAACTATTGTCCGCTACTTGATCCTTGACAGGCGATCTCTCACCCGCTATATTTACGGATTGTCACTTTGATGAGATAGTCTTCCCGTCGTTAGGGGGAGATAAGAACAAGAATGTTCAACAGGAACGACAGGAATTGTCGTGGTCTGTCCCAACTCTGTCTCATCTTGATCCCCAACTCAATATTCAGAACGTAGTAGATTCGATGCCTAATGCGTTTTCTGATATTGATAAAGTGACGAGATCAAATACACCAGCTGCACACATGCCTGCAAGTTTGGATATCTCCTAAAGAAAGAGGGGATATGACACCACTACACCAGTCTCTAGTGATCATGGTGTCGCAACCACACATAGTGGAAGTGTGGTTGAGGCCGTGATTCCCTAAAAGAAGAGGGTGAGACCACTTGGTTCGATGAATACTCACCAATGGAAGGAAGTGAGTTTGGCACAGCCTAATCCATTCATCATCAATATTGAAAGCCGTCTCATGAGATTATCTCTGATTATGTCCATGAATCAATATTGGGGGACGCCTCAATGATTGAACCAATTTCAGAGAATAATAAAATATCGATAAATGCATGCATGCTTAAGACGACATTAGTTGATGATGCATTGCTCAAGAAATTATAGAGCACGATGACATCGAACCATTCTCTGTTGAAAAATATCAACGTAGAGCATATTGGGCTAAATGGAAAGATGCAATCTCAATTGAACTAGTTTCACTAACAAAGCAAAAAGTTATTTGGGTACGTAGTGCTAACTTCCCCAAGTGTAAAGCCTATTGGACATAAATAAGTCTTTGTTAGAAAGCGTAAAGGGAAGCATGAAGTCTTGAGATATAAGACTCGCCTCGTGGCACAAGGTTTCTCACAAACGCTCTGGGATTGACTACGAGAAGACGTATTCACTCGTAAGGAATGATATTACATTCCACTACCTTGTCAGTTTGGTAGTTTCCACAAATAACTTGACATGCAGCTTATAAATGTGGTTACAACATATCTTTATGGGGATCTAAATTCAGAGATATATATGAAGGTGCCTAATGGACTTCAATTACCCACATCAAGTGACTCTAAACCACGGAGTGCGTTTTCAATAAGATTAAAATGCTCACTTTATGTGACTACTTGATTGGGAAGGGATATATAAATAATGGTTTATGCCCATGCGTATTTATTAAGAGAACAAGTTCCGGATTTGCAATTATTATTGTCTATGTTGATGACATGAATTTAATTAGCACTCTCGAAGAACTGAGAGATATTGCTACGTATTTGAAATCCGAATTTGAGATGAAAGATCTTGGTAAACTCGGTTTCTAGGCCTTGTGCTAGAGCATCGAGATAGTGGAATATTAATCCATCATTTGGCTTGTGTCCACAAGGTGTTAATGAGATTTAACATGGACAAAGTACATCCATTTAGCACTCTCATGATCAATCGAACCCTAGATCAAAGGAATGATCAATTTCATCTAAAGGATGATGACGAATAAATTCTAAGGGCCGCAGTGTTACATCTCTTTTGTTGTGAACTTGTTAGCTAGATTTAGCTTTGCGACCATGCAACGCCATTGAGTGGCATAAAAACAATATTTCGTTACCTTAAAGGTACAATTGATTTGAGCTTATTTTATCCCTACAGAGAGAGAGAGCCAAGTATGAAAAACTGGTTACATATGCTACTGCCGACGATGGTGATCGACCGGTCGACGTACAACTATCGAACGGTCGACACTCGGACAGAAAGGTTCTTACTCCCTATACCGAAAATCCTTGTGATGTTTTGGTTGGTTTTGCTGATGTTGGGTAACTCTCTGACCCGCATAATGGTTGTTCCCAAATTGGTTATGTCTTTACCATGGGTAACACGGCAATATCTTGAAAGTCCACCAAGCAAATGTTAGTTGCTACTTTCTCGAATCATGCAGAGATAATTGTTCTACATGAAATTGTTAATGTGTATGGTTGAGGTCTATTATTACACATATTCGAGGAATAAGTGGTTTGAGGTTTACCACTTAGGAACCTACTTGTAATTATGAGAATAATGCTGCTTGCATCTAGATGATGAAGCAAGGTTTCATTAAAGGGGACAATACCAAGCATACATCGCCTAAGTATTTTTATAATCAGCAACTACAGACTCTCCTCAAAGATTCAAGTGAATCAAGTTAGATCCGAGGAGAATGTGGCGGATTTATTTAATAAGTCTTTGCCTAAATCCACGTTTGAAAAACATGTTAAAAGCATTGATATGCTTAAGTTATTTGAGATCCCATGATTCTAGGAATCAGGGGGAGGTGCAGACTTGAGGGGGAGTCTGGCACATACATGTCATTTTCAAATGTGAAGGGTGCTTTGTACTCTTTTTCCCTTCGACCAAGGTTATTTTTTCCCATTGGGTTTTATTGTTACCTGGCAAGGTTTTTAATGAGACAACATGGAAAGCACCATCTAGTTGTGACCGGCACAAGGGGGAGTGTTGAAGGAAAACATTATTATGTGCCTTGTCAAACTATGACTCTTAGTATAGGTTATCCTTCTAGAATATGGATTAGATATTTCCTACATCAATATGGATGTATCTTGTATTCCTCTATATATAGAGGCCCTTTAATCATTAATAAAGTTGATCATATTCTGAGTATTCTCTTCTATTTCTCTGTTATTTACGTTTCCCTTAAACATGAATCATTTTTTATTATCAATTTTCTAGTTTTCCAACTTTGAAAAATCATAAAACATAAAGGAGTCGATATTTTTGCGTCAACTCGAAAAGTGTTTAAATATCATTATTTGAGTGTGGGAATATTTTTATATGAGAATAAGAACATACGATTTTGGTCAAAAAATCGTGTGTTATAACACACGGTTTTGGCCTTTTGGGTGAAAAACCAAGGTTTCGACAAAAACAAAATTTCTCAAAACTTCACCACCGCGAAAAGGTGTTTTTTAAAGACGTTCCAACTGATTTTGTTCGAAAATCTCAAATCGTTTAGGACATATCCGATATTGTTTTATAAAACCATTTTTGAAATACTATATTGCAAAATGAAAATAGATAATTAAATTATAAATTTTTAAGATTAAAAAATGTGTCCAGTTGAAGTATGTTAAAAACCAAACTTCTTTATTATGTTTTTCTTTAGAGAGGATAGATCTGGGCAGTGGGCACCTCTCCTTTTCGTTTCTTCTTCCTTCTTCTCCTTGATTTCTTTTTCTTCTTCCTCTACTTTCCTCTTTGTTCAGTTCTCCTCCTTGTGTTCCTCCTCCACCACAACTCATCGAGCACCACAAGCTTAGTCGTGCTCTTCCACCCGTGCACATGCACCACAAAGCCACTAGCGACGTCTCCAAATCGTCTACTGTGCTCAATCTACTGTTGTTGACCTGCCGTTTTCCCAATTCAACCCAAACATCACCTCATGCTTCAATTTCACAAGCATTGCCGTTGCTCTCCATCGTTCTCACAACCTCCAGATATGTGGAAGAAGGAGAGGAGAGAAGAAGTATGGTCTGACGGAAGTTGTGGGAAGAGAGAGAGTTATGATGTGCTTAAAAAAGAATCTTCGATTGGGAGTAGGGTTGTTCACAGGAAACAATGAAAACAACAAAAAGTCGTTTTTCATATTTACTCATAGTTTTTTAGTTGTATCCCAGAATTTGTTTTCCACGTTTTTCAAGTTGAATGCACCGAATGGGAATTACATGCATTTTTGTATTTGAAAAACAGAAAATAGTATCACAAAACAATACAGAACGGCCCTTTTTTTTATGGATTTTCTTATTTTTTGACTTTGAAAAATCATAAAACATAAACGAGTTGATATTTTTGCATTCTGTCAACTCGAATTTCCTAAACTATCCTAATTTTAAATACACAACCTATTTACTAAATACACATCCTACATCATTTTTCTAAATACACAAACAACGTTTGTTTCAAAAAGAAAAGAAAAAAAGAAAAGATGCAAACAACATTGAGAATAACACAATCACATATGCCCGAGTATGCCTGAAGAAGAGTCAACATTAACCTAGTTGAGATGCAAACAACATATTTACTAAACTCAATATTATGCAATTATGCATATTCTTCGAAGGTTTTTACCTAGTTGAGATCTTCCTTGAAGGTTTTTACCTAGTTGAGATCTTCCTTGAAGGCTTTCACCTAGTTGAGATCGATCTTCTTTGAAGGGTTTCAACATGTTGAGATCTTCCTTGACTAGATCTCTTCTCCTTTGGATTTTCATTGAGAAAATTTCTCTTCAAGAAGTCTGTTATTAAACAATTTAAAGTTGTGTGCTCACGAAATTAGAATGAAACAAGACAATACATCACCATAATCCTCGAGGAAATTTTTAGTATAAAAATTAAAAAGTGATAGAAGTACAATTGCTAAAATATTAGTCTCTAACAACCCAATTAAGTGAATTTTAAAACAATTCAGTCATCGCCAAAATGCATTGTAGTGTCTTCAGAGGGAATAATAACATCACCAAATTGAGCAGTTCAATTAGACCTGTCAATAGAGCGGGTTTGGAGCGGATCGACCTAAATCCTGATCTGTTTAGCAACAACAAATTTTCAACTCGATCCGATCTGTTAACCCGGCGAATCACTGATAAGCCGATCTAACGGATACCCGGTCCACTATCCAGATCCATTTATTATCAAGTATCATTAAATTTTAAATAAAAATATTAAAGTTTTATCAAGATACCCGATAAAATTTTAATAAAATATTGAAACAAAATGATCAAGCCAAATGTTGAATTACTTATATTTTATATTTTGTATATATTTATTGTTTTATGTTTAAGGGAAACGTAAATAACAGAGAAATAGAAGAGAATACTCAGAATAGGATCAACTTTATTAATGAATAAAGGGCCTCTATATATAGAGGAATACAAGATACAATCCATATAGATGTAGGAAATATCTAATCCATATTCTAGAAGGATAACCTATACTAAGAGTCTTAGTTTGACAAGGCACACAATAATGTTTTCCTTCAACACTCCCCCTTGTGCCGGTCACAACTAGATGGTGCTTTCCATGTTGTCTCGTTAAAAACCTTGCCAAGTAACAATAAAAACCCAGTGGGTAAAATAACCTTGGTCGAAGGGAAAAAGAGTACAACGCACCCTTCACATTTGAAAAATGACATGTATGTGCCAGACTCCCCCTCAAGTCTGCACCTCCCCCTAATTCCTATAATCATGGGATCTCAGATAACTTAAGCATACCAATGCTTTTAACATGTTTTTCAAACGTGGACTTAGGCAAAGATTTAGTAAATAAATCCGCCACATTCTCCTCGGATCTAACTTGATTCACTTGAATCTTGAGGAGAGCTTGTTGTTGCTGATTATAAAAACCTTTGTGCGGGTCAGAGAGGTACCCAGCATCAGCAAAACTAACCAAAACATCACAAGGATTTTCGGTATAGGGAGTAAGGACCTTTCTGTCCGAGTGTCGACCGTTCGACGGTTGTACCTCGACCGGTCGATCATCGTCGTTGGCAGTAGCATATGTAGCCATTTTATCATACTTGGCTTTCTCTCTGTAGGGATAAAATAAGCCCAAATCAATCGTACCTTTAAGGTAACGAAATATTGTCTTTATGCCACTCAATGGCTGTGAGATCCGGAATTTTTAAAGTTGGAAAAATTTATTTTTGAGGTCATAATTAGAAAGTACACGTCACGACGAGTTCGTGGGAATTTTCAGAGTATTTTTCGGACACCCGAGCTATTTGTTTTGATTTTCAGAAGTTTGGAAATTAAGGAAATTCAATCGGTGCAAATCTGACCGTTGATCTTCACCAATTGATCTGGACCATTGATCTCTCCACCGTTGAGTCACAGTCATTGGTTTAAGTCGGTTGGGTTTTAAAAGTTGGAAAAGCCCAGAACTCTTCCAGATTTCTCCGAGCGTCTCTCCTTTCCTCTGCCGCGACATCACCAACACCACCACCTCCGTCCGGCCGTTTCACGGCACCGGACCGGCCCCTTTTTCTTCGCCTCGGCACGGTGAATCCAACGGAGTTCATGGCTAGTCAAGTCGTCGCCGGTAGAGAGAGAAACGACGGAGAGAAAGAGAGGCAGCGCCGATCGGGTTTTCCATTTCCGGCCACGAAGGCGACTGAAACTGGTATGTTTAGCTTCGTCTCGACGAGTAGAGCACGAAGGTGGTCTTGGATTCTCAAATCGACAAAGGGAGAGAGAGAATCGAAGTAATGAAATTCATGGGTCTCCGATGGTGTTTTCCGATTCCGGCCACGGTTGCAGGCGTGACCGGTGGCTGTAGCTTCG
Organism: Rubus idaeus; assembly: GCA_030142095.1. Lineage (NCBI taxonomy): Eukaryota > Viridiplantae > Streptophyta > Magnoliopsida > Rosales > Rosaceae > Rubus > Rubus idaeus. The sequence goes on along the minus strand of CM057965.1, from coordinate 5,870,465 downwards.
TCTCGGTATGGCGAGTTTGTCTGTGGTCACGGTTTGTTAAACCATCAACCGACGAGAGAGAATAGAGGCTCGAAAGGTTTGGTTTTCCGGCGGGTTTTCTTGGTTTTCCGGCGACTCCGGCCACCAATTGCTTCGATTGAGGTATCAATCTTGATCCTCTCTTTAGTCTCTACACGTCTGTAGCTTTAGTTTTCGATTTTAGTGGAGGTTTAGAGAATTTGTATTTTGGGATTCATGGTTACGAACGGCTTCATTGTGCAGGACGAAAGTTTGGGTTTCCCTGCTTCATTTCTAGTCTTAATTGATCAATTAGAGTATGAGTTAGTTATTGGTTATGCTCAATGCATGGAGGGTGCAGATTTGGATGAAACCTCTTGGATTGGGTCGGCTTTGTTTGTGTTGCCTGAGAAATAGTTTGTCTGTTTTGCAAAACTAAAGGACGTCAATTACTGTGATGGTTCAAAGTTAGCAATTTGTGATGGCTGAATAGAATTGAAAAATTAGAAAGAGGATTTGGACATCATGGTTTGTTTCGGTAATTCTCAGGAATGGATCCGATTATATAGAATTTGCATTTGCACGATGAAGTTGAGAGGAAATGTTAAAAAGTGTTGATTAATCAATCAAAGTGATGTGAACTTGCATTCAGATTGATTTAGATTTCGAATTCAGCTAGGGACAAAGGAATTTGGGTGTCCTTAGTGATTTTGAGAATATGCACCCAATGAGACCAATAATGTATTTTCGAGATAATAATCAATTGTTATTTCAGAATAATTGGTCGATATTGATTCAAGATGTATTGGTGAAGAATTTGGAATTATGGTTCGACGACAAAATTCAAAGATTGTTAAATTGGTCGAGTAGAGAATTGTAACTACTGCTGCTATCCACGTTGTTTTCCCACTTTTGACAAGTGAAGGATTGAGTGACTTACAAAGTTATGATCAAAATCAATTACGGAGATCCAAAGAAAGGGTTACAAAACAAGGTTCGACAAATATCGGCGAATGGGGATTCGAGACGAATGGGTTGGTCGCTGAAGTCTAGTTAATTGAAATGTGAGTCGTGCTGGTGTAAACCTTTAGCAGCGTTGGAGTCAAAGCTCGGAATTCGAGGTAGGGGATCTCGGGAAACCTTATCTTTATATTGTTAAGTAATTTAATAAATTGGGAATTGTTTGATGTTGCTTGAATTACCTGTTGAGTGTTATTGCTTTTATTAATTGATGAACAAACATGATATATGATTTTATATTATGAAAGCATATGTTATTTATATTTCTGTATTATGAATTAAAGAGCTATCATGCATGATGCATGGTGAGGAATTGTGAGGATGGAGAAGGACCTGAATGGTCAGAAAGAAATATTGTTTGAGATTGAGATTGAGAAAAAAGTACTTTTTGTGTAGTCGAGTCTTACTCTCGGCATGTACCAGATCTCATGTCAGCCGAAGATGCATGAATTGCATAAAGGTAATTCGGGACTGGCGACAGGGAGGAAAAGACAAGAGGACTAACAAAAGAAATATGTAGATGGAATTGTTACTGGGTGTTAGATCATATAATGAAACATTCAGGGCCACCCCCGGTTGGTAAAATACACGGTATGAGACGTGTAGGCTTTGCTTGTGGAGTTATATGGACTAACGGGTAGATAAGAGAAGTTCATTTGACATTCATGCCTTAATATGATTGTAGTTTGATTTTATTGTACTTTAATTTATTGTTTTGTAACTTGGTTGCAACACTATAAGAATAAACTAAAAGGTTTGTCCCTACTGAGCAGCGAGGACGAAAGCTCACCCCTACAATAGGTTGTTTTACAGGTACGACTTACGAGTTTCGTGTTAGAGACGAGAGTGGATTAGAACGTAGAAGACGACGTGAATTCTCTTTGTAAAGATTTTGTATTTTCAACGATTTCAAGAAAGTTTTTGGTTTTTGTATTGTCTTTATTTTACTTTTTCTACGCTCACACCTCGGATTCGAATTTCGGTGCTTAAAATCCACCGACACCGGGTCCGGGGCGTGACAATGGCGTTGCGTGGGCGCAAAGCTAAATCTAGCTAAAAGTTCACAACAAAAGAGATGTAACACTGCGGCCCTTAGAATTTATTCGTCATCATCCTTTAGACGAAATTGATCATTCCTTTGATCTAGGGCCCGATTGATCATGAGAGTGCTAAAATGGATGTACTTTGTCCATGTTAAATCTCATTTAACATCTTGTGGACACAAGCCAATTGGTGGATTAATATTCCACTATCTCGATGCTCTAGCACAAGGCCTAGAAACCGAGTTTCCCAAGATCTTTCATCTCAAATTCAGATTTCAAATACGTAGCAATATCTCTCAGTTCTTCGAGAGTGCTAATTAAATTCATGTCATCAACATAGACAATAATAATTGCAAATCCGGAACTTGTTCTCTTAATAAACACGCATGAGCATAAACCATTATTTATATATCCCTTCCCAATCAAGTAGTCACATAAAGTGAGCATTTTAATCTTATCGAAAGCGCACTTCGTGGTTTAGAGTCACTTGATGTGGGTAATTGAAGTCCATTAGGCACCTTCATATATATCTCCGAATTTAGATCCACATATGTTGTAACCACATTTATAAGCTACATGTCAATTTTTGTGGAAACTACCAAACTGACAAGGTAGCGGAATGTAATATCATTCCTTACGAGTGAATACTTCTTCTCGTAGTCAATCCCAAAGCGTTTTGTGAGAAACCTTGCGCCACGAGGCGAGTCTTATATCTCAAGACTTCATTCTTCTCTTTACGCTTTCTAACAAATACTTATTTATGTCCAATAGGCTTTACACTTGGGGACGTTAGCACTACGTACCCAAATACCTTTTTGCTTTGTTAGTGAATCTAGTTCAATTGGGATTGCATCTTTCCATTTAGGCCAATATGCTCTACGTTGATATTTTTCAACAGAGCGTGGTTCGATGTCATCGTGCTCTATAATTTCTTGAGCAATGCATCATCAACTAATGTCGTCTCAAGCATGCATGCATTTATCGAGATTTTATTATTCTCTAAAATTGGTTCAATCATTGAGGCGTCCCCCAATATTGATTCATGGACATAATCAGAGATAATCTCATGAGACGGTTTCAATATTGATGATGAATGGATTAGGCTGTGCCAAACTCACTTCCTTCCTTTGGTGAGTATCCATCGAACCAAGTGGTATCACCCTCTTCCTTTAGGGAACCACGACCTCAACCACACATCCACTATGTGTGATTGTGACACCATTATTGGCGCCATATCCCATCTTCCTTTAGGGAATGTCCAACCTTGCAGGCATGTTTGCAGCTGGTATATTTGATCTCGTCACTTTATTAATATCAGAAAACGCATTAGGCATCGAATCTACTATGTTCTGAATATTGAGTTGGGGATCAAGATGAGACATAGTGGGGACAGACCACGACAATTCCTGTCATTCCTGTTGAACATACTTGTTCTTATTTCCCCCTAACGACGGGAAGACTGTCTCATCAAAAGTGACAATCCGCGAATTCAGCGGTAAAGAGATCACCTGCCAAGGATTAAGTAGCGGACAATACTTGGAGATTCTTTACCAACATAAATACTTAAACGTTTTTGAGAACCCAGTTAAGTGCGATGTGGGGGCGCATATGGCACATAAACCGTGTAATCAAATATGCGTAAAATGTGAGACATCCGGCTCATATCCAGTTACCATCTGGTACGCATAAAACGGTTGATTAATTGGTAATGGGTCAGAAACGAGTAAGTAAAGCTGCATGCGATATTGCTGACGAAGTCAAAGTGTAGTGGTAAAAATATATTAAGATCAGGGTTGTCGTTCGACAGGGGATTGGAATGCCCTAAATCTAATTGGTAAAATTGTAACCAAATTATCTAACACAAATAACAATTTTTAGTATTTTTCTTTTTATTTATTTAATAAAAACATACAACAATTAATCTAAAATAAAACATAATGTAACAAATCACACAAAATTCTATTTACTTAACGAAATTGCAATAAACATAAAATATTTTATGAATTTCAAACTATCCAAAACACAATTAAATAGTTAACACAAGTTTTTGGGTTTATAAATTAAATCATACAAAATATCAAATTGATCAAAACAATTTAGAAATACACACTATATAAATAAAAGATTATTTAAACAAATAAAAATAATACATAAATTAAATTAAAGTAACTAAGTGAGAGAAAGAGTAATTGTCACAGAGAGATCGAGCAGAGCTTGGGCTCGAGGAAGAGAACAGAGAGCTCAGGGCTCTAGATCACGCCGGCAACGAGATCGATTAGAGAGAGAGGCGGCGGGGAAGCTGAACAACGCACGGCTTTGATTGGGCTCTGAGGATGACAGCAGCGAAAAGATGCAGTGACGGTGATGGGAGATCGATAGCAGCAGCGGCCGGCGGTGTGCACAGAGGAGGCACGGGAACGATTGATTTGCCGGTGTGGTGGTGATGAGGTCAGAGACGCCGGCGCGGGACAGAGTGGGAGCTCTCGTGATTGGGATCGTGATGGCTCGGCGTGGGCTTGGGTCGCTGACGACGTGGCAGTGATGAACAACAGCGTTGCGGAATTGGTACCGGCGTGGTGATGTGATGAAGCGGGATGGACTCGGCGGTGGATGAGAGAGAGACGCGAGTCTTTGGGCAGTGAGGACGGTGGCAGGATCGATTGGATTTTGCAGGAAATTTGCTTGAGTTGTTGTGATTGTTGTTCTCGATTGAACTTTGATAATTGCAAGAAATTGGAATTGGGTGCCCAGATTTGGGCTTGATTGGTGAGCTGAAGCCGTGGCTGTGATGGCAGCACGGTGTCGGAGACGGCGCTGGTGATGACGGATTGACGGTAGTGGCGATGACGTGCGGTGGCGGCTTGTGTGGACAGAGGAGGACGAGATGAGAGATGGGTGTGAAGAAGAAAAAGAGAGGTGCAGAGAAGAAAAAGAAAAGAAGAGAAGAGAAAGAAGAGAAGAAAGAAAAAGGAGAGGAAGAAGAAGAGAAGAAGAGAAGAAAGGAAAAGAGAAGAGAAAAGGGAAGAGAGAAGAAAAAAGGAAAAAGGGAGAAGAAGGGGAAGAAGCCGGGGGAGAGAGGAAGAAGAAGATCCAGCCAGAAGAAAATTCAAAATCCCCGATCGGGATAAAGAAAGAAAAAAACTCAAAAAAAGAAAATTACTTTTTATTTATTTATTAAATAAACTTTTATTCTTAAATTTTTGAATTCTAATTTTGAAAACAAAATAAAAAGGGAATAAATGAATAAAAACTGAAAATGGAAAATAAATGTGGAGTTTGAAAAACGATCGAATTGTACCATTTCAGTACAAATTATTTTATTCCACTTATTTACCTGCAAACAAACGAAACGCACTCGGTACCACATTAAAATGCTCTCAGAATAGCTTAATTCAAGTTATTAGAAGCATTTTGTGTACGTATTTTACGCACACATCAATTGCATAACCCCAGGCAGATAATGGGAGATTGGTGCGCATAACCAATGTCTGATACCATTTAAAAATCTCTTAATGGTGGCTTCTGCGAGACAATTTTGTGTATGCACATGGGGTACGAGATATTTACTTTAATCTCAATAAATATGTAATAATCATCAAACTTCTGTGATGTAAACTCTCTAGCATTGTCAAGTCATATTTGACAAAATAGAATGATCTGGGTGGTGAGCCCTTAAGCGTATAATTTGTGCTAGAAATTTTGCATAAGCAGCATTGTGTGTAGACAATAAAACGACATGTGACCAATATGTCGATGTATCAACCAAAACCATAAATTATCTCAAAAGTCCGCATTATGGTTGGATAAGTCCACAAATATCTTCCTTGGATACGATGTAAGAATGAAATAATTTCTTTTATGTCCTTAGCATAGGATGGTCTCGATCCTAATTTGCTCAAGGAACAGGCTTTGCAGAATGAGTCATTGTCCATAAAGGCGATAGAAGCATAGGAGGCATCCTGATGAATGTTTGAATCAGGGTTCACATTAGGGCAAAAAGGGCCCGAAAAGGGCGAGGGAAGCATCGACCGGTCGGGGGGGGGGGGGGGGGGTCGACCGTTCGACGATACTCCCCGGACGGGTGTCGACCGGTCGACGTGCGTCGGACAGCAGCATTTTTGTACTTGCTTTCAACTGTCTCATCTCCTTGAATCAGTTTTTGATTCTTGCTTCTATTAGCTCGATAAAAGGGATGTCCGTGTGAGGTTTTCAATATACGGATCATCAAATCACGACATGGATGTTCCAAGCAGTCGTGTCAAAGCCTATATGTGTCAGAATCCAAGAGATCATCTCTAAAACTTTGTTGGATTCTATGATACAAATAGTGGTTAAGTATAACCCACAAGATCGACACATAAGTTTTTCTAAGATGCGCTTTCTTCCGCAACCATTAGAAATAATACATAAGTTTTTTGTCCATTCTTACAATACGTTTTTCAATAATAACCGTCGACACTAATGTCCTTCATTACAGTGAGGAGAAATTCGAAATTTGCTCAGTACTTAGAGAAAATTCGAAAAATATGTCTATGACATAAATAAAATTTCGAAGAATACTTGCCATTCTTTGAAGAAAATTCGAAATTTATTAATCATGTGCCAACGATTACATCGAGGTCTTGTCCAGAAAATTCTAATCCTTTACATAATGTCAATTGAAATAAGGCATCAAAAGCCTTTACATAATAAACTTGGAAAAAACAATTGCAATTAAATTGAAGTCTGGAACTTCTGTAGTCTTCTCGTTACTTTGGTCAACTTTAAAATATGCAATTGTGAGATTGACGTCCGTGTCATCTACGGTATATTTTAATGCTTCTTATGAAGTAGAGTATACATAACTCATTATCAACACATGCTTCATTGACGATCCGTTGATTGGTAAAGGAAAGGTTACCAATAGTGAGGATCCGTTCGTTGGTAAAGGGCTATTGCGACGAACCGTTCGTCGGGAAAATATATTTCGGCACCATGTGCTTTGGAGGATAGATTGGTGCTCTTGACACCTTATTGCCATGCTTTACTTTGCCGGCGTTGGCATGGCCTCCATGGCCCATGCCTCTTCCTCTTTGCCCTTTTTTTACGTGGTGCAATAGTTCCAACGATTTTGTGCAACGTTGTTGCAATTTCCTTCCTTATTGGGACGATTATATGAACCAGATTGTCCATTAGAATTACATACCCTTGACATTAGGGTTTCGTCCTCTTTTGGCCATTTTTGCCATAATTTACTTTTGGAACTCTCTTTGTTCCGGCAGGCATAATTATTATTTGTTAATCATGATCGTGTCATGTTTTCAGCTACGTTGTAGAGAATTGATAAGCTGACTGAAAATCGCTTGGCAAGATACATTAATCGATATTGTCTGTACAATATAAGTGCCGAAGCTAGGAAGGTAGAGAGAGTTTTCTCTATTAATTTTGCTTTTGTAAGAGTCACATTACAAAATTGAAGCATATCTGAATTATATTCAGCAATAGTGAAATTATTTTATCACAGTAAGAAGATACCTTAGTTTCACAGTCATAAAAAGACATCCACGAACACTAAATAAAATTTCCAAGTATTTTTTCGGATTAGAACAAGACCAAGATGGATATGGCCATAGCTTAAACCGTTCGATAGCTCCACGCAAGCATGACCAGATAAGAAAGAGGAATGTCGGTGGAGCAAAGCTCTCTCAATACCACTGATTCCAATCTCTCACCTAAATCACACCTACGTAGGTGAGTCTAGTAATGAATAAGCCATGACCAAAAATTGGTCGAATTCGATGCCTTTGTGAACTTACTTTATCACAAAGATTTTCTTGGATGCTCATGAATTTACTTTATCATAGCATATATTATGAATCCTCACGATTCATTTAAAGCTCTTTAACTTTTACTAGAGAATGATAACATTAGGGGTGCTCATGACTTACATATACCGCAAGCGATATAAAGCTCGATCACTCCCCTAATGCTTCTCATAACCTTTCGAAGTAGGTATAACTTATTGTATTTTTGCTCATAAATTTCACCAAGAAAGTCCCACGCCATAAGAGGGGTCGGGATGTAGAAGAATTGAAGTTTTTAAATCCCCGAGAAAAACACAACCGCATCAAAAGCAGGAACTTTTAGAAAATACTTACTTGGTTTTCTTAATTGGAGAAGAGTGCTTGAATTCTTGATTTTATGCGGCACTGTTCACGAGTTACTGTTCACGACGTACTATTCACAGCGGTACTATTCACGGCGGGTACTGTTCACAAGTCACTGTTCACGAAAAACTGTTTTTGGATATTTGTTTTTGTAGCTAGGGTTAGGGCTCGTGCTGATAACGTGTTTAAGGGAAACGTAAATAACAGAGAAATAGAAGAGAATACTCATAATATGATCAACTTTATTAATGAATAAATGACCTCTATATATAGAGGAATACAAGATACAATCCATATAGATGTAGGAAATATCTAATCCATATTCTAGAAGGATAACCTATACTAAGAGTCTTAGTTTGACAAGGCACACAATAATGTTTTCCTTCAACATTTTATATTTTATACAATAAAATAATATGTATATATTTGTTATTTTATATTTTATAAAATAATATTATATTAGTATAAATACGGATCGGATTATTAATTGACCGAATCAACCTAAATCCGTATCCGATCCGCTAAATAAACGAGTTAACTGATCCAAACCATAAATGGGTTAACAGATCCAAACCATTAACGAATCAACGGATCAAATTTTCAATCCATATCTTTCAAATAGCAACGGATCTAGAGCGGATTCGGATCAAAATCCGGTCAATTGATAGGTCTAAGTTCAATCATCATCAAATACCATAATTTTTGAAGATATATCGGCTACTCTTTCAGGATGTGGCAATTGAATATATTGTTGAAAACAGTGTTGATATTTTTGGTACAAAATTTTAGCTGTGTTGTCGACATGGTAAATCCAGTTTGGTGGAACTGGTGAAAGTGGGTGCGCTGGCACAAAGCAAATCTGCAAAAAAATTAGAAATTAGAAATATGTTTATTTCAATTATGTTTCCTTAGTTTTAATATATAAACATTTATTTTGATAATTTTACGTACCCACAAAGTCTTATGTAAATTGTAGGAAAAAAAGATTGTGTATCTAATATATAAAGGTGTGTGAATAAAATTTCTCTTTGAAAAATTGTAAAAAATAAACAAGTAGATATTTTTGTGTTCTGTCAACTAGAAAAGTCTTTAAAATAATGATGTGAGTCTTTGAAATCCCAACTCATTTGTGAATTGGGCATCTTTTTCTCTAGTACACTAAAATTTAGACTATGTTAGTCATAAAAACTCTAATAAATCACATAATCTTTCAGACCAAGAAACAGTCTTTAAAGTCAAAATATACAGCTTTGTTGGCAGTTCCTACCAAAACCAAATGCATGATCTTGCCTACTGATTGGCGAAGGGCGAATGGTCATTTTTAGAAAACAAGAAGAAAAGAAAAATCTTGTGGAGTCATTGGTGTATGTGCATAACCCGAAGCATGCACTATTTTGATTGAGATGTAAATTTTGGAAAACAATGATACCAATATGGATGTTGAAGAGCTTCTGTATAAAGGTAAGGGTGTGAAATATGCTGATGAAATATGAACAAGGGAAAGGCAGGAAAGGATTGTTTACATTTTATAACTTTCGTATTCTCATACTACCATAGCAATACTACAGCACCAAACCAATTGCATAATCAAAAGTCACACAAACAGTACTAGTAATTCACTAATTCTGCCGAAGGCAATACTACAGCACTTTTAGTCTTACCGTGAAGATAAATGGAAATTACAAATTACTCAAAAGGCTTGAATAAACCGCGATGAAAGATAAGGCAAAGCTAAAACATAGAACAGCCTCTGACTTCTTCTTTATCTACCTCAGTAGATTTCCAGCCCCAAGTTGCCTGCAAAAGAATCAGAAAAGATAACCGTTAAGCCCCATTTCAGAATGGTAAAAAACCCAAAAGCCAGTAGTTAAAGTAAGATTTCCAATTCAATTACTGAGACAAACAGCTCAGGAAGCCTAATTAAGCGTCACTTTCTTCCTTTTAGAAGTAGATTCCTGCTTCATCACCATAGATCTCAGAAGCTGATTTCTCTGTTACCACTGACTTTTCAGCATCACCATTGCCATTCTGTCAAATTCAGATAGAAATATAAAAGAGGTTGAGATAAGCTTCTGCATTGAAGTAATTGGAATGAATGAAGATGAAATCACAAAACGGATAGAACATTACCAGCTTCTTCTTCTCATATTCCTGCACAGCTATTTCATACTCTGCCTTCCTCTTTGAAGATTTCTCAACATAGGGAGCTTTTTCCTGACCAAACAAACAACAACAAAAATATAAATAGGAACTGGAACAGGAATGTTATAACAAACTTAACCACTTACAATGCAATCCAATTTCCATGTTAACACTACTTCATAGACTGAGATTCTGAAACAAAAATTGCAAGCGTTTGGCTCTTATATAGCCTTTAAGAACCAGAACCAGGAGATCTTACAGTAGCAGACAATGACTTCCATTTCTCACTACCAGCCTTTCCAACCTGCATTTTGAACACATATACATATATATTAGCGACTAATCTTCAATCGCCAATTCAGTAATTCACCACAAAATTTTGCTGTTTAGCTACGTAGGAAACTGCTGGAAAGTATAAATTGATGCTTTAAAATTAGGTTTACAGTGAAGCACATAGAGAATTGAGACTGAGATTGTAAAATTTCAGATTTTCATTGTAACACAGATCATCAAACTAATAGCTCATTGCTTTGATTTGAAGTCTCAATTCTATTTTCTAAGCAACCAAACAACCGAAGGAAAAGGTGAGATGAGATATTGAAAATATAGGATGAGATTTTGAAATCTAGTTTAGCAACCAAACAGCAGAAACCAAAGTTCATAAAGCATATAAGAAAAGGATCGGAATCCAGTACTCGCAGCTGGTCCAGATTTTGCATCAGGAAATTCCAGTTTGAAGGTCTTGCGAAACTCCTCCCTGTGATTCATCACAAACACAGAAACAAACATTCCATAAGAATACAATATGAGCAACGAACATTGACACTACAGAGATCAGATTCTGATATGAAGCTCAATACAAATCTAACAGTAAAGAAAAACTAGCTCACATGAAGATGAAGAAGGCTCCAGCAGGACGCTTCGGAGCATCAGCATCCTTCTTCTTGCTTGCTTTCTGAACTTTCTCCTTCTTCGTTGCCTTTTTCGGTTCAGCCTTTCCTTTTAGCAACCTTCAAACATACGAGAAATTAAACGAAGCATAATTAATCTCACAGAAAATCTAAATCGAAGCACATAATAACAAAGAAAAAGTCAGAGAACTAAAGCGATTGTGTAAACACAAAGCATTATGCATTCTAAAAACGCGAAGCTGAGAGAAAACCGTTACGGAAACAAAAAATTTAAAAATACATATAGATTCGAGAAATTAGATGAATCAAAGCTGATTTGAGAGAATCAAAGTCGAACACACAATCGGGAAGCAAAAGTCGGAGAAACTAAAGCGTTTGTAAAATCAAAAGGCCTTATGCATTCCAAAACCGCGAAGCAACCAGAAAACCGTCACAAATCAGATGAATCAAAGCTAATTTCCGAGAGCATCAAAATCGAAGCACAGAATACGAATCAAAATTCGGAGAAACTAAATCCATAGCCATGCTAGCTAAATACGAAGAAGAAACAGAGCAAAAATGCTACGAAACAAGTAAGCAATCAGAGATGAAAGCGTAAGAAGTTACTCAGTATAAGGCTTCTTGCTCGCGATCGATGCAGACTGGAGACCTTTCATGGCGTCGTTCGAAAACTGAGAAAACGTGAAGGAAACGCTAGTGTTTGGCAGAGAGAGCTAGGGAGTCGAATAGTTTGTTTGAATTTGTTGAAATGAATATTCTAGGCTTGGGCCGGTATTTATACACAGAGTACGCCGTCAAAGAATAACGGATTCCGTCCGAATTCACGGTTCAAATTCACGTGTACGATCCCTACTTTTGAATTTTGGGATTTGGGCGGGAAAGTGAAAAAGAGTTGGTTATGGAGGAGGGAGTAAGTAAATTATTCAAGGGTAAAACCCCAAGATGGTACCCAAACTATCACGGAATGCAATTTTTGGTACCCACAAATGCATAAAGACTCTAATGGTACCAAAACTATTACTCCGTTAGCCCAAGTGGTACCTCCGTCATTTTTTCCGTTAAAATTGAGGGTAAACTTGTCAATTCATTACAATTTCATTAATAAACAAAAATCAATTATTTTTAATTAACTAAACATTTCTCTCTCTCTCTCTCTCTCTCTCTCTCTCTCTCTCTCTCTCTCGGCCTATGGTTCCTACAGCAGCTCACCAAGCCGAAATCATGGCACCACCACCATGATGACCATCATTAGAGCCTCTCGCTCTACTCCGCGCTCTCTTGCCATTCCAATTCGATCACCACTCAATCACCACTCAATCACCATGGCTACACCCCCCTTCTTCCTCTCTCGTTCCATCCAATTTCACAAAATCACCAATCCGCAAATTCACGGACCCATCAAGCAATCACGGAGCACATGCTCCCTGTTTCCTGCCGTTCCAACTGCCGTAGCGTCGCGCTTGGGTACCCGAAAGCGCAAGATTGGTCGGGGAGGTCGGTGTGTACCGACCGAAGACCCTCCGACGCTCAAGTCGGTGCGGTAAGTTTTGAGAGCGGTGTGTTAGGGATTCGGAGAGAACGTACCCGAATAAGGAGTGAGGACTCCTTATATATGAGGTGAGGTCGGAGACAAGCTTCCACGGCGTGGGGGACATCCCCCGACACGAGGAATATTCTCTGGTCCACTACCTCGATGTGTGCATCGAGGGATGGCGGCGCCTAGTGCGGCATGGGCGTGCGACCTAGTGCGATCTACGAGGTAATGGATAAGCATGTGTGCCGGGTGGCCGTGCGTGCCGGGGGGGTCGGCCACTCTCGGTACCCGGTCGGGAGATGTCCATGTGCGGCGGAGGGAGACCTTGTTATCGGTACACACGGCCCGGTCTTACCGGCACCGCCGGGGCTACGCGGGGCTTCGACCGCGCCGGGGCTTACTGCGCCGTCGGGGTAGCATACTCGGTAGGGGATCCCTACCGAGTCGGTAGATGCCGCCGGGGCGAAGTCCGTGCCGCCTGGGCGTCGTCGAGATTATGTGCTCGGTAGGGGATCCTACCGAGTCGCCCAGACCGATTCGGTGTGATGGGGCTCATGGCGGGCCGCTCCCAGGTGATAGTGAGCTACTTCGGGCCCGCACGGGGCCTATCCAAGTATAGATATGAAATGGTAGCAACGAAGTCCCCCAAGTCCCGAGCAAGAGGAAACTTTTGGTCGGGGACTTATTCCGAAGTTCATATCGGGATGTAGCGAAGTGTCGGTGGGGCGGCCCGCGGCGGCGCTGGTACCGTCCCGTACGTAGTCCCCCAAGTCCCCGAACAAGGGGTTCCTCCCGGTCGGGAATTGTAGCCTCCCCGAGTTTCAAAGGGAGTTGAAGCGTCGTGGGCGGTTGAGCTCCTCGGCGTAACCGCCGAGGTAGTGGGGTGACACGTGTCACGCCCAGGCCAGTTTGGAACATCGTGGGGGAGCTCAACCGTCGCGTTGCCACGTGTCGTCATCCTGGACCGCGACGGTTCACGTCGTACGGTCAAGATGGGTTGACTCCCGCTATATATATGGGGGTGAAGAGAGTTCACTTCACTTCATTCTTGCACATTTCACTTCCAGAGCTCTGCAAGCTGTCGGTAGGAGAACGGGAGCTCGTCTCGGTAGTGCGTTTGTTGATCACTCGGTACCAGAATTTCCAGCATTTGAACTGTAAGTACCGATGACTGGTTGTATATGTCTTTGCTCGTTTGTTTTTGTGTTGCTGTTGTAACGTAGTTTGAGTACCGGTGTCCAGTCTTAGTACCGAGCTAGGTTGCATAGGCATAGGTTATCCCTCCCGGTAAGAACCTTGGTGCGATTTTTGCAGATGTCTGACTCGGGGAGCGAGAGTGCCAGTAGTGGCAACGCTTTTTCTGGTGAAGAGCCAGAAAGGAGCTCATCGGTGGAGGAGGCTGGCTCGGACTCCAGTTCGAGTACCAGTAGCAGTAGTTTGTGTTCGCCGAGAACCAGCCGGTTTTGTCTGGAGGGTATCATTCAGACGGTGGTGAGGGGTGTTACCACCGGTGAGGCCATAGTGCCCTTGGCCGCGAACCATATGTGAAGTCCCGGTCCGGTAGTAGTAAGACGCCGTACCGGTAGGGTTTGCGGTGGACCGGCTGAAATTGAGCGCGTCCGCCGAGGGAGGATTTGGTAGCCCCGAGGGAGGCCTTCAACATCCCCGGTTCGGTGACGATGCGCCTACGGGGAAGGGGAGCTTAGGAGTGCTTCGCAGTGCACGGTGAAACCTTGGTACACCCGTTCTTTTTCGGTGAGGGTCCGAGGATTCCCCTCCCGGCGTACCAGCATCGGTTTTTGGCCGAGGTTGGCCTGGCCATAGCCCATTGAACCCGAACACACGGCGGTGCCCGAATGCGTTGTATACGCCGTACCACCACTGTGGGTTTGGCGAGCCGGACCTGGCGGTGTTTTTCAACCAATGGGCGCTTGAGGAGTGCCCCTGGGATACCGAGTGGATGGATTTCCCGAACAAGTACAAGAAGGTGTCCCGGTGCTGCTTGACAAAGGAGGCCCTTGAACGGGAGGGGATGGCTGGTGAGCACAACGTGGAAAGCCACGAGTTCGGGAGTCCCGAGATCATTAGGGATCCACTCGTGTTCGGGAATCCAACTTCCCAACAAACCTGGAAGAGCTGGTATTTCTTCATCGGTGGGGAGTGGGAATTCCGGTAGGGGTAGAGCCGACCGTGAAGCGGGTTCCGTGCCACTTTACCGACACACCCGGTTGTGAGCCTTTACCGAGCGTACACTTGCACATGATATTCTTCTTTTTTTTTTTTTTTTTGCCGGTATTAACAATTTTTTTTTTCTATGCAGTGGGTCGGTCTTGGAGGAGACTTACCGAGAGGCAAGAGCAGGAAATTCGGTGGATCCGGGAGCATATTTCAATCGTGCTAAGGAGATCCACGGTGCTTCTGAACCGGTATTCTCTCAACAGCTCCGGTTTAGCCCTGTGAGATCCTGAATTTTAAAGTTGGTTAAATTTTAGTTTTGAGCTCACAATAAGAAAGTAGACGCCGTTACGAGTTCGTAGTAATTTTCGGAGAATTATTCGGACACCCGAGCTATTTATTTTGATTTTTGGAAGGTTGAGAATTAAGAAAAATAGTTTTTGGAAATTGGAAATTATAGCGGTGCAATCAGGACCGTAGATCAAACCACCGTTTGATCTAGACTGCCAGATTAAAGTTTATAGGTTGGATTAGTTTGGGAAAAAAACCCAGAAGTTTCCCGCGACTCTCCCCTCTCCTCTGCCGCGACACCACCAGAACCATCTTCCTTCTCCGGCCGTCTCACGGCGTCGGACCGGCTCCTTTGTGTTCGCCTTGGCACGGCGAGTTCAAAGGTGGTGGCGGTTTACCAAGTCGACATCGGTACAGAGAGCAACAACGGGAAGAAACTCTGACGCGCCGATGGTGTTTTCGGATTCCGGCGGAAGAGACCGGTACCAATAGCTTCGTCTCGACGTGGAGAGCACGAAGGTGGTCTTAGATTCTCAAATCGATGAAGGGAGAGAGAGAATCGAACAATGAAGTTTATGGGTTTCCGATGGGGTTTTCCGATTCCGGCGACTTCTGGGGGTCGGGTTGGTGGCAGAAGCTTCCTCTCGACGTTTCCGACTTCCCTCTAGTCTTGGTTTGTGGAATAGCTCAACCTTGAGTGAGAATCGAAGCTCCAAAGCTTCTTGGCTTTCCAGCGGGTTTCTGTGTTTTCCGGTGACTCCGGTGACCTCTAGCTTCGATTGAGGTATCAAACTCGATCCTCTCGTCGAGTTCTACACATTGGTATAATTGGAATTCGATTTTGGTTGGGTTTTGGAAATTTGGTATTTTTGAGTTTCTCGGCCATTTCGTGTTCATTGTGCAGTTTGGATTTTCCAACTTCTCCGATCCTTTGCTTAGTTAATTTTCGATATGTTTAAGTCTTTGAGCATGTTAGTGATACTTGGAAGTCAGTTTTGGTTGAGGTTTGGAGATTTTGTATTTTGGCGTTTATAGCTATGTACGGGTTCACTGTGCAGGATGGAAGTTTGGGTTTCCCTTACTTCATCTCTAGTCTTAATTGATCAACTAGAGTGTGAGTTAGTTTTTGGTTATGCTCAATTCGTAGAGGGTGCAGATTTGGATGAAATCTCTTGGATTGGGTCAGCTCTGTTTGCATGAGAAGTAGTTTGGTTGTTTTGCAAAACTAAAGGACGTGATTACTCTTATGCCTTTAAGTTGGTAACTTGTGAAGCTTGAATTGAAATAAGAAATTAGAACAAGGATTGGACATCATGGTTTGTGTCGGTGTTTCTCAAGAAAGAACACTTATGGACAACCTGATGTATATATATGTTGGTTTGTATCTAATTCTCAAGTTCATTTGTTGCAAGTATAAAGCCTATGGAGTTAGAACTGGGTTGGAGTGAAAGTCTTGAGTTAGGCCATTTTGGTTGTGATTGTAATTGTTGACAATCGACTTATCTGTTGTTATACAGTTTAGTATGCAAAAAATATTGATTCGATAATGATTTTGATTTGGTCAGAAGGAATTCAAGTTATGTATTGAGATTATGATGTGGAATAGTGTTTTGGCGAATAAGTATATAATTTGATTAATGGAAGCATGAAGTATGTGGAGTCGAAATGGATTGGGCTATTGCAGCAGGAGTTAAATAATTGAAGTAAAATAAGTAGAGGTGGAGATTGACTTGGAAATTAGTTCGGAAGGCTATGGTGGAAATGAGAACTAGGAATTTGGGTGTCCTTAGTAATTTTGAGGACAATTCTGGAAGAAATGGGAAGTGAGACTATGGGTGTCCATAGTAATGTCGAGGGCTTGCACCCAAAGAGAGATGCAATGTGGAGCGAAGCATTAGTCGATTATTATTTTGGAGTAATCGGTCGAATGAGATTCGATGGATACAAGATTGAGATTCGATGGATATCGGCGAATACGGATTCAAAACGAATGGGTTAATCGTTGGAGTCTAGTTAATCGGAATGCGAGTCGTGCTGGTGTAAAGCTTTAGCAGCATTGGAGTCAAAGCTTGGAAATCGAGGTAGGGATCTCGGAAAACCTTCTCTTTATATTGTTAAGTAATTTAATAAATTGGAAATTGTTTGATGTTGATTGAATTACCTGTTGAGTGTTATTGCTTTTATTAATTGATGAATGAGCATGCTATATGATTTATGTTTCAAAGGCATGTGTTATTTAATTTATGTATTATGAATTAAAGAGCTATCATGCACGATGCATGGTGAGGAATTGTGAGGATGGAAAAGGACCTGAATGGTCAGAAAGAATATTGATTGAGATTGAGATTGAGAGAAAAGTACTCTTTGTGTAGTTGAGTTAAATTCCTGTCAGGGACCAGAGAATGTCAGCCCACCGTGCACAAAACAGGGAGTGAAATCCTTTCAATTGCGATTGATAAAACGATCTTATAGGGCATATTGACACTGGCGAAGCAAGGAATTATAACAAGATGACTAACAAAAGAGGTAGTATAGTTTGAAGTATGAGGAGTAATGAGTCAGCATTACGTACATGCATTGTACTTTTAATTAATTGTACTTTGTTTTATTGTTTAACAACTTGGTTGCAACATTATAATAATAATCCTAAAAGGTTTGCCCCTACTGAGCAGCGAGGACGAAAGCTCACCCATACAATAGATTGTTGTTTTACAGGTTCGACTTACGTGTTTCGAAAGGGATTTGAGACGAGAGTGGATTAGAACGTAGATAACGACGTGAATTCTCTTTGTAAAGATTTTTGTTATTTTAAACATTCGTATTTTCTACGATTTCAGAAAAGGATTCGGTTTTGTATTTTCTTTATTTTACTTTTCAACGCTCACACCTAGGATTCGAATTTCGGTGCTTAAAATCCACCGACACAGGTTCCGGGGCGTGACAAGCCCCCACACCAAACTCCTGTAAGTGTTGCTCGGTAGCTTTTGTACATTCCAGATTATGGTCGTGTCTAACCACCACCGGTGGTTACTGTGCAGTTATCTATCAGTACCGTCGGTACCGCACCCTCAAAGGCGACTCTTGTATGGTCCGGGAGCGAAAGGACTTTTACCAGCTGAAGAAAGCTATCGGTGAGGACCCGGGGCCTGAGGTTGAGGTGGTAGCTGGTACCGGTGCTCCCGGTGCTGCGGTCGGTGCTGCTGCTGAGCCAGTACCGAAGAGGAAGAAGAAGAAGGCCCACAAAGTTCGGTCTACCGCCGAGGTGGAGGTGGAGACGGAAGTGGAGGTGGATGTGAGACCTGGAAATATTAAGGACTTAATTCGGACATTAATCGAGATTAAATTCGTAACCTCGGTAATATTTAAAGAGCTTCGGGAATTCTTCAGAAATTATCTTCTTTTGTCATAACTTCGATTTGAAGACTCGAGAATGAAGTACACGTCACGACGAGTTTGTGGGTATTTTCGGAGTATTTTTCGGATACCCGAGCTATTTGTTTTGATTTTTTTGGAAGTTTGGTAATTAAGGAATTAAAGTTGATTTAATCTCAGCCGTTGATATCAGCACCGTTAGATCCTGACCGTTGGATCCGGGCTTAAAGGATGGATCAGTTTGGGAAAGCCCAGAACCCGCGACACCTCCGACACCGTCAGCTCCGATAAGCACCTTCACCGTCCGGCCACCTCACGACGCCGAACCTATCACGTCGTGTTCGTCTTGACACGGCGAGTCTCCGGGTGGTCACGGCTTGTCATGGCGTCGCCGGGGGAGAGAGAAACGAACGGAGGAAGTCATGGCAGCGCCGATCGGGTTTTCCGATTCCGGCCACGACGGCGAACGAAACTGGTACCAATGGCTTCGCCTGGTCACAGCGAACTTGTCTATGGTTTCAGATTTTCAAATCGTTGACCGTAGAGAGAGAATCGAAGCAATAAAGCTCTGGCTTTTCCGGCGGATTTCTTCGAATTCCGGCGACTCCGCCACCGATTTCGTCGATTGAGGTATCAAACTTGATCCTCTCTTCAAGCTCTACAAGTCTATAACCTTAGTTTTTGTGTTGGGATCGTGCTTAGAGATTTGGTGATTTAGGTGTTGTGTTGCGCGTCGTGAACCACCGTGGTCGGTGGCGGGTTTGGGTTTGTGATTCGATTTCTGGTCTAGTTTTGTGTCTCCGAGCATGATTTAATGCCTAGGTTATCATTTACGGAGTTGGGAAGAAAATCGGGAAGCTAGAAGGAGGCCCCGAGGTTGCGGTGTCTCTCTCTTGGTGGTTTGGAACAGAGAACTCGCTTAGTTTTGTTGAAGCTTTGATTCAGACTCTTAGTTCCAATTGAGAACTCGATGAAGGTACAAGCTTTGAATTATAAATGGTAGTTTGATCATGCGAAATTCGGTTGGAATATCCTTGTTGAACTGTTGATGGTGAATTGATATTTGGCTGCAAAGTGATTGAAGTATAGTCTATCTCTAGTTTGGAACCACTATTACTGTGAATTAAACTTGGTATATGGAAATTGGTTGTTATATATTTGGTGATTGTGAATTTGGCGTACGGCAGTAATTACTGAGGAATTGTGGAAATGCTTATTAATGATTTGGAAATTGGTCTGGAAGTATTCGATTGTGATTTGGCATAAAGTTATTACATTGTGGTTTAGTGTAAACCAATACAGTAAATGCTAAACGTGTTGAACAATTGAGAAGTTATCGAAAAGCAATTCGATGTTGGTTAAATAGAAATGGTGTTGGGTGCCCATAGTAATTATGGGATAGCACCCGATAGGAAAAAAAAATGGAATTAAGTACTCGGAAATGGTTGTCCAAGAGGACTTGAATGAATTTGTTGAGTGTTATTAATTGAGAATATTATTTTAACACTTGAATATTGTTATTGTCGGACTAGGGACTCCAGTTAACCCGAAACGTGAACTGTGGTGGTGGTGGTGTTGGCCTGAAGTGATGAGAGAAGACAAGCTTTGATATTCCAGGTAGGGAAACTTGGGACTCTCTCGGTTAGTATTTTCTCGTATATAACGAGAAAATAATAATGCATGGCTAGAGTTCTATATGAATTTGAATGATTTGATATTTTATATGCCATGCGTATTATCAATTATATTTGATTTTATGTGATGACCTGAGAGTGAGTGGAGCATAGTGACTACCTTGGGTTTCGATCCCCTAAACCTCCGGAGGGGCTGTACGAACGGAATAGTGTCTGACATCCAATGAGGTGTGGCACTAGATCTAGGCGGTATGGCATAAATGGACACTCTCACTACTCCTTGCCGTTTATGACATTGGATCTTGGTAAGGATGTAGTTGGCTAGATTGATCGGTCATCAGGTTTGATATGTTATTCGGATACTTATATATTTATTTTCTCAATGATTATTATTGAGAAATAATTTATTATTTTCCTTTACGCATTTTTACATACTGGCGCCAAATAAAGTTTATTTAATGATTTTTAAACCTAGCCGGGAAAACCCCTACTGAGTAGCGAGGACGAAAGCTCACCCCTACAATAGTTTTGGATGCAGGTACTGTGCACTGGAAACGGGACAACGGTGGATAGAGCTGGGTGTGCAAATTTGTTATAATTGGATATTCGTTTTCGAATATCAGGTTCCAGATTTGTCTATTCATTCTCATTGTATTCATTTCTAAATCTGTCGACCATTTAAGTTGTTCATGGTCAATATTGTACTTTACCACATGAAACTCATTCATGAATTCAACCTTCGATCCAGTTATTTAATTTGATAAAAATTAGATTTCTATTGTTTTATGATTTCCAATTATTTCACCTCTATTCAAATTAAATACGTTCCGTACTTGCGTTCTGAAATCTCAAAATGCCTTGCGTTTCTTTAAAGTATAAGTTAGCACTCTAGCTTGTATTTTTAAGGACTCGCGGCACTGTAGCGTGCTTAAATTGAAGAGGTGCAATTTGGGGCGTTACAGTGGATGCCGGTCCCGAGACCGAGGTTGTGTCCGAGGGCCCGGATGGGTCCTCCAAGAAGCGTACTGCTCGGGAGGAGGTAATCTCAGCCTTTTTTTTAAAAAAAAATTTTGCGTTTGTGTACCGGCACTAACTTTTGTGGTAGTTTGTTAAGCAGGTGAAGGAGCACCGGAAGAGGCAGAAGGTGCCTGCGGCCTCGGGTAGTACCGGTGGTGATGAGGGAGCACCGGAAGGTGCCGGTACTGAATTAGCTTCACAGAGTACCGGTGCAGGCCTAGTGTTCGGCCACACGGTCTTACCCAAGAATGCCCAGCTCTATAGCAGCTGCGTGCAAAAGGCGCTGACGGATCCCCTACGAGTGGATGTTCTGGCTGGCTTCCCCGAGCTGACCGTGGCCAAGCAGCGGGATCTGCTCTTCCAGTGCAAGCAGAAGGTACCGTTTCAATACTGGATGTATGTGTATGGCACCCTGCTTGTTGTTAACTTTCATTGTGGGTGCTGCAGTTGGCATATGAAGAGAAACTCCTGGACCGTCGGTATTGGAAGGAGCTACAGAATACCGGTGCCAAAGTGGCCAGTCTCCAGGATGTATGCCACAACATAGCGGCGGCCAGGGAGAAGGCGGAAGCCGAGCTTGCCAAGGTCCAGGAGGAAGCCGGTAGGCTGGTGCAGGAGGCCGAAGATAAAGCCAAGGCTGCAGTGGCTGCTGAGAGTGCTCGCCTCCAGGTTGAGTTCGACAAACGCCCGGAGGCGGCTCTCGGTGCGGCCGAAGGAGGTCGTCCTCGCCTACCGTCGTGACCGGGGTCGAGCCGTGGAGCAGGCCACCGCCTACATTGAGGGTGGTGTGTACATACTCGGCAAGATCAAGGAGGCCTTCCCCGAGCAGGGCGGAGCCGGCTCCGTGCTGAGCTTACCGAGGATCAAGTTGATGACGAGCACCTGGGGCATCCTCGAGGAGATCGAAGAGGAGCTAGCGGTGGTCCCGGCCGGTCGGAACAGAAGAAGCAGCAGTGAAGTCCCCCATGTTGGGTGGTACGGCAAGGGCCATGTAATTTTTATTTTTATGTTTTTTTTTTGTTGGGGGATTTAAACCCTCTTTCGAACAACTCTCCCGTGCAGGGGTGCTCTATCGGGAGGTAGTACTTGAGTTGGCCATAAGGGCCTTATTTGTTGTTTGAACAATGGCGTGTTTCGCCTTTTCTATAAATTCTGTTTTGCATAAGTGTTCACTCGGGAGGGCTGGTTTATTCAGTCTCTCACCCGGTATCGTTTTCTTGAGTATTCATTTCATGTGGGTAGTTGGTACCGACAAGATGATTAGCAAACTTGAAAAAGTTGTAGGTAGTTGATATCGTCCGTCGTATATTCACGGAGATAACTTATGCATGGGGGTCGCGGTACCGGCCACATGGCTTTCGAAGCCTTACATGAGGGTAGCTGGTACCGGCCACATGTTTAATAATGTAACAAAAACTTATGCACGGGGGTCGCGGTACCGGCCACATGTCTTACAAAAGTTTTACAGGGGGTCGCCGGTACCGGCCACATGTTTAATAATGTAACAAAAAACTTATGCATGGGGGTCGCTGGTACCGGCCATATGTCTTACAAAAGTTTTACATGGGGGTCGCGGTACCGGCCACATGTTTAATAATGTAACAAAAAACTTATGCATGGGGGTCGCTGGTACCGGCCATGTCTTACAAAAGTTTTACATGGGGGTCGCCGGTACCGGCCATATGTCTTACAAAAGTTTTACATGAGGGTCGCCGGTACCGGCCACATGTTTAATAATGTAACAAAAACTTATGCGTGGGGGTCGCTGGTACCGGCCACATGTCTTACAAAAGTTTCATTTTTGTTCTTGGCATTTATGCATTATCGGTAGGATAACAGTCATACATAAGCACATAGAGACAAGATTTATAGTGGTTCACCTGGCTCAATGCGAGTCCTAGGCTACATCCACTTGTAAGGGGTTCCACAATAGTGAAGAATAATTACAAGTGCTTGAAAAGTGGTAAGGTCCACTTAGCCGGTATGTTCCGGATTTTTTTTTTTATGGGTAGTAGTAGCGAAGGTGCTCAATATTCCATGGGTGTGGGAGTATGTGATTGGTTATCAAAATATAGTGATGAGTAAATTAGACTCGGGATTGTCGAACCACGGGGATTGGGGGCCTAAAACCTAATTAGTAAAATGTAATCTAATTTCCTTAACACAAATAACAATTTTTAGGGTTTTTCTTATTTTTCTAAACACACAATAATTAACAAATTAATCTAAACAAGCAAATTAAACTAAAAATAAACTTAACTAACAAATATATAAAGTAAATCACAATTTAATTTAGAAAATATTCAATGTACACAAATTAAATTAACCAAATAAAAATAGAAATTAAACAAATAGTTTCACACAACATAAAATTAAATTGAGTTTCAGAGAAAAAGAAATGCTCATTTGAATTCGGCGAAGACTCGGGAATCACGGGTGTAGAGAGGAAG
The DNA here is from genome assembly GCA_030142095.1 of Rubus idaeus. Classification (NCBI taxonomy): domain Eukaryota; kingdom Viridiplantae; phylum Streptophyta; class Magnoliopsida; order Rosales; family Rosaceae; genus Rubus; species Rubus idaeus. The sequence goes on along the minus strand of CM057965.1, from coordinate 5,846,733 downwards.
TTCAGATTGGGCCTACGGGCGTCTATAACAATTTGGGCCTTGGGTTTTGACTTGGTCAAAAGCCCAATCTTTTCTTCTCTTCTTGCTGGTCCAAACCGTGGCTTAGTCTTTACTTAGGTTGAAAAGTCAACCTCAGTTCTCATTGGTTGACCCGTGCTGTAGAGAGTAGAGACTTCATCATTCTTCTTTATCTTGATTTCATTATATTTCTTTTCTTCTTTCTCAAAACAGAGAGAGTGAAGCCGTGAGAGATTATGCCGGCTGGTGGATCTGTGCAGCGGCTATGGCGTGGGCTACTGTGGTGGTAGTGAGCTGCCGGCACGAGAGGACTGCGGAGGTGTTCTGGGCTGAGCAAGAACAGAGCAGCGGCGGAGAGGACTGGGCACGGGTCGAGCTTGGCGGTGGTGTGGCTTTGGTCGGCGGCGAAATCCCGACCGGGATCGACGGCGATGCTAATTGGAAATGGGTCGAGATGAATCGAGCACGGGCTCGACGTGGTGAAGTAATCCGAGAGAGAGAACGGCGGATTGACGTGGTGATGCGGCGATGGAGGTGCGGCCGGATTGGGATGTGGAACGGCGCAGGTGGAAGCGGCGGCGGGGTTTCGGCGACGACGACGTTGGGCTTAGAAATTCTGACGCGGCTACTGTGTGAGCTGGGCGCCTTGATGAGTGGCCGTGGGTGTGCACGGTGTGGCTTGTGGTGATGGGCTCTGTGGTGGTAATGAGGCTGCCGGCACGAGAGGTGGTGATGATGAACGGAGCTGGGTTTGTGAATTGGAATTTCGAGGGATTGGTGATTGTGACGAACCGATGATTGATTGATTATGAATTTGAAATTGCAGGTGAAAGGAGCTGAATGGAAATTTGTTGTTGTTGATGATTGCTTGTGATAGTGTAGAGAGGATGAGAGGTGGAGGTGGCACGGTGGGTGGTTGCAGAAGTGAGATGATATATGGTGGCTATGATTGCTGCTTGGCGCTGGGGTGCAGAGAGAAGATAGAGAGGTGCAGAGAGTAGAAAATGGAAGAAAAGAAAAGAAAAAGAATAGAAAGAATGGCAGAAGGGAAGAAGAAGAAGAAGAAACGGGGAGAAGAAAGGGAAGAAGGAGAAGAATGGGAAGAAGCCCCGGCCTTAGAAAAATGGAGCAGCAGTTGGGTATTTGAAGAGGATGAATCATGAATGACTGAATTGAAATTTGAAATGGAAGAGAGGGAGTGAAGCCGGCAGCTGGAATCCAAGAGCAAGAATGGGGTGGCCGGCAGGGAGAAACATCTCACCTGCAAAGTCAAAACAAATACACAAAGTCAAATACAAAGAAAAGAAACAAAAAGAAATAAAATAAAAAGAATAAAAAAAGGATAAAATAAAATGATAAAAATAATAAACAAAAATAACAAAAACAATAATAATTTACTTAAACTAAATAATGAAAAATATAACTAAACAACAATTTATAAAGGGAAATAAATGGAGGTTTCAGAAATTATATTTTGCCACCGCGGGTGGTGGTTGTGCTTCCAATTTGTGGTGGTTCGCCGACAATATTGCCGGGATTCAAAACGTATTTCGAAATCTTCGTACATGCTTTGATCTCCACATCCGAGAAATGACCGGTGTCATTTCAATATCGAAAAGTCACGGTTGACTTTTCGATTCAATATTCGGATTCGCGATAAAACCTCCAAAATGTACCTTTTTGTACAAATACAACATTTTCTTCTTATTTCCCCTGAAACAACTAAAACAATATTAAATAAACAATAATAGGCTTTTGGAATAGCATAATCCAAGCGATTAAGGTACTTTGTGCACGTATTTTACGTTCACATCAGTATGTACCCGGTGGAGTCCATGAGCCGGTAGGTTCCTGGCTTGAGGACTTCGATGACCCGGTACAGACCTTCCCATCGTTGGTTGAATGTCTTAGCTGCAGAGTCCTTCGTACTCTGCCTTACCCTTCGTAGTACCCAGTCCCCCAGCTTGAGGTACCGGCACTTTGCCTTCGCATCAAATTTGCGTTTGAGCTGGTTTTTGTGTTCTGCATTCCGGAGGTTGGCTTGTTCCCGACGTTCCTCGAGTAGGTCCCGGTTGAGGCACAACTGTTCTTCATTTTCATTTGGATCATATGTGTCGATCCGGTGTGTTGTGGAATTGATTTCAACCGGTACCACGGCCTCTGCACCGAAAGCAAGGGAAAATGGCGTCTCGCCGGTGGCAGCCTTGTATGAGGTGCGGTACGCCCAGAGAACCTCTGGTAGCAGTTCAGGCCATGCGCCTTTCTTGTCACCGAGCTTGGTCCTCATGGTTCTCTTCAGGATTTTATTGACTGCCTCCACCTGACCGTTGCTCTGTGGGTGGGCTACCCATGCGAAGGAAAGGGTGATGCCCTTCTCCCAGCAGAATTTCCTGAAGGATGCAGAGTCAAACTGTTTACCGTTGTCGGTGACAATGACTTGAGGGATACCGAAGCGGCAGATGATGTTTTCCCAAATGAAGGACTGTACTTGCTGGGGAGTGATGGACTTGAGGGCCTTGGCCTCCGTCCACTTGGTGGAATAATCGGTGGCGACTACTACGTGTTCAACACCACCGGTACCCCTGGGTATGGGTCCGATTAAGTCGATTCCCCATTGGGCAAAAGGACATGGGTTGACCATCGTCTCCAGTGGTTGGGACGGTTTCGGCACGTTTGGTGCGTTGAACTGGCAGGCCTTGCATTGCCTTGTAAATGATATAGCGTCCGGAGGAGTGTTGGTCGAAGTAGCCGAGGCGGATGAGTTTGTGGGCCAATGCTCGTCCTCCCGAGTGGTGACCACGGATGCCCTCACGTACCTCCTTGATGGCCTCTCGGGACTCGGCCGGTCCGAGGCATCGTAGATATGGTAGGGAGTGAGCCCGCCGGTAGAGATGGTTGTTGATGATGAGATACCGGGAGGACTGGAATTTTATTTTCTTTGCCTCATCATTATCTCTCGGGAGGGAGCCATCACACAGATATTCCAGGATTGGTGTCATCCAGTTCGCCTCCTCCAGACGCAAGTTGTTTACCTCGGCGGGCACTGACTTGGTGCTTCGGTTCTCTAGCATATCAATAGGTACCGAGTTCCCGGGGTTGGGATCAATAGCCGAGGCTATTCTGGCCAGGGCGTCAGCCCTTTGATTTTCTTCTCTCGGTACCTTCGTTAGCTTGAGGCATAAGAAACCGGCAGTGAGCTCTTTTGCCAAAGTCTTATACCGAGACATGATGGGATCTTTGGCTTGGTAGTCCCCCGAGACTTGGTTGACAATGAGCCGTGAGTCGCCGAAGACTTGGAGCTGCGGGCTCCCACGTGTGTCGGGCCGGCCGAAGGCCGGCAGAGTGCCTCGTACTCGGCCTTATTGTTGGAAGCTTTGAAGTTGAACCGGAGAGCACTCTCGAGCCGAGATGTCTCGGGACTACCGGTGTGAGGAGTAATGAGGATGAGTCCGGCCCCGCTACCGTGGGTGTTCGAGGCGCCATCCACATATAGTTGCCAGATCGGTAGTGCGGGATCAAACTGTGTTTCTTCGCCGGTGGCTTGGGCCGTCTCGGCCGAGCCACCTCCTTCTACCCATATGGGTGTGGACTGCACAGAGGTGAGTTCAGAGACAAAGTCAGCCAGTACCTGTGCCTTGATTGCCGGTCGGGGCCGGTAGGTGATGTCGAACTCACCGAGCTCGATGCTCCACTTCGTGAGTCCGCCGGATGCCTCGGCTTTGTAGGATCGGCTGAGTGGGTGATCGGTAAGCACCACGATGGGGTGTGCACGGAAGTATGGGCGAAGCCTTCGTCGAGATCGTGAGTGCGAGGATGAGCTGCTCGATATCGGGGTACCGAGTCTCGGTATCCATGAAAGACTTGCTTGTATAGTCTAGGTAGTCCTCCTTGTTGTGGCTCCCGACTAGGATCGAACTCACTGCAGTCCTCGATACCGATAGGTATAGGAAGAGAGGTTCGCCTAGTATCGGTCTGCTGAGCAGCGGCGCTGCTGCCAGATACTCCTTCAATGCTGCGAAGGCCTGCTCGCACTCGGTGGTCCAGCCCTTGAACTTCTTCCCGGTCTTCAATATTTTGAAGAATGGGGCACACCGGTCGGTAGACCGTGATATGAACCGGGACAGAGCTGCGATCCTGCCGTTAAGGCTTTGGACGTCCTTGAAGGTTTTAGGAGATTCCAAGTCCAAGATCGCTCTGATCTTCTCGGGATTAGCCTCGATACCTCTGTGGCTGACCATGAAGCCAAGGAATTTTCCTTCGCCTATGCAGAAGACGCATGTCTCGGGATTGAGCTTCATCCCATAGTCTTGGAGAATGGAGAATGTCTCATGTAGGTCGGTGAGGTGGTCACTTTTCTTTAGGCTTTTGACGAGCATGTCGTCCACGTATACCTCCATGGTCTTCCCGATCTGCCTGGAGAACATGCGGTTGACCAACCGTTGATAGGTGGCCCCGACATTTTTCAATCCGAAGGGCAGGACCTTGTAGCAGTATAGACCTTGGTCGGTCATGAAGGAGGTGTGCTCCTGGTCTTCGGGATCCAGCTTGATCTGGTTGTAGCCCAAGTAGGCATCCATGAAGCTCAAGGCCTCGTGACCGGCAGTGGAGTTGACAAGCTACTCGATCCTCGGTAGAGGGAAGCTGTCCTTGGGACATGCCTTGTTGAGATCGATGAAGTCGATGCACATTCGCCACTTCCTGTTGGGTTTCTTCACTAGTACCGGGTTGGCTAGCCGGCGGGGTATTGAACTTCCGGATGAAACCGATGCTCAACAGTTTGTCGACCTCGGTCTTCGCTAGCCTCGTACCGCTCCCGGTCCCCGACGCGCCTCTTCCGCCTTACTCGGTCGGTAGGCGGGATCGATCCCGAGTTTATGGGAGATTTTTGTGGTAGAGATACCGGGCATGTCGGCGTAGGACCGGGCGAACACCGAAGCGTTATCCTTGAGGAGCTTGATCAAGTCGGTACGCGGGGTGGCCGTGGGCGGTACCGATCTTGACTACCCCTGTCGAGGCTGTTCGGGGAACAAGGCAATCTGCTCCACCTCCTCGTGGGGCTTCCCCCTGTATGACTACCGCTCCTTCCCGGGGTCATCGGCACGTCCGTCGTTGCCGTGTTATTCTTGGGAGTGACGCTGCACACGTCCGTGGGGTTGTCGTGGCTTTGTCTCCTGGGCATAGCATGACCGGGCCATGGGTTGGCTTCCTCTGATGGAGGCAACCCCGGCGGGAGTAGGGAACTTCAACATGAGTAGGTAGTAGCACACGCAGGCTCTGATTTGGCAGAGGATGGGCCTACCGAGTATAAAGTTGTAGGAGGATTCACAATCCACTACCAGCATATGAGCTGATACCTTCTGGGACCGGGGGTACTGCCCGACCTCGACGTTGAGCCAAACGCTACCGAGGGGTTGTACCAGGTCTCCCGAGAAGCTGATGAGTGGGTTCACCGTCCTCGAGATGTTCTCGAGGGGTAGGTCCAACTTGAGGTAGGCACTCTTGAAGATAACGTTGGCAGAGCTGCCACCGTCGACCAACACCTTGTGCATCAGGTCGGTATGGACCTTGGCGGAGATTACGAGTGGGTCATCGTGGGGGGTCACAATGCCGGCTTCCTCTTCGCTGGAGAATCTCACGTTCCAGGAATCCCGTTTCTGCCTCTTCTGCACCGGCGCAGACTGTACCGAGAAGCATTGCAGGTGCTGCTTAGCCTCCTTCACATGAGATCTGTGCTCGGAACGAGTGGTACCGAAAAGGGTAGGGCCCCCACTGATGGTGAAGATCTCCTTTCGGTACCCATGAGGGGTTTGGCCAACATACTGGGTGAGTTTCCCATCCCGGTGCAATTGCTTCGCAACATCCCTCAGGGTCTGGCACTCCTCGGTACTATGAGTACCGGACTGATGGTGGGTGCAGTATTTTCCGGTGTTGACCCGGTTGTTAGCATACGGTGGCCTCTTCCACTGCTGAGGGAAGAGCTGGGGGTTCTTGAAATTCCGGTTGCACGGAATAGTCCCAATAAACGGTAGTCGTTCTACAACACTAAACGGAGAGCATACACAACTTTGAACAAATTAAAAGTTTAATCTCTCCACAACCTAACAACCTAGGTTCAAACAATTGCACAAGCAATTCACAATTGACAACAAATATATATGCAACAAGCACAATCAATTGTACAACCTAGAATCCCAAAGTGAGCATCATCAATAGCTCACCACGGACTATATCTATCAATGTATGAACAAGCACACAAAATGCTAATCAATTAAGCACAATAACATATAAATAAGCAATCATACAATATGCTAATTAATTAAGCATAATACAATAGATAAGCAAACACACAAACAACACACGATATGGTCACCCGGAAACCTCTACCTCTAGAGGGAAAACCGGAGGGGAGCCGTACCCCACGCTCTTGTGTAACACTATGAAAAACGCCAATTGGCAAACACATACAAGGGGGAATCACAATCCCAAACTCTACACTATCAACCCTATGACTAGTGGCAGCTCTAACCTTGTGTAGCCTCCAAATGCTTCTTCAAGTGCTCCCACCTCAAGCCGCTCCAATGGAAAGAACTTCACCGCGTGAATCCTCCAACCGCAAGCATCACCAACAATGCAAATGTGTGTGTGTATGAGTGAATGAAATGAATTCAATTCGTTTGACACAAGCAAGTAAACAAGGAACACTTGCTAGAATCAAACAAATCGAATTGACAAACCTTGAATATGATTCAAGGGTTGATTTAGTTATTCACAAGGAACAATAACTAAATCAACAACATCAAAGATGTGAGGAGCCTATAACATGGATCTAGGGTCACTCAACTATACCAGAAAACTCTCTCAAGACGTTTTTAGACAGTATGGAAGAGTAGAAAGAGTTAGACATAAAAGAAACCGAAGGAATCTATTTATAGAAAACAAAACAGACGCTAGGCGATCGATCGCACTGTTCACGGGCGATCGATCGTCACTGTTCATGAACAGTGGTACTGTAGCAACGGACAAATTTTTGAATCGCAACGGGCAGATTCTCCAACGGTACTATTGACGATCGATCGCACGATTCCAGGCGATCGATCGCACTGTTCATATGAACAGTAACACTATAGCAAAACACTGTTCACGTGAAAAACAGAAAAATATCTTAAAAATAAATGTTTGCTTAACCAAATGAAATTTAATTAATTTCTAGCAAACCTAAGATATTTGTGCTACTATTTAAGCATAAACAAAATGTATGAAATGCATATGCATGATTCATACCTTGAGATGCTTGAACGAAACCTTCGATGAACAATAATCGAAGTCCGGAGAAAAGACCGGATAAGAAAGGCGTCTTCACGAACCATCTCGAGCAAGAACAACCTAAGCCACTATTCCTAATCCCTTAAATAACCTAGCATTGATACATAGAAAATGCTAATACAAGGGAAGAGGTTTTGTCAAATAGGAAATAGCCAATAGCAAATATTTTGCCCTTACAGTTCTCTTTGTAGATGTCCTCCATCGGTTTGTTGAACACGGTGCAAACCGGTAGGCTGTCATCGGCAAGGTCCTGCCGGTTGGATTTCTTGGACCGGTTTTGCCTCCGGGAATTCTTTTTCTTGAGTCTGGTTGTACCGGTTTCGGTCTAGCCTTGGCTTGGAGTGTTTATCCGGTTGACGCCGTGGCCGGGGTGGATGGCCATCCACCCCAGTGGCGGGGTGTGCCCTAGGCCGAGTGCCGGAGTCAACCTGGTATACCGGTCGGTACTGGTTGCTCTGGGGCTTGGTATTGGTGACTCGCTCCCGATGGGGAGGATCATACCGCTGATTGTTATTCTAGTTCCCCCGGTTGTTGTTCCGGTTGTTCCCCGGTAATTGTTACCCGGTTGTGCTTGTCATTCTGCACAGGTTCTTCGACCTTAGGCGCGCGGTTTGCTCTGCTTGCGTTTATCCCCGGTAGGGTCCACGACCACCGTGGAGGCCTTCTTGCCTTTGTGCATTTCATTGAGATGAGACTTCCTCTCGTAGGTCGGGTAGTAGGCTGCGGGCGTCTTGGCCGGTTCCGCTCGTGAGCTCGGTATAGGTAAATACCGTGCTGGTGGAGTTCGGTTCACGAGGAACTCTCCCGGTTCTAAGCCATCCGGAAGATGCGGGGCTGCACGGATGTCATCCTTGGTATTGCGGCGCCGGTAGGCGGCTTTGAACCGCTCTATGTTGTCGGCCCAACCGTTCGCCCGTGGTTTCTTGGAAGCCGGTGAGCTCCCCTACCGAGTAGAAGAAACTGGACTTGGTGGCATACTCGGTGGTGAAGGCTTCGACCAGTTGTTCGTAGGCGTCGATGGACTCCGGCTCTAGTTGATAGAACCATAACATGGCCTCCCGAGTCGGGGTATTGACGAAGGCGTGGCACCCGTCCTCATCGGTATAGCCCCTGCCGTTGTAGGCGGGGAGGCGGTCATATGCATCACCGGGTCCTCCTTGCCAGTGTAAGGATCCATCTTCAGATTCTTGAAATCCCGGTTGTGGTTATAGATCCTCCCGGTGAAGGGGCCGATGGGTTTCTTGGCCATGCCGAGGCTAGACGCACTCCTGGCGGTACCGGTCTCAACTTTTCTGAGATGGTCATTGAGCTCTCGGAAGAGGCTGGTTAGTGTGTCTTCTTCCACTCGTGGCCTGGGGGCGATGGTAACGGGTTCCTCGTGGAGGGTATCGCAGTCCTCGTCGGTATCTTGCTTCTCGGCGGAGTGGACCACACCCTCGGCGTCAAGGAACGAGACTAGGGGAGCCGGTAGGGGCCCGGTCCGCCTATCCGGTACTCGGTGCCTTGGCCTCAGGGGAGTGTCGACTCTCGGAAGAGGTGCCGACACTGATTGACTGGGGTTAGCATCCCGGGTGAAGTGCTCTCTCAGCAGATTGATTTCCCGAGCACTAGCCTCTTGAGCGGCGAGCTGATCGCGGCGCAATCGCTCATTGCTCTCCTGGAGTTCTCGGATCATGGCTTCGAGTCTCGCCACCATGGAGGGCTCAGCCTGGTGGGACTCTGGGGTCTCCGACTCGGTAGAGTGGACCGCCGCTGGTATGTCTTCAGGAAGGGGCCCTAGGCCAGCGATGGTCATGGTTTCCTTCGCGGATTTGGACTTCTTGGTTTGCTTCGTTGGCTGTGAGCCATCGCTAGCTGATTTTGTCATTGCTTGACTGGTAGAACACCTCACGGAGTGAATAAGCTTTGGTTATGAAGTGGTGGAAATGTTCCCACAGACGGCGCCAAATGTTTCTGCCATTTCCCAACTGCCCGGTAGCGTCGCGCTTAGGTACCTGAAAGCGCAAGATTGGTCAGGGGAGGTCGGTGTGTACCGACCGAAGACCCTCCGACGCTCAAGTCAGTACTGGTAAGTTCTGATAGCAGTGTGTTAGGGATTCGGAGAGAACGTACCTGAATAAGGAGTGAGCACTCCTTATATATGAGGTGAGGTCGGAGACGAAGCTTCCCGGCGTGGGGGACATCCCACGACACGAGGAATATTCTCGGTCCACTACCTCAATGTGCGCATCGAGGGATGGCGGCGCTGGTGCGGCATTGGCGTGCGACCTAGTGCGATCTACGAGGTAGTGGATAAGCACGTGTGCCGGGTGGCCGTTGCCGTGACGGTGGGGGGCGGCCACTCTCGGTACTCGGTCGGGAGATGTCCATGTGCGGCGGAGGGAGAGCTTGTTGTCGGTACACCCGGCCTGGTCTTACCGGTACCGGCGGGGTCTTGCGGGGGCTTCGGCGCGGCCTGGGGCTTACTCTGCCGTCGGGCGAGCATACTCGGTAGGGGATCCCTACCAAGTCGGTAGATGCGGCGGGGCGAAGTCGTGCCATTGGGGCGTTGCTTGAGGTTATGTGCTCGGTAGGGGATCCTACCTAGTCGGCAGACCGATTCGGTGTGATGGGGCTCGTAGGCGGCTGCTCCGGTGATAGTGAGCTACTTCGAGCCTCGCACGGGGCCTATCCGTACGGATATGAAATGGTAGCAACACTCCCGATCCACGCGGCGTCTGCGTGTCCTGTCTCACACCGCGGCACCCTCACCACGCCGCCACCTAGCTGCGCTCACCGCTAGTGTTGACGTCGCTCTCTCTCCTGCTTCGGCGGCCATCATCGATCCGGTACTAGTCGATGGCCCCGCTCATTTCCAGCAGCTCACCTCGGCGTCGATTCCACCGGGCCGACGCCGGCCCGGCTCGGATTCCGGCTCGCCGCGTCTCTCTCTCTCTCGTCGTGCATCGATTTCTCATCACAAGCCGCCGGCTTCTCTCGTCGACGAGCCCGGCCACGAAGCCGTCGATCCCATCCGCCGCGCCGCCATACGGCCCGGCCTAGCTCCGCCGGCATCCGCTCTCGGCATCTCTCTCTCGATGGAAAACAAGAAACGAAGAGATCGATTGGACGGTGTGTCGCTAGCTTTTGGGTTTTTGGGTAATTGACGATGCGGAGAGAAATGTGGTGATGGTCGGGAGAGAGGTACATGTTCTAGAGGTCTTGGACCTTGGGGTTGCGGGGCTTCGCAGGTGTAGAGTTGGGCGAGAGGAGAGAGGAGAGCTCGGAGAGAAGGAAGAGAGAGGGCGAGAGGAGAGAGGGCTCGGAGAGAAGGATTAGAAAGGGCAGAGGAGTCATTTTACTCGGTCCGATAACGCCACGTAGACAATTTTAACGGAAAAAATGACGGAGGTACCACTTGGGCTAACAGAGTAATAGTTTGGGTACCATTAGAGTCTTTATGCATTTGTGGGTACCAAAAATTGCATTCCGTGATAGTTTGAGTACCATCTTGGGGTTTTACCCAATTATTATTCGCAGCGATCAAATTTATGAACTCGCTGTATCAGGTTGACACCTGGCAGAAGATCAATAAAATAGAGAGTACATGATGGCGCGTGGTAGTTTTACGCCAGTGTCTATTTTGCAGGGGATGGTCACCCATGGCTAGTTTTGTCTTTTCCAAATTTGTCACAAGACAATCGTGACTTCGTGAGGACTCGGTGAAAGTGTGAACGATTTTCCAGGTGGATAATAGTCTATGTGAGGAGACACAAGTCATCATATCGAGAGAAAATGATAAACAAAAAATGAAGTTCTATAAAAAACAAAAATATAAAGATATACAGAAAATGAAGTCGATTCTAATATTCAACAAATGCATTTCTTTCCCAAAAAAAGAAAAGAAGAATACATTTTTTTGGTGAATTAGTGGGCACAATTGAACACAAACACCACTCAATCGTCATATCACACAAGTCATAATACAAATCGGTATTCATTTTGTTTTTGACTTACAAATTAGTTTATACATATAATTCATTTAAAAAGTAAATAAGAACGTTCACTTCCGGGTTAAGGAAATCAATGATATTGGTTAATTTTATTTTCTTAAATCTCGATAAATTATAAGGCATTCATTTTTGATAAATGAGGTGTTTAATTTAAAATATTTTTTTTGCCAGATCACACAAGCCATGTAGAAGCTCAAGATGATTTACCAAATTTCTAAAATGAAATTCGCTCAATTAAATTAACAAGATTTCAAAGAAAAAAATTGCATGGAGCTCATTGCCGACGAATTATTCGTCGGGAAAAGAGCCTACAGCTCATTTTCAAACCAACATTCGGAAAATAAAATTTGTTCCATCAAATTAACAAGGTTTCCTTCAGAATTGCCGACCATTATGTCGTTGGCAAAAGTCATACCTACCCCAACATTTTTCCATTTCTTCAAGTCTCGATAAATTATAAGACATTCATTTTTGATAGATGAACTTTTTAATTTAAAATTTGCTAGATCACACATGCTATGCCATTTGATTTTGATGCCCAACGTTTTCTCTACATCTCATGTAGAAGTTCAAGATGATTGACCAAAATTTTAAAATGAAATTCGCTCAATTAGATTAACAATATTTCAAAGAAAAAAATTGCATGGAGCATCATTGCCGACGAATAATTCGTCGGGAAAAGAGCCTACAACTCATTTTCAAACCAACATTCGGAAATAAAATTTGTTCCATCAAATTAACAAGGTTTCCTTTACAATTGCCGACCATTATGTTGTTGGCAAAAGTCATAGCCCAACATTTTTTTCATTTCTTTAAGTTTTGATAAATTATAAGGCATTCACTTTTGATAGATGAAGTGTTTAATTTAAAATAAAATTTTCGCCAAATCACACAAGCCATGCCGTTTGATTTTGATGCCCAATGTTTTCTCTACAGCGCATGTAGAAGGTCAAGATGATTAACCAAATTTATGAAATGAAATTCGCTAAATTAAATTAATAAGATTTCAAAGAAAAAAATTACATGGAGCATCATTTCCGACGCATTATTCGTCGGGAAAAGATCATACAACTCATTTTCAAACCAACATTCGGAAATGGGAGAATGATCACTTTGGTCCCTGAACTTTGTCAGATTTGACACTTTAGTCACTGAACTTTCGAAAATATCACTTTAGTCACTGAACTATTACACCGTCTATCATTTTAGTATCTCCGTTAGTTTTTTCCGTTAAAACGACATCTCTCCGTTAAATTCAGAGGTATTTTAGGGATGTAAGACCAAAAAATCATTTCTCTGACTCACATTTCATCAACCCAAATTTTTCTCCATTTTTGACTAAATTTCCCTTGGATTTCACCCATTTTTGTCTACCCACCCGTTTAGGGCATTTTGATATCAACATTCACTATCTTGAATGCAAACAATTTTTAACAAATGTGAACAAAATCACTGCATATGAAGTTCTAAAAGATGTTTACAATAACTGCAAGTTCAAAAATTATTTTTTGGTCTTACATCCCTAAAATACCCCTGAATTTAACGGAGAGATGTCATTTTAACGGAAAAAACTAACGGATGTACTAAAGTGATAGACGGTGTAATAATTCAGTGACTAAAGTGATATTTTCGAAAGTTCAGTGACCAAAGTGTCAAATCTGGCAAAGTTCAGTGACCAAAGTGATCATTCTCCCTTCGGAAATAAAATTCGTTCCATCAAATTAACAAGGTTTCCTTCAGAATTGCCGACCATTATGTCGTTGGCAAAAGTCATAGCCCAACATTTTTTCATTTCTTTAAGTTTCGATAAATTATAAGGCATTCACTTTTGATAGATTAAGTATTTAATTTAAAATAAAATTTTCGCCAGATCACACAAGCCATGCCGTTTGATTTTGATGCCCAATGTTTTCTCTACAGCTCATGTAGAAGGTCAAGATGATTGACCAAATTTCTGAAATGAAATTTGCTAAATTAAATTAATAAGATTTTAAAGAAAAAAATTGCATAGAGCATCAATGCCAACGAATTATTCGTCGGAAAAAGATATAGCTCATTTCCAATTTTCCAAACCAACATTCAAAAATAAAATTCGTTCAATCAAATTAATAAGGTTTCCTTTAGAATTGCCGACCATTTTTTCGTCGGCAAAAGTCATACCCAATATTTTTCCATTTCTTCATTTAATAAATATAGAATTATAGAGAAGAAGGAATGTGGCAACGGCACCGTTTTGAGAGGTTTATCCAGTTCTATATTGAGAAACCGAGCGGAAGAGTCATCAGAAACACCGGAGCTCCAAAAATGGAGCTAGCTCTACACATGTCTGCAACTCTTTCCAGAGAAAATTCCCTCACCCATTACTACAATTCTAAATTCCTCAAAACCCAAGACTACCACAAGACTCGTTTTCCTCATTCCACTAGAAAATCAAAATTCCAGGCTAAAATTCCAAGAACAAGGACCTGGAAACTTTCTTCAGCCACAAAACCACGGCTTTGGATTAGCGAACAAGAAAATGGCGAAGAAGATGACTCAGAGTACTCTTATTCTGACGAGGACTCGTCATTGTTGTCTCTGAGTGAGAAGCCTGACAGAAACATGGCATTGCTCGATGACTACGAGCTAGAGGAGCTTGACTATGCTAGCGACCCTAACCATCGAAGTGGTAAAAATCTCTTCTGGGCTTTATTTAATTTTACCATAGAAGTTATAGGCTTCTTTCCTAGTTGTGAGTTTGATTGAATCAAATTGATGCAGGGTATGTGGCTGTTCTTGGGAAGCCAAATGTGGGAAAGAGTACTCTTTCAAACCAAATGGTTGGTCAGAAATTGTCCATAGTTACTGATAAGCCTCAAACTACAAGGCATCGAATTCTTGGTATATGTTCTGGCTCAGACTATCAGGTTTGATTTTTAATTTGTTAGCTGAAATTATTATCATTATTTTTTTTTAGTTTCAGTTGCTATATGTATTAACTATTGAAGATTGATTTCTGAATACTTTGGAAACAATGTTGAAGTTTCATTATAGTAAAAGAGAATAGTGTAGTTTGTTACTTCGTTTATCATAAAAGGAATATAGAGGAAATGGTACATATGCTAAAGTTTCAAACTTTAAAAGGTTCGGGGAATACCCAGTTGAAGGTTCCCTGAGCATTTGTTATTTTCTTTTAAAAAGAGAAGACAGTTAGCGGTAATGGAACTCAATAATTGGTTAATAAGAGCTTCTTCTTCTTCTGTCTCTGAAAAAATAAAAAATTTAGAGGAGCTGCTTCTACTGAAAGTTTTCTGTTGAAAACGAGTAATAATTTCTGGATGGTTTCTGAACTTTCACCGAATTGCATCTATTTCTTATGTATAAATTGGTTTGCAGATGATACTTTATGACACACCGGGTGTTATTGAGAAGAAAATGCACAAGTTGGACACTATGATGATGACGAATGTTCGCAGCGCTGTTATTAATGCGGATTGTGTACTTGTTCTTGTTGATGCATGTAAAGTGCCTGAAAATGTATGCTTCCTCATTTGTAGGTTTGGATATCAAAGTTTGTGCTCTTGTCTTAAAATCACTTTCTTATCTCTTATTTCTAGATTGATGGAGTGGTGGAAGAAGGTGTGGGTAACCAGACAGATAGCCTGCCGCCTACTTTGTTGGTTTTGAATAAGAAAGATTTGATTAAGCCAGGTGAAATTGCAAAGAAAGTAGAGGTCAGTATTTGTTTGTTGATATCTATGTTAGCATGTAATTCTGGATCTTGTTGTTCCAGTAGTTTTTTTTAAGACTAAGTATCACATTTTACAGTGGTATGAGAAGTTTACAAATGTTGATGAGGTCATACCAGTGAGTGCCAAACATGGTCAGGGAGTGGAAGACGTGAAGCAGTGGATTTTGTCAAAACTTCCCTTTGGCCCAGCTTATTATCCAAAGGTACTTAGAGTGTCATTTTTTGGGCTCATGGCTCATTCTTTACTTTTGAGAAGTGAATTCCTGGTGTTCCTGTAGTCTTTTATTCTGGCTTTTATTGCACTCGTAAGGAGTCCAGTGTAGAAGTTGCAGAAAGGTATGAATTTCTTAAGACTAATTGTACCAGCAGACACTGCTTGCTCAGGATTACAAAAAATCAATATTTAAGCAAGTAGCTTCAATTGCAAGTTTTCGAGCTTTGGCTTTACAATGCTTGACATCCTAAAGAAGAAAACTAAATTACTGTGGAACTTTTGAGAAATAGGTCCTTTTAAGCATGTGTGAAAAGCTGTCTTTCATACTCAACTTCCCAGTGTGGAAATTAATACCTTAATATCCAACTTTGCTATTTTCATGTTTGCAACCAGAGGGGGTTGAGTTGAATTGATATCAGTAAATCACTAAAACACTATCACCAACTTTCTTGTCTGAATTCAGTTTTTTCGTATTCGTGTTCTACATATTATCCTATATTTTCTTTCTTTCTTAAGTGCAAATTTTGTAATGCAAGGAAATCAATGTCTTGTAGAATAGGAACACTTTTTGTGCTAAGGTGGCAAAATGAGGGGGGGTTGGGTGGTTATATGGATGTCTTAGTCAGACCGTTACAAGGTGGTAAACAGTAAAATTGATGGAGAAGGTGAAATAAAGCAGAGGAAAAGTACTTATTCTCTTGTCTATGCTTTCTCAGGACATCGTAAGTGAGCACCCAGAAAGATTTTTTGTATCAGAAATTGTTAGAGAAAAGATCTTTATGCAATACCGTAAAGAGATACCTTATGCATGCCAGGTATGTAATTGAGAAGCTCAAAAGATTTGACTTGTGAGGAATGATGAGAGAAAAAGAAAAAGAAAGAACATGATAGTATTTATAGTTGCTTTAATCCTCACCACCCTCACTTTGTTTAATCTCCAGGTGAATGTTGTGAGCTACAAAACTAGGCCGGCAGCAAAAGATTTTATACAAGTGGAAATTGTCGTTGAGAAAAACTCACAGAAAATCATCCTTATTGGAAAAGTAAGTAATCCTTAATTGTAGGTTTGTTGGTTTGCTTAATAGAAATTTACTGCTATCTGATGTATAGGAGAGGCTTATAAATGTATTTATTGGTTTTTGGAAACCTTTTGGCATGGCTCTAGGAATGTTATAAACTTATGAGCTATTATGGAATAACATGCTGGAAGATGGAAATTTTCAAATGTATAGAACATAGGCTTGCAAAAATTATATTTCCTTGATCAAAGATTTAATATGAACATATGTTTGCACAAAGACACTAGCAAAACTATAGAGCTGATGTGCCATCACTGTTGGAAGCGAAAGTTCAGTCACTGATTACCTATTCTGAACCATTGTAGGATGGGAGAGCCCTGAAACTACTTGCAACAGCTTCGCGGCTTGACATAGAAGATTTCTTACAGAAGAAAGTTTTTCTGGAGGTGCAATATTATCCCATTACCACTTTTTTTTTTTGGGGGTGGGGGGAGGGGTGGGTATAAACTACGATAGTTTTCCTTCAATATGGCTTTGTTGGGTTGTTCGGCTGCCGTATTATTTTCACACTTTTACTGGATTAGTTCGCCATATAGAATAACTCATGCTTTTAACAGGTTGAGGTGAAGGTTAAAGAGAACTGGCGGCAAGATGAAGGGCTTTTGAAGAATTATGGCTATGGGGGTCAAATTCAAGCATTATGATACCTGTTCATATCCATGGAAAAAGAACTCTACCGAGGACTGCCGTATCATTCAAGTTACATGATTGTATGTTTTCTTCAAAAGCTGATGCTGTTGAATAACACAGATATATGCTTTCATTTGTTTTTGTTAGTGGAAGTAGGATATAGTTGTAGTCTCATTTGTAAGCATGGCATTTTCCCAAGGCCAAGGTTTTGTAATTGTAAGAACGTGGGATGCTTCAGATATTCGGGCCTTATCACTTTCAGTGCATGCCACATGTCACAAGCATGTCAATATCTGCAGATGGCGCCAATTAATTGTTTGAGTGAATGCTC
Organism: Rubus idaeus; assembly: GCA_030142095.1. Taxonomy (NCBI): domain Eukaryota; kingdom Viridiplantae; phylum Streptophyta; class Magnoliopsida; order Rosales; family Rosaceae; genus Rubus; species Rubus idaeus. Next base: position 5,829,416 of record CM057965.1, on the reverse strand, counting down.
TGTTAAATGCTTGCCAAAAAGGCAAAAAATTAGAGGATTAGGTACGCATTGAAATCAAAAGCAATGGATTAGGGTTTTTGTACAAGGAGTAGTTCCCAAACAGCAAATCTACCATCGTTGTTTCTGATTTATAAAATTGATGAAGTAGGGCTCAGAAGTCAAATGGGGTATTTTAAAGGGAAACAAGCTTTAGTGCTTTTCCTTCTTTTCCCATAATTTCTTACAGCACAACCCTGAAACAAGTACATCAAACTTCCACCAAAAAGTTTAAGATAGAGTGATTTGAAAGTGGATTTGCTTGTGTGAAACTCTAATGTTTAATACTGATGGTGAAAACTTTCCCAACGTTCTTTTCCAAGGAACCCGACATGTTTAGCGTGCAGTTCTGGGATTGGAACACAAAAGGACCCTCTTTGATAACTTTTGTATCAATTACTTATGACATGGAGTAATCACACCATGATCTAGAAGTTGCATTGTGGGCATTAAGCTAAGAACAGAAGGAAAAACCCTCTAACCACAGTAAATTTTGGTCGAGAAATTTCCCATAGAGGCCAAAGGTAAAAGGAATTCTTTCATTTTCAGGGCTTACTTTCAGATGAAAGGTGCCAGTTCCTCACTTCCTCTTTCGTGTCGGTGTACAGTTGTTCTTTTCCTCTTTATTTATTTGCAGTTGTAAGAAAGACAAATTTCATATATCTGCTTCAGTTTATAGATAACCGCCTCAAACAGCCTCTTGTTTCTTATGCAGAGCTTCCAAAAATTATCTATAGGTTCAATCTTTCCACCACAATAAGGAAGATGAAGCATCTATCTTTGTCTCTCTTTCTTTTAGCTATTTTGATCCACCAACAATGTTTTCATATCCATATTGAAGCAGCAGGGGTGATGGTTTTATCAGAACCAGAGGAGTGCAGTTTCTATTGAATGGTAGTCCATACTATGCAAATGGCTTTAATGGGTACTGGTTGATGTATATGGCCTCTGACCCATCTCAGAGGTACAAAGTTTCCTTGGCTTTTCGTGACGCAACTAGCCATGGCCTCACAGTGGCTAGAACTTGGGCTTTCAGTGATGGAGGTTACAGACCCCTTCAATACTCTCCTGGCTCCTACAATGAGCAAATGTTTAAGGTTTAGTTCTCTCATACTAAGTCATTGTTTATGGTTATTAGATCTTTAAAACTTAAGGACTACCTGTGACTTGTTACTTAATTTGGTATTTTTATTTTCTGTTTGAAGGGGTTGGATTTTGTTATAGCTGAGGCCAGAAGGTATGGGATTAAGCTTATTCTAAGCTTAGTGAACAACTATGAGAACCTTGGTGGGAAGAAGCAGTATGTGAACTGGGCAAGAAGTAAGGGACAGTACTTAACATCTGATGATGATTTCTTTAGAAACCCTGTTGTTAAGGGTTACTACAAGAACCATGTAAATGTAAGTGAAAAGCACACATTGTTTGATTCTGATCAGATTTTAGTGTGCTGTTTTACTTTTTGAAATAAATCATCTTTTATGCAGTTTCTAAGTTTCTTACTTTCTTTTTGTTCTATTTTGTATTGCAGACTGTTCTGAACAGATATAATAGCTATACTAGAGTTCATTACAAGGATGATCCAACAATTATGGCTTGGGAGCTTATGAATGAGCCCAGATGCACATCAGATCCTTCAGGAAGGACTATTCAGGTTAGCAACAAACTCCTTATCTAATTTCTTCTTATCAACTTTGCCAAAAAAAAAATTCTTCTTATGAATAACAGGACAAATCTTCAATCTGGAATCTTCATTTTTTTTTTTGAGTTTAATCTATTCTTAAACCAAGTTTCTAGAAAAAGGAGAACCGCAAATTAAGTAATCTATCTGCATCAACCAATAACAGAACTTGTTTGGTTAGCCATCTATAAGCCTCTATGTTAGAACCAGAGCCATCTACTTGTTTGGTTACACCAAAAAAAAAAAATAAAGCCTGTGTTAGAAACAGAGCCACTAATTAAATCTTGAACATGGAAATTTTTCATATGTATTAGGGTAATTACAAATTGCAGCTTTTATTTTTATTTTTTTTAATGTATGAGTTGTTTGTTTATGTCCTTTAGGATGACTTCTTTTCATTGCACTCTTTTGGTACTAAGTTTCGCCAATTGGTACAGGCTTGGATAAGGGAAATGGCTTCTCATGTGAAGTCAATAGATAGAAATCATTTACTGGAAGCTGGTCTAGAGGGATTTTATGGACAATCAACACCTCAGAGGATGAGACTCAATCCTGGTTTCCAAATAGGAACAGACTTCATTGCAAATAATAAGATCCCTGGCATTGATTTTGCAACAGTTCACTCTTATCCAGATCAATGGTAAATCTATATGCTCTAAAATAATTGCAGGGATCACTTCATATTTCATTAAAACAGTAAATTAATATATATAATGGTTGGTTGCATGAGCAGGTTGTCTAGCTCAAACGATCAATATCAACTGTCTTTCTTGAACAACTGGCTGAACACCCACATCCAAGATTCACAGTACATTCTTCGAAAGCCGATACTCATCACAGAATTTGGGAAATCTCGGAAAGATCCTGGTTTCAGCACATACCAAAGAGACCTTCTCTTCAACAGTGTGTACTACAAGATATTCTCTTCAGCGAAAAGAGGGGGAGCTGCTGCTGGGGGTTTGTTCTGGCAACTTGTTACTCAAGGCATGGACTCTTTCGGCGATGGTTATGAGGTAGTTCTGAGCCAGAGTCCCTCAACTGCTAATGTAATTGCTCAACAATCTCACAAGCTCTATCAGATTCGGAAGATCTTTGCTAGGATAAGAAATGCTCAGAGAGGGAAGAGAGCTAGGGCCATTAGAAGGGCTGAATGGTTGGCTAGAAACAAAGGCAAGCCTATAGGAAATTAATCGACTCAAATGGAATAATTACCTACTACAAGTGCTTGAACATGATTCGATGATCATATTTGGGTACTTTGGGTGGTTCCTGTCATGGGTTTCCTCATCATATTAGAGATGTTCTTCGTCCAGGAGGGTAACTTGTTTTGCCAAGTAAGAAGTGTAAACTGATGACTACACCGAGTTTAGAAATTTAGTGTTATTTTAAAGTTACAATTTCATTTTATTTTATAATTTTTTTTAGGGTTTTGATCACAAATGGTACATGAACTTTACATCTATTATATATATAGTACATGAACTTCACTTTTGATCACAACCAGTACCTGAGCTGAACTGGAAATTATATTAGGAAAGACTAAGAAAGCCTCTATTAGGAAAGACTAAGAAGGCCTAATAAGGAATTGTTGTTGGTCTACTTGTTATTATGCGCTTTTCGGACGTTGTCTTCTAGTTGGTCACTGTTGTTTCAAAGCATTCGATGTAGGCGCTAGTGCTCTACGTCATGCTAATAGGTGCTTATTTGACTACATGAATGTATTAGAGACTCCCATTTTCAGGATGTTCTCTCTTATTGTTATGGGGTTCAGGTTTTATGTCTCTCCCTCCTTGTATTTGATGTTCTCATTAGTCAATCGATGAGGGTAGCCCCCTCCTTCAAAAAAAAAAGTTATATCCGAAAGGTATGCCTAGTTGTTGGTCTAATTGTTATTATGGCTTTGGTTGGTTCTAGTGGTGTTGTTAAACATCGATGATGGTAGCCTCCTTAAAAAAAAAAAGTTATTTGGATGTTCTCTCTATTGTTATGGGATTCAAGTTAGTCCTCCCGTGTTTGATGTCTCATACAAGGGTTTAAAACAAAAAAAAAAAAAATATATAATATTTTATTGGTCATTTTGACCCAATTTGCTACCCATTTCCATTTCTGCTCGGATCTGTTGTCTGATCTGCCCCTCCTCTCTCGAGTGAGGTTTTCTCTTCTTAGATTGTTGAACTGTATGTCGTATGTCTTAGTTGGTGTTTGTCGTGTTGATGTACGGCTTATGGGCATTGTATTTGCTGCATTTTATTGAATGAAAATACTCACTGTGATGAAAAAAATTAAAAGGCCTATAAGTTGCTATGCTCGTATATATAGTTGGACATAGAAAGTGCCAATTACTTTGTGGGCTTCCGATCCATTAGAAAACCGAGAAGCATTTCGCTATTATAAAACTTAGACCGCGCCAAATTTCCCATGCTTCTGTTCAATAACAGAACATGGTTTTAAGAATTAGACCTCAAATCCGAAGAATAGCCTTTGTTCACACAGAATGCAGAAATCTTCTGGTTTCGGAGGCAAAAACAGAGCAGCTCGAGCAGAAAACCCATCTGGGTAATCATGTAGATATTCTCGAACTCAACTCTCAACTGAAGCAACTAGTTAAAATTGGTAGTGTTAAAGAGGCCCGCAAGATGTTCGATAAAATGCCAAAGAGAGATGAGGTTTCGTGGACCAATATGATTTCAGGCTATGTTAGTGTCTCTGATTCCTCTGAAGCATTGGCTTTGTTCTCAAGCATGTGGGTACAGCCAGGACTCTGCATGGACCCTTTTCTGCTTAGCATTGCGCTCAAGGCTTGTGGACTTGGTATGAACTTGTCCTATGGGGAGGTTGTACACGGGTACTCGATAAAATCAGGTTTTGTGAATTCAGTCTTTGTGGGCAGTGCTCTTCTTGACATGTATATGAAGATTGGTAAGATTGAGCAAGGTTGTAGAGTCTTTGATCAAATGCCGCTGAGAAATGTGGTGTCTTGGACTACCATTATAACTGGTCTTGTTCGCGCCGGTTTCAATGTGGAAGGGTTGGCATATTTTTCTGAAATGTGGAGGTGTAGGGTGCAATGTGATGCGTATGCGTTTGCTATCTCGTTGAAGGCGTGTGCTGATATAGGTGCTTTGAAATATGGGAGAGAAATTCACACACAAACAATGAAGAAAGGGTTTTCCGAGAACTCTTTTGTAGCCAACTCTCTTGCTACCATGTACAACAAATGTGGCAAATTAGACTATGGGGTGCACTTGTTTGCAAACATGAGGACACGGGATGTTGTTTCGTGGACATCAATCATTACATCGTATTTCTGGACGGGTCAAGAGGACTGTGGAATCAAAGCATTTATACGAATGCAGGAATCTGGTGTGAGTCCTAATGAGTACACCTTTGCAGCGGTTATCTCTGGATGTGCCAATCTTGCTAGAGTTGAATGGGGTGAACAATTACATGCCAACGTTTTATGCTTGGGTCTTGCGAATTCTTTGTCAGTAGGAAATTCCATTATAACCATGTATGCCAAATGTGGGCGTTTGGCTTCAGCTTCGGCCGTGTTTCATGAGATGGGCATAAAAGATATTGTTTCATGGAGCACTGTAATTGCAGGATATTCTCAAGCAGGTTATGGGGAAGAAGCTTTTGAGTATTTGTCACGGATGAGAAGGGAAGAACCAAAACCAAATGAGTACGCACTTGCTAGTGTATTAAGTGTTTGTGGAAGCATGGCAATGCTTGAGCGAGGGAAGCAATTGCATGCTCATGCCCTAACTGTTGGTCTAGATTGCATAGCTATGGTACAAAGTGCCCTAGTCAATCTGTACTCGAAATGTGGAAGTATACAAGAAGCTGCAAAAATCTTTGATGTTACAAAAGATGATGATGTTATTTCATGGACATCCATGATTAATGGATATGCTCAACATGGGTACTACCAAGAAGCCATTGATCTGTTTGAGAAGATTCCCAGGGTTGGTCTGAAACCGGACTCAGTCACCTTCATAGGTGTTCTTGCTGCCTGTAGCCATGCCGGATTGGTCGATCTTGGTTTCCGCTACTTCAATTCAATGAGCAATGACTTTAAGATTAATCCTTCAAAAGAACACTACGGCTGCATAATTGATCTCCTTTGCCGAGCTGGACGGTTGAGTGAGGCAGAGGACATGATCAAAGGTATGCCAGTTAAACGGGATGATGTTGTCTGGTCTACTCTGCTTACAGCATGTAAGCTCCATGGTGATATTGACTGCGGAAGACGTGCTGCAGAGGAGATTCTTAAACTAAATCCTAATTGTGCAGTGACTCACATAACACTAGCTAGTATTTATGCTGCCAAAGGAATGTGGAGGGAAGCAGCAGAGGTAAGGAGAATGATGAGATCAAAGGGCGTAATTAAGGAACCCGGATGGTCTGGGATAGAAGTCAAGGATGGGATTTCTATATTTGTTGCTGGAGATAGGTCTCATCCACTAGGTGATGAGATATACAGTGTGCTGGAATTACTGGCTTCGAAGCCAGAAATCTCTATTCAGGAGATGGGTTCTTCAGTAATTGATGTTTAAGATCAGCATTTAATCCATCTCCAATTTGATGAAGTTACTTACCTCAGAGTTGCATATCAAAAGTACGGAGGAATTACAAGAAAAAGTCCATTTTTGCCTCCATATGTTTACATTGGACCAAGGATGTGAAGATTTGTTAGAGACTGCACAACTGGAATGGCACACAAAGCAACATCATTTAAAAGTAATACTGCTAGAAACGGCTATGGTGGTAGGAGCCATGACTCTTGCTTCCTGAAGCAGCTTTCTTGGGGACTAATCCACCAGAGGAGAAGACCAAATTCAAGGCGAAAAATCTTGGAGGAGACGAGGGTTTCAATGACTTGAGGCCTGCACGAACGCAGGGAAAGAATTTGAGGCTGGTTTGGTGATTAATGGTGGTTTGTTGATGACATGTTGAGCTGAGTACAGAGACTGAAACTCAACCATCGACAGCCGTTTTAAAATTTAAACGTTTTTATGGATAGGGGAGGCAGGCATCAACTGTTTGAGTGATAGTTTGAGAAATTTCCAAGACATTAACGAAATATCAAAGATACATCAACTCAACCCAGCCAAATGGTATGGCCGCCACACCCAAGACTTTCTCATGTTTTACCCTTGAATTCTATCGCCGGAGTGTTGAGGCAAGTTTCAGCAGTTTTCACTCATTTATATGCTTTCTGTCCTTTGCTTATTTTTAGACCATTTTTTAATAAATGGATTATTGGATGCGCTGTCTCATTCTTAGTGAATTAAATTGAGAAGCATTACATAACATCCATTTGTGGCAGAACTGAAGAAGTGGCATCTTACTATCAATATATAGCAATTTACAAAGTTCATCGTTCATCTCTAATCCAATAACGAATCACATACAAAAGAAATCCTACACAAAATCCAGCAGCCCCCAAAACAACAACTAATCGAACCCAAAAATAGGAACTATATGCTTCATGCACAACAGCATTCCATGACCAGTACCACAAAATGGAGAAAATGGTTCCAATTGCAGCACCCACAACCACTTGGCTCATCGTATGAAGTTGCTGTGAAACTCGTAACCATGACTGCAGAGGCAAACAATATAGACATGTATATAAGCAACCTCTCCCTTTCGATTCAGTTATCTTAGATGCAAGCTAAGCTTACAAACGCATATTCTATGGCGAATTTAACTTAAAACTCAAAAAAGATGGACTTACAAAATATGCACCAAATGCTAAGGCAAAAGCACCGGTGATCAGGGTTATCACATTTATCCCTAGCCATTCCACAACTGGAATAGCACACAGTACAAGCATTGTATCAGAAAACCGAGCCAGCAAATTGATATTCGACACAAACTATTTGACAGCACATCATTATGGATCCATGGCCTGAAAACTATAAATTCCTAAAGATGTACTCTTACAATCAAACCCCATTTGATCAAATCACTATCAAATATTGCTGTTCCCCCAATATCACAGAGAATGAAACTGTGATTACAATCACATGTAGCTAGCTCATAGTCTTCTGGAATGAGTCTCAGACCTGTCAAATTCATACTAAATAAAAAATCTAATCTTGAGTACTACTAGCTTAGTATTGAATACATGATCCTCTGCAATAATTTTGAAAGTGTTGCACACTACAAAAATCAGCATATTATATGTCATAAACAGACATACAAATTTCAAGTTCTAAATCTAAACCTACTAAAGCTACCATTGACTTAACAGAGAAAAATGAGTTGAACTAAAGAGGAATATGAGAGAATTACTTGAAAAAATTGCAAACATAACAATGTAGAAGATGGATTGCGAATGCGAAGACGGCATTCCAGGCTCGGATCTCAAAGAGGGGACAGGCCTCTCTTGATTTAGTATCCTTTTAAGTATAATAGAGAGCATGGAATTCCCCACAGACCCCATTAAAGCCCACATAGCTTCTGCATCATGCCTACATAGTATGACCACAGCAAAAAGGCCAGACATAAGCCACTTGCTCTGCACTCAAATCACACTAGTTAATTAGCATCACTCAAACTAAACATACTTGAAAAAACAAACAAAATGGTAACAGCTAACACATTGAAATTCATGTTCATTACCTACCAATCGATTGAGAGTGGATTCGAGCCCATTATCGGCTGGCCCAGGACCCAATTCCGAAGACCCATCGACGTATTCTTCTGGTTGAAGCACTCTAACGGCTTCGTCGCCGTTACCGTTGTTCCGAGAAGGGAGCAAATTCATCAGCTCAACGATGGAGTTGGGAACCATGGCTCTGCTTCTAACGGAAGCAGCTTTCTTGGGGACTAATCCACCGGAGAAGGCCAATTTCGATGTGGGAAATGTGGGAGGAGATAAGGGCTTCAGTGGTTTAGAACGGCAGGGGAAGAGTTCGAGGTTGGGGTGGTGAAAGTTAACGGCGGTTGATGACATGGCTACTGTCAAGTGGGCGGAGTGAAGCGGCTGAAACCCAACAGTCAACAACGGCCATTTGGAGGCCTTATATGTGCAGAGGGGGGATCAAACTGTCCGAGGTAAAGGCTGAGAAAACTCCAAAGATGGCATCTGTTTTTTTTTTTTTTGGAAAGATAAAACATATATGGCATCTGTTTATACACTAGAATTTTCAGCTTCATGAAAAATGAGCGGTTCAGATTTATTCAATTTAAGTCGTGCTTCATGCCTTCATGCACATGATCCAGATGCGACATGTCGTGCAGCACATTTTAATTATTAGAAATGATCCTATCGATATATCATCTTCCATTCTCTCGGATACGCTGGCAGCAACATTATGGAAGATATATGTAACTAGCTATGATGATTGAAAACACGGTGCTATATTCTGTTTTTTTCTTTAGGATTAATTCATTATATAATTAGATAATTAATTTGGGGACATATATATGACCGACAATGTCAGGAACTATATATATATATATATATATTTGCCTTGCCGTTTGTGTGATTATAATCGAAGTTACTATGAAAAGTTGTAAGAAAACGAATCGAGAATGTGAATCAAGTTAACTACTCTAGCCCGAGTCTTTAACAGTAAAGAGTCTATACTTTCCTTAGGGAGAATGATCACTTTGGTCACTAAATTTTGCCAGATTTGACACTTTGGTCACTAAACTTTCGAAAATATCACTTTAGTCACTAAACTATTACACCGTCTATCACTTTAGTACTTCCGTTAATTTTTTCCGTTAAAACGATATCTCTCCGTTAAATTCAGGGGTATTTTAGGGATGTAAGACCAAAAAAATCATTTTTGAACTTGCAGTTATTGCAAACATCTTTTAGAACTTCATATGCAGTGTTTTTGTTCACATTTGTTAAGAATTGTTTGCATTCAAGATAGTGAATGTTGATCTCAAAATGCCCTAAACGGGTGGGTAGATAAAAATGGGTGAAATCCTCTTTGAGATTTTTGATTGCGTAGACAAAAATGGATGAAATCCAAGGGAAATTTAGTCAAAAATGGAGGAAAATTTGGGTTGATGGAAGGTGAGTCAGAGAAATGATTTTTTGGTCTTACATCCCTAAAATACCCCTGAATTTAATGGAGAGAGATCGTTTTAACGGAAAAAAGCTAACGGAGATACTTAAGTGATAAACGCTGTAATAGTTCAGTGATTAAAGTGATATTTTCGAAAGTTCAGTGACTAAAGTGTCAAATCTGACAAAGTTCAGTGATCAAAATGATCATTCTCCCTTTTCCTTATTTATAGTGAATCAATACATGAAATTAACAATACATATATGGAAGTTTCCTGATTAAACTTATTGACGTACTATTCAGATAGAACTTAATTTCAGAAGAATTTGCAAACTTCATTCCCGAGAAGTTGAGAGATAAGGGTCTTATATGCTTTCTCTGTAGGATGGTAACTGTCCCAGAATATGTACTTTGAGGAATCCTCGCAAGTGCCTGGAGTGTAACGATTACAAAGAATGGTGGCCTCAATATTTCCTGTTCCACAGCATCCTTTGTTCACCACTTGAAATCCTGAATTCACATATATATACATTGCATAAGCATCTAAAAATAAGTTCATCGCGCACGATTCAGTTTTGTATAGTAAAAGTAAAATGATGCTAGCTAGATTCGATAAAAATTTGCTCAATCAATTTGTATCAAATAATGTGTGAGTAAACATGCCAGCCACTGAATTGGTAATGTGAAGGAAATGATAATATGATATTACCATATTTTGAAGGGTTTTGGATGAGGGAGAGCAATATGTTATATATATCCAAGTAGACAAGTCTTGCATCTGGAAGCTTCTTATTGAGGGAATCTATTTGGGAGGAGAGCTTGGAGTTGAAGAGCCTCGCGGCTTGGTTACAGATCTCTGCACACCCTCTCTCTATGCCTCCACCCAATGTTCTCTGTGATGGCACACACCCAATTGGTGGCATGCTTAGTACTCCAATCCTTCTTGCTCCTTGTCCATATAGTTCCTGCGTGCAGTCCCGCCCATTTATTAGTACTAACTAACAATCATATGTGCTCCACGTTACCCAATATAGTCCGACCACATGTGAGAGTTTGTTTTCATTATTAAACAAGTGTTTTGAGTTTACCTGAAAGAAATTTGAAGCTGAATTGACCATGAGATCTGTATAGGCCGAAATGTCATAGTGAGAACTCCTCACTGGTGTAGAGTAATAAGTATTCGCAATGTCATTGCTTCCTAGGCACACCATGAATAAGCTTTTCGACAGTATGGTAGCTGTTCTTTCCTGCCCTACTGCTGCATCAATCTTGCTTATGTACTCTTTAAACAGATCTAACTGATCTGATAATGATAAGGCAGACTGATAGAGAAATAGATCGAGATCGATAAAATGAAAGCATAATTGTATAGTAAAAAAGCAAGAGGGAAGTCGATATATATATATATAAGTACATAGTTACATACCGCTATTTGGGTCGTCAGAGGATCATAACCTGAACCACCTGAGGCAAAACTTACACCAGTAAGTAGATCTTGAATCTGCAGATTCGGGTCCAGGTAAGCCGGCACATTCATCTTGACCCCAAGTTCTTCGGCTGCAAGTTTTTATAAAAAAATGACGATATTTTCTGATCAGTCAATTAAGCAACAAATAGTGTACAGTGTTAATTAAACAATAATGCAGAATTGAAACATCTCATAATCCACAAGGTTATTTGAATTTAATAATTTATTACCTACAATGTCCGGGGGGATTCTTCCATTACTAAACCTCCCGGTAGGCTTTTTTCCGATGAAGTCCCTCCCATATGGTGGGAAATTGCACTTGGCTATAGTATTGAGATGGTTGTTGTTGCCAGGATCCACTACCGAATCTCCAAAAACAATCAGTGCAGGAACTGTTTCGTTCTTCGGTAGTGTTATAGCAGCATCAGCATTTTGATAGATGAATGCAACTATAATTATAATGATTGATAAAACTTTGACAAACGAAGATGAATTAGGAAGAAAATCTTGGGACAGAAAATTCATTGTATTCATTTTTTTTTTGGTGAAATGGGGGCCAGAGGCCCAAAGAAAAAACAAAAGGAAACTAAACTACTGCGTCAGCTGTGCCAACAAATTCATTGTATTCATTTAGTACTACATTCACACTGCTTCTTCAGGTTATTATATATAGGATCTTTTTAACATCGCCATAAGTTAATGCTTAGCTACTTAGTTATCGAGATTAAACAGGAAGCTAAGGGTTAGCTTGTTTATTATATATTTATATATGGGGATTAATTAATTATATGAATATGAACAATTAATGTAGTAGTTGTTAGATAGATATAGTTTGGTATACAATTTAATGTAGCTTTGATAATTCGATATTCCTTTGCATGTATGATATGACATGCATATCGAATTATCGATCTGTTTCAATCAATAATTAATAGTACTGGATCTTTTTTTTTTTTTTTTAAGAACAATTAATAGTACTGGATCTTGGCTTGTCAGAAAAGAAGAAAACAAATCTTATCAAATAGTCTTAATATATTTGTTTTGTTTTCTATATATTTCCCTTGCGCGCATTAATTAATTGTTGTAGATGAACAGAATCACTGAAGCAACTATACCTTTAAAAACCAGCTTAATTTCAATCAAAAAAAAAAACCAGCTCAATTAGGATTTAGATTGTGTTCTGAGTTTGTTGCTTGAGTTTAGTTAAATTTGGATTGAACAAACTTGAAACAAGAATGTATTAAGGATTTGAGGCTTTGGAACGGGAAAGTGTTTCTTTTCCCCGTTTGGTAACTGAAGGAAGGGAAAATAATTCCTCTACAAGGGAAAATATGTGGGAAATTGATTCCTTCCACCTCCTTGGCTAAATTAAACTCACATACATTTATTCCATTTTTATGAATTTGGAATGCATAATAAAAAAATACTTTCCTGAAGGAATGAGAAATTGGTTCCTTTCATACTCAAAGGGAATTACTTTTCCCTACTTACTTTCCTGCATATATTGCATTAATTTAACATTAATATATTACATTATTTTTATAACTAAAATAATAATTTATGAAATGATAAATATTAATTTTGTTTCATTTATTATTATTTATTGATTATTTTTTATTTTTAATGTATGTGATTATTTTTTTTGTTGTTTTGTTTAAGGAAAAAAAATTTTTGTTATTTTTTAGTTTTTTTTCTATTTTTCAGAATTATATATTTCTTTGAAATTTATTTAGGATTTTTTATTTTGTATTTTATATAGTTAAATTTTTTTAGTTTTTTTTTTATTGATTCTTTTTATTTCTTCTTTTTTTTTTTTTTTTTTTTTATAAATTTTTGTTTTGAATTGTTGTTGTTTTTTTTTTTTTTTTTTATTGTTTGTTTTTTTTTATTTTGGGTTTTTTTTTTTTTTTTTTTTTTATTTTTTTTTTTATTTTAAAGAATTTTTTTTTTTTTTTTGTTTTTGATTTAAATTTTGAGTGGGTATGGTTTGTTTTGTTTGTTTTTTATTTTTTTTTTGTTTGAAGTTGATATGGTTGATTTTTTTTTTTTTTTGGTATTTGTTTTAGTTGGTGGTTGTTTGAGTATTGTGTTTTGTTGTTTATTTGTGTTTAATTTTTTGTATATTTAGTTATTTTTTTATATTTGTGTGTTTATATATTTTGTTCTTTTTTTGTAGAATGTTTAGGGGTGTTATTTGGGTGTTGGAGGTTAGTTGAATGTATGTGTTGGGTTTGTTGTATTATTATGTTTTGGGGTGGGGGTGTTGTTTGTTTTGTTTTGGTATAAATTTAAGTATTGTTTTTTTGTTTTTCTTTTATAGTGTTAGTGAATTTAAATTTATTTAGTTATATTTTGTATTTTTTTTGGTATTTAATGTGGGTTGTTTTTTATTTGGGAATTTATGAGGTGTTTTGTTTTAAATATTGGTATCTTAGGTTTTTAATAAAAATTATTCTTTTGTTTTTTTTATTGAATGTTTGATGAAGTTTGTTGGGTGTGGGGATAGAAGGTGTTGTTGTTGTCTTATGGGTATTGGGGGTTTGGAAATGTTTGGGGTGTATAGGTAGTGGGTTGGTTTTTATTAAAGTTTGTTTATATTTTGTTTTTTATGTTTTGTAGTATGAATTCTATGTTTCTAATAAATTTAAATATTGTTTATTATTAATATTATTGAGTGTTGTTTTGGTTATGTGTATAAATTTTTATATAAATTTATTGTAAATCTTCTTATATATATGTTGTATTTTTATGGGTTTTTTCTTTTATTGGTTCTATTTGTAAAGGGAAATTGTGGGTAAATTATTGTATGGTAGGTTTGTGTTTGGTTGAGGATTTTGTTGTTAATTAAAGTTATTGGGGTATGGGTAGATTTTGGTCTCGGGTAAAGTTAAATATATGTATTGTATGTTGTGTAGTGGTTTTTTGGATGTAAAATTATTGTGAAAAGGTTTATGTGTTGGGTGAGTTATTATTTTATTTTTTTTTGTTTATTATAAATATAAATTATTGAATTCTTTTTGAATTTGATCTATGAAGGAATTTGAAGTTTTCATTTTGATATTTAGGGATGTTTTGGAAAGATGTGTATGGAAGGAAGTAATGATTTTGTGGTAAATTGTAAAAATGTGTAATGTGTTGTGAAATAATGAATATAAATATTCCTATGTGTGAAGTTGATAGAAAATAGGAAAGGAGGGAATTTATTAGTTAAAATGGTTGTGATGAAAATGTGAAGAATTAAGTTTGGGATTTGAATTGAAATGAAAGTTATGATGGGTTAAAGTTGAGGTTTAAGTATCTTCTAAGAATAAGTAGATTATAATGGTGTCTTGAAAGTGAGTCTTCTGAGTCTTCTAAGATGTTAAAAAGAATGGGTGGGGAATTGTTAATAGGTTATTTTTGGAGTTTAAATAAATTTATTGGGTTAATTAAGAATGAATTTTTTGTTGGTTTTGGTTAGTTATAATTGAGATTATTATTGTTTTAGATTGAAATATTTTGTTATTTGTTGTTTAATAAAAAATTATATATGTTTAAGTATTAGTTTGTTTTGATGTTTGGTATTTTGTTTTTTGATATCTGATATCATATTTATACTTTGAATTGATAAAAGGGTGTTATTGGAAAAGTATAATTTTATATTTCATTCTTATGACTTACCAAACACTACATAGGAATGGAAAAATAATTAAATTTAATTTCCATGTTCTTCCAAACACCCACATGGAAATACCAAAATCTATTTCATTCCATATTGGTTTGGAAAGGAAAATAAATCATTTTCCTACTTTGACATTCCTGCCATCCAAACGGGGCCTTAGTGTTGTCAAGCACTTAAAAGGAAAACTAATGAGAAATTTAGTTTCCCCTTCCTATGGAAAGGGCAAGGAATTGATTTTTTTTCCTTTCATTTTCGTGAACCAAACGAGGCTTATGTGTCAAGGTATTTTATTTCTTTTCAATCATTAATTATTATTTTCTGGGACAGTTATCAGTTATAAGTCCTTCTAAAGGGTAGTATTTAAAAATTATCAAAAATTAAATATCTAACTGCATACTGCTAACTTCTTCCTAACAAATTAATAGTTCCATGTTCTTCAATAGTATCTACCATATGTTGCATATTTTACATCCATTGATGACAATTCAACCCCAAAGTCGGTGAGATATTCTTTCCATATATTGATTGCGACTAATCCATGAGGAATTTTTTGAGAAAAAAATATATATTATAAATTGAAATTAATCACGATTACAATCGTCATCAGGGATTAAAACTAATAAAAGTTTTAAATGAAGTCTTTAATTTCTCTATTCAAACTTCTATGAATTTGAGCATTTTGGTAGATTTTTGCTTTGGTTCTCATGTGCTACATTTCACTGCATCTGAAGAACTTGCCCAGGCTAATCGAGGTGCTCGCCACGCTTAAATGGTCATCCAAGCAACCTTATATGACCCGAGATGAAGCACTAGATACATAAATTTTTATAACAAGAGTAACCTTTTAGAGCAACCTATTGGTGATTTTTGTTCAAGCCATCCGTACTTTTTTTAGAGCAACACATTCGTAGTTTTAGTGCAACGCATTGATACTTTTATTGGAAGTTGTAGTAATGTGGATAAAAACACTGCTTCTTCAAGTTAGTGTAGGTCTTTCAAAGCATAAGCATTGATACTTTTATAGTAATATATAGAATCAAAATAATGCAAGTAAATGAAAAAAAACACATTAAATAGAGTCAAAGAGTGGAAGAGTGAGATGTGTACCACTATTTGGGGAGTGAGAGGATCATAACCAGAACCACCTGAGGCAAAAATTACACCGGTCTTCAAGCTGCATGATTCATATCCAAATAAGCCGGTAAAATCTTCTTGACTCCAAGTTCTTCAGCTGAAATTTTGTACAAGAATTAAGAAAAATTTAGTTGTTAATTGGTTTAGCTGATCAAAAAGGTCGATCAGTTTTAGGCTTTTCGTGCTTGTTGTTAACCAAAGGCAACAAGGATTAAAGCAATGCAGAAACACTTAGAAGCCGAAAAGAGTATAACTTGGATCACCTAACAAGTCCGAGGGGACCCTTCCATTGGTAAACCTCCGGTAGGCTTTTTCCCTGCGCAGACGTCGACCCTTCCGGCCATATGGTTGGAAGTTTCATTTTACTATAGTACGGTGTTGTACATAGTTGTTGTTTCCGGGATCCACTATTGAATCTCTGAAAACAATCACTGCTGGAATCGTTTCGTTTTTCGGTAGTGTTATAGCAGCAGCACTATGGTAGATGAGAGATTTAACTATGATGATTGAAAACAAAAGAAGAAGCAAGTTCTCGGGAGAGAAACTGCATTGTATTAAGTGGATATATTGACTCTGCTGTAGGGGATCTTTTTAAACAGCTCCATAACTATAGGGTAGCTTATTAACTTAAAAGCTTATTAACTTGGTAGGTTTAATAATGAGGTACTAACGGGAGCATTTAAACCTAGAAACCAGCATAGGGCGGGGTTTAATTTGATTCTCAATTTGTTACTCGAGTTTTAGTTAAGTGATTGGACATGAATGGCTTTGGCTGGCTAGATTTGGCGATCATGCCCATAACCTAGAAACAAGAGACTGAAAACTGAATGAGTATTTAATTTCTTAAGGCCAACCATACTCTCTGACAAGCTTCCCAACTGCATTTTTTTTTCTACAGACAATGCATGTGGTATTTTCTACATCCATTGATGACGTTTCAAACCCAAAGTCGGTGAATGTCTTGCATACAACAATTGTTTGTAACCTCCTTTCATAAATATAAGACATGACTGTAGAAAACGTAATCATTTTTGTTAAATTCAAAAATATTTTAGTGGAGAAGAAGCATAAATCAAGTCGATCTAAACACGGCCATTCAATAAAAATACGAGTGAAATAAATTAATTCATACTTTACTTGTGAAGATAAATGACAAAGAAGAGTAACCGTTTGAAAAAATAATAATAACGAATCTACTTGAGTTTTCAAAAATTTCACTTCATTTAACATGTACATTATTCAATTATGAGGTTAGGTTTACCACTACATTTGACTTAAAATTGTTTGTTCAAATTTCAACCCAATATTTATTAGGAGTCGGCCAGTGGGTTGGAGTCCAAACGAAAAAAAAAAGCACTCAATGAACCACCTCTCACTTACGGTAAAAATCATATATCATAATATATGTTACTAGTTTTTTTTTTGTTATCTTTCTGGTTAACTTTTAAATTTGTTTGACAATTCTAATGCTTGTAACACCTTAATTCCCCAATTTCAAACATCACCATTCGTACCCTCACATGAATAAAACTATATCAATTCATAAAAAAGAAGCTATATTAAAAATACCAAACCAAAAAATAATGGATCATAAGAATCAACCTATACCAGTATACCATATTCATATACCACAACAAAAACATGGATGGGGCCTGCTCTCTCTTATGTTTAGCCCGTGCTAACAGAAGTGGGCCATTTTTACCCCATCTTTTATTCCTAGTGAAAATTTTATTAACTCAAAACATTTTATTTGGTTGGAGATGAATTTTGCATATCAGAACCTATACCCCGTTTGGATGACAGGAATGTCAAAGTAGGAAAAGGATTTATTTTCCTTTCCAGACCAATATGGAATGGAATAGATTTTGGTATTTCCATGTGGGTGTTTGGAAGAACATGAAAATTAAATTCTGGAATTATTTTTCCATTCCTATGTAGTGTTTGGTAAGTCATAAGAATGAAATATAAAATTATACTTTTCCAATAACACCCTTTTATCAATTCAAAGTATAAATATGATATCAGATATCAAAAAACAAAATACCAAACATCAAAACAAACTAATACTTGGAAACATAATTTTTTATTAAACAATAAAAGTAACAAAGATGTGTTCAATCTAAAACAATAATAATCTCAGTTATAACTAACCAAAACCAACAAAAAATTCATGTCTTGAAGGCTTGGAACCCAATAAGAGGGTTTATTTGAAACTCCAAATTAAAAGATAACCTATTGAAGCAATTCCTCCACCCATTCTTTTTTAACATCTTGAGGAAGACTCAGAAGAAGACTCACTTTCACAGGATCAGCCATTATAATCTGACTTACTTTCAGTTTAGAAGAGGTACTTAAACCTTCAACTTTGGATACCTCATCATAGACTTGTCTCATGGGTTCAGATTCTGCAAGACTTCCCACAAGCTTATCTATTGCTTCAGCAGTTTTAGTCATTGCACCAACCATTTGTGTTAAGCCTAGTACATAAGCATTTGTCCTCTTCCTTTTCCTATTCTTTGGAGCTTCATTGGAACCTTCTGCTACTACAAGTGTAGGGATAGTTGGTATATTCATTATTTCATCAACATCATCTAGGCCATCATTGTTTTGATCAATTTCATCCACAAAATCAGTTGCACTTGTTGCTTGCTTTCCATTAGCACGATCTTTTCCAAAGGCATTCCCGAAATTATCAAAATGGGGAAAAGGCTTCATCCACATTCCTTTGGCTGCTGGATGACTCTGTCAAATTCAAAAAGAATTCAATACTTTATAATTATATATAAGACCAAGAAAATAAAATAAAGAAGTAACTAACCTTCACCCAATCATCATACAACTCTTTTTCACAGATTATCATTTTCTTCTCATCATTCCATGAAAAACCACTACTGGTGACAATCATATCTAATATAGCATTATATTGTTTTTTCAACGTCTTTATCTGAGACTCAATATGTGGACTTGCTTTGATCCCACTACCTGGCAGTTTCTGCTCTAATAACTTTTCAATTTGAACGAATGTTCCTGGTTTGAAACCATTGTCGCTCTTCATTGTACCTGAAACACATAACTCTACCATAGCTTCAACTAATTTTTCATCCTCAGCTGAGGTCCAATTGTGTTTGTTTCTTCCTCTTCCTTTTTGGTGATCAATTGATTGAGAATCCATACTAAAAGAAGAAAACCTCATAAAAATACAACATATATATAAGAAAATTTACAATAAATTTATATGCAAAATTTATACACATACCCAAAATCAATATCTGTGCAATTCATATTAATAATGTAAACAATATTTGATAATTTATTAGAAACATAGAATTCATACTAGTTCAAAACATAAAATGAACTAAAAATTATAAATCAAACTTTAATTGTAAAACTACTCAACCACCTAGCCTATTAGTGGTCCACTCCTCAAACATTTCTGTTGCTAAATTGTCCCTCCAATTACTCCATTGGGGAGATGATTCAACAACATTGATTGGGTCACCTTCTATTTCCTCCACATACTGGACCAACAAATCTTCCATTGGGTCTATAGCCATCTCATTTCTTATATGGTTATGGAGAAAACAACAAGCAAGAATGATCTTGCATTGTGTTTTTATTGGGTAAAAAGATGGACTTCTAAGGACAGCCCAACGTAGTTTAAGTAGACCAAAACACCTCTCGATAACATTTCTAGCTGCATAATGCTTCATGTTAAAAAATTGTGCAGAAGTTGTTGGTGTGTGTCCTTCTCTCCACTCATTTAGATGATATCGTTGCCCTCTGTATGGAGCAAGAAATCCGTTGCCATTTGTATACCCAGCATCCACAAGGTAGTAGTAACCTATAATAAATTGTCTTTAAATTTGCTAGACTAACATCTATAAAAGAATGTGAAACGAAAAGTAACAATACTTAAAATTTTGTTACCCTGTGGAACTTGCAAGCCATTTGGCCTACTCACAGCATCTCGTAGTACCCGAGAATCAGCTGCAGAGCCTTCCCAACCCGGCAAAACATAGATAAATTTCATGTCTTGAGAGCAAACTCCAAGCACATTTGTTGCAATTTCATTCTTTCTAGTTCGATATCTAGGCTTGTCTTTCTCACGTACGTTCACCCTAATATATGTACCATCTAGTGCTCCTAAACATTTCTACAAATGAAAGAACATAATATTATTTGAAGTACAGACTTACAATGATATAAGAAAAACAACTTAATTAATTATTATTGTCATATACCTTAAACCATTTCCATCTATCATCCGTTGAGTTATCAAGGACTGGTTCAGGTGATTTAAGTAGGTTGCCACTTAATCGAAGAACACCATTCAATACTTCATTGAAGCACCTACTAATAGTCTCACCAGATCTTAGAAAACGAAACTTTATCACTCTATTCTTTTCATGATGAGCAAGAATGTGTAAAAACATTGCCACCATTTCATCTACGCTCATATTTTTCGAATCTTTTAGCTTTCCAATAGTGCGAAGCATTGAACATAGCTTATTGAAGGTATACCTATCCATTCTAAGGTTCTCAACACAAGCTAAATCACTTCCATATATAAGTCGCCTAAGATTATCATGTCGTATACTATCTCTATTAGCCTCGGGTTCATTCTTCAGCAAATATTTTCTATAATGTCTTTCTACAGCAAGACACATCATACACATCATATTAAATACATTGATCATGAATGACAATGCAAGCTTAACTTTTTCCCTTCTTTGCAAAATTCTACGTGCCATAGCTGCAAAGTTAGAAAATCATGATTATAAATAAATAGACAATCAAGATTAACTTGGCATTACATAATTCATGACCACGTACATCACTTCAATGAATAGAATAGAAAGAATCAAGATCAACTTTTTATATATCCATATATATCGTATATAGAATAAAAAGAATCAAGATCAACTTGGAATTGCAACTTTCGGGAATTATATCACTTCAATGAATTTTTCTAAACTGACCTTCATGTTCTGATAACTATGAAGAACACACACAAGATATCCAAGAAAAAAAAATTGAAGAAGATTATACCTTAGTGTTGTAAAGAGTGCAGACGACTTCAATAGATTGATTGAAGAAGATGACGGTAGTTCTATGAAAAAAAAAGGTTTTGGCGTCTAACTTATATATACGCCAAAACTTATATATTGATCCAATTAATCGCGGGAAATTTAATGCCCAAAATTCTAATCGCGCTTGAAATTAAATTTTCAAAGGGATAATATATGTAATTTTGCCTTTACTGGTGGGAAATGGAATTAGAATACCACCCCTGACATGGTAATCCTATTCAGGCTTTAAGAGGGAAATTAATTTCAGTCAAATCTCAATTTTCTTTTCCTTTTCCGTCTTTAATTACAACCAATCAGCACACCTACATGGAAAAAGAAATTAATTCCCATTCCATACCTTGATTTCCAGCCATCCAAACGGGGCCTAAATGGAATTCGCCGTTTCATTTGGGGATCAGAGATCCCTTATTTACAAAGAAAAAAACACTTTAATTATTTGACTATCTCCTCCGGGAGTTCTAGTTTATATTTGCATTTGTTAGGAATGATCCTATTGATATATCATCTTCCATTTTCTCGGATACATTGGCAGCAACATTATGGAAGATATATGTAACTAGCTATGATGATTGAAAACAAGGTGCTAAATAGGCTTTTCTGTTTTTTCTTTGGGATTAATTCATTATATAATTAGATAATTAACTTGGGGACATATATGACTGACAATGTGAGGAACTATATATATATATATATATATATATATATATATTTGCCTTACCGTTTGTGTGATTATGATCGAAGTTGTTTTGAAAAGTTGTAAGAGAACGAACCGAGAATGTGAATCAAGCTAACAACTCTAGCCCGAGTCTTTAATTGTAAAGAATCATATTTTCCTAATTCATAGTGAATCAATACATGGAACAATACATGGAAGTTTCTTGATTAAACTTATTGACGTATTGTTTAGATAGAACTTAATTTCAGAAGAATTTGTAAACTTGATTCTCGAGAACTAGAGGGATAAGGGTCTTATATGCTTTCTCTGTAGGATGATAACTGTCCCAGAATATGTACTTTGAGGGGTCGTCGCAAGTTCCCGGAGTGTAACGATTACAAAGAAGGGTGACCTCAATATTTCCTGTTCCACAACATCCTTTGTTCACCACTTGAAATCCTGAATTCACATATATATACACATTGTATAAGCATCTGAAAATAAGTTCATTGCGCACATTTCGGTTTTGTATAGTAATAGCTAGTAAAATGATGCTAGCTAGATTCGATAAAAATTTGCTCAAGCAATTTGTATCAAATAATGAGTGAGTAAACATGCCAGCCACTGAATTGGTAATGTGAAGGAAATGATGATTACCATATTTTGAAGGGTTTTGGATGAGGGAGAGCAATTTGTTATATATATCCAAGTAGACAAGCCTTGCATCTGGAAGCTTCTTATTGAGGGAATCTATTTGGGAGGAGAGCTTGGAGTTGAAGAGCCTCGCGGCTTGGTTACAGATCTCTGAACACCCTCTCTCTATGCCTCCACCCACTGTTCTCTGTGATGGCACACACCCAATTGGTGGCACGCTTAGTACTCCAATCCTTCTTGCTCCTTGTCCATATAGTTCCTGCACGCAGTCCCGCCTATTTTTTAGTACTAACTAACAGTCACATGTGCTTCACGTCACCCAATATAATCCGTCCACATGTGAGAGTTCGTTTTTATTATTAAACTTGTGTTTTGAGTTTACCTGAAAGAATTTTGAAGCTGAATTGACCATGAGATCTGTATAGGCCGAGATGTCATAGTGAGGTCTCCTCAGTGGTGTAGAGAAATAAGTATTCGAAATGTCATTGCTTCCTACGACCACCAAGAATAAGCTTTTCGACAGTATGGTAGCTGTTCTTTCCTGCCCAACTGCTGCATCAATCTTGCTTATGTACTCTTTAAACAGATCTAACTGATCTGATAATGATAAGGCAGACAGCTGATAGAGAAACAGATCGAGATAAAATGAAAGCATGCTTGCATGTATAGTAAAAAGAGCAAGAGGGAAGTCGATATATATATATATATATATATGTAAGTACATATATAGTTACATACCGCTGTTAGGTGCGTCAGAGGATCATAACCTGAACCACCTGAGGCAAAACTTACACCAGTAAGTAGATCTTGAATCTGCAGATTCGGGTCCAGGTAAGCCGGCAAAATCATCTTGACTCCAAGTTCTTCGGCTACAAGTTTTTATAAAAAATGATATTTTCTGATCAGTCAATTAAGCAACAAATAGTGTACAGTGTTAATTAAACAATAATGCAGAATTGAAACATCTTATAATCCACAAGGTTATTTGAATTTATTACCTATAATGTCCGGGGGGATTCTTCCATTACTAAACCTCCCGGTAGGCTTTTTTCCGATGAAGTCCCTCCCATATGGTGGGAAATTGCACTTGGCTATAGTATTGAGATAGTTGTTGTTGCCAGGATCCACTATCGAATCTCCAAAAACAATCACTGCAGGAACTGTTTCGTTCTTCGGTAGTGTTATAGCAGCATCAGCATTTTGATAGATGAATGCAACTATAATTATAATGATTGATAAAACTTTGACAAACGAAGATGAATTAGGAAGAAAATCTTGGGACAGAAAATTCATTGTATTCATTTAGTACTACGTACATTCACATTGCTTCTTCAGGTTATTATATATATATAGGATCTTTTTAACATCTCCATAAGTTAATGCTTAGCTACTTATTTATCGAGATTAAACAGGAAGCTAAGGGTTCGCTTATCTATTATATATGGGAATTATATGAATATGATCGAACAATTAATGTAGTAGTTGTTAGATAAATATAGTTTGGTTTACAATTTAATGTAGCTTTGATAATTCCTTATGTATGATATGACATGCATATCGATCTGTTTCAATCAATAATAGTACTGGATCTTTTTCTTCTTTTTTTGAAAAGAATAATAGTACTGGATCTTGGCTTGTCAGAAAAGAAGAAAACAAATCTTATCAAATAGTCTTAATATATTTGTTTTGTTTTCTATATATTTCCCTTGCGCGCATTACTTAATTGTTGTAGATGAACAGAATCACTGAAGCAACCAAACCTTTAAAAAACAGCTTAATTAGGATTTATATTGGTTCTGAGTTTGTGGCTTGAGTTTAGTTAAATTTGGATTGAACAAACTTGAAACAAGAATGTATTAAGATGTAAGACTTTGTTTGGTTTGCGGAATTGAAGCCTTGGGAAATGAAACTCAATCATTTCCTGAGTTTCGAATACAAAAGGAAAGGAAATACTTTCTTGAAGAACGGGAAAATAAGAGGGGAATTGGTTCTCTTCATACTCCAAGGGAATCAACTCTACTTACTTTCCAGCATTTATTACAATAATTTAACATTAATTACATTATTTTTATAACTAACATAACAATTTTGAAATTGTAAATATTTTAATTTTATTTCATATATTGTTATTTGTTTTTTGGTGTTGTCAAACACTTGAAATGAAAATTAATGAAAATTAATGAAAATTGGATAATTTTAGTTTCCCCTTCTCTATGGAAAGAGCAACTGAGCAAGGAATCTGCTGCATCATTTCTTTTCCGTAAACCAAACGAGACCTCAGCTGAAATTTTGTACAAGAATTAAGAAAAATTTAGTTATTGGTTTAGCTGATCAAAAAGGTCAGTTTTAGGCTTTTTGTGCTTGTTGTTAACCAAAGGCAACAAGGATTAAAACAATGCAGAAACACCTAGCTAGAAGCCGACAAGAGTATAACTTAGATCACCTAGCTATAGCAAGTCCGAGGGGACCCTTCCATTGCTAAACCTCCGGTAGGCTTTTTCCCTGCGTAGTCCCTCCCATATGGTTGAAAGTTTCATTTTACTATAGTGTTGTACATAGTTGTTGTTTCCGGCCGGGATCCACTATTGAATCTCTGAAAACAATCACTGCCGGAATCGTTTCGTTTTTCTGTAGTAACTATGGTAGATGAGGGATTTAACTATGATGATTGAAAACAAAAGAAGAAGCAAGTTCTTGGGAGAGAAACTGCATTGTATTAAGTGGATATATTGACTCTGCTGTAGGGGGTCTTTTTAAACAGCTCCATAACTATAGGGTAGCTTATTAACTTAAAAGCTTATTAACTTGGTAGGTTTAATAATGAGGTACTAACGGGAGCATTTAAACCTAGAAACCAGCATAGGGCTGGGTTTAATTTGATTCTCAATTTGTTACTGGAGTTTTAGTTAAGTAATTGGACATGAATGTCTTTGGCTAGCTAGATTGGGCAATCATGCCCACAACCTAGAAACAAGAAACTGAAAAGTGAATGAGCATTTAATTTCTTAATGTCAGCCATACTTTCTGACAGGCTTCCCAACTGCATTTTTTTTTTCCTACAGACAACGTGATATTTGCTACATCCATTGATGACATTTCAAACCCAAAGTCGGTGAATGTCTTGCATACTACAATTGTTTGTAACCTCCTTTCATAAATATAAGACAAGAGTGTGTAGTAAACGTAATTATTTTTGTTAAATTCAAAAACATTTTAGAGGAGAAGAAGTATAAATCAAGTCGATCAAAACATGGTCATCTAATAAAGATATGAGTGAAATAAATTAATTCATATTTTATTTGTGAAGATGAATGGCAAAGAAGAGTAACCGTTTAAAGAAATAATAATGACGAATCTACTTGAATTTCCAAAAATTTCACTCCATTTAATCCGTACATTATTCAATTATAAGGGTATGTTTACCACTAAATTTGACTTAAAATTGTTTGTTCAAATTTCAACCCATCATTTAATTATTTATTAGGAGTCGACCAGTGGGTTGGAGCCCAAACGAAAAAACCACTCAATGCACCACCTCTCACTTAGGGTAAATATCCTGTATCATAATATATGTTACTAATTCTTCTTCTTCTTTATCTTTCGGGTTAACTTTTAAATTTGTTTGACAATTCTAACGCTTGTAACACCTTAAGTCCCCAATTTCAAACATCACCATTCGTACCCTCACATGAATAAAACTATATCAATTAAAAAAAAGTATATTAAAAATAAAAAAAAATAATGGATCCTAAAAACCAACCCATGCAGCCATCTCTCATATACCACATCAAAAACATGGATGGGGCCTGCTCTCCTCTCTATGTTAGAAGTGGGCTATTTTTACCCCATCTTTTATTCCTCGGAAAAACTTTATCAACTCAAACGTTTTATTTGGTTGGAGATGAATTTTGCATATCATGACCTACAAATTGAGTTCGCCGTTTCATTTGGGGATCAGGGATGCCTTATTTTAAAAGAAAAAAAAAACACTTTTTTTCTAACTATCCACAAGTACTAATTCATTTTTACGAGTCTCGTTTACCTACTTAATAAATTTTTTTACTTAGTTGTGTTTAACTGTAAAAATTCTTTGGATTTTTTTCAATAATTTAAAAAAGAAAAAGGTGACGGGGAAAAAACCCCCAAATACCTCTAAACAGGAGCAAACGAAAATAGCATGAAAATGAATTTATTTGGCCTGGAAAAATATAAATAAGTTGAATAAAAATCTTGCTCCAAACCGAACCCTCATTATCGGCACCATATTTAGCTAGACCATCAGCCACAGATTCCTTCACGAAAGATATGAGAAATGCGGAAAGTCATCAAACCAGAGAGATATAAACAATTCTTCCATTGAGTAGGTTAATATGACTCTCATTTCTACTATGATACCATATCTTGGTAAACAGCTTAATAGTTGAGTGGCTCAGTTTTCACCCCTATCCCTCCTCTCCTCTCCAATTCCTTCTCAAGCCTCAACCAATAAACACATGGCTTATGACATATATGATAACTGATTCAATAAAAGCCCATTATACTATACCTGGCCTACGACATGTGGACAGAAATGTCGAAACTCAAAAGAAGCCCATGTATATCTCTTTAAGATGGCCCATCTCACATTTCTAAAGTATTTTTATGCTCCAAGTAAAGCAAACGAAGAAATCAATTAAGAATGTGATATGAAATTATGAACTTCACATTTCATTTAGGCCTTTCATATACAAGGCACACGGTTGTTTTGATGTAAAACAATTATTAGGCATTTGAGTCATGTATTTAAGAAGTTATATCCTTTGTTATAGCTAGCCTAAGCAATTGAGGGTCTAAAAAAGTTGCTTCACCTAGCTCCTAAACGGGCCATATATTTCAAATTTTGGGTGGTCGACACTTTCAAAAAGTCATGATGCATTGATATGCAATTTTTTTTTGTAAATATTTATAATTAATATTTTCTTTTATCGAACGAGAGAACTAAAACTTTGGATCGATTGCATCTATTATTGTTGATAAAAATATTATTAGATCAATTAGGTTTCGATATAAAATATCGACATTAACATTAGAGTACTAAATATCTGTGGGAAAATATTTACTCCATGTTCTTCCCAAATTTTTTTTAGTATTGTTTGCTCAATTAAATAAGAAATCCAAAAGCAACAAGGGGTGGTCGACATATTTATCATGTTTGTGTGGAGCTTACTAAGACCACATTACCCACCCACTAAAGCCAAAACAAATTCCATTTATAAGTGTTAACTCGAAGTTAAAGTACCATTCTAACAGCCTTTACATATATACTCCTAGTCTTTACAGGCAGGATAGTCCTCCACAAAGCCTCTTACTTTGAATCAAAATCTCTATCGAAATCATAATGTTGCAGACTGTGAGAACAATGCAACTTTAACTGGCTGCATTCAGATTCCGGAGAAGAAATTTTCCACCACAAAAGCTCCTTTTTCTGTTTTGTTTACTCCATATATCCTAATGCTTTATGTATTTGATAATATAAGATATTGAACTACTAGCTCACTGAGATCAAAATTGTATGCCTCCAAGGACAAAAGAAATCTAGTTATCCTTAATCCAAATAATGAATGAATGAATGAAGCATTCTTCCTTATTAAAAAAATAAACATAAGTGGCAGAATTATTTATGGACAAAATAAACTCAATATGACGTATACTCATTTATTTTATTGATATATTTATGTGAAACTCTTCGTTTTTTTTTGTTTTTTTATTTTCTGATCCTAGATTTACTCACTCATGATGCACAATATCATTCATCCATATACAAATCATCAACAACAAGAAACAAAACAAAACTAATTAATCCAAGATGATCATATTTTTCCCACCTTCATTTTCTCTACAAGTAGATATGAAAAACAAACAACTTAACAATCGTGTTAAATAAGGTGACACAACTTGCTGTATTAGGTGATTTATGTTGGTTGGTTCAAATTAACCCTAGCTAGCTTCCCAGCATTTACCAAATTTAAACCTACCCCGAAAATATCAAAGCAAATTTTGAGATGACACAATCTACATTATGTTATTT
The DNA here is from genome assembly GCA_030142095.1 of Rubus idaeus. Lineage (NCBI taxonomy): Eukaryota > Viridiplantae > Streptophyta > Magnoliopsida > Rosales > Rosaceae > Rubus > Rubus idaeus. The sequence continues at coordinate 5,800,940 of CM057965.1, read as the reverse complement.
AGTCATGTCAGTAATTAATATGGAAAGAGGGAGGTGAAAGTGACACAAAAGGGGTAAGGAGACAGTCAAAATCCAGAAAGAGTCAAAAGAAAGTGAAAGATAAATGATACGTACAAGACCAGACTCACCGAGCTGCCGCGCTTCAAAATCATGGAAGAGAACTAAGTGGGGCTGGTGGGCGAAGCATGTTGTACCACCACCCCCACTCCCACCCGCCACGTGTAGGAAGTAGATAAGAGAACCTGAACGGTGTCGGATTCGCAGTACTTGGGAGAAAGAGACGGTGGAGGCGTTCCATCACTCTGCCAAAATGGTTCCTCTTCTTCTTCTTCATAGCTTAATTAGCTTTTTCTTTCTATCTGCAGAAACAGAAATGGAAACAGAGACTACAATTAAGTACAAAAGAGAAAGAAAAAAAAAACAGAGTGAAAGAAGTCACTACACAGTCACAGAAACCCTATTCCTTAAGTTGATTAATCGAAAATTCTTGTTTCATTCATTCATAGCTAGGTCTGGGCCGTCTGGCCCTAGCTATCCTAGCCAAAAGATGGGTACGTACGTACTGTGTACATGTTAGTGTTGTAGGAAGCAACCTTCACTCATTGTTCAAATGGCTTCAGTGCTATTGGGTATTTGGGTCCATATCTGAATTATCCAATGCGAAAAATGAAGTTGCTGAACCCCGGCCAGTCAACTGCATGCATGCCCACTTCTGACTGAGCTAGCTAGCTAGGTAGGTCTCTGTTCTTGTATGTATAATTGCCCTCTGTACTCTATCTGGTCCCTTCTGCGTGCTGCTATATTATTGGAACGCCCCAAAATCCCACATTCCCACATGCAGTACTTCAATTCGATTCAAGACTATTGAAGATTATATACACAACTCATCAATCAATTTGACGTTCCTTTTTGGTCGTGGATCGATCTTTTTTACCATTAATTTTTTGTTTTGGCAAGTTTTACCATTAAATTTTTGGTGGATATCATGTACAATAGTTAATACTTGTGTAACATATATAATGCCATCATGTTAGGATTTTGCTGGGGTAGATGCATGCAGTGAATACACTATTGCTTTGAGATCATAATTCGTCACTCAAATAAGAACTTATTATATTTATCTTAAACAAAGACTTCTTTTTTGTAATCATTTTGACAACACATGAGTTGTTAAGAAAATAAAAAGGAAAAAGATTGTTGGCCTCATTAAGGCCTAAGATGTGGATGCCTCAATCATATGTGGCATGCCACATCATATACACATCATTATTTAATTAACAAATTATTTTAGCAAAAGTCTATTATACCCATCCTAGATCTAATTACTATTACTTATTCAACTTTAAAACTTATCAATTAATGATATTTAATGATAATTAATTATCTTTACATATAAAGCTTTTTTTTTCAGAAGATCTTTACATATAAACGTAATCGTATGATTATAATTGTAAGGTTAATTATGTGCATAATTAATTATTCAAATGCAGTATCAAAATTCAAACGTACAATTAATACATATAATTAATACGTTTTTCAATCGATTGACTTTACAATTATAATTAAGGAATTACATTAATTATCTTTACATATATATGTTATTAATGAAAAAAAAAACCTAGCAATCTAAACTCAATTGGAAAGGAGATATAATTTAGATGAACTTTAATTGAGATTATAATTATGGAATTATTGTTTATAACCACATGAGAGAACTATTGTTTAATTGATTGCAAACGAATCAAATCAATTGTTTTCACTAAATTTCATTTCACATAACAATGTTACTACCTCATCATCATAGCTAGAGAAAATAAAGACAACTAAATAATAAATTGATAATGCTTAGTACTTTGGATTTAGAAAAGATTGTGCTCATATGTTCATATAGTGCAAATTATAAGACATGTTAGTAGATAACAACCTAATTGAGAATATATCAAGTAATATGTCCCAATATAAGCATGATCATTAATTACGAAAACTAGATTGATGAATTACTATAGCTAGGGTTTTAGGGGGGTTACATTTAGAATATAGGGTTTAAAATTTAAGGTTACGAGTTTAGAATTTACAGTTTAAGGGTTAGGTTGAGGAGTTAGAGTTTAAAGTTTTTGGTTAGTGCATTGATTTGTGGCGTTTTAGGGTTGAGGGATTAAGGGTATGGTGGATTTTAGGGTTTAGGATTGAGAAATAGGGGTAGGGTGGGTTTTAGGGTTGAGAGATTAGGAGTATGGTAGATTTTCAGGTTTAGGGTTTATGTATTATGGGTATGATGGATTTTGGATTTTAGGGTTTAGGGTTTAGGGTTTAGGGATTATGGGTATGGTGAATTTTAGGGTTTAAATTTATATTCTATTTATATTTTGGAATTATATATTTTCAGCAAAGTTATTTTAAATTGATAAGGTAAATAAAATTTAAATCAAAATTTGAGAGGGCAACATTGGTTTTGTCATATTTGAAATATTAACATAAATTTTAAAAAATAAATTGTTATATGTGATATGGCACGACACATATGATTGAAGCCTCCACATCTTAGGCCTTAATGAGGCCCCCTAGCATTGCCCAAAATAAAAATTACGTATATAGAAACACACATGACATGGTAAACATGCATGCCCCGAAGAAGGCTTCACAAATCATTCCTGGCCTAATTGTCGAGTTCGGATCTTTCATTCTCAACTTTGTTTTAGCTAGGAATAGTTATCCAAGCTAGAGGTTCCATATATTGCGTGCAACTGCCATCATTCGAAGATTTGTGTTGAGAACTAAGCTAAAATGTCTTTTAAATTAAAAAAATATATATCAAGAAGCATCGAGAAATTAGCGGGTGCTAAGATGAAAACAATATATATTAAATTGAAATTAAGATTTGACGAATTATCTCAAAAAAATTAAAACAAAAATAGTAAAACAAATAAAACTCCGGTGGTCGACTTCTGATCAGCTCGTCAGCTGTCAGGTTAATAATGTCCATTTGGATACTGTGGACTACCCCCTTGACCGGCCATCATTGATTATATGAGTACGTTTTGATAATTTGTCTTGGGAAGTAATTTCAGTCGCGTGCATCTTCTTCTTTCCTCTGCAATATGCAGAAATTAAGATTCCTAAGAATTTAATTTCCAAAACTATATATATATGACCAAAAAACAGAGAATGCATTCCTTTTTTTCTATAAATTACTCACCCCAACCATGCTTTTACTTTATTTATTATGTTCTTACACTTATTTGTATTGGAAATGATCTACTGTCCTTACAATGAATTTCAGGGGTGATGAAATTAAAATTCTGGGCAATGATGGTACGTATGTGACAGTGATTCACAAATATAGATGCACCGTTGTGTGTGCACCTAAAGCAGTTTTGTCTCCAATCCCTAAATACATTTTGAATTATACATTTGGAGGGATTGGTTCACATAGCAATATATTGTAGTTCAAACAAGCATGCATGTCAATAACTCCTCAATATATGATTTAGGTTAATTTGGTGATAATTTCACTACCCCTTTTATTTTGTTGTACGTACTTTAGCTCTAGTTTCAAATGTTTCATGGTTTGTATCCGATTTCATTGTTCGGAATGTCATTTTTTTATGATTTATTAAACTTGCTTTTCAAAAAAAATTGATAAAGACAATTATGGGGCAACTGTTGGAGTTAAAGCTTTATAAAGAATACAATTTTTAGAAATTTTTATTTTTTGAGTCCTCAAAATAAGAAATTTTGAGACGTAACTTCATCAAGACACGCGTTCTATTTCTAGGAAAATATCAAGTCCATAATAAAATAGAGACGAATTTTTAGTTCGTTGTCCCTGTCAACTTTCTTGAATCATTTTCCATGCGATCTTAATTGGAAAAAAAATCTTTTAACAACCCTGACGCAAATCTTTGTACGTCATAAGAGGCTGTAAGCACTTAGATCACCAGCAGGAAGCATTCATATTGAGGATAATTAATGCTTGTGGACCAAAAATTAATTTGTTATCTTGAACATTAGCCAATCGTCAATATGAACTCATGAAATCTTGCTTCACCGATTGTTGTTGTCCAAAGTATGTCAAATCAGAAATCAATTACATGACAATATATGTACTACCATTTCAGTTTTATTTTCACAATTATGTACAGGAGAATATTTAAATTTAGCTTCGTTACAGTATATCCACAAGCATCGTAGACTTCTAGGTGGTAATTCATTTCGTGCCAACTCCCAACTTCTCTCAATGAAGAAAATTTGCAAACTTAATTAACACCACCAAGGAGTAAACCACGTACAATCACATTAACTTGTCTATTTAGTCGTGACTTGCATGTGATTGTTAATGTGATAATATATTTTATCCCTATATTTTATATAAAAAGTTAAAAATCAAGCAAATCAAGTTGCTTTTCATCCAAACGTGCTCGTTGAAGTCCTTGAAGTTAACTAGCTATTATATTCTTAAGCCCGACCTACTTATGTAAGTATGCAGGCCATTCCGAACGTACGGACATACCTTAGGGTTTATTATGTATTTAATTATAATCGATGTGGGATTCGGATTACTATAGAATAATTAGGAATAATTAGGAATAAGTAGGAGGATTACCATAGAATAATTAGCTAGCTAGGTGGCTGAAAGTTTGGACCAAGTCTGTGGGAGGCCAATGAAACCATAGTGGGATACAGGAGCTGCATGCTGAATTGGTAAACCACATGAGATTGATCGAGGAGGAATATGTACTGGATCGAACCAACGGCCACTTTTAATTGCAACACACCTCACGTGAAAATATATGCAAACATCTTATCATCGTCTCAGAACAATTCAGACCCCCACTACCAAACCCAGCCAGCCAACCCTTCCTCAGAATCCTTTGCTTAATTCTATCTCCCTCGTAATAACTCACCAGTACCTTCCTTCACCCATTTTGCAGAGTAAACCAAAAAAACATTAACAATATGGTTCCCATAGTTGGTTTTCTAGCTCTTTTCTGGGTCTGAAAAATCTGGGAAATTGTACATCTGACCGGTCAATGTCTCGTGCCTTTGGCAACTTATATACTGTACGTATTAGGCTTACGTTCATGCCTGTTATGTTATTTCGTGCATGTACAAATATTTGTTCTATTTATATATAATTAAGTATTAACAATATCATTGGAGGCCGGATTTGGGATTTACAAATTCAAATTCAAAACATCTAGCTAGCGATCGAATGAATAATGAATTTGATTGTGTTGTATACATACGTTTAAAGTTGTAAACATTTAGTCTTAGCTATGTTTGAAGTATTTAGGGACCAACCAAGTCTTTCCATCTAAGAAGTTGGGCTAATCGTCGAGGCCTTGTAGGTGGTTCAACGCCCCTCGGCTCAAACTTCTTTTCATTGCTAAAAAAAAAATGTTTGAAGTATTTAATGGATCGATCTCGGATATCACGCTAGTTAGGGTTAATCTTGGTCGAGTGTATAGGTAAATACGTCTAACCGCTCAAACTACAAGCTCTCGTTAACCATGAAATATCTTCATTAACTCGACTTGTTTGATTAGTCATATGAAAAAAAAAATTGTCCAAAAAAAATTTACTGGTTCAAAATGCCACGTAGCCTGTACAGAGAGGGTCCCACGTATGCCCGATTAAACCCCAACTAATCCATAAATTAATCAAACAAAACCAAAAAAGGTTGTTGTGCAGAGTCTATATATAAAAGGGGGAAAAATAATGGTCCGCACAGACAAAACTTCACTCGTCTACAAGTAATAGCCAGCCTTCTGCCTTCTGCCTATAACTCACTCCCCCACAGACTCCCACGCACTGCTCTGTACGGTCGAATCCACTGTTCAAATCTCTCCGATCCATGGAGTCGTGCAATTTCGACAACGTCAAAGCCGAGAAAGCCAGCGCCATGCGGAGGTACAACCGCCTCCGAACCATCGCCAGGCTCTTCCGCCTCGCCGAGCTCTGCGTCGCCGCCGTCCTCCTCTCCTGGACCTTCGCTCGTCTCCCCTTCGCCCTCCGAATCTCCGTCGAGTACCTCCGCCTCCTCTCCGGCGTCGTTTCGAGCCCGCCCTTCGTCTTCCTCCTCTGCAACGTCATCATCGTCTCCCTCGTCGCCAAATCCCGCCACATCACCACCTCCGCGCCTCAGGATCCTTACCACGACGTCGAGACTCGCCTCTACCAGGAGTTCGCCGAGAATTGCGCCAAGTCAGAGTCCGGAAACGACGCCGTTAATGCGGAGGAGGAGGTCGTGTTTCAGGACAAGCAGATCATCTCGGAGGTGAACGCGGCCGATCCGAAACCTGAAACCGAATCGGAATCGTCAGACTCGGACTCGGGTCCGGAGTTTCCGAAAGCTATTCGGAGGACGAAGTCCGATAAGTTCGAGAGAGTGGTTCCGGCGAAGCTACGGAGGTCCGAAACCGAGGATTGCCGGAAAATGCTGAGGTCCGGCGAGGAAACCGTGCCGGAAGATCCAGAGGACGACCTGAGCAACGAGGAGTTTCGGCGCTCTATTGAGGCTTTCATTGAAAAGCAGAAGAGGTTTCGTCATCAGGAAGAGTCTCGGGCGATTGTGCTTCAAAACCAGAGCTGATAATTAAAATAAATAAAAAATAAGCAAGTCAAATGTGGTTAATAGAATTCTACGGCTACTTAGTGTTATGTACAGTAATTTCTCATCATATTGGAGTTAAAAGAATTTTACCACTTCTTTATTAGTTTCCAATTTTTGTGTTCTTTTATCTGAATCGTTGGTTTGAGATAAGCGGTTTGAAATTTGAAGATTATAGATGCTTTAATGGTTGTTTTTTTTTTCCGGCCAATCGGCATGGTTGTGTTTAGCAAGTGGGATATTGTATACATGTATTATTAATTATTTGGTATGTTCTGGAATAATCATATGGGTTAAAGTAGAGGAATAGAATCAAATTCCAATTTCCATAATAAGAGTTTTACGTGCGTGTGAATATTCTTTGTTGCCTCTGTTTTTTTTTTTCTTGGCAAGGTTGCCTCTAAGTTCATACATGCATATTTTTCAGAAAATTCATTGTTTTTACTGGTGAAAAAACAAATATGTTTGAAATTCAATAGCTTTTTTTTGTCTGTTTTATTTTATTTGTCTTTCTGTTTATATTTATGCATGCTAATGGCCAAAGAGAAAATAAATGCATGCTAATTGAAATTATTTAACCCATAGGATTATTGGTGATGAAGAATATGCTAATTTTTGTTTTGTTTTTTAAGAGCTACCAATTATATCACGCCTAAGTGAGAATATATTCTAAACAATTAAGTACTGAAAATCCTCTCTTGATCGTCACCAAGTGGCTTTTCAATTTTTCACTAATGAATAAGAAATTTGATTCTTGTCCATAAGCAATCATTTTCAGAAAAAAAAAAAAAGTTCCACATTATCTTCTAGCTAAATCAATCAGACCAAAAAAAATAAAAAAATAAAAAAAATCAATCAGACCAAGCTTAATTGTCAACATCTAGTACCAAACTCATTAAGCATTTGTCCTACACAATTCGATCTTGTCAAGTAAGACACACTTCTATATGTAGTGAACAAGCAGCATCAATCATCGATCAATCATCATAAAATTATATGATGATGATTTTCCAAGCCATAATGTACTTTAACTAAGTCCCATGTAATCTCTGGAACAAAAGCCACTTTCATCTTTTCCTATCATACAGAGATTTGATTCTTAGTGAAGTGATCTTCATTTTCAACCCATGCACCCCTATTTCGTTACCAAATTTAAATTTGAAATCACATAATGTATGAAATATGTATGTATATGTAATATGTCTCGTAAAGGATTATATATATATATGTGAGTAAAACATCATAATTGGCTAATATATCACCCTCTTTCCAACTAAGATAGGGGAGGGTATCGGGGATTAACTAGAATGTTGTAGCTTGCTCTCTTTCTAGCTATTACTAGAAGAAGTAAATCCTTAATTAACAAAGCTTTTGTTTGAAGAAATTCAAACCCAACAAATTATAACAAAAAAGAAAAAAATCCCATAATTTTTTCCACACTGGATGGAGAAGATTGTCCTTAATACATCGATCTGTTGAAATTCTGAAAGGCCATACTTAGTTTCCTTATGGCTATAATTATTAATTTTGAACTGCAAAATTGGGAGAATAGAAAACAAAATTATTATAAAATAAAAAATCACTAGCTATAACTCTAAATGGTGGTATAAATTAAGAGTGATGATTTTAACACTTAACATTATCATATATTTTATTGATCATTTGCAAGTGTAGTTAAAAGTGGACAAGTGGTAAAGTGAAGTATCAAAATTACTTCCCTAAATTAATTAGTGTATATGTGTTTTTCTTTTATAAGTGCAAGGTCGTGAATTCAACTTATGGATGACCGGTTGTTGTATAATAATTGACGTAAAAAAATAAAAACTCTAAATATATAGTGGTGTAAAATAATTGGTGCATGTTTTTCCCTTGTGGTTAGTAATATTTACACTTTAGAAATTCGCTTGTGCTTCTGTAACATGGTTAACAACTTATATGGTAATTAGAACAAAGCCTTCTTGGCCAAGAAATAAAAAATTAGAACAAAGCCTTAATTTGTTTTGAAGAATACTTGACTAGTTTCATTAATTTAACAAATTTCGTTTCTTTGCTGCCAACTATGTAATCAAGATCCCACTAACTTGGAAAGTAAATTGAGCTCATCTATATTCTCCAAACCACTTCAATTCATTCATGAAACTATACTTTAGATAAAGCAGATAATCAATAATTAATATGTATAAGAACAAATTTAGGTATAAACTTTAGATACTTTATCTACCAGCACAACAAAATCTAGTTGATGTCAAAATTAATTAATATGCTGTGTCTCTGAAATTTCAATCACCTTTATGATCGTCACATCACCAGCCATTAAAGAAGGCATCAATCCCCCCCCCCCCCCCCCCCCCCCCCGTTTTTTTTTTTATGAAATTCAAAAATGGGTAGAACTTTGATTGAGATACAAAACGGAGAACAAGTACGTGTTAACAAAAAAAAAAGGAGTACAACGAAATAGATCAGTAAGCCCTGTGCTCTACAAAGCCATAATAAAAGTCGATGTCAACTAATTAACTAGCTTCGTTATCTAAAATTAATACAAAAGAGGAATAAGATTTGCAACAGAGCTCCACGAGCACATCGTAAAATAACACGAAGAAGAACCTAAACCAAAAGGCATCAATTCCCTTAAGTCATGAACCAGCACCATTAATTGCTAGATAATCTGATGTCTTTTCCTGTTCTAGATTAGAACTGCTGCTTCATTGCTTAGTCAGCAATATATGCTCTTTCATATGTTGAATCAGATTCCAGAATATAAGTATAACATCACACGATGGAAATGTACCAAAAAATGGTTCTTATGATATATAGCACCCGGCCACTTAGAGTTTCAAATGTACATTCTTTCCAATTCAATGTTAACTGAAAATATATATGATGCGGAATGTGAGCCATCATTGTAGAAGTGACTGAGAGCCAATTAATTAATTAAGAAACCCTAGCGCATCATCCAGAACACCATCATATAGATTCACAGATGACGATCATCATCATGATCTTCCTGTGGAAAGCTCAAAGCTTTGGAAAAATGTCTTCGAATCTAACACATTGCAGTTCTCAATGCAACTTGTGATGACTTGACAACATATATATCAATCACTTTACTGGAACCCAAACTGTAAATCAAACAAGAAATAATGAATAGCCATTTTGTAGTGGTGCCATTAATTTCCGGAATATATAGGCTACGTGTCTAGCAGAAATTATAACTCAAGTAACCATTTGAGGGGTCCTGAGACAACAATGGAGTGACAAAAGAGACTAAAGAAAGTGAAGCTAGCTAGTATGCCAGAGTGTGGTGATAAATAGATAGATAGATGCATAGGGTAGTGGTACTAGTCATCTACATTAATGGGTAGACTGAATTTCGAGCCTGATCTGAAATGGTTGAAATGTTATTTGAAATGGGAGATTCTACCATCACCTGAACATGCCATATATGTTCGGATGATTTTCACCGTTGGATAAGTATACCCCACCACTGCACTCTTCCTGCAAATGCAGCCCATGTTTGCTCGAGTATCTCTGCCCCGAGCACTGAAGCAGCACTCATTTGAAATGGGTGATATATTTTTATTATTACAGGATTGTGGAGAGTTTTGGTGATCTCATTATTTGGTCACGGCTGGGTAATATATATTTTTATTTTGAATTATTATTTTTCGAATTTCTTTCCAAAAATCATTTTTGCCAAAAAATCAAGAGAATTGAAACTCTTTTAATCATCTATTTATCTGTGATCAAAATTAAAAATAATTGGATGATCACGGAAATGTTAGTGAAAGCTAACAAAATCTCAAAATAATTTTGAATTTGCTTAATTCTTAACTAATATAACATTTGAAGGAGAGACTATAATTAAACGATGAACTAGTCGAATTATGTAAATAGTAATTAGCTAGCTTCGTATTATGATACTATCAAGTGATCGATTCATAGAATTAATGCTCATATATATATATATTTACACACACATACATGCTTCGGTAGATATATATAGTGAAATATATACATCGATCTTTGGCCCAAAAGAACTGTCTCACGCTGATTATTTTCTCTTAAGATTTTGATTGATATGGAAGTGGGATTAATTTGGCGATTGGACTGGCTAGACAATGAGTATGATGACAAAACATATATGCAGGTAGTAGAAGGGAACTTAATTTTCCTAATAAGTTAGAAAAGCTTGGAAAATAGCTGAGCTAGTTTCCCTTCTGCAATCGACAACCTTGTCTCTTACTTAGTTTTAAGCTTCTGCTCCATCCTAGCTATTATATAGGGGTCCTAACCGTCCTAAAATGGCTAGCTGGTTACATGAACTTATCTGTTTCAATAATTGGCTGGATATATATCCATGTTCGATCTTTTAGATGGAAATATCTACTGCATGCAAGGGTGTGAGTTGGAGAAATAGTCAGCTAGTGCGTGGATACAATCAGCAGGTACTGCTTGACATATATATTTTCAGCCTATCCCATTCCTATATATATATATATCGCTCAACTATTTTGAAGACATTTAATTACCACATACCATTCAATTAACTAACCTCCACCCTTCAGCTACTGGGCTTGCCCAGACTCATTGGATTTAGCCATTTAGGGCTGCACTAAGCTGATAGAACACCTAACAGCATTTTGTTCTCTTTTCGAGGGATAAGTATGTATGAAGTTTGCATCATGCCTAGGATTGCTGTAATCAAGTTTTTATTTGTTTTGTAACAAGAAAATAAAAAAATTAGTTCAGCTGAAAAATCTAATCCAGTATCAAGACCTTCCATGGAATTTCGGAGTATGGCAAATTAAACTCTAGGTTTTTACACAACTAATAAGTGTTTTTTTTTTCCTTTTAACAAATCCAAGCTTGGAAAAACCCGGAGGAGTACTACATAGACTTTGCGTCCAAATCTGACAGAAACAGAAATATACAAATACAAACCCTAAATTTAGGAAACTTGCAAGCCAAGTTTTATTATTAATAAACATGCGCAGACCAAGGAAGCCCTAGCAACTTAATTAAGGACTACTGCAAGTCTGTAAAATTGTTTTTGCTTTCTCGATCTAGTTCTCAAGTACTCTTCTATATACGGTGCTGTACTATGTGGCTGTGATTTTGATATATAGCTGATCGATAAATAGAAGCAAATTTGTCAAATTCAAGTCGATTGAGCAATATATTAATTAAGTAGAAGAGATGAATTCGAAGTTTTGCAAGATGATGATCCTCCAATAAAGGAAATCCCAACAGAAATCCTATGCTTTGAAATACTCATCACAAAGTTACCAGCAGATTCCCTGATGACACTTAAGTGGGTATGCAAATCTTGGCTCTCTCTTATTGATATGTCTCTTAATTTTTTAATCTTCTGGAAAATTTTGGTATTTTTGTTTGTTGCTCCTTTTCTGTTTCTCTATTTTATATTGCGTCTTAATTACTGTCTTTCTATACAACTTTGATTATTATCCTCCCCACACACACACACACACACACACACACACACACACACACACACACACACACACACACACACACATTATTAGTCTTTGTTATTTATGGAATTCATTCAAACTCATGAGAATCCAGGTATAAATTTCATTTTACTTCTTTATATATATGTTGGCGGCCGGTTAACTGGGTAATATATATATACCCAGTGTCAGGTCTCTTAGGTTTCTATATGGTTCATGGGCTGCTGCTTTATTGTTAGTGTGTTTTATGGGTCTGCTAGCTTTGTGTTAACATTGGAGGTTAATTTCAATAATATTTCATTCTCCCTTCTTTTGTTTTTCTTGCTCAATTTGGTACTTGATACCTCATTCTCTTTTGATTTTGTAGTATAGTATACTTTGGCTAAATGCCTAAATTAGGTCACTGTCTAATGTCCCAAATAATATCTATATTCATATCAATTCATTCTCTTTTGATTTTGTGGTAGAGTTTACTTTGGCTTAATTAGTGCACTGTCTAATGTTCCAAATAATATCTATACTGTGGCATTTTTGCATGCTTTACCAGCTAGCTTTCAGGTGGCTCTTTTTATTCAAACTTGGGACCTCATGTTCTCATCCACCACTATATAGAGAAATATCATTGAACCAATTAGATCTTGGTAGATGACTCTTTTACTGTCTAACTTAATATCTATAATGTGAAATTACGAAAATTTGATAATTTCAAAGATATTTTAAACCTTATCTCATATTGAGGATCTTAATACGGAGTGCAACCGTCCCTAAAAAAAATAGTAAAGAACCCCAAAATATTTTGAGATCCACAATATGAGAGACGGTGGTTGTGATAGATTTAATTTCTATTTTTTTATGTAATGAATAGTGGAAAACACTTGGTTAAAAAAGACTGCAAATTAACAAGAAGTTTTCTGGATTTAAGACCATATATATCATGATGCAAGAGAAAAATTACAATCATAAGCTAGGCATTACTATTTGTCAATACTACTATCATAGTTGTCTACTTGCTCAAACAAAAAATATCATAGTTTTTTAAGTACAAGCCAAAAAGTAGTGGGCTTAATGTCTTCTTTGCCAATTTCTTCACCAACCAATCTTCCATAATTCTCGAATAAACTGTCCAAGATTCCTTCTCCAAAATGTTGGCAAATCATTGATTCTTGAATAGCCCTCACAGTCATTGCAACAGTTGTTGCATAGCTCTCATTATCCTTGTGATGATCCCTCCCTAATTCAAACATCTCTAACCTGTCCAATTCAAAAGAACCCTCTTTCCTCACTTCATCTTCTATTTCATCTTTGGATGGAGCATAGAAATGCACATCATATGAATCATGCTTTTCCTTCTCAACTTCCCCCTAACAAACACAAAAACAAAAGAAGCACTCACTTAATTATGACTTATATATATTATTCTACTACACTCATCATATTTGTTTCACCAAATAATGCGCGCAATCTTATCCTTTCAATTTTAACCGCAAATTAAAAGTTATTTATGTATATTGGATAAGATATCGATGTGAGCACCAATAAATAATCTAGTTAACAAATTTGATGACTATTGCGGATCCAACACTCTGTTGATAGTTTTACTGCTGGTTTGTTGTTGTCCTTGCAATGTTTGAATTGTATTTTTATTTAAATATCAAATAATGCGCGCAATCTTATCCTTTCAATTTTAACCACAAATTAAAAGTTATTTATGTATATTGTGATAAGATATCAATGTGAGCACCAATAAATAATCTAGTTAACAAATTTGATGACTATTGCGGATCCAACACTCTGTTGATAGTTTTACTGTTGGTTTGTTGTTGTCCTTGCAATGTTTGAATTGTATTTTTATTTAAATATTAAATACTAAATCTAAACTCGAAAAGTTGAAACTTTACATACTCAAAACGTGCTTAAGCACGATCAGATCACTATAAGCCTATATTTTGTCCAAAAAAGAAGATCATTATAAGCCTACAAGGTCAGGAAAGGATCCTAATTCCACTCTAGCATGTTATTGGTAAGCATAGATAGTACCTTGGACACCAAAATGGCAATGGATTGAGATAGAAGCTCCCAGAAGAAAGAGTTGCCTCTGTCCACATGATCTGGGCCACTCCTACCCAACAAGATCAGCACCATTCTTCCTCCTGAAATCAACTCCTCAGACCTTGACTGAAGAAAATAAGTGAAGTCTTCCTGAAACTGCTTCAAGTATGCCTCAGCCACTACAAGAGGGCTTGATTCAGAAATGTAAACACTGCCTTTGTTTATGGACTTCCCTTGCTCTGAGTAAATAGCTGGAGGAACCTGCATGACATTAAAATCCAGTAGTTCACAACCATCCTCCACAGTAAAACAGTAAATTAAACAGCAATTAATTAATTACTCTCATTATCTCACCCTAGAAAGCCAGTGTAAACTGTGGGATGAATAAACAAGGTGCAAGGAGTTTTTGGGAAAAAGTCTTCCATAAAATGAGCCTGGATAACCTCCTATATAAATGGAAGGAGACTCATTATTCCTTTGTTTGTTAAGTTCTTTAGAGAACTCTGGCAAGGACTTGAAGATTGAGTTGAAGTCATTGGTTGGAAGATCATTAAGGTACACTCTGAATTCTGGTGCTTGGTGAAAGACTTTTCGACTTGTTCCTTGGACTGCTTCAATGATATCTTTGATGATTGATAAAGTGTTGGGTCCTGATGAGCACCCCAAATCAGCTATGCCTAAGCTTTTTGGAGTTGTTGTAAGGTACAGTTCTTGCACTGCTTCTATGGTCATGTGCTTCACCAGATCAGAAGCCTTCTTCTATAAACACAGAAAATTAAAGCCATATGTGTAAGGAAATAAATTAACATTATGTAGCTAAATACATAAGCATGAGAGAGACATAGAGTGATTTACTTGAAGAGAAGAGTTTTTTGCATAGCTACTGTGGCCAATGCCTCCAGTCATGTGAAAGACTTTCTCTACATCCATGGTGGTTTGAAGCTTGCTTGCTTTTCTCTGCTACTTTGAACTTGCTTGGTGGTGCTTTACTGGTTGGTATTTTATAGGCAAGTTTCAATGATATATATAGAACTTTACCCTACTATGGTTTTATTAATACATATATTTGTTATCATGGTTGTTCTAATAATCAAATTGTATACTATATAATTGAAGTGACATGATTAAAGGCACAATCATGGCTTGGAAATAGATGGTCCTGATCAGTCCATCTCAAATGTGGAGCACCATATATGGCAGTGCAACTTAAATGAATCGAACCTGAGAGGAAGTTATTCGTGCTTGCCTAAGTAAACTTGGTCTTAGTGAAGAAAGCATTAATTAATGCTTACGATGATATAAAACTAGTCTCCTAATTCTGAATTATATATATTTGGAAATTAAGGGCAAGTTAAGCTGTAAACCATTCATAATTAAGCTGATTACTGTCAAAACACCATGTGCATGGATCGGAAAAGTTTAAATTGTCAAGAGAAAGAACATGTATATTGGATGCGTTAGGTGTGCACAAGATCAAGTCTTCTATTTGAGTATTTGACAAATTATTATATAACAAATTATTGATAAGGTCACTTTTGATTACTTTGTTATTTTTTAAGCTACAAAATATTTTTATCTCTCATAAGATCATCAAAATATTAAAAGTGTTAATATTTACAAAAATGTCACAGTATTTTTAATTTTTATTATTTACAAAAATGTCACTGGATATGAAAAACTATTACAGAGACAAGACATTTATTGTCAAAGAACAAGAAAGTTACTGCCGAATAACAAGAAAGTTACTGTCGAAGAACAAGAAAACTATTGTCAAATAACAAGAAAATTATTGTCAAAGATCAATAAAACTACTATCAAAGAACAAGAAAGGTGCTCCCAAAAAACAAGAAAACTATTGTCAAAGAACGCTACTGCCAAAGAACAAGAAAATTACTGCCAACGAATAATAAAGCTACTGCAAAAAATTAATGCAGTAGTTTTTTGTAGACAATGATATTTTTGTAAATAATGAGAAAAAAAACACGGTGATATTTTTGTAAATATTAAAATTCGTAATATTTTGGTGGTTTTATGAGGAATAAAAATATTTAGTGGCTTATAAGGTAACAAAGTGACCAAAAGTGACATTATTATATGAAACATGTGCTATATTTTTATTTTTCATCGCTTAAAGGGTTTAGCTTCAAGTTTAGAGCCTTGCCCAAACCATGAGAACACTTATTAAACTCACATTCTAACAATTCTATATCGTATACAATCAACCTTAAATTTTTGTAAAACACCATTAATCATTATCACATAATATATTCATTCTACAAGATAATATTTCCGGTCAAATAATAAACACCAGTGAACATACTAGAACAGTTATCATGTTAAATATGCCCCAAGAGTTTAAATTAATTATTATAGAACAGACCTAAAAATATGTATCAAATTAATTAAGGGTTTAGGGGATGATCGTGATGTCGGGAAATTTGAAGAACTTATCACGTGTATTCACTAGTCGAGAGGCTGAGATAGTTGGAGCGTTTCTTATTTTTGTGGGTTCGAGCCATAACTCACTTAGTATGTCGGCATTGGTTCTAACCATTTATTGGCCCTGTTGTCGGTTTTTGGCTATCTTTGTCGCCTTATAGTGTATTGGAGAAGTAGCTCCTCTTGTATTATTTGGTAGGTGTGGCGGGTTTAGGATCCGTTTGGATAGAAGTAGGTACTAATGGCTCTTGTTTGTATTGTTATCATACTTGTAATCCTTCTTACTTATGAATGAATTGATGCGTGCATCTTGAATCCTTGATAATAAAATTAAGGGTTAAAACGTCTCCAATAATTTAAAAAGTAGCTTGATATTTTTTTTTTGGGTACAATAGCTTGATTAGATATAACTGAAAAGCTGGTTTTGGTTGTGGGCCAATGAGGCCACGTACTGTTAGGTTTCAGAGTTGAAGACCAGTGAAAGAGATGGTTCGTGCCTCCAGTGCATGATGATAAAGCTAAGCTAGCTAGCAGGTGGTGTGCTCCATCACTCCACCAGTGCTTTGGCCCCCAACTTTTCTTTTCCTCCATTGTCTGGGGGAGCAGCAAAGCAAAGCACCTTGAGAGTTGGACTACTCAATCACTAAGCAAAGTGAAAGTGCTAGTACTACTACTAAATGATACCATCCCAGCCTCCCAGGGTTGAAAATTGATGAGTTTTTGTTGCCACAAAGATCACGCCTGCTGGACACATGTCGGCTGAGGGGGTAATAACGGGTAATGTATATCGCTATGAGTACGACTGGGCGTGAATAAATGACTGTTTCAATAACACATGCATGAACTTGACATCATTGAGGCTCAAAGCCTCAAATTTTTGTCCTTGTAGTGGAAACTGGAAAGTACAGGTTTAGTAAGCAATTCAATTATCTAACATATGTATATCTACGTACCCAATCTATTACTTTTTGTGTTACTAAGAGCATCTCTCATGGTAAGCCAAAAATTTTCTCTCAATATAGGTTTTTAGCTTACCATGGAAGATGATCTAAGGCTCCGATGCGTTAAAGGCTCAATCTGAACAAATGGTTACGACATAGAAGCACTGGCCTAGAACTGACCGGCCGTTAAGCATGTCCGACGACCTTCCAATCTGCCATGTGTATCAATTGAAAATAAATTGTATTAGGAGGAGATGCATAAGTATTTTAGTCATTTTTTGAATTCTACTTGATTTGGTGAGTCGGATATAACGTACACGGCCGACCCAACACTTTTTCCACATTTGAGCATAATTTGTGGTACTTGATGAACAATATCCTTGAAAATCTATCATATATGCACGTTCTTCGCACTTACCATGATGTACTATCAAGAACACTGGACAAATGGAATGCACTCTGCACTATCAAGTATCCATCGATCACGTTTGGTTCGCACTTGCTTTTAGTAGCTTCTGGTTCTCCCCAATGTAAAAGTTTATGCGCTGTGCAAATCAGTGTTCTTCTTCTCGTCGTCTAAGCAAATCAAAACATGACATCAAGGATAGAGACTGCATTTTATAACGCACTGAATCATTCTATATTCCAGAGGCCAGGAATTTAGGAAAGGCAGATATTTTTCTTTCCAACCATAATTAGGTCACCAAATATTCCAAGTGTATCATGCATATAATCTTTCTTCGGTTGGTCGCTAGCTGCTTCATATTGGAGACTTAATAATTTCATTCTTCCTTGGAGACAAAAAGAACAGTAATCATCCCAATCACTACTAACATATAAAGTCAAATGTTGATGGGGTCCGTTTTTATTTTCATAAAAAGTAGGAGATGAAACAGATTGAAGAGAAGTTATGACTTATGAGAGAGGTGATCGAGCACTTTAACCTCCTTCAAACCCGCTTAGCTAGTCATGGAGTACTCACAAATTTTTCTTATGAGAGGCGAATCAAAAAAAAAAAGTCAATGCCAACTTGCTTAGCTAGCTTGTCTACTGTATTAATTTCTTTGAATTTTTGAGACAATTCGTCGAACATATTCTTTGAATTTTTTAAAGCATTTTAAAGAATATATATATATAAAAAATGGTCAATTATACCAAAAACCCTATGTTTCTCTCTTCGGCTCTCGTTTGAGAGTATTCTCGTCCGTTGTTCTTGGCGGCGGCGACCTACCTTTGACCAAGTATGGTGGGCTTGCTCTCCTCTCCGGTCCCAACGCCGGTGACGCCGATGAGTCTTCTCGGTGGCATCTTGATTTTGTAGGTCTCGGCCTACTCTTTTTCTTCTTGGCCGTGTGCGGCGGCGGTGGTTTCTTCTTGGGTCTTCATGATGGTGGTGGTGGTGACTCGGATCTCGCGGTGATGGGACTTGGGGGAGATTCTTTTCGGTGGAGATGATTTTTGGCTCGAGGAGTGGAGGATCTCTTTCTGGGATCGTGTCTTTGCGGTGCGGGGTTTTGCTTTCATTGGCGCGGGCGGTGTGTTTGGCTCGCCGGTCTTTCTTTCTCTCGGGGGCGGAGGTAGCGGCTTTGCAGCGGCGGAGGCACTCGCGAGGTGGTGGTGATGTTGGCTGCGTCTCCTTGCGAATGGATTAAAGGCTAGGGTTTTTCTAGTTGGGCTTCCCTTTGGATCCTAAGTTTGGGCACGGGTCTCTATTTTGGTTTTTGGACTTTGTTTTATCTTTTTTATTGTTATCTGTCTGTTTTGATGGATGACTTGGCTCCGCCTCTTCTATTGTTTGAGAAGATGTCGCAAAGGATTCCATGGCTTCGTAGTTTGAGTTTTCGCGGGGTCTATTTGGTTTTCCTTTGTAATATGAGCTTCATCCAAAAAGGTGGGTGTACTCGGGGTAGATCCTAGTGGTTTTCTCTATGTAATGGCTCTTTCTTACGGCCCTCGGGGCGGCATTATTGCGCTTGCGAACTTTAGTAAAGACGAACATCCTTTCGATAAAAAAAGAATATATATATATATATACAAGTTTTCTTCATTACATAAGATTATGTACTTTTAAAATACATAGTTCTAATATTAACCGTTAGATCAAATTATTTAAACAGATCTGACGGTTAACATTATAAATATGTATTTTAAAAGTGCAATCATATGTAGTGAAGAAAAATCATATATATATATATATATATGTTTAACAAAAGACTTAGCATCTTGATGATATCATAACATACATGCAAGGATTGTAAGCTATTTTGGATTAGTTATTTTGTCCCTATCATTTGATTTGATTGAATTTGTCCCATATATACTTTATGTGCTCTTAATAATATTTTTCTAGTACTCCTTGGTGTAACTTCCAATCCTTTTAGGTTAATTAGGATACTATTTAAATGTGAATTAGTGAATTACTGCCATATGGTTCATGGTGGTTGATCCATCAAATTGCAAAGTAACAATAAATCGAACATGACAAGTCAATGAAACATAGGTTTCATCTCCAATTAATTAAGACCTAATTAATTAATATGCATGCTTTTGTAGCTTTCCTTCTAAATTCTTATCAAGTTGTTGATACTATGTATGTTTCTTGGGTACTTAATTGGGATCTATATAGAAAGAACAACATTGTCAAAAAAAAATAATAGAAAGGACAATAGTTGGACAAAGACCAGCTCTAGCAGATGAGCATAAAGCTAGGAAGGTGAGCAACCCGAAGTACGTTCCATAAGAACTGGTAGTCAATTCCCAGCTGAAATATAATGATCGCCAGGGATGCATATATGAATTCCTCTAGCTAGATTTCATATAGAGAGAAAGTAGTCTAGCTCGAGCTGCAATGGTGCAAAGGACTGTTCTCAAGGTTGATATATCATGCCTAAAATGCAAGAAGAAGATTCTCAAGGCAGTAACTGGCTTAGAAGGTACATAATCTAGTCAATTGTTTCTCTTTTAATTTGTTGTTGTTTATTAGCATCACTTCATCCTCTGCCCTGTGAAAAGCAAGAGTGAAGAGAATGAGTATCATGATCGAGGATGTGCGATAAGACAAATGCTAGTGTCAATCGTTTATGCATGCACCTGCAATTATGAATCATTGATTGATATGAATTCACTTATACATTAGAATTTTCTTCTTCACAAGCGCGAATGTTGACAACAACAAAACATCACGTATGGTACATTGTAGCAAAACAAGAACATTTTTTTCCACCTTAGGATACATTTTGTCAATTGACGCCACTTCTTCTACCTTGTGGAACAATAACGGAGAGCATGAGCATGAGCATGAGCATGGAGGTATAAGATAAATGCTAGCGTGAGTCATTTATGCCTATGTGGGCAACTATGTTTTGCTAATTATTTGATATAATCCCACGATGAGGACACACGACAGGTAAATTGATCAACTCTATATGTTGGTGTAATGTTAGGTTGATCCGGACTTTTTTTTGGGCCCGAAGCGGGATCATTATATTCATGCATAGCTAAAACTAGACCATAGTAACTCTTCAACTTAGGTGATCGAAGTGTTTCTAGATTACAATAAGTAGGTTTAAAAACTTACGCCTAAGTTATAGTGACTACGTCGATCTGAAAAATTGGAGATCCGAATCGGTTGCCTCGTCTTGCTCCTCGATCAAGCCCTGCTAAAGTGCTATTGCATAAGTTGGTCTGAATTGTGTGTATGTGTATATATATATGTGGTTTTAGTTGTTGTAATTTCTAAGTTGTTGTATGTCAACCATGGCAGGTGTGGATCAAATTGAAGTTGATGCAGCCAAGGGAACTTTGACAGTAACAGGCAATGCAGACCCTTACGAAATAATCGTTCGGTGTAGAAAAGCAGGCAAGTTTGCCGAGGTAGTGAGCGTTGGGCCTCCTCCGGCTCCTCCTAAACCGAAACAAGACGAGAAAAAGAAGCCGGAGGAGAAGAAAGCAGCAGACCAGAAGGCTCAACTAGTTGACAATATGTATCATCATCCCCACATTGTGATGTTGGAGCCCTCATACTATGAGCCCAACCCGTCCTGCTCTATCATGTGATCAAATATATTGGGTGACCAAACTCATCCAACTATTTTGAGAGTTCATCATCATCTGTTGTTATAATCTCTCATAGACCTAACAACCATGTAAAGTTAGGATCTTTTTATTTTTTGGCCATCAACTCATGATGCAAATTAAATATGCACACATTGATTTTTTTTTTCTTCATGTAATCATCTTTTCTAATATCCTCATTAGTGAAAACTAGCCTCATTTTTTTATATATATTTTTTATATTTTTAATGTTTTATTAGTAAAATAATGTAAATATTTTCCTTTTATTAATTAGGTTCCCATATAGATTATAGAGTTTCAATAAATCAAAGAAGTTATAGGTAGCTTAAAGCCTTCACTTTGTTTGCTTAATATAGAGAATAAGGACATTATAGGTACTGTAGTTTAAAAATTTAACATAAGTATTAATTAATACTAGAAAATGTCCTCACTCTATGGATGTATGTGGAAGAATGAGTGGTTACTGATTGTGGAAGTAAAAAGTTAGATAAAGTTTAATTATTTTATTTTATTTTTATTAATTATTTATTTGTGTTTTGATAATTTTATTCTTAATGATTAAATTATATATTTATATATATAATTATTTAATATTTGAAATTTTTTTTGAAAAAATAATCAACAACGTGTGTTCTCATTATATTATAACTAGCAATCTCCCATGTGATGTAACAATTATTGAGAAGAAAAATAGAGTTTGTGAGCTAATTTTTACTTATTTTATTAAAAATTATTTTATAATTTATCACAATTGTCTTTAATAATTAAACTGAAATCTAATTTTTTTTAATATTTTAAAGTTATTTACATAAAAATATTCAGTTTAGATTTACAAGCCCTATTTTTTAAACAGGATTAGTCGAACCAAATAAAAAATTGGTTTCTTGTTTTGAGTCTTTTGACCTTTAGCGCCATAATGAAATCAAGTCATCAAGCACTGCCAGTTGCATTTACAAGTTTACATAATTCTCCATTACCAACCACCGATGATTTTTGCTTCGGTCGTACTCTGTCTCTGATCTCGCTTTCCGCTCTAATTGTTTCTCCACTGTCAAATTACAACTCGAAGAGCTCAAAATGCCGGCGGACGATAAAACTCGCCGAGTTTTCTGTATCGGAACCGCCGATACAAAGCTCGAGGAGCTCCGATTCCTCGCCGACTCAGTCCGATCCAATCTCACCGCATTCTCCGCATCTTCCTCATCCAAGGTAAATCCTTTCTCTTCTTTTCTAATTTCAATTCAATCACGTAGTTCTAAATTCAATGTCCGTAATCAAAACGACAGGTTCAAATCACCGTCGTCGATGTCTCCGTTAGCCACCACGATTCCGATTTCAACATAACCGATTTCGCATTCGTTTCGAGAAAGGAGGTTCTTCGGAGCTATTCCGAAGCAGTGAACCAGCTTCCGGAGGACAGAGGCGAAGCAGTTGATGTAATGAGCAAAGCGCTTGAGAGTTTCCTAACCAAAGCTCAAAACGACGGCGTTTTGGCCGGAGCTGTAGGCGTCGGAGGCAGTGGAGGCACGGCTCTTATATCCCCCGCCCTTAGATCTCTCCCAATCGGAGTGCCGAAGCTTATTGTCTCCACCGTCGCGAGCGGCCGAACGGACCATTATGTGGGCACTTCGGACCTGGTGCTTTACCCGTCGATTGTTGATGTGTGTGGGATTAATAGCGTGAGCCGGGTCGTATTGAACAATGCTGCTGCTGCATTTGGTGGGATGGTGATTGGGAGACTTGAGAGGGGAAAAGAGAGTGGCGGTGAGGTTGAGAAATCTACAGTGGGGTTGACCATGTTTGGGGTTACAACTCCTTGTGTGAATGCTGTTAGAGAAAGACTGGTTAAAGAGGGGTATGAGACCCTGGTTTTTCATGCCACTGGGGTTGGAGGTAGGGCCATGGAGTCTCTGGTGAAGGAGGGGTTTATAAAGGTAATGTCTTTTGTTTTACTTCATTCATTTGTGCTTGTGGATGTTTGAAGTTTCATAATTTCAAGTTGTTTGAGTAGAATTTTTCAAGTGAACATATAAATGTATCAACTTGATGTAGGTAAATTCCTGAATGATGTAGGTATATAAGAGCTCATTGTCAAGACTAGGCCAAGGGATGATAGAGTTGAAGCCATAACTGTATACTCTTTCTTGATTCGTTTTACTCACAAGAGACATTTAAAAGCATCCTTTTGTCTCTCACTGTATCCTGTGTGCTGAGTTCGAAAATTGTTATGCAATTTCATTTAATTTAGCTTTATTATGGTCTTAACCTTTATATGTGAACTTCATTTTGTTTTGTTTTGCTTATTTTTGTCTAGGGTGTTTTGGATATCACAACAACAGAGGTTGCAGACTATGTGGTTGGAGGTGTCATGGCTTGTGATCCTTCTCGCTTTGATGCCGTTGTAGAGAAAGGGGTTCCTTTAGTCCTGAGCGTAGGAGCTTTGGATATGGTAAACTTTGGAGCTAAAGATACCATACCATCCAATTTTCAACACAGAAAGATTCATGAACATAATAAGCAGGTGATAACCTATAAGTCTCTTCAGTCCACTCTCTTTTCCCTCCTCCCTTATCTTTGATCTTTCGCATCTGTTTCCTATGCATTTTTTTTGGCATCAAATTGCTCCCCTTTCTGGATCCTATGAATGGTTGTGTCATATTGTCAATAAATGAGATGCTTAATTGGGATTTACTGTTCTCTAATGTGATGCTGCGTAACTTTGCTAAATGAATGGGCATCCTTTATTTCATGTTTACTGTCTTATGAACGAGGTATTATATTGTAAGTGTGCATTTAACATGGAGCCTTAGTTACCATTATTGGTCTCACTCACGAGAACCACAGTTTGGCCTATCCGCTCAGCCCCAAATACGAGTGCACTCCTTCTCTGTTATGGAGCCTTCCTTATTTTAAAAACAACTTATTAAAGAACATCTTTGTATATATATATAAGGGTTGTGGTTGTATAGTGTGGAGTCAATGCTTTTCATTTTTCAGGTTTCACTGATGAGAACTACAGTAGATGAAAGCAAGAAATTTGCTAGCTTCATAGCAGATAAACTGAACAAGTCATCATCAAAGGTCGTCGTTTGCCTGCCGCAAAAGGGTATCTCTGCTTTGGATGCACCAGGGATGTCCTTTTATGATCCTGAGGCTACTGCCACTCTGATAAATGAACTCCAGAGGCTGATTCAGACAAATGAAGATCGGCAGGTACTGTTACTGCCAATCAGCTGGTGTGCATAAGTGTATCACTGTCCCAACCTTCTTTTATTGCTTTGATTTCATGTGCAGGATCAACTTTACTATTGAAAGTAGTGCCTTTTTAATAGGTAAAGGTGTACCCTCATCATATAAATGAGCCTGAGTTTGCAAATGCATTGGTTGACTCATTTTTAGAGATTAGTGTGAAGAGTCCTCTGCAAGTTGCTTCTCCTAAGCCCAGTGAAGTTCATGAAAGTTCTGTTGCCAAGATGAACTTCTCAAGCTGTGAGACTACTCCGCACAGCCTGAGTGACTTCCCAGATGCAAAACCAGGTTGCTTTGGTAGTTTAAGTAAATCAGAATATATTGATATTCAGATCTAAGAAAAAGAGAGTATATAATATACAAGAGATGCATTTTGTTGTATTATACTGTTATCCACTTGATCCAGGTTTTTTATGTCAAGACATAAGACTTTTTGGGCTTCTAGACGGGGATTTGTTGAATGACTTGAATCAGAACAAAAAAGAGCTACACCATACGTAGTTGCACATTGTCTAGTTTCAACTATTAGATAACTTAATCTCATTGAAACATTCCTATACACAGATCCCCTTTTAATTCATTAATATGTTAAACAAAATAATGAATGGATTTGTGATGGATTTTGCAGTATGTTGCTTGATCTGTATTTATTTTATCTTTTGTGTCATTAGTATTTGAGCATTATATTGTGCTATTTTTCTTACCAGTAACCTGTTACTTCTGTGACAGACACTTTGCAAAGAACTTGGGCGATACTACAGCAACTAAGAGATCAAATAAATAAAGGAATACCAATTATAGGGGCTGGGGCAGGGACAGGTATATCCGCAAAGTTTGAGGAAGCTGGTGGAGTTGACCTGATAGTGTTGTACAATTCAGGGCGCTTTCGCATGGCAGGAAGAGGTTCATTGGCAGGCTTATTGCCTTTTGCTGATGCAAATGCTGTAGTACTTGACATGGCTAATGAAGTCTTACCAGTACGTTTTAACTGCTTGCATGTTCCAAAAAATTTTACTAGAGAGATTCTTCAACTACTGTTGCTGTAATTTGCTTGAAAATTGTCTTCATATAATCTAAGCTTTATTGTGTTTTCATCTATTTCTCCTGTAAACGTAAAAGAACGATTCAAGTATTCAAATCCTTGATTAGGAAAAAGACTTTGAAGAAATGTGGCTAAAAAATCAAATGTCGTCATTTAATTTTGATGTCATTCACTTTCTTGAAATATTAAAATAGTTCATCTTTAATTTTTATTTCCAAATACCGAGATCTATTATGAAACTAAAATATACAAAAACCTGACCAGTCATCTTAGTAGTGCCTTACCTGCTCCCTTTTTGAATAATTTCCGATGTATCTTATTATACGGTATAGGTGGTGAAGAAGGTACCTGTTCTTGCTGGAGTCTGTGGGACTGATCCTTTTCGCCGAATGGATTTCTTCCTGAGGCAGGTTGAGTCAATTGGATTCTTTGGGGTTCAAAATTTTCCAACAGTTGGATTATTTGATGGTAATTTTAGACAAAATCTTGAAGAAACTGGAATGGGATATCGGTAAGTATTGAAACAAATTTTATTTAAAATGAATTTCATTTCAATTTTTATGCATTATGTAGTTAGTTATCTATTGAACAGACTGGAGGTTGAGATGATTGAAAAAGCACATAAGATGGGTCTCTTGACAACCCCATATGCTTTCAATCAAGATGAAGCTGTGGAAATGGCAAAAGGTGGTGCTGATATCATAGTGGCTCATATGGGACTCACTACAGCTGGCTCTGTAGGGGCAAAGACGGCTGTTTCGCTGGAGGAAAGTGTAGTTCGTGTACAAAATATTGCAGATGCTGCACATAGGATCAATCCCAATGCTATTGTGCTCTGCCATGGTGGTATGATTTCTGAAGCTTTTTGTTTGTTGTGTGAAGCTTGTGTGATCCTGAAATTAGAATTTGGCATGGAAAAGTATATGTATAATATTATATTAAATCTGTTGCGTTTAGCTACCTACTTGTAGCATTTTATATTCAGTTATTGATCCTCGTTATAATCTTTCATTAGTGTTCTCTAGTGCTAATTAAAACAAAAGAAAAAAGTGTTCTTAAATCTTAAGTGTTAGCTTTACTATTCATGCTTGCTCATTTTAACTCAAAGCTTCTGTTTTTCTTCAATTTCCACTTTCGGGTTTCCTTGAATTTTCTTTTAAATGGTTAATTCTATTATTTTTAGTTTAATCAACATAAGATTATTTGGTGCAATTTACAGGTCCTATATCTAGTCCAAAAGAGGCAGAATTTGTACTTAAGAACACCAAGGGAGTTCATGGCTTTTATGGCGCATCGAGCATGGAGAGGCTACCCGTTGAACAAGCTATAACCTCCACAATGCAACAGTACAAATCAATCTCTTTCAACTGAAGTATGATCTAATTGTTCTTCACAAAGCCAAATGCTTCATTTCATTTCTTTAGTGTATCATATTTGCTTGGTTTCATCATAATAAAAAAGAAAAAGATAGAAACTGGTGTGATGTAAAATGATGTGATGCCCAACATTTTCGTCTACTTGTTTCAACAATATACCGATTGTGATGTTATATATTCTGATCAATGATAATATTATTTGTATGCATCATAAGAGCTCAATGCACACTGATATTAGAGAGCAATGTCTTGCTTCTGCCTCCATTCGATTGGAAAATTCTTACAAAAACCATAATTAACTTTTCAAGCATACCAGGTTCTACATAAAGTTTTCTCACACAATGCTATCTTCCACCTTATAAGGCCTTCAAAGTAATAGGACAGCCACTTCTTAGTCTAGGGATGTGTGCCTTCTTTTCTAAGCTAGTATCCAGATCATCAACCGTCCACCTATACAACAACAATGGAAGAGTTTAAGAATCACCAACTGAAAGATAATAAGTATAAAGGTCTAGGTATTGCAAGCTTTGACTCACCTGTAACCACTAGTAAGACGGTGTAAAAAGACTAACATCGTCACCTTTGCCATATTGATTCCTATGCATGTTCTGGGTCCCGACCCAAATGGTATAAAGCTATATGGCTTCTGCATCTCCTGGATAAATGACACAAGGGGATGTAACATTCACTCTGTGCCTAACAGTTAACAATACGGGAATGTATCATCATTGTCTAAAGTTTTAGGGTAGAGAGCTGGTTACATCAAATCTGTCTGGGTTGAACTGCATAGGCTCTGCATACAAATCTGGATCGTAGTGTATGCAAGTCGCGTCAATGTTCGCATGCCATCCTTTCTTTATTTCAAAACCTGCAATCACAATGTCACAGATTCATCTAACAAATCTGGTAAAGAAATCTATCCTCTCAAAGGTTTTTCAGACCTCTGTGGCCTAGAAAAGGAAGAACTTTTGTATGCACCGTTTGTATATAACTTCTTCCTTTGCATATAAGTGAGGCTCAGATGCAAATTGTGAGAGAAAAGTTACACATAACAAGTACATTATTGTATCGATACATTAATTTTAGTAAGAGAAAACTACACCTCTGCGGTAGTAGATTATCCCAGTGTTAGAAAACACATACCACCCAGAAGCTAGTGTACAACTGAAATGCCACTATCTACGGTCTACCTTTGTTAGGTGGCTAGTCTACCACTATCTAGAAATTAGTATATTGATACATTAACACATTCTAGAAGCCCTTAAAGTCGAGGGAATTGAAAAAACTTGAAAGCTTGCCTTGTATAGTGCAGTCACTGAGTGCAACGCGAGGAAACCAGAGAAGGACATTGGCCATCCTCAATGTCTCTTTGACAACCTGGAGAAAAAACAAATGGAATATTGAAATGCCAACACTATCATTCACATGATCTAAATAGAATGTAAACAGTGAAGCATTAAAGACCTTTTTCTGTTTAGAACAATTCAGTTTAGGATGTGCTAACCTTCAAACAGTAGGGCATATTTTTAATATCTTCTAGTGTAACTGAAGCTCCATCTGTCTTAGATTTTGCTATTGACAACTGTTCCTCCTGTACATTCATATAATCTTGCTCATTTCTTCACAAAATAATGATGATTAGAGATGTGATCATCTTTAATAAGTCTGCATTAGCTAGAGGAACATTTTCTGACCAAAATCACGGTGGTTAATATGTTAATTAACAGATTATTATAGTAACTAAGTACGCAGCATCACGTAATTATCTCAGGAAACATGGTGCCTTGAGCATATTTTTCCCTTTGGTACTTACTCTGAGTCTGTCTTGGGCTTCTTTGTTCTCATCTAGAAACTTGACACTCCACATTATTGCAGCTGCAGTGGTGGTCTGCCCTGCAATTATCAATGTCAATAGGTTGTCCATAATTTCTGAGTCTTGAAGCTTTTCATTCGGAGGGCATGAGTCTCTATCTAACATGGACTGTAGGAAGTCTTCTGGAGACTCCTTCACGCTTCGCCTTCTGTCAATCATGCCTTTAAAGGTTTCCATAAGACGTCTGCGTGCCTGCTTCAACCATTCTGTTAGTGTACTGTTTAAGAAGAACAACTATTTGTTCTTCTCTGGTTTGTCATGCAAATTAAAGCTTAACCAGTTAGGGAATAGGATTACACTATATAAACTTATAAAGCTAACAACCCTCCTCACTCGCAGTCTTATTGTGCACGTAAAGAGGGAAAAATCCATCTCTACCTCCTATTGAAGGTTTCAAACGCAAATCCTTCGGCACTTAGAGCTTTGATACTCTGTTAGACAACTATTGAAACCTAAAATCTTAAGCAATTAATGGGCGAGCGAGCCTAAAATTTATGTCAAACTATTGCGCGCACTCTTGGATTTTATTCCCTACTTGATCTTGGGCAGCCTGCATTACCTTAATGCCTTTGTAATATCTAGTGCCTGGAATCATGACAGGAAAGGATAACATTGCGTCGCAGACAGCAGTGCAGTGTTTCTCAATCTTCCGTAGCAAGGAATCCTCTGTGACACTCATTAGCATGCTGCACATTGCATCAAATGTCATCTGTAAATGAGATAACAGTCAGAGTCAGCTACTTATTACTCAAACACTACATTTTTAACAACTATATATAGCTACATGTTATACCAAACAGACTTGAGTGATGGCTTTGTGTTGTTACCTTCATACCGAATTCAAGCACCACAAAGCTTTCCCCACCTTCTTCTAGCTCCTTCAACTTCTGACACAGCATTTTATCAAATTTCTGAACAAATTGAGATAAAGAGTTCATGGAGAAAGGATCTGATAGAAGGCGCCTTATCCTTCTATGATTTTCATGTGGAACACAGAGCAAGCTCTTCTCTCCTACACAGTCTGCCATTGATTTCACGTACCCTTTGTTGAAGTTTGCAAAATCATTTGAAAAAATCGTTCTTGCACCCTCTGCGCTAGGAACAAACACATGGATCTTGCCAAAAATCCTTGTCTTGAACCACTTTCCATACCTAGTTTCATCACAATCTGATATGTTCTATCAATATGAAAACAAATAACTACATTTTATCAACTGAAAAAAACTAATATTTTAGCGAGTCACAAGTGGATTCGTAATTTGCATAGACTTCAAAGAAATGAAATAAATGCATGCATCTTAGATTAGCATGATCATGATTGATGAGAACAAAACAAAAGTAGAAATATCGAATTAGCATGATCGTGATTGATGAGAACAAAACTTATTGATGCTCATGAATCCTGACTACATGGAGACACAATATATGTGGATGATAAGTCCTACACATGTTACCTCTAATCTAGATATCCATGTAATAGAGAATAACTAACCAGTGTCGTCGGAGTCTGACAAACTCATAGCATCCTTTTGTGCTGTTGGTTGCTGAAAGAAAAGAAATGGTTTCCCCTATAAAGGGTAAACCCAACCTGCCACGGATGTGACCTCTGTAGCTAATTGCAACCTTTCCACAAGCAAATTTTAAGAAGAAAAATGTTACTCCAATAGAAACCACTGCAAGAATGATGGTTTCATAATACTTGTGCACAAGAAACAGGAGATCTTCTTTCAATGGACTGAACATCTTTAGCTTCAGTCTACTGATCAAGAAAAGATTGACAGGCAGGTTCAAGGTTGTGAGATCATGCTCTAATGGTGTGTTTATATAAGAACAGTAAAGATAAGGTTTCAGATGAGACAAAATGCCCAAAAGGCAGATAGTTTTCTTAAATGTTCAGCATCTTAGGATTGTTTCAGACATATTTGGTTAGATTCCTGCCTATAAAAAACGAGTCTTTAGGTATATATAGCACCCACATTGATTTTGTACTCCATCTGGATCTTGTATTTATGTTTTTACTGTGTGTTGAAATCTAGATCCTCATTCAATTACCGAAACTCTAAACCCAAAATGCTGCCAAACAACGTCGTTTTGTATACAAATACAATATCAACACGAAAAATCTAAGCAGAGAAGAACCCTATTTCGTTTTGGAAGTCCAAGTCCAAGTTCCAAGTTGCACTTGGATGGTAACCGGATATATAGTGGATTGCATTGAACTTTCAATTCCTTCCATAATTTTAGTGCAGACTAGAAATTCAAAAAAGATCAACCTAGCTGGATGCTTTGATTTTTGCCATATGATTCTAATGCTGCCCCCATTATATGATAATTGAAAACTGAGAACCTAACGATGACTGACATCTTACACAAGAGCATTCAAATATTGTTTGACGAATATTGGATAAAGATATGTATTTGATAAAGAAATGAACCCACCTCATCAGATGGTTTAATAGGATTCTGAACAGAGTGGTCCATGAACCCTTGTATGATTGGAATGGAATGAGATCATGAATATCTACATATGTGTATTAAAAAGGTGCTCAGGTAAGTTGATACTTGATAGATATTATACAGTGAGATCCAAAAGACATGTTGGAGTGGGGTTACCCATGCCATGTGAGGAGTTCAAGCTCCGGATGGAGCTACTGAAATACTTTCCCGCTCATAACCCTAAACTAATGGGAAAGCGAGTTAGGACACGAGATACTTTCCCATAACCCTAAACTGATGGAAAAGAGCATTAGAATGGGCACATGCATTTGTATCGACTTGGCCCCAAAAATAGGTGAGGGCAAGGGCTCGGCTGCTAAAATGGACGAGGACAAGGGCTTGGTCATTAGAACGGGCTGGGACATAAACATTCATTGTAAGTAAAAAAATTGTGATTTTTTGTACGTACACTAAGAATGATGTAATATATGGCCAGAAAAAATTACAGAAATTTTTGGCACGGAAAATATTTTTTATTGTGCAAGGTTTGGCAAGCCGTGACACCTCCAACCGTGCCAAATTCCTTGTCCCTTCAACTTTGTCCGTGCCAAAATTTCACCATTAGTAAGACATAATTGTTAAAAAAGTGTTCAAACTGACTTTGCTTCGAAAATTTAGAATTGTTTATTTTTTAGTTCTTCGACTTTGGAAAATAGTAAAAAATGAATGAGTAGATATTTTTACATTTTGTCCATTCGAGAAGTTTTTAAAAATCATGATTCGATTGTGGAAAGATTTTGGTGCGAAAATAAGAACATGCGATTTTGGCCCAAAAATCGTGTGTTATAACTCACGGTTTTGGGTGAACAAACCATGATTTCGACAAAAAAAATAAAAACTTCATAAAACTTCACCATAGGTAAAACATATTTTTTAAAAGGTGTTTCAATTGAGAGAACTCAAAAATCTCTAATCGTTTATTTTTTTTATGAATTTTCTAGTTTTCTGACTTTGAAAAATCATAAAAAATAAACGAGTCGATATTTTTGCGTTCAATCACTTGAAAAGTCTTTAAAAATCATGATTTGAGTGTGAAAAGATTGTGGTGCGAAAATAAGAACATGTAATTTTAACCCAAAAATAGTGTGTTATAACCCACAGTTTTAGATGAAAAACCAAGGTTTCGGCAAAAAAAAAAAATCAACCACTGGTAAAACATAAATTTTAAAAAGTTTTTCAATTGATAGAACTCGAAAATTTCATATCGTTTATTTTTTATGAATTTTTTAGTTTTCCGACTTTGAAAAATCGTATGAGAATCATTGGCATGATAACATCCTTAGCATGGGCATAGAGATCGTTAGCCTCTCTAATATGTGCATGCATCGTTAGTTTTCCTCGTTAGCTAGAGCATCGTTTGTTAGCCTCGCTAGCATGGTCATTATTGGAAGTGTCTGGGCACCTCACCTCAGTGTGAACTGCACTTTTTTCTTTCAATTTTATGAGTGTCAAAATTTTACCATTGGTAAAACATGATTTTTAAAAAGCGTGCCAACTGATTTTGCTGGAAAAACCGGACTCGTTTTTTAATTATGATTTTTTATGTTTTCCTACTTTGAAAATACATAACTCACATACGACTCGAGATTTTCGAGCAAAGTCAATTGGAAAAACTTTTAAAATTATTTTTTAAGATTGGCGAAGTTTTGTCACAGACAAATTAAGTAGAAGGGAAAAGAGAGTTGACAAGGTTTGGCAAAGCCGTGACACTTCCAAACATGCCAACGTACCCATTTTTCCTTCAACTTTGTCCGTGTCAAAACTACACCATTGGTAAGACATGATTTTTAAAAGATGTTCTAACTGACTTTGCTTGAAAATTTCGAATCGTTTATTTTTATGAATTTTTTAGTTTTTCAACTTTCAAAAATAGTAAAAAATGAATGAGTTGATATTTTTGCATTATGTCAACTCTAAAAGTTCTTAAAAATCATGTTTCGAGTGTGGAAAGATTTTGGTGCAAAAATAAGAATATGTGATTTTGACCAAAAAATCGTGTGTTATAACTCACGGTTTTGAGTGAAAAACCATGATTTTGGCAAAAACAAATTCTCAAAACTTCACTATTAGTTAAAAACTACTAATTTTTTTTTTTTTAAAGATGTTTCAATTGACAAAATTTGAAAATTTTAAATCGTTTATTTTTTTTATAAATTTTATAATTTTCAAAAGTTAAAAAAATCGTACAAAATAAACGTGTTACACATTCCGAGCCTGCACTTTCTGCGAGATTCTCAAGTCTCTAGAAGTCTAGAGTCAAACCAAATCCCTATACTCCGCAACAATACGTACTCTGTTCACAATTTTCTAAATTGAACAATACGTACCCAACCACCCACCACTAATCAACGAAAACATACACTTAGCAAATGTCAACATATTTGCTCTATAAATTGCCCATTTTTTCTGAACCATTGATCGATCAAAACCCAATTCCAAGCTCCAAAAATGGCCTCCTCCTCATCTTCTTCTTCCTCAGCTGAATCCAACCTAGCAACAGCCAAGACGGTCCTCTCCGCCGTGGCTTCCGTGGCTGCCACGGCAATGCTAGCAAGGTCCATAGTCCAAGACTTCCTCCCCCATGAAGTCCAAGACTACTTCTTCTCCGGCATCAGAAGCTTCTTCACTCGCTTCTCTAACCAACTCACCATGGTCATCGACGAGTTCGATGGCCTCGTCAGCAACCAAATATACGAGTCTGCAGAGATCTACTTGGGCTCCAAAGTCTCTCCCTCAACTCACAGACTAAAAGTCAGCAAGCCCGAGAAGGAGAAGAGCTTCACCATCACCATGGAAAGCAATGAGGAGATTGTTGACTTCTTCAATGGGGTCAAGTTCAACTGGGTCTTGGTCTGCAGGTATGAAAATTTGATGAACCCATTTGTCCAATTTGGACATGGAATAGCTTTTTGATTTTTTTTCTTTTCTAGTACATTTTATTCAAAGTTTGAAACTTTTTGTAGATTGTTTGAGGCCCATTTGTCCAATTTGTGCATGGAATAGCTTTCTGATGTTTTCCTTTAGCTCATTGTACTCGAAAGTTTGAATCGATCTTTTGTAAATTTTACTAAACCATTTCTCCAATTTTGACAAAGATTAGCTTTTTGATGCTTTCTTTTAGTACATTGTACTCAAAGTTTGAAGCTTTAGGTAAAATTTTATGAACCCATTTCTCCAATTTTGACATATAACAGCCTTTTGTGGTTTTACAAAGTTTGGTAATTGTTTTAAAAAGTAATTCTATGAACTCATTTCTCCAGTTTTTGCATAGATTAGCTTTTTGATGCTTTCTTCAGTACAGTTCACTCAAAGTTTGAAACTTTTATGTATTTTCAATTTTTCAGGCAGGTTGAGAGCAAGAACTTCCACAACCCTCGTGACCTGAACTCAACTCTGAGGTCACAAGTGCGGTCCTTTGAGCTTAGCTTTCACAAGAAGCAAATGGACTTGGTTCTGAACTCTTACCTCCCCCACATCGTGCAAAAGGCAAAATCCATGAAGCAAGAAAAGAAGACACTCAAAATCTTCACCATGGATTATGACAATCTCTATTGCAACTTGGCAGACGCTTGGACTCCTACGAATCTCGACCACCCTGCAACATTTGAGACCTTGGCTTTGGACTCGGAGATCAAGAATTTCATT
The DNA here is from genome assembly GCA_030142095.1 of Rubus idaeus. Classification (NCBI taxonomy): domain Eukaryota; kingdom Viridiplantae; phylum Streptophyta; class Magnoliopsida; order Rosales; family Rosaceae; genus Rubus; species Rubus idaeus. The sequence goes on along the minus strand of CM057965.1, from coordinate 5,765,675 downwards.
TTTCAAGATCTTGACAGGTTCATCAAGAGGAGGGATTACTATAGGTATAGCTAGCTAGCTGGTTTGAAATAGCAATAACATCTTCCAAATTTTTTTTTGGGTATGTAGGAAAGTTGGGAAGGCTTGGAAGAGAGGATACTTGTTGTATGGACCGCCAGGCACCGGAAAATCGAGCTTGATTGCTGCAATGGCGAATTACTTGAACTTTGACATCTATGACTTGGAGCTCACGGAACTCAGGTGCAACTCTGAGCTTAGGAGGCTGCTCATTTCAATGGCGAATAGGTCTATACTGGTGGTTGAGGACATTGATTGCACCATTGAGTTTCAAGATCGAATGGCCGAGTCAAAAGAAGCACATGGGTCCCAACAGAAGCAGGTCAGTGTCATTTTCTTATGAAGTTGTTTTCTTCTGATTCATTGGTTTGACTATTCTGCTTCATACATTCTGAACTTGGACCACCTTACTCGTTGTGAAAATGACTAAGTAACAACTATAGGCCCAGTGAAATTAATTCACAATGTGTATTTACTTTTGAAGCTGTTAAATATGAGACTTTAACCAGGCTCTTGATTGGTGAAAAGTGACCTTGTATTGGAACTTGGAAGGAAACCCAAAAAAGAAACCAGAGAATTCAGAGACAATAGCTTGAAAACACCATCAATCATGTAGAAATTTTAGGCCTCTTTCAGCCTTTTGTCATGCACATTGTATCGGATTGGACTATTTGATAAATCTGTGCAGATCAGCCAAAAAAAAGAAGAAGATAAATCTGTGCAGTAAAAAGACAGTGACTTTGAGTCAGCTTCAGGGAAAGTTCCTTTTAGTGCATAAAAAGCCAATGAATCTCTACCATATTGAGTACCCTTTTCTTGTCATAATATCCATGTTGATTGAGATTGACTATGGACTACTTTTACCCATCATATCTGTTCACATTGCCAATCAGTTACCCCATTAGAGCGTGTGTGTATAACTATATATGTCTTTTTGCCCATCTTTCTGGTGAAGGTCTTTTTACCCATTTTGGAGGTCCCTAAATGAAACTAAAATATGAATTGATTTTTGAAAGGCTTATATCCTATTACTCCATTTCCTATGAAAGACCCCTGTTATCTTCTTTTTCTAGGCTTCATTTGATATATCAATTTAGGAAAACCCTATTTGTATTTTTTACCTTGGACCTCATTTGGCCCTATTAGTTACTTTTTCCCTAGAAAAGGGTAGTATGCAAATAGTTTCTGCTTTGTTTAACTTTGTTATGGCACAGGTGACACTGTCAGGATTGCTCAATTTCATCGATGGCTTGTGGTCGAGTTGTGGTGATGAGAGGATCATAATCTTCACAACTAATCACAAAGAAAAGCTCGACCCTGCACTCTTGCGCCCTGGTCGAATGGACGTCCATGTTCACATGTCCTACTGCACTCCAGCTGGGTTTAGGCTTCTTGCAGCCAATTACCTCAGAATCAAAGACCACAAACTGTTCGAGGCAATTGAGAAACAAATCGAAATCACTGAAGTAACGCCTGCGGAAGTAGCTGAGCAACTGATACAGAGTGATGAGCCAGACACTGCAATGCAAGGCCTGATTGAATTTCTTAAAGTGAAGAAGGAAAATGAGGAAGCCGAGGTGAAAAGGAAGCAAGCAGAGATTGAAGCAAAGGAAAAGGAAAAGGAAACCGCTGCTAAAGAAACCGAGACTAATAAAGATGAGAAAGCTAATGGTGATGAGAAAAGTAACAAGAAAGTAGACAATTGATGATGATGAAAAGAAAAACAAAAACTAGACATTTTGATGATGATGATGAAAACAACTAAGTGATAAGTAAATTATTAACTATAGTATTTTGCAGATCAAAGTTCAAAGACTTGATCACATTTTGGTGGAGCGTTTAGAAATGTCAATTAAATTACATGACATTTCTAGTTTACAAAAGACTCAGCAATGTCATGTAAAACGTAAGCCATTCTCAAATACAGTGCTGACTGCTGAAGACTTTAATAAATGAAGTCACCAATTAAAAGATAAAGAATGTGCTTGACTGACTTGGCAACTTTGCTCGGAACTTTTCTCTTCCACGCCGAAAGTTAGCAAGTATATCCCAAACTTTTGGTCAGCTTTGTCCAATATCATATTATATTTGGTCTGTGTTTCTTGTGGATCAAGACAATAATAGAGACAAGTCCAAGCTAATAAAAATGAAGAAGAAAAGAAAGTTCAGCAAAAATCAGTGATATTTATGTAAAAGTGAATCTACACAGTTGTTCACTTGTGTATTGTAGGATTGCATGAGATATTCTCTCGGGAAATTCTGCCATGTTCCAAGCATTCCATACTTGGGCACATGGCACAATCTTCACCCTTGATTTTCATCATCTACCCCACCCCCCCTGCATTTGTCCCTTATGCCCAAACACTCTATGTTTGGAACACTGAAGGTGCACCCTCTCTACCTAATTGAAGTTTGATGTGAGCTGCAACTCAAAATTGATCATGAAAGATTGAGGGTACTGGAACTATACAATGAAAAAAACCCCAATTCCCTGATTCTCTCTTCAATGGAAAAGTTGCCACCATGATTTAGTTTGTGACACAGACTTTGTATCATTGTCATTTTCCTACATACTTTTTTTCCTTTCATTTTGTCAAACAAGAAATTGTAAAAAGTAGGGAATACCTTGCCTACGATATTAGATATATAAAAAAGTCTTCTAACCATGATAAATGCTCACTTGAGACTTAAATTGAGTAACTGTGCACAACCTTTGCATTCAGACTATTCAGTTACACATGTTGCGTAAATTAATTTTCTCATCCAGACATATCATGTATACGCCTATAATGTAAATTTATTATACTGTATAGGCGTATACATGATATGTTTGGATGAGAAAATCGGAAAAAGTAGGAAAATTCTTGCATACAACCTTTGCAAGAATTCTATGCTCCGGCAGACCTCATGACTCGGGTAGAAGTCACCACCCCACTTGGCCTTGTTGCTTGCGGCCGAAGCTTGTAGTTGTAGAATTTAGCTTTTTTTTTTCTGGTCTTTCAGAATAATAATTGAAGTACATACCAAAGTGAAAAGTGAGACCAAAACAGACACAAAAGGAAAAGAAAGCATGCGCCTCTCCCTTTCTCTTTTGGACTTGTTATAGTAGGAATTCCACTCACTGACACATACGCAGACCCATTTTAACACCTCAGCACCTAAAAAGTCCAAAGAAAATTAAAGAAACCAATGCCAAGCCAGCCTCATGTTTCAACTTATATTATATATCATTCCCATATTCGGCTATGCTTCTTCTCAAGCACTTCATAAACACCGAGACAAAAACAACACCAAAGTTCCAAACCCTCTAATCTAATCGATCATGATGTTCTCCACCAAAGAAATGCCTTCTCCTTCATCATTGTTCTCTGCCTATGCATCCATGGCAGCCTCATTGATGTTATTTAGATCCATGGCCAATGAGCTCGTACCTCATCCAGTTAGAGGCTACCTCTACTCAACTCTCAGTTACATCTTCAAAACTCACTCCCCTATGCTCACACTAATCATTGAGGAATCAAACTGCATAAGCCGAAACCAAGTCTATGATGCTGCAGAGATCTACCTATGCACAAAGATCAGTCCCAACACTCACAGGCTCAAAATCAGCAAAAGCCCAAAAGGGAAGAACTTAACAATTCGGCTCGAGAAAGGTGAGAAGTTGGTTGATTTCTATGAAGGGGTTGAGCTGAAATGGAGGTTTATCTGTGCAGAGTCTGGACAGAACAACCCCAATGATCCATTTTCGCCTCCAAGGTCCGAAAAGCGCTTCTTTGAGCTTACATTCCACAAGAAGCACAAGGACAAAATCATGGATTCTTATGTGCCTTATGTTCTAGAAAAGGCCAAAGCACTCAAAGATGAAGAAAGGGTTTTGAAGATGTACACACTAAACAATTCCCACCACCACCCTTACAATGGTTTCAAGTGGGACTCCATCAATCTCGAACACCCTTCAACATTTGAGACACTGGCCATGGATTTAGAGCTCAAGAACACGGTTATTGAAGATCTTAAAAGGTTTGTGAAGAGGAAGGAGTTCTATAAGAAAGTAGGGAGGGCATGGAAAAGAGGGTACTTGTTGTATGGTCCTCCAGGCACTGGAAAATCAAGCTTGGTTGCAGCCATGGCTAATTATCTCAAGTTTGATGTCTATGATTTGCAGCTTGCTAATATATTTCGTGATTCTGACCTGAGAAAACTGTTGCTGGCCACCGCGAATCGGTCCATTCTTGTGATTGAAGACATTGATTGTAGTGTTGATTTGCCTGATCGGATTCGACATGCAGATGGAAGAAAGCAAGTGCCTGATGTACAGGTTTGTTATCCTCCTATTCAAGTTCATTTTCAAACAACTTTAGGCATTTTTGTGTGTAATAATATAATTAGTTACCACTATTAACAACTAATGAAGTCTATAATCATTTTTAGAATCTGTTTTCATAATTAATGGGTTGCAAAAAAAATTGCCACGTTTTTTTATTGATGTATCATTTCCTCTTCTTGTATAGAATATAGATTATTAGATTGTTGTTCTTCCCTTTTCTTTTTATAACTTACCTAGTGAGTGAAGAGCCAAGGACTAAAGTGCAGGGTCATGTGGTTTGTGGGCTGGAATGAAAGGTTTCGAATTTGATTTAGTGATTTGGTGAATCTTAATCTCGGTGGTATTAGCAACTGATTGGTTAGAGGAACATTTACTTAGATTAGCACTACGCTTTCATAACCCAGAAAAGCATCCCCTTTCACAATCAACCAACCCCACCTCCTTACCAAACTCCTTTTTTCTTTGCTGTAATTTTGTTTTTGATTCAAAGGGGGTAGCACCCACAGTTAGGTTAGGAAGTTTCTTTGTAGTTTCTTCACATATAGTTTGTAAATGATGATTATTAGCTTTCCACATCATTTCCAACAGTGTAAACAACTTTCTTGTTTCTCCATTGGCCCCAATCAGAAAAAGAAGACTTCAGAAACTTTCTAAGAAAGTTTCTGGTTTTGCCTTTTGAATATTTTCTTCTCCATGAAGTTTTGGCATGTCTTCCTCTTGTTCAATTTATTCATTCAATAAATTCTAATATTTAAAAAAATATATATCAGAAAAATATGACCTCACGAGTCAAAATCTAATCGGCTAAAATGAATCTAATCAGGTCACTCGTGATGAGCTAATATGGTATAGAAGTTCTCATTATAGCCTCACTCGTGTTAGAAAATGAACTAGTAGCACCTCATTGTACCAGAATTCTAACTATTTTTATCTTTGGCTTCGTGCAGTTAACACTATCTGGGCTACTTAACTTCATAGATGGATTATGGTCAAGTTGTGGAGATGAGAGGATCATAATATTTACCACTAACCACAAGGAGAGGTTAGACCCTGCTCTATTGCGCCCTGGACGCATGGACATGCATATTCACATGTCCTATTGCACATACCATGGTTTCCAACTCTTGGCCTCAAACTACTTGGGTATCAATAGCCATCATCTCTATGATGAAATTGAAGGCCTACTGAAGGAAGCAGAGGTGACTCCAGCTCACGTTGCAGAAGAGTTGATGAAGAGTGAAGATGTTGATGTTGCACTTGAAGGACTAGTCAAGCTTCTAAAGCGGAAGAAAATGGAAGGCGATGAATGCGAGGGCGAGGATGAAAAGAAAATTGGAGCTCAAGGAGCAAAGAGGCAGAAAACTGAGAGCAAACAGAGGAAATCTGTGAGGAATAATTGGAAAAACAACACCAAAAGAAGCAGCAAGCGTTTATCAGCTAAAGCAAACCACTATGCATAAAAATTCTCCCTTATCCTACACAACAATACTGATGCTTGATCTTGGGGCTTAGTTTCACTTCCTGGAGATTGTCCAAAAAAGTTTCACTTTCTGGAAATCTATATCGTCAAATAAATGAGTAAAGGTAATGTATATGTTAATGTCAAAGTTTTGTTTGAACCATCTTTATTCAGGCGCGAAACTCTCTCTTTTGAGGATATTTTTAGAAAATATGAATAAAACTACTGATTCTGCAAACCACATTTGAACTTTGAAGTTCATACCTACAATGGCCTTGATAGACTTCCTAAACAAATCAAAACCGAAAACCCCATTTTTTGTGACTTGCATCAATTTGAAAACTCATTCCTTCCTGTTAATAGCAGTAACCTTGGCAAAGAGAGAGTATCTGCAGCCAGGAAAGTAAGACAAAACTATGGATCCAAATCAAGCTCTTTCAAAAACAATTCTACAATATCAAACTTACATGCTACATAGCTCCAAAACTATTCAAGTTCGAAACTGAATTGGCCTATTCAAAACTAGTAACAAAATCACCTACCCTCATCTCCCGTTGTTATACATCATCACCTCATATATGCTTCCATCCCCTACCTACCAAGTTCAGCTGTAACCTGGGCCGAGTCTGTCACTCTTGGCAAATCTCTTGGGCAAAGATGTCGGAAATCAAAATGAGTTCTACAATACTCCTACATCGGCATGGATGACAAAGATAAACCCTCGAGGGAAGAGTATGAAGGTGGAAGTATATCCCGTCTTGATGACAGAGACTTGATTAATTCTTCTATTTGACTTGCCAACATGAAAAATTCCTCAGCTACATCCTTCGTTACCGAATCTTCCAACATCCTACATAAGTTCTAATTATATTATAAAACTACAGAAAGAAAACAGAGAACAAAAGAAGAGATCAAAGATGGATATTGATCCGAACTAGATAAATCCCATTGCACATAGCACAGCCGTCTATCACAATAACTAAATCGCAAGGAGAAAAACACATTCCTGTAGGTTCTAGCACTTTTCAGGATGTGCATTGCATTTTTTGTACGACTCAATTAAACAAATAAAGAGCTGAAAAAGTGAACAAACCTTAATTGAGATTCTGTGCTGCTGCTACACTGGGAAAATAGCACCTTGATGACAGGATGCAGATCTATCTTTGGTACTGGTTCAGTGTTGCTTTGTTTGGCCAAACAATGACCAGTGCAAGACCAAGAATTTGTATTTATGAGAACAATTTGCAGCATGGGAGATCTGATTTTCAGGTCCCTAACCACAGTCCTAAATGATAATTGATCTTTTGCACATTCAAGTAGCTGGTTTGCAAACAGTCTCTCCAAGGTATACTTCCTGTTCATAAAATAAATTAAATGAAATTAAGCGTATATCCACCAAATGAATACTTGAACAAATTCAATCCTATAAAGAGAAAAGGAAATAAAATTCCTAAATAACAAGGTAGACAAGAGAGGTGGGTGAGCATCGTGAGTGCCCACGTGAAGAGATAGAGTTTCTTCATAAATCCCAGTAAAGGTACAAATAGGTACAAGAGATATCTAAATCATAGATCACTACGTGCTAACCTGAAAACGTCTCTTTTACCGCCAACTGGCAGACTAGTGGCAACGTTGCATTTGAACAGTCGAACTCCACCATCAATAAGTCCACCACCATTATCACAAGGGTAAGCTCCAAGAAGAGATGAACACTGAGGGCAGAAAAATTCAATCCATTCAACATCTACTGAAAGATTGGAGGACCTAACCATGAAAATATTTTCAAGAAACCCATTCAGTAAAGATTTGTGATTTTTCAGGATCTCCTTATTTTCCTCTGGAAAAATTTCAGACAAATGATGCCTGCAGCCTTCACCATCATCATCTTCGGAATGACTTCCCATATTATCACAGCATCCTTGTACTGATGTCAATCTGACGGAGCAATCTGATTCCAAACACCTATGAGGTACACCCTCGCTGTTAGTTTCTTCCTTAGTTACAGCACCTTTAAAATCTGCATCTACATATTTATCCTTAATTTCTGACTTAGGTATCTCACTACATGCGAGATTACTTCCAGAATTAAGTTCAGATTCATTGGGACCACACTCACCATTGACATCTGATTCTTTTTCGTGTCTTTGACATTCACCATTGACATCAGGAAACTCATTTCCAACAAGATCATCTTTGCAAAGCGTAATATTTGTAGAGCTCACCAGGCACACACCCTTTGCACATGTGTAAGAGTTTGCATAGCTAGCAACCAGCCTCTCACTAATGCCTCCAAATGAACAGCAGCAATTCCCAAACCAGTTATCAGCCACCTCTCGCCAGTTGACTGAAGGCATTTCCACAAAATTGCTACATAAATAAAACATCAAAATAGGACATGTCAGAGAGACTTTCACTAGTATAGTTCAATTAAGGTTATAGGCATAGTAAGTGATTACATCTTACCTAAGGGGACTTGCAGTCAACTTAAACGAGCAACTTCTGCAGTAAAAGTGAACTCCTCCACTGGAAGATAGACTCTTTACATCTGAACCAAAAATACCAGCATTATACAAACGAACCCGCAATTTCTAAATGCAAAGTATAAGAAAAGAAAACTACACATCCCAAATCTATGAAAACAGAGGCACACTTTCCACAGGATAGTTCATCTCCTTAAACATTACCAACAGAAAATAGCCCAGAAATCCATGTATTGGATAAAAACTAGCCACAATGGACAGCTAATTACTCCTAGAAACAACTCTGAACTTCACAAACAATAATCAACCACTCGATAATTACCTAAAAAGCTATAGTCTTTTTGTTTTACTACTACTTATCGTTTTGATTGGTTCTGCAAAGACAACAACTTTAGCTAAACACAAATTAAAATCTGAAAGCTCAATACTTCCCATTGATTTTTATCTTTGCGAGAAAAAAAAAAAAAAACTAAACCAAAGATTAAGCAATAATTTTCGGCTCACCAGAGTCCACCGAAAGCGGCTTCGATACATCTGTGAACCCATTCCCTTCCTCTTCATTCAAGCTCAGTTCACTCAAACTGAGTATAGAATCGAAGTTCAAAACAATAGAGTGGTCAACAGGTAGAAGAAGGACGAGCTTGACCTCAATGTGATCATCCAAGGCTTTGAAGCTCACCGGAGACTCGTCGTCCAGCAAAACCCTAGGCATGGGAACCCTGAGAGAGACCTCGGCGTCGTGCTCGGTCCAGCTCACCAAGACCAGAGATTGTGAGAGGCTTATATGGACCTTGAGATTCTGGCATTGAATCGAGGGCTTTGTGTAGGAATCGAATAGGAATAAGCGGAGGGTTGGGATGTGAGATTGGGCTTCCCATGTGAACCGCCATTTTCTACGATTTGCAGCTGTTTCAAGCTCCAAGGACATTTTGCTTTGCTCAACTTAGTTCTACTTCTACCCTGCAATATTTTACTGGCCTTATATAGAACTTTTTTTTATCTTTTTATCTTTTTCATTTTTAGGATAGATTTTTCATTTAGGGTTTGTAAATTAGTGTACACATAAACTAAATTGAACGGACACTCTTCAAAATCGTCAACTTTTGTCTCCGATTTCACTCATGTGTCCAACTACTCACTAAATGTCTTTCGTTGCACACCATAATGACCATATTTTCTTACCGTTGTTGGAATTGGAACATCTTAAAGTTGAAAACCCATATAGTGTTTTTTTCTTCTTTATCTCCAACACTTTGGAAGTCCAAATACCATATTTCACATCACCTCATCTTCATCTTGTAGTTGAAGAGGTTTGGATTTTGCTTCCATACCTCAATTGACACTTACATATTTTCATTGATATTAAAATACAAAAAGTAAATATAGTTTATAATGTTGGATGAAGTCCCAAAGTCCAATTTTATTTTATTGTTGGTCACATTTGTACTGTAACATTAAGTTGAGTAACAGAAAATTGTCATCTTTGTTTGATTATTCATGATTTCCACTAGGTATACTCAAGCAAGCATACTTGGTCAAGCCAAAATTACAAATGAAATAATAAAACCTTAACTACTAGAATTAGATCGATTATCCGTAAATGTGAGTCACAATTATTGAGGTTTTTTTTTTTTTTTTTGAGTTGAACTCCTAATATGGGACGAATATGGATTTATCCACGTGTGACAAACCGACTGTATCTAGAAATTGCTTCGAAATTAAGCATCCTAAAAATTATTGTTGCTTGCTGCCCACTCTCATACAGGTCACCACTATAAGTAAACCCCTTCACGTACAAGGTTCCTCGTCCTCCCAAACCCTGATCAGTTCAGACTCAGAGAAACACAATGAACACCACAATGTTTCCAGCCCTCAATCTCACAAATATCCCCACAACAGCGTCGTCCATGTTCTCAGCCTATGCCTCCTTCGCCGCATTCATCATGTTGGCCCGTTCCATGGCGGACCAGCTCATCCCCCACCAGCTCTGCCAATACCTCCACTCACTCCTCCGCTACTTGTACACCCCTCGCTCCTCCAACCTCACCCTCATCGTCGACGAGAAGTCCGGCATGAACAGCAACCAAGTCTACGAGGCCGCCGAGGTCTACCTTCAGACCAAGATCAGCCATCTCAACGAGCGTCTAAGGGTCAGCAAAACCCCTAGACAGAAAACTCTCAGCCTCACCATCGACAAGAACCAAGAAATCATGGATACTTTCGAGAACATTAAGCTCAAGTGGCAGTACGTGTGCACCGAAACCAAGGATCGTGGTGGTGAGAAGCGTCAGTTTGATCTAATGTTCCCCAAGAAGCACAAAGCGTTAGTGATGGAAGCATACTTGCCCTATGTGTTGGCTCGGGCCAAGGCCATTAACGAAGAGGAGAAGGTGCTCAAGCTCAATTCGCATCAATCGGGGTCCGTAGATCTTGAGCACCCTTCAACTTTTGACACATTGGCTATTGATCCGGAGCTGAAGAGCATGATTATCGACGATTTGGATAGGTTTGTGAAGAGGAAGGGGTTTTATAAGAAGGTTGGGAAGGCTTGGAAAAGAGGGTATTTGCTTTATGGTCCACCAGGTACTGGAAAATCTAGCTTGATTGCGGCCATGGCTAATTACCTCAAGTTTGATGTGTACGATTTGGAGCTTAGTAGCATTTACAACGACTCTCAATTGAAGAGAACATTGCTGGCTACTTCAAATCGGTCTATCTTGGTGATTGAAGACATTGATTGCAGCGTTGAAACCGAAAACCGGGAGTCAGAGAGCCGGTTTCAACGCTCTAACAATAGCTTTTCGCTCTCAGGCCTGCTCAACTTCATAGATGGTCTGTGGTCAAGTGCCGGCGATGAGAGAATCATTATTTTCACCACTAACCACAAGGATCGGCTAGACCCGGCGTTGTTGCGACCTGGACGAATGGACGTGCACATTCACATGTCGTATTGCACCGCAAGCGGGTTCAGGATCTTGGCCTCTAACTACCTTGGCATTCATGAGAGCAACCCTCATCGGCTCTGCGCAGAAATTGAAGGGTTGATAGAGAGCACCAAGGTCACCCCTGCAGAGATTGCCGAGGAGCTAATGAAGAGTGACGATGCGGATGTGGCTCTTGAAGGGCTTGTCAATTTCCTCAAAGGGAAGGAGGTTGAGAGCAATAAGAGCAAGGATGAAGGGACTAATAAAACTGAAGGTCAAGAAGCAAATTAAGATGCAGAGAAACGGACCTTGATGATGAACTTGATGTTCCCCTTGTATCGGATCCTGAACTGTGACTGCCTCCCATATCCTCGTGCATGTTTCAAATTTCAATCAGGCAAGTGTATCGATCTTATATGAATTCTGATGTAATGACCTGGTGAACTTGCTCAACTCAAGAATGTTAACCACCGCTTTTGTTAAGATGTTTGGATGCTATTATTCTTTTTCCTTGGTGCAAGTGTAATTGTATGTTGCTTTTGTGTATCTTGAGTTCTTGACCAAACAAAAGAAAGAAAAAAATTTGTGTCCAGTTCCACTATGTAAAAAGATATGGTGTTACTTGTTACTTGTTAGTGTCCACTATGAAACAGTTCCACTATGTAAAAAGATATGGTCTCAGTGTCCACTATGAAAGTAAGTTATACCCAAAACACGACTAAGAAATTTTGTCATATCTTCCCCCCTTTAGGACAGTATGAAAACATGGTGTACACATGATGTCCATCATCTTTCTTTAAAAGTACTGCATTAGACCCAGATAACAACGTAGTCATACAATCATAGTTCTTACTCAAAAGATATAAATTCAGAAAAAAGAAGAAGAAGAAGACATAAATTCATAATAAGAAACTAAATGATCAAGAATGACAAAACTAATTCCCAGCCCTAGGGCTTGAATTGCACCAATGGTCGCATCATCAAATCACACTTGACATTACAGAAACAAATTCTTCTAAACCCACCAAAATTCTCTCTTTTATTTTGGTAAATTTTCAAATCCAGCGTAGTGTTTTAGTACCAAGTGCTTCAATAATTGGAGGGAGTGTGAAAGACAAGACACATGAAGTGATTTTACTGGGTGGACAAGCTTTCCAGTCAAAATACTGGGTGGACAAGCTTTCCAGTCAAAACAGTAACTCTGTTTGTCTTCTTTCACTGGCAGAGCATGCTTGTACTAATCTTTGGCATATATGTATGAACTTTAAATTTCAGAAATGAAACCCCATAATCTCTTGGCAAGAAAACAACCGTGGTAAAGCTTTAATCACTCGTCAGAAATCAAACAACCTACACATAAAGATTCTCACTCATCTACGTACTTTCACTAACCAAGATGTAGGACTTTTCATTTCTACAAATGAAAACCCATTTATCTCATAGCTAGCAAGAAAACCCAACTTGCAGACTCAGATTCTTACTCAGTTTGACACCAACCCCTGCTATTTCCTCCAAACCCTCCCAATTCATCATCTACTTTCTTAGCAACCAACCAAACACAATGTTTCCTTTCAACAACCTCAGTCTCAAAGACATACCTACAACACCAGCAGCCTTGTTCTCAGCCTATGCCACCTTCACCGCATTCGTGACCTTGGTCCGGTCAATGATCGAACAGGTCCTCCCTCACCGGCTCCGCTCATACATTTACACAAAACTCAAGGACTACTTCTTCCCTCCTCCCAGCTCCGACGACATGACTCTCGTAATCAACCAGTACTCTGGCTCCCGCATGACAGAGAACGAAGTATACGACGCCGTGGAGATTTATCTGGCAACCATAATCAAGCCCTCCGACAAGCTCCTCCTTGTGATCAAAACACGTGACCAAAAGACCATCAGATTTGCCAATGCAAAAACGGACGCCATCACCGACACGTTTGACGACATTGATCTCCGGTGGAGTTGCATCCGCCCCATCAAGAGATCATCTGCTGTTCCTAATGAGGACGACGATGACGAACCACAACAACAGTGCTTTCAGTTGAGGTTCGACGGAAAACACAAAGAAAAAGTGATGGAGTCTTACTTGCCTCATGTGCTTGCTCGTGCCAAGGACATTAAGCAAGAGGAAAAGGTGTTGAAGCTTCACGGCTGCGGCGGGGATGTTGGTCGTGGTCGTCGTACGGTAGGTCTTGAGCACCCTGCAACTTTTGAGACAATGGCCATGGATCCGGAGCAGAAGAAGGAGATCAAAGACGATTTGGATAGGTTTCTGAAGAGGAGACAGCTATATAAGAAGGTTGGCAAGGCTTGGAAGAGAGGGTATTTGTTGTATGGTCCTCCTGGTACTGGAAAATCTAGCTTGATTGCGGCCATGGCTAATCATCTCAAGTTTGATGTCTATGATTTAGAGCTTTCTAGTATTTGCAGAAACTCCGACCTGAGGAACGTACTGCTGTCAACTTCCAATCGCTCCATTTTGGTCATTGAGGATATAGATTGCAGTGTGGAAGCAGAAAATAGGGACTCGGCAGAGAAGTTTATGGCCAATAGATTCTATAGATCTTCTGAAACCAAGGTTAGTGCATAGTACGTTGATCTCATTCATATTAGAATGTTATGGTCAACAATATGCATTGGGATTTTGAGATGATGTTGTTATAATTATGCAGTTTACACTCTCCGGGCTGCTCAATGTGATAGATGGTCTATGGTCATGTGTTGGTGATGAGCGAATTATCGTGTTCACCACAAACCACAAGGATCGTCTTGACCCTGCATTGCTGCGTCCGGGTCGAATGGACATGCACATTCACATGTCTTATTGCACTGCAAGTGGATTCAAGACATTGGCATCTAACTATCTCGACATTCATGAGAGCAACCCTCATCGCCTTTGTGGAGTAATTGAAGGTTTGATAGAGAGCACAGAGATCACCCCTGCACAGGTTGCTGAGGAGCTAATGAAGAGTGATGATGCTGATGTTGCTCTCCAAGGACTTGTCGATTTCATCAAAAGTAAGAAGGTGGTTGAGAGCACTAAAACAAAGAAGAGGGACTAAGAAAGCAGAGAGGCACAAGACAGATTTGCTGGAAGAGGTGGAAGAACGTCACAATGGTACTCACCCAATTTGTTCCGGGACCAGTGCTACGTTTTACAAAACTGTTCGTAAGCCCTATTCTGGAAAATGATTTATGCTATGCACAAACTGTATGTGTACACTGGTTTCAGGTTAATTTCGACTCTAAACAACCTAATTGTTTAGAGAAACTCGGCTAGGTTTATTACTTTATTGAGTACTGTTAGATGTCAGTTGGGACTTGGGAGTAGCTTGGCACCATTTCATACATGCAGCGCTAGTTTTATTTTATTTTATTTTTTTCAACTAGATTCACAGCTAGAAGCCGTTTAGGGTGGGTTTGGTAAATTTTCGCTGGGTGGGACCCCCCCTGGGTTTGGGAAAAAGAGGAGGGGGTGGGGGGGGGGGGGGGGGTGGGGGGGGGGGGGGGGGGGGGGGGGGGGGGGTGGGGGGGGGGGGGGGGGGGGGGGGGGGGGGGGGGGGGGGGGGGGGGGGGGGGGGGGGGGGGGGGGGGGGGGGGGGGGGGGGGGGGGGGGGGGGGGGGGGGGGGGGGGGGGGGGGGGGGGGGGGGGGGGGGGGGGGGGGGGGGGGGGGGGGGGGGGGGGGGGGGGGGGGGGGGGGGGGGGGGGGGGGGGGGGGGGGGGGGGGGGGGGGGGGGGGGGGGGGGGGGGGGGGGGGGGGGGGGGGGGGGGGGGGGGGGGGGGGGGGGGGGGGGGGGGGGGGGGGGGGGGGGGGGGGGGGGGGGGGGGGGGGGGGGGGGGGGGGGGGGGGGGGGGGGGGGGGGGGGGGGGGGGGGGGGAAAAACTAGTTTAGCACCCCATCGCTTTGTTCGCCTCGTACACCTTTTCAACACGTCCCCACAATCCCTTCATTGGTATTGACTATTCTGCTTGAAACATTCTGAACTTGGACCACCTTACTCATTGTGAAAATGACTAAGGAACCACTCAACTGTAGGCTTAGTGAAATTATTTCACAATATGTATTTAGTTTTGAAGCTGGTTAAACTTGAGACTTTAACCAAGCTTTTGATTAGTGAAAGACTGAAAGTATCCTTGTATTGGAAGGAAACCCAGAAAAGAAACCAGATATATAACTCAGAGAACTAATTAGAATAGCTTGAAAACACCATTCATCATGTAGAAAATCTAGGCCTCTTTCAATCTTTTGTCATGCACGTACATGGTATAGGATTCGATTGGACATTACATAAATCTGTGCAGAAAAAGAAAAAAAAAAGGCACCGACTTTGAGTCAGCAATAGGAAAGGTTCCTTTCGGTGCATAAAAAGCCAATGAATCCCTAGCACATTGAGTATCCTTTTCTTGTCATAATCTCCATGTTAAATGTGTATTGTAGGACTGCATGAGATTCCCAGATACTCATTAAAGTTTGATTGTGAGCCTGCAACTCAAAATTGATCATGAAAGATTGAGGGTACTTGTACAGTTGTATTTCACGAGTCTGCACTGAAATAAAAAAAAAGGGAAATACCTTGCATACAATAGACATATAAAACCGTCTTCTCACCATAAGAAATGCTCCTCTCGAGATTTAAATTGAGTAATTATGCACAATCTTTACACTTTGTTGTAAATATTGCGTAAATTATTTCTATCGTCTAGACTATGATATATACACTTATAATGCAATTTTATACTGTTATATTAGATGAAATCGAAAAAAAAATAGGAAAATTCTTGCATACATCTTTGCAAGAATTCTTTACTCCGGCTGACCTCATGACTAAGGGACTCGGATCCTCTCCTCACCAAGAGGAGAGAGATTGCCTCACCAAGCAATCTCAGCCCTCCATTTCGAAATGGAGGGCCAAGATTGTTTACACTTTTGGGATGGGTATGGAGTTTGGGAAAAGTGCAAGAGATCTGGGCCGTTCATTTCGAAATGGACGGCCCAGATCTCTTGGTGGGGAAATAAGAGATAGATAGGGGTGAGGAGAGGATCTCAATCCATGACTAAGGTAAAAGTCACCACTCCACATGGACTCGGATCCTCTCCTCACCAAGAGGAGAAGATTCTACAAGATCTCTCCATTCGAAATGGAGGAAGATGTTACATTGGGGTGGGGTATAAGATTTGAAAGAAAGAAATTTATTTGAAAGGGAATTGTTGAAGGGGGAGAGAGGAGTAATCCACTCCACATGGCCTTGTTGCTTGCGGCCGATGCTTGTAGAATAGCTTTTTTTCTGGTCTTTCAGTACAATAATTGATGTACATACCAAAGTGAAAAGTGAGACCAAAAAGACACAAAAACCATTATTTATAAATTTATAACTCTCTCTCTCTCTCTCTCTCTCTCTCTCTCTCTCTCTCTCTCTCTCTCTCTCTCTCTCTCTCTCTCTCTCTTTTGGACTTATTATAGTCGGAATTCCACTCACATGCATAAACTGACATAAAGCCTGTAATATGTTTGACACATGTGATCTACAAATGAAAACCCATGCCATTTGTCTCATAGCAAGAAAACCCAACTTGCAGACTCAGTTTTTTGTTACAACTTGCAGACTCAGTTTAAAACCAAGTCCTGCGATTTCCTCCAAAGTCCATCTCTCCCATTTCATCATCAACTTTCTCAGAAACCAACCAAACACATGCAATGTTTCCTTACAAAAATCTCAGTCTGAAAGACATACCCACAAGGCCACAACACAAGTGAACAATTAGGAAAAGAAAGTATGCGTCTCTCTCTTTCTCTTTTTGTGTTTACTTTACTTTGAAGTTAAGTTCTTAATTGGGGTATTATTTTCCTATTGCCATTTAGGTGCTGCTTGTTCTTGTTCAACGAGAAATACATACTTTACCCAATTTCTGTTCTTTCGAGTTATATAAAAGCACTAGTACGTGTAGGCTAGGGTTGTAAATTCTCTTTCCCTTAGACGCTCAAACAGATATAAACCCTAGCCTACAATGTTTCCTCTCAATCCCACACAATTGCCTAAATCAGTTTCCTCCCTAATCTCAGCTGCCAATGCTTCGTCCCTAATCTCAGCCTATGCTTCCGTTACAGCATTAGGGATGTTTCTCCGTGCAGTTGTCAAAGAACTCAAAGACCTCATTCCCCTCTGTGTTCGATCTTACATATACTCTAAATTTCGGAACTACTTCTTTAAACCTCCCCCGAATGAAAACCTAACTCTTGTGATAAAAAGGAACACTGGCATGGCGCCCAACGAGGTCTTTGAGAAGGCAGAGGTCTACCTCGGAGCCAAGATTAGTCCCTCCGATACGCGTCTTGAACTGAGCAAAACAAACCGGCAGAAGACTGTCAATCTTGCCATTGAAAAAAGAGGCCAAGTTGTGGTTGATACCTTTGATGGCATTGACCTCCAGTGGCTCTACGTGGCCAAATCAAAGAAGACGATCAAAACCAACAACAGTCCTGCGGCTGATGATGAAGAAGAGAAAGATCACTGGGCCTTCGAGTTAACGTTCAATAAGAAACACAAAGCCAAAGTGATAGACTCCTACATGCCCTATGTGTTTGCTCAGGCTGATGCCATTAAACAACGGGAAAAGGTTCTCAAGCTTTATTGCTCTGCCTGCCCTCCCTACTCTGCCTCTTCCAGCAGTAGCGTAGATCTTGTGCACCCTGCAACTTTTGAGACAATGGCAATGGATCCAGAACTTAAGAAAATGATTATTGATGACTTGGATAGGTTCGTGAAGAGAAGGGAATTATATAAGAAGGTTGGCAAGGCTTGGAAAAGAGGGTATTTGTTGTACGGTCCACCTGGTACTGGAAAATCTAGTTTGATTGCGGCCATGGCTAATTATCTCAAGTTTGATATTTATGACTTGGAGCTTTCTAGTATTTACGGCAACTCTGAATTGAGAAGGGTATTGCTGTCTACAACAAATCGTTCTATTGTGGTCATTGAGGATATTGATTGCAGTGTGAAAATAAACAACCGGGAATCAGCTGAGCCTTCTAAAACCACAGCCTCTCTTCGCAAGAGCAAGGTCAGTACCTAAACTGTAAACAGCTATATAATTTCAGCTTTCAATTCATTATCCTAACTATATGTTATAGTCAATTAATAGGCATTGAGATTGTGTTATGACAATTGCAGTTTACACTCTCGGGCCTACTGAACTTCATAGATGGTCTCTGGTCGAGCTGTGGCGACGAGAGAATAATTGTGTTCACCACCAACCACAAGGACAAACTAGATCCTGCATTGTTGCGTCCGGGTCGAATGGACGTTCACATTCACTTGTCATATTGCACTGCAAGCGGGTTCAGAACCTTAGCCTCTAACTACCTTGGCATTCACGAAAGCAACCCTCACCACCTCTGTGGAGAAATTGAAGGCTTAATTGAGAGCGTAGAGGTCACCCCTGCAGCTGTAGCTGAGGAGCTCCTGAAGAGTGATGTTGCAGATGTTGTTCTTGAAGGGCTTCTCAACCTCCTCAAAGAAAAGAAGGCCACTAATGATGAAAAAAAGTTGAAAAAGGCTAAGAAAGCCGAGGAGGAAAGGATTAAGAAAGCAGAAGAGGAAGGGATTAAGAAAGCAGAGGAGGATGGGACTAAAAATGCAGAGAGGCAGGAAAGTGATGAGGATGAGGATGAGGATGAGGATGAGGATGAGGATGAGGATGAGGATGCTAACAAAACCTGCTAGAAGAGTTGGAAGAAGAATACAGAAGCCACAATTTGATCAGGGGAAAATGCTACGTTTAGTAGGCTGTCTTTATAAGTTGATTAAGAATGCAAATTGTCTGTGGCACTCTTTTTTGGGTTAATTAATTTGGTTTGTCTAGTATTATCTGAAGCAGTTGTTCAAATTCGGTCTAGCAGTAGGAATTCCTAGTTTAGTTTAGGATTTCTATTGTTTGGGATGAATTTGGTTTCTAACATCATTAGCGGTTCTGTTGTATTGTCATGTTCCTTCGAATGACATGTTTTGCAGATCAGTTTCCTTGGCATATTCAGTACATGGGTACCTTGTTGGCCAGTTTCTGCTTATGTCCAATCATGTTAATCAATTTCTCGCCATGAAGAATGGTTTAATCAAGGGGCACAAAAGACAGTAATGTTGCTTTCAGATAATCTTGGTAGTCTAGTAGAGTAACTTACTGAACTTGATAAGAATTGAAGATGCAAAAACGGATAGCAATATCAAAAATCTGAGATAACTTAAGTGGTAGACTAATTTATATATCAGTTGATAATTAAGTATGAAATTGCATTTGGCGTATACGGTAAATAATCTTTCTTCTTGTTTTTTTTTTTACAATCTTTTTGTTTAAGCCATTTTAGAACAGTAATAAGTCACATCTTCCTTGATTTTTTTTTGTAAGTTAAAGAAATAGATTAAAAAAATACAAGTAACAATTTAACTCGATCACGAGAGTTCCTGGTCAAAGTAGAATCCACTGTACTTCTTCACCATGTGATACGAATCATGGAAAAAAGATCACACTACTTTTACAGAGCCAGAGTCACAGAGAAATTGCAGGCGTTTACAGTTGGCCTTCCTATATTTGCATACCATCTTCATTGCTTGGAATCAATAATAACTTGATCTCAAACCCAAAAACGGAATACACCCAACGGCTCCCAACTCGTCTGAGTCGTCTCTGCCACAAGGCCCACAAAGGACATCACAATATTAATAGTTGCTTGAAAATTAAGCCACCCTGCACCCATCAAAATTCAAAAACCACCCTAGCTAGCTCATTTTCATCAACTCCAACCCTTCAATTTTCTCTGCAACCCTAACACAATGTTTGCTTCCAATCCCACAGGTGTGCCCACAACCGCCTCCACTCTGTTCTCAGCCTACGCCTCATTCGCGGCGTCAATGATGCTGGTCCGTTCCATAACAGACCAGCTCATCCCCGAACCGCTCCGAACCTACATTTCCTCATCCCTCCGCTACCTCTTCACTCCTCTCTCCACCAACTTAACTCTTGTCATCGACGAGTACGCCGGCATCGTCCAACGCAACCAAGTCTACGACGCCGCCGAGCTCTACCTCAGTGCCAAGACCAGTCCTCTCACTAAACGTCTTAGGGTCAGAAAAACCCTTGAGCAAACGGCCATCAGCTCCAACATCGACAAAAACCAAGAGGTAGTGGACACATTTGAGAACATCAAACTCAAGTGGAAATTTGTCTCTGTTGAAGCCAGAAATGGTGGACAAAATTTTTACACTCATCACTACGAGCTCAGCTTCCACAAGAAGCACAAGGACAAAGTGATGGAGTGTTACTTGCCGTATGTGCTAGCTAAGGCTAAGGACATTAAGGAAGAGCAGAAGATTTTGAAGCTTTATAATCTGAACGGCGGTAAGGGGTCGTGGGAGTCGATAAATCTAGACCATCCCTCTACTTTTGAGACATTGGCGATGGAGCCGGAGATGAAGAAGATGATTATTGGCGATTTGGATAGGTTTGTGAGGAGGAGGGAGTTTTACAAGAAGGTGGGCAAGGCTTGGAAGAGAGGCTACTTGCTTTATGGTCCGCCTGGTACCGGAAAATCGAGCTTGATTGCGGCCATGGCCAACTATCTGAATTTTAGTATCTATGATTTGGAGCTGAGCAGCATTTCCAGTAACAACGAGTTGAGAAAGGCCTTGCTTTCTACCTCGAATCGGTCTATTATAGTGATAGAGGATATTGATTGCTCTGTTGAACTCCAAAACCGAGAGGCAGCTGAGGAGAGTGCTTCTAAGTACAATAAGTCCAAAAAGATGGTGAGCATGATACGTACCTTAATAGTGTTAAAGATTTTATATTTATGTCATAATTTGGGAATTTCTTGTGTTTAAAATGTGCTTGTTGTGTTGAAGATGTGATCTTTATGTTTTATATCATTATATATATATATACAGGCCTTCTCCACTACATAGGACCTTTATCACATTGCAAACCGTGATGATTTTAAAGAGATTAATGATTGACATACTAAAAGTATGTGGGGAAAATTATATATATATATTTGTTAAAGATGTGTGACCTTTATTTCACAATTTGGGCACTTCTTGTGTCTAAATGGTGCTTGATGATCTATTTGCAGATGACGCTTTCGGGGTTGTTGAACTCTATTGACGGTTTGTGGTCGAGTTGTGGCGATCAGAGGATTATAGTGTTCACAACGAACCATAAGGACGAATGGACGTGCACATTAACATGTCGTATTGCACTGCCGGTGGGTTTAACATCTTGGCCTCAAACTACCTTGGGATTCATCGCAGCAACCGGCACCGGCTTTGTGGCGAAATTGAGGGGCTGATTGAGAGCACAGAGGTCACTCCTGCAGAGGTTGCTGGGGAGCTCATGAAGATTGATGATGCTGATGATGCTCTTGAAGGACTAGTGAGTTTGCTCAAGAGAAAGAGGGTTGAAGGAAATGAAGCAAAGGAGGAGGGGATTAATGAAGTTGAAATTCAAGAAGCAAAGAGGCAGAAAACGGAGCCAAATGTTAATGGTGACAATCAAAACTAGCTTGTTGAGCTGAAATTAATGAACTAGGGTGACTAGCTAACTAGGAGAGTTAGGTGAGCTAAAGGTTTTTAAAGCATGTTTCTATTGGAGGTAGAAAAATCAAACTGTTCTTTTTTTAGGGTAACTTATTTACTATCAAACTGATGTGTGTACTGTGTAGGCATCTTAGCAATGTTATCTTTTGCCCAATTTGAATTTCTTGTTTTAGGAAAAAACTTACATCACAAAGATTGATCCCCTTGGGACCATAAACATACTATTTCTTGCTTATATCAACTTTTTTTTTCAGAGTAACAGGATATATATATAGCGGACTCTCAGTTGATTAACAAGAATTACGAAAAATATTGGTATTCTTGCTTCACTTGGAATTCAAGTGGCCTATCTCAAATCTAACCAATTTTTCTTTTACGGTGTGTTTGGATGGGGGAAAAAGTAAGAGAATTTAATTAAAAATAAGAATTTTACATTTTTTCTTGTCAAATTTTAGCGTTTGGCTTCCTTATCCATTGAAATTAGCAATTCCCATGGAAAATAATCGTGGAATTTGGGGAGGCAAATTCTTGACTTGAATTCCTCCCAAAATAAGTGTCTATTCTGAATTCCTTCCAAGCAGAAAATTTTATTTTTAATTTTTGTCATTTTAAAAGTTCTATGTGATAAAATCCAAACAATAGAATTATCAATTAACGAAATTTAAATTCAAGGAATCATAATTTCCATAATTTGAAAATATCTTTGAAAAGTAAAAATTCTTCGTCCAAACACACCGTTATGGTTTAGAATTTAGTAACAGATGAATTTTGAAAATACGAGATAACCCTTGAATTTGTGATCAAAGCTTAGATGAAAAGGCATGAATATGTAGTAATATATGGTGATGCGGGTAGTAAAAATAATCACAAGCCTCTATCGATATTTCTTTCCATTTTTTAAATTTTCATTAAAACAAAATAAAATATAGAACTACATTTGCCCACGACATAGTAGGTCGTCGAGAAAAGTCATTTTTAGTATATATTTTTTCTTTTTAATTTGTGTAATTAAAATAAATATTTTATTACACCCAAACAATCATGCCATTTGTCTAATTTAAATTCTAACTTCATTGTCGAGTCTCGCCACCCTTTGTCTAAATCCACCAATTCTTGAAAATTATCAGGCGTGTGCTAAAGTTTATCTTACACTTCGGCATCCTTGAACAAAAATGTCCAACTCACAATGCCATTGTTAAGGTTCATTTTCGATGTTTGGAATATCTTCCACAAGAACTCCGAATAAATGTCTCTTTCCATTTCCCTAAGTTTTTAATAAAAATAAAAACTACCTTTGCCGACCACAGTTTGGTCGGAAAAAGTCATTCTTAGTATTTTTTTTTTCGTTTTTGCATTCGTTGTTGACCAAAATCCCCTTTTACCAAGAAAGGAAATTTCTGCTGAATTTCAGAGGACGCTGCATAATTGGTTGAAGCTCAAAACCGCGTGAAGCTCCCTCTCCAGATATGATCGAGTAGTTTGATTTGGGTCTTCTCCAAGCAAGTTGTGAGGGAATTACCTTATTGCCTTTCTCTTCCATTCAAAGCTTGCAGCTTTTCTCAGAAATGCAAAAGATTTACAGGGTTCTGCTGTGATTGAGGTGTGCATTAAAAGTTATCAAGGGAACAGAACTCAATTCATGTAAGTTTTACTTGCCCCCAACTGAACAATTTTTATTTTGTTGCATCTTTTTTCAATCAATTCAATTAGATATATTCCTATGATTTCTGCCATTATCAGGATACTTTTATATGTTTACTCAACAGCAAATAATCTTCCGAACTTTCAAGTTTGGGAAATATATGTTCTTTCAAAGGAATATGGGGATATCGGAAAGGGGATTGGAACCGTTCATGTTGGGGAAGCAGCTTAATTTAGTGGACCGTTAATATTAGGGGGGTGAAATTTACACCCCCTAAATTGAAATCCACACCCCCACTATAGATTTTTAATATTATTTAACACTCATTCTTGTGAATTTCCTGATATACCCTTGATGTCTATTTCAGCAATAGTCTCCGAAATTCAAAATGCTCCCTCAATTATGCATGTGGGAGGTTTCGAAAACATGACCTCCTCAATGCAAGCAAAAACCTGAACCACCATTGCCCAAGTTACTCTTAATAATATAGATACACAATACAATATTAATATGTTGCTAGAGGCAAACCAAAACCCAATTACCCACTTCTTTAATTTATTTATTGATTTTTTTTTTCATTTTAGGGGTTGTAAATTTTATATTTACAAATATAAAAATATATTTGCACTTTTTTCTCATTACATATTTTTAAATGAATGTTCAATTTCAATATATTTGATTATTTATTTTAAGGGAGGGTATAAATTTTATATTTATAGGTATAAAAATATATTTTTAATTTATACATTAATTTAAAAATATATATAAATATTTTTTTAACAATATATAAAATTAGTGGGTTGTGGATTTTACTTTCCTAAAAATATATTTGAATTCAGAACATTCATTTAAAATATATAAACTGAGAAGAAGAAAAAAATGAATGGTCAAATATAATTTTATATATTGTTAAAAATATATATATTTTTTAAAATTAATGTATAAATTTAAAATATGTTTTTATACCTATAAATAATAAATTTACACCCCTCCCTTAAAATAAATAATCAAATATATTTGAAAATTGAATATTCATTTAAAAATATTGAAATGAGAAAAAAAAATTGAATGTGCAAATATATTTTTATATTTTTAAATGAATGTTCAAATTTTTTAAAAATATATTTTTGTATTTGTAAATATAAAATTTACACCCTCTAAAATGAATGATCAATTATGAAATGAAAAAATCAGTAAATAAATTAAAGAAGTGGGTAATTGGGTTTGGTTTGCCTCTAGCAACATATTAATATTGTGTTGTGTATATATATTAGTAAGAGTAACTTGGGCAATGGTGGTTCAGGTTTTTGCTTGCAATGAGGAGGTCATGTTTTCGAAACCTCCCACATGCATAATTGAGGGAGCATTTTGAATTTCGGAGACTATGTCTGAAATAGACATCAAGGGTATATAAGGAAATTCATAAGAATGAGTGTTAAATAATATTAAAAATCTGTAGTGGGGGTGTGGATTTCAATTTTGGGGGTGTAAATTTCACCCCCCTTAATATTAATGTAGGCTGAATAATGTTTGTTTAGCTTAGTTTCTGGGTAATTGGCTAAATGGTTGTACTAATTGTTTGTCTTGTGTTCCTACATAAACCCTCATGTCTGAAATGAGTCTAACAATTTCTGTAGAACGTAATGGATAAAATGCTAAACAGCAAGAGTCTACATGCTCAGATGTTCGAAATTAATGACATCATTTTTCTTTTGATTTGCTTATTAGATTTGTGCAAGATGGTGGATGCTGTAGTAACCGTGTTCTTGGAAAAGCTGCTAGGAGCTTTATCAGAAGAGAGCCGCATTTTTAGTGAATTCAGGGACCATTTTGAAACACTACAAAGTGAGCTCCTACTGATGCAAAGCTTTCTCAAAGATGCAGAGAGGCTCAAGAGAAAGAATCAGACCATTCGCAGCATCATGGCTAATTTGCGAGAACTGATTTATGAAGCCGAAGACATACTAGCAGATTGTCAACTTCACTCGAGGAATGAGGTTCCATTTTCCAGTGGTTGGTTAATGTGCATCTATCCTTCAAAACTTCCGTTCCAGTATCAAACCGGAAAGAGCCTCGGAGAAATCAACAAGAAAATTGCCAGCATTAAACATAATATTTCGTCCTATCTTGGAGTTCCACTATTGAACCAACTGGAGCCAATAGATGCACAGAATGAAGTAATGCCTAGATGGAGCAGCCCTGTGTATGACCATACCCAAGTTGTTGGTTTGGAAGGCGATGCGCATAAGTTAAAACAATGGCTATTTGAAGCTGACAGTGGCATACTATCTATTGGAGTGGTGGGAATGGGAGGACTGGGGAAGACCACAATTGCTCAAAAAGTATTTAATGACAGGAGTGTTGAGGAGCACTTTGAAAGAAGAATATGGGTATCTGTTTCTCAAACATTTACGGAAGAACAAATCATGAGAACTATGTTACGGAACTTGGGAGATGCCAGTGTAGGAGATGATAAAGGTGAGTTGATGAAGAAAATACATGAATATCTTTTAGGCAAGAGGTATTTGATTGTGATGGATGATGTGTGGAGCTTGGATGTTACTTGGTGGCTCAGAATTTACGAAGGATTGCCTAAAGGAAATGGAAGCAGCATCATTATCACAACAAGAATAGAGGAGGTTGCACAGAAGATGAGAGTAAAGGAAGAAAGGTTACATTGGCCTAAATGCCTCAACAAGGATGATAGTTGGTTGCTATTTAGGAATGTTGCATTCGCAGCTAGTGGAGGCAAGTGTGTGCATTCAGAACTAGAACATGTTGGAAAGGAGATTGTTGAAAAGTGTAAGGGCCTTCCATTAGCAATCAAGGCAGTTGGAGGAATAATGTTGTGTAAACCATCACGCTATCATGAATGGAGGCGAATCTCTAACCATTTTCGTGATGAGTTAGCAGAAAATGATAACTCTGTTATGGCTTCTCTACAACTGAGTTATGATGAACTTCCATCCTATCTCAAGTCTTGCTTCTTATGTTTGTCTCTTTACCCAGAGGATTGCATCATAACCAAAAACCAATTGGTGCATTGGTGGATTGGAGAAGGTTTTATCCCACTGAGAAATGGTCGATCAGCAGTTGAAGCCGGGGAAGATTGTTTCTCGGGGCTAACAAATAGGTGTTTGCTTGAAGTGGTGGACAAGACCTATCATGGGACAATATCCGCTTGTAAAGTTCATGATATGGTTCGGGATGTGGTGATAACAATGGCAGAAGATGATGCATTTTTCAGACCAGATGGCACAAATTGCCGTCATTTGGGTATTACAGCAGGCACGGTTCAGAAGGCCAATCATAAATTGCGAGCATTGTTATCTACAACTAAGACTGCGGAAGTGAACAAGATTTCTTCAAACACTGGCAAGAAGTTTTGTGAGTCTCAGTATTTACGAGTAATGGATCTTTCCAGGTCAATCTTTGATACACCTCTCTCAAGTCTCTTAAATCAGATCGGTTTTCTTCAGCACTTAACTTACCTTAGTGTAAGCAACACACATCCATTGGTTCAGCTTCCACATTCCCTCGAGAAGCTTAGCAACCTTCAGATTTTGGATGTCAGCTATTGTCAGAACTTGAAGATACTTCCCTCTTGTATCGTGACCTTCAAGAAGCTCAGGGTCTTAGATGTAAGCCATTGTGGTTCACTCAACTATCTACCTAAAGGCTTGGGAAGACTATCAAATCTTGAGGTGTTATTGGGATTCAAGCCTGCTAAGTCAAGCCAGTTAGAAGGTTGCCGGATTGTTGAGCTCAGAAATTTGATTCGACTTAGAAAACTCGGGCTTCAACTAACTTGTTGTGATGAGATTGGAGATACTGAGGTCAATGTATTGGTAAATCTACAAGAACTGCAACATCTGTCAATAAGTTGCTTTGACAGTCATGGTGATGACCTCATGACAAAGCTTGATAAGTTGTTTCCTCCTCAACAGCTCCATGAGCTAAGTCTAAATTTTTATCCAGGAAAGACAAGTCCAATCTGGCTCAATCCCATTTCACTTCCTATGTTGAGGTATCTTTCAATGTCATCGGGTAATCTTGCAAAGATGCACGAAAGGTTTTGGGGGAACGACAATGCTGTTTGGAAAATTGAGGGATTACTGCTGGAATCTCTATCGGATTTTGAAGAAGAGTGGGTGAAGGTTCAACAAGTCATGCCATCATTAAGAGTTGTCACTGTTAGTTGGTGCCCAGAGTTGGTGTCCTTTCCAATAGAGGATGTTGGGTTTAGAGGTGGTGTCTGGAAGTAGGAAGATCACACGAGCCTAATCGTGTTATACTATTGAATTTTGGCATGTTCGACTCAGTTTCCCTAATATAATTTATAGATAAACCATGGTAGATGTTGCAATATCGTCACTATTGATTCGTGACAATTGTATAAAATGTATAGTTTCTATTAATCTATGTAGATTTTCATTTTGCAGTTTGCAATTTGTGACTGGTAATTTTTGCAATACCATGTTGCAGGTCAAAATTTGTTTGTTTCAGATGAAAGAAAAAGATAAAAAATCCTTGGCTAACAAGTAGCATCTTTTCCAAGCATTCCCAACCTTCTTATAAAGCTCTCTACTTCTCAAGAACCTATCCAAGTCATCTACAATCGTTCTCTTCAGCTCTGGATCCACGTACAACAAGACCATACGCCCAAATTTAGTCAAGTCTAGTACAATAGGGTGTGGTTCAATGCTGAAGTTTCTGAGGGGTGCATTTTCCAACATAGCTAGGTTGTGACCTGATAGGTCTTGTTTTTTAGGGCCAAGGAGTTAAATCCAATACTCAACTCCTCGTGTGCATATTGGCAGATGGAGTCGACTGGTATGCATATATGCAGATTCTCAGATTAGCCTGAATTTTTCCAAATTTTTTGGAGCTCGATCATTGATTTCGACAGAAGCTACATAGATGCTTTGGACACAAACTCAAAAACCCTTCAGCTAACTCTTCTTAATTGCATTTTCATTCATAATTAGTTCAGAAACCGAGTTCCGCAACTCATTACACAGAAAGATAACAGTACTAGTCGATCAAGAGGGCCAACAAACAGAAGACAACGTAACACCTATCTTAGGATTACATAGAAGAATAATAAGCTTAAAAGTAGGCTACGTACTGAAAAGGGGTTACTCACTAGCTCATGAGGAGGATGCAAAGTTGATAATTAAGCAATTTATATATTCAGGACCTCTTTTCCAGCATCGATCTTAATTTGTTTCTTCAATTTCAAACTTATTAGTTCCTTCATCCTTTGTTTCATTTCTCTCAACCTCCTTCTTTCTTTTGATGAAATCGACAAATCCTTGGAGAGCAACATCAGCATCATCACTCTTCATTAGCTCCTCAGCAACCTCTGCAGGGGTGACCTCTGTGCTCCCTATCAACCCTTCAATTTCTCCGCACAGACGATGAGGGTTGCTCTCATGAATGCCAAGGTAGTTAGAGGCCAAGATCTTGAACCCGCTTGCAGTGCAATAAGACATATGAATGTGCAAATCCATTGGACCAGGACGCAACAATGCCGGGTCTAGTTTGTCCTTGTGGTTGGTGGTGAACACAATTATCCTCCCATCACCGCAGCTTGACCACAGACCATCTATGAAGTACGTTCAGTAGGCCCGAGAGTGTAAACAACTGCCATTAACAATTAAACACCCCATGCATATATTCATTAATTAGAAATCAAGTACATATAAAAAGTTATTAATATATATAGATTACTCGATCAGTAGTCAGTACTCACGTTGGTGTTTGATTGTGGACTTTTCTCCTCTTTCCGGTTTTGTATTTCCACGCTGCAATCAATATCCTCAATGACCAAGATAGAACGACTTGAAGTAGACAGCAGAATCCTCCTCAGTTCGTCGTTGTTGTTAATTCTACTAATTAAGGTCCAAATCATAGACATCAAACTTAAGACGATTAGCCATGGCTGCAATCAAGCTGGACTTGCCGGTACCCGGCGGACCATACAGCAAATACCCTCTTTTCCAAGCTTTGCCAACCTTCTTATAGAACTCCTTCCTACTCATAAACCTCTCCAAATCGTCGATAATCATTCTCTTGAGCCCAGGTTCGATAGCCAGTGTGTCGAAAGTTGAAGGGTGCTTGAGATCTATGAAATGATCCGAATGTTGGGAAGCAAGCTTCAGGACCTTTTCCTCTTGTCTAAGGGCATCAGCCCGAGCCAACACATGGGGCAGGTACGAGTCCATCACCTCGGTCTTGTGTTTCTTGGGGAACGTTAGCTCAAACTTGCGCTTTTCCTTTTCACCACCACCACCCGCACTTTTTTGTGTTTCAGTGCACACATAACGCCACTTTAATGTAATGTGGTAGAACAAGTCGATGATTTCTTCGTCTTTGTCCATGGAAATGTCGATATACTTTTGTCCGGGGGTTTTGCTCACTCGGAGACGCTCATTCAAAGGACTGATCTTGGTCTTGAGGTAGACCTCCGCGGCTTGGTAGACTTGGTTGGTGGTGTAGCCACACATCTGGTCGACGATGAGAGTTAGGTCGGAGGAGCGAGGGGTGTACAAGCGGTGGAGGATTGTAGACAAGTATGAGCGGAGTTGAGGGGGGATGAGTGACATGAGTTGCCCCGCCATGGACTTCACCAACATGATGAATGCGGTGAAGGAGGCATAGGCTGAGAACAAGGAAGATGCTGTTGTGGGCATGTCTTTGAGATTTAGAGGATACATTGCAAGTTTGCAACTGGGATTGTAATTCGATCTCTGCAAGGAACTGATGGTGCATATGCTTCATTTATATATAGTGAGCTAATTAAATAAAGGCAATATGGTAATTCCCGCACAGCTTGCTTGTCTACTCCTACAGAAGACCCGAGTCAACTAGCAACTAGACATGTTTGAAGAGGGAGCTTAAATTAACCAATTATGCTGCATCCTCGAAATTCACGTACCAGAAATCTCCATCAACCTTCGTATGTGTAGGTTTGCTTTTCCTTTGCCTTAACATGGAAGTTCATATATGCAACCAGTGTCAACGGACCCAGACTTGTCCCCCAGTGGGGACGA
The DNA here is from genome assembly GCA_030142095.1 of Rubus idaeus. NCBI lineage: Eukaryota > Viridiplantae > Streptophyta > Magnoliopsida > Rosales > Rosaceae > Rubus > Rubus idaeus. Next base: position 5,735,143 of record CM057965.1, on the reverse strand, counting down.
TTTTTGTTTTTTGAGCAGTGGGCTGATAGAGCTGATGGTAAGCAATGCTCTGGCAGGGCTAATAGTGTGGCAGTGGGATGTGGGAGTGTGGGGCGGAAGCCAAAAAACCAAAATCAATGGGGGCTTATAGGATAATTAATGTCTAAAATTTTGTCACCTAGCAATCATTAGCATCAATTTAGCATAGTGAAGTACATTAGATTTTTAGTACCTCTTGACAAGTACGTGAAAAACTTGGAAAAATGAAAAAGATGAAGGTAATAATTCTTGTGTATTTCCTTGATTTGTTTGAAGAGGGAGCTAGCTTAAACCAATTAATCAATTATGCTGCATCCTCGAAATTCACCAGAAATTTCCATCAACCTTCGTGAAGGTTTGCTTTTACTTTGCCTTCACATGGAAGTTTATATATGCAACGTACAAGATAAGTTGCAAGAGCAGAGAAAATATGTACTAGCTTGCATTCTTATTTGTAGTATATATGGATATATGAGCACATTTTTCTAATCAAAATAGTAAATCATTGTCAATTTGTAATTTATTTATTATTTTTTTCTTACTTAATAATGAGGTAGACACATTGTAACATGAGTCAAATATGGATCTGCCTCTTTAAACACGTTCATTGGTGCCAATTCCCACCTCTCTCTCTCTGCAATTGACTAAAATATATCTCTTTAGAGAAAAAACAATACAGAACATATATAGCAAGTGTAACTCCCTTTCCCGGCCTACTCTCACAGCAGGAATTGATCTGTGCTTAGTGGTGATCGATAAGTCTCGTTTATTTATTTGTGTAATGATAAATGACCTATTTCTTTAACAAAAAAAACATTGAACAATTCTTGAGGTACGTGAACTTAAAAAAAATTCAATCAAAAATTTGATTCGTAGATCAATTCTTAGAAATTAATGTACCTGCAGATCAGAGAAGCCGTGTCCTGATTCCTTTTTACGAACATAAAAGGCAAAGCATGCATGATAATTCAGTGCAACAGCCAAAGCATGCATGGTAGTTCATCATGGAATGGAAGTTCATGCAAACTTTCCATTATTTTTCTTCAAAACATCCGTACGTACAGATGCAGGAAAACTCCATACAATTTCCCCTTTAGACTAGATTCTCTCTCTCTCTCTCTCTCTCTCTCTCTCTCTGCAATTGACTAAAATATTTCTCTTTATCTTCCAAGAGAAAAACGCATTAAAGTAAAAAACAATACTCATAGCAAGTGTGAGGGTGTGACTCCCGTTCACAGTGAAAGGACATGGGTAGGGTCGGACATACTATTCGGCCCAAAGGGGTCCGGACCCCCCTAAAATTTTGCTCCATCTCATTTAAGTAACTAATTAGGCATATAGATATTTAAAAATAGGCTTAATTCAAGCATTAAATTCTAGGGCTGGCTTGGGTACGGGAACCAACATTTTTTTACTCGTACCGGTACCGAACTGAAATTTCCATTCCTGATACCGTCTCGGTCACCGAGGTAACCGAAATCTCGGTATCTCGATGTTGGTCGGTAGGTTCGGGTCGGTAATAGGTCTACCGAAAATTGCAGAAGAAACAAGAGAGAAGAAGAAATAGACCACCTCCCGTCCCTCCCTCCAAATGAATAATATTAAGAAACAAAATTGTTAAATGAATTGGTATTTTGTCAATTAGTAATAAAGTCTGATTTGGACAAATTAAAATGGTAAAGTAATTAATTAATTAATTTCTTTGTTTGGGGGTGTGACGTAGTGTAAGTAACCAAAGTTCACAAGCGATGAACCCTAAAAAGATAATCTGGAATCCACCAAAGAGATTTGAAAAAAAACTTATCGTTTATTGATAATTTGATAATAAGATAGATAGGTCTAGCTAGCAGCCGTTTAAGATTGCTTAAATATGAGAAGAAACCCTAGGGCGCTAACAAAGACCTAATCAAGCTCATGAGTTTAATAAAAAGAAATAACAAAATCTAAACTAAAAAGGAAAATAAAATCCTAAAATAAAAAAAATATCTTTTAAAACTTAAATCTCGAATCGGATTTAGTAAATCAATTTATTAGGCCTAAATCTGATGAGGCTCACTAAAGTGAGTCTTGTAAATCTCGCAATTCCCTTTTCGGAAATATATTATGCGTTCAAAACGGATACTGCAGCCCAAAGATAAGTCAAACCAAATTCACAGTTCAAATCCGACTTTTCGCGAGAGTCACCTTAAAAGTCCAAAACCACAATTTTCTAAATATTCCAGAAGCTAGCAACCTCATAAAACGTGAATTGCTAATCATCCAATCACTCCTTTTGATTTTGCGCCGCGTCTAGCCAAAAACAAAAAAAAACAAAGAGAAGGAAATGAACTAGCTTAATACGTTTGGTTTAATGACTTTAATCCAATGTGTGCGTTTGGTATTACTGCAATATATTGACCATCCTTGCAATTTTTTAGTTAAATTTTTTATTAAACGAAAATAAAACAATTCAGGGGGGACATGAAAACAAAACCCCTTTGAGAAAAAGAAAAAAAAAACATAAATATTTAGACGCACGTAGGCGTACTAGTACGAATAGGGCGCGAACTCAATTTGTTTTGTTTAGTCTTCAACTTTTTGGAACGAGTCTTTAGAAGTGTCTGAAGAAGATTCTCATCGTCCAAAGTTGCATTACCATCCTTGCAATTGCAGATGCTTAATTGATTGACAAAATTGATGCGAGTATTATAGATTACTGATGCGCGCCTTAGTATAGAATGATAGAACACATTACAGATGCTTAATTCGGACACAAACTCAAAAACCCTCCTGCTAACTCTTCTTGCATTTTCATTCTTTTAAGTTCACAAACCGAGACATCAGAAAGATTACAGTACTAATCTAGGATCATAGAAGCAGTATATATAGCTCAAAGGGGCTATGGTTAAATATCTAAGACTGAAACATTCAAGACAGGAAGATGCAAAGTTTATCACCAATTTACTCAGGCCTGTTTCTTTTCTGCATCTTCATTTGTTTCTTCAATTTCAATGCTGTTAGTCCCCTCATCTTTCATTTTACCGCTCTCGGATTTCTTTCTTTCGAGGAAATTGACTAGTCCTTGAAGAGCAACATCAGCATCGTCACTCTTCATAAGCTCCTCAGCAACTTCCGCAGGGCTGACCTCAGTGCTTTCTATCAACTCTTCAATTTCTCCGCAAAGGCGATGAGGGTTGCTTTCATGAATGCCAAGGTAGTTAGAAGCTAAAACCCTGAACCCGCTCGCGGTGCAATACGACATGTGAATGTGCACGTCCATTCGACCAGGACGCAACAATGCAGGGTCTAGTTTATCCTTGTTGTTGGTGGTGAACACAATAATTCTCTCGTCACCACAGCTCGACCACAGACCATCTATGAAGTTCAATAGGCCCGAGAGTGTTATCTACAGTCATCAAAACACCAAATCAATTCCCATTGAATGTATACTAATTAGAAATCGAATATATAAAAAGCGATTACATACATATAGATTACTCACCCTGGTGTTAGATTGTTCATTTTCCTCCTCAGATTCCCGGTTTTGTATGTCCACGCTGCAATCAATATCCTCAATGACCAAAATAGAACGATTTGAAGTAGACAGCATTATCCTCCTCAATTCCGAGTTGTCATAAATACTAGTAAGCTCCAAATCATAAACATCAAACTTGAGATAATTAGCCATGGCCGCAATCAAGCTTGATTTTCCGGTACCTGGCGGACCATACAACAAATACCCTCTTTTCCAAGCCTTGCCAACCTTCTTATAAAAATCCTTCCTCCTCACAAACCTATCCAAATCCTCGATAATCATTCTCTTCAGCTCGGGGTCCATAGCCAATGTGTCAAATGTTGAAGGGTGCTCGAGATCTATGGGACCCGAATGCTGGGAATCGAGCTTCAGAACCTTTTCCTCTTCTCTGATTGCATTAGCCCGAGCCAACAAATAGGGCAGGTACGAATCTATCACCTTGGCCCTGTGTTTCTTGAGGAAGGTCACCTCAAACTGATGCTTCTCATCATTACCAGAGCCATTATTCTTCTCTTCAGCGCACACATAACACCACTTGAGCCTAATGCCATCGAAGAAGTCGATGATTTCTTGGTCTCTGTCGATGTTGATGTTGAGAGTTTTTTGTCCGGGTGTTTTGCTCACTCTGAGACGCTCATTCGAGGCACTAATCTTGGTTTGGAGGTAGACCTCCGCGGCTTCATAAACTTGGTTGCTCATGTAGCCACACTTCTCGTCAATAATGAGAGTCATGTCCGAGGAGCGAGGGGTGTAGAAGAATTGGTGGAGGATCGAGTAAAGGTATGAGCGCAACTCATGGGGGATGAGTTGGTCCGCTATGGAGCGAACCAACATAAGGAATGCGGCTATGGAGGCATAGGCCGAGAACAAGGACGAAGCTGTTGTGGGCATGTCTTTGAAATTGAGAGGAAACATTGTAATGGGCTAATGGCGACTGTGATTAATTCACTGATCGAATTCAGATTTGGGACAATGAATGAAGACGAAGGTGTTTGATTTATACTGAGCTGGATGAGTAACAGTCTCGGACAAATGTCAAATGGGCAGAAATGAAAATTGTGTCTGCGCTGGTTTTTGCTTAGGCTCGAAGTGTTCTCAGTGTTTAAGCCGTGTAGAGAGTCCAGATTAATTCCTACATGCATATATGGCAGGGACAACTTTACAGCCTCATCAACCTTTAGGTCACAACAAATCATGACAATGGATTTCGAAAGACGAAGCATGACATGTGATTTCAAAGACAAAGCATGATAACTGATTTCAGTTTTTCAACGAACATGGCATGAGAATTGAATTGGAATTGAGGGGGTGTTCGGTAGCATGATCGATATGAATAAAAACAGGGGACCTATTGTTGAGATTTTATACGGTAGTAATTGGTGAGAGATAACTGTAAAAACAGTTTATTGGGTCGTTATATATTTATGATAACACTTTACATTAAATTTTATTAAACCGTTTTGCATTGCTTTTTATAAAAATAGCACTTCCAAAGTACATTTATCAAAGACCTTATCTATTTCACTTAAATACTAATAATTCTCGTAGAACAATGGAAACTAATTTTTTCATAAACAACTTGTATTAGCTGTCCTAAACATCTCATGAAAGTTTTTTTTTTTGTTAAATTCATCAACCATATCTATACTCTTTTGCACTGATTAATATGATATTTGACTGTTACAAACGATCAATATGATATTTAGTCTCAAAATTTCGTATCAACGTGATATTTCGTTCATCTTCCGTTAATGGTCATTTAAAAAAAAACACGCGTTGTCCATGTGATTGGATTTTTAAGGATAAAATTATACTTTTACACTAATTTGTTATACAATAAATATTTTTTTTTTAGAATTAAATAAATAATCCAATAAAAAATTATTATTAAGTTATTATATTGTTGACCAAAAAAAATGTTATCATACTATTCACTTCATAGTTCATAGTTCATACCCACTAGGCCACTAGCCCACTACCCAGTCCAAACTCCAAACAAAAAGAAAATTAAAAATGAAAACCAAATCCTCGGAGCACAACAGCTCACAAGTCACAACCACCATCACAATCAAGCCAAGCCCGTGCTTCTTCTACTCTGAACACCCAGAGCAAAACCGGACAACTGCCCAGCGCCGCCGTGCGCAGCCGCAGCCATTTCTCTGCCCACTGCCATGCCAAGCCGTGCCTCCTCTGAGGACCTGCAATCACAACCCAGATTTGTCTCGAGAAAGTTCATTCCAAGTTTTCATTTTTTTATTATGTTTTTTTCCTTCTATCTAAGGTGTGCTTAGCTCATTCAAATCTTAGAGATTTTCACTTTTTTGTGTCTAAAGTTGCCAATATTTTTACCCTGAAAATTTGATGGATGGTTGAAAAACACTAATGAAATGACTAAGCACATGATTTATTTGGTTTAGTATCAGAAATCTCGTTTTTGTAAATGGAGTTGTACGTTATATGACAAAAGTGTTCACATTGAGGTTTGAACTTCAATTCTTTACTTGGTTTGAACAAATATATAGAATGAGATGAAATAGCTTAATCTGTTTGGTTTAATTCAAATGTCTGTTTGGTTATTACTGCAATTGACTATCTTGCAATTACTCATTTTCTGAATTGATTTTGTAAATGGAGCTTAATCTGTTTGGTCTCAGAGAGATGTGGTTAGCAGTGTAGTCAACAAATGTGGTTATAACGTAATGTAAATTTTTTTTTTCTTCTTAAAATTCTTTGAAAATTTGACATTAGACATGTAAAATGGGTGCTTGGTTTGAAAGTGAAGACTGCATTTATACAAGTTGCAGAAGAGCCATTGGTGGGTTTAGACCATCAACACGAATATATGCATGTAGTCATGACTATACTCATTCATATTCCATATTAGATCTCCAGGGAAGACAAGGCAAGCAACTTAAGAGCAGTAAAACTGATTTGCGAAATCATGTACAGTATAGGAACTTAGAATCAGGGAGAATTTTACCCAAACAGATTAGTTGGATGTTAAAGGGTTTGCTCTAGCTGATAAATGCATCCTGCTTCTTTTGGTGTTGTTTATTCTGTTATTCCTACACAGATTTCCTTGGTTTGTTCTCCATTTTCTGCCTCTTTAATCCTTGAACTCCAGTCTTCAGTGCAAGTATTGCCTTCAGTCTCTCCAAAGAGGTTGGTGGTTATAGATACCCAAGTAATTTGAGGCCAAAGAAAAACAAGTATTGCAGGAAATTAATACTCTTGGAAGGTCTTTCAAGAGTAGGGTATACAGAGTTGTTAGATTCTTATGCCAATATCTTTCTTCTTGGTGAAACATATGTGTTGATTGTTACAACTGTTATTTTGATGACCAACATGGTTTGCACTTTGTACAATGCTTTGATCATATAACTGAGTATTATGATATTATTGCTTGGCCTTACTGCTCGAGTTCGGAGAAGCAAAAGTATGATATTTGGAATTCTTAAGTTTAATCTTCGAGCTATTTATATCCTTCATATCTCTAATTTAAGCACCAGAACCCTTTAGCTTACTTTTTTTGTATTTTCATTCTGAAGTTCAGCAACTCATTACAAATTACAATCTTACATTTCTGGTTATAGTGCCCATGAGGGCCAACAAAAACGAGACAACACCTAACGTACCTAAACATTCACGAGACCAGGGAGGCCGTCATTCTTGAGCACCTAAAAAGAGGAGATTCAAGTTCATCATCGCTAGCGACTGAGGTCCGTTTATCTATCTGCATCTGGATCTATTTCTTGAATTTCAGATTCATCGGTCCCTTCATCCTCAATTTTATTGCTCTCTTCCTTTTTCCTTTTCAGGAAATCAACAAGTCCTTCAAGAGCAACATCAGCATCTTCACTCTTCATGAGCTCCCCAGCAATCTCCGCAGGGGTGACCTCTGTGCTCTCTATTAACTCTTCAATTTCTCCACAGAGGCGATGAGGATTGCTTTCATGCATGCCAAGGTAGTTTGAGGCTAAGATCCTGAACCCACTTGGAGTGCAATACGACATGTGAATGTGCACGTCCATTCGACCAGGACGGAGCAAAGCTGGGTCTATCTTGTGCTTGTGGTTGGTGGTGAACACAATAATTCTCTCGTCTCCGCAGCTTGACCACAGACCATCTATAAAATTCAGTAGCCCCGAGAGCGTCAGCTTGGTGTTAGATGGCTGGTCATCTTCCTCCTCACATTCCCGGTTTTGCATCTCCCGGTTTTGCATCTCCACGCTACAGTCAATATCCTCAATGACCAAGATAGAACGATTTGTAGTAGACAGCAGTATCCTCCGCAACTCCGAGTTGTCATAAATACTGGTAAGCTCCACATCATATATATCAAATTTGAGATGGTTAGCCATGGCCGCTATCAAGCTGGATTTGCCAGTCCCCGGTGGACCGTACAACAAATACCCTCGTTTCCAGGCCTTGCCAACCTTCTTATAAAACTCCCTCCTCCTCAAAAACCTATCCAAATCCTGTACAATTGTTGTTTTCAGCTCCAGGTCCATGGCAATTGTCTCAAAAGTTGCCGGATGCTCCAGATTTATGGAACTCCAGTCCGAATTGGAATCATCATCATACGGATCGTATGACCTCTCTCGGCTATACAGCTTCACAACCTTGTCCTCTTCCTTAATGGCCTTGGCCCGGTCAAGCACGTACGGCAAGTAGGACTCAATCACTTTGACTCTATGTTTCTTGTGCACTGTCAGCTCAAACTGATGCTTTTCTGGCTTCTTTTCATCCTGTCCTCCGCTGCACACGAAACACCAGTTGATGATTATGCCATCGAAACTGTCTTTTATTTCCTCTCCCTTATCGATGGTGACGCGGATGTTCTTCTGCCTAGGTGCTTTTCTCACCCGGAGGCGGTCGTTGAGGGGACTGATCTTGGTCCGGAGGTAGATCTCCGCCGCCTCGTAGAGTTCGTTTTGGGCCATGCCGCAGCTCTTGTCGACGATGATAGTGAGGTTGGAGGAGCGAGGGTTGAAGAGGTGACTGAACGCCGAGTAGATGTAGGAGCGGAGCTGGTGGGGGATGAGCTGGTCCGCCATGGAACGGACCAACATTATGAATGCGGTGAAGGAGGCATAGGCTGAGAACAAGGACGATGCCGTTGTGGGCATATCTGTGAGGTGAAGACTCTCAAGTTTGAGTGGAAACATTGTGATTGGAGTCTCTGAATTTAGATTGGCCGGGGAGAAAATTGAAGGGGTTCTGTTTTTTTGGCATCAAATTGAAGGGGGTATTTATTAGTGAGCTGCAAACTTGGGCAGCAAGGAAAAGTGAAAAGTCTGTGTTGGTCGGTTTGCTTAATTTTGAAGCAATTTCCTGTGTCAGTCTGTTTATAACACGTGGTCCAATTCCATTTTGGATTAGAAATTGTGTTTGATACGGTGAGAGATTGCCTCATATTCATACAAGGAAAGTCATATCAGCCTCGTTGTGACTCACAACAGAGCATCTTATATTGAATTTTTTTTTTCTTTTTTGATAAGAAAAAAAATTACAACCTAAAACCCTCTAATACAACTAGAATTGAATAAATCAAAATTATGGGCTTGAATGACATGGAATGGTAATCTGTTGAACCAAAGCTTCAAATCTTGATAAGGATGGCCAAGAGAATCCGCTGAATTAGTTGCAAAGTTAGCTTCACGGTATATATTAGAGAAAGAGATAGCCTCAAATTGCTTGGCAAGAGAAAGCACATCCAACACCAGACTTTTGAGCCGCCAAGGAATAGGAATACATCCACGAACACAGTCGATAACCAATTTAGAAACACCCTCAACTTGGATCTTCGTAAGACCTTTTTGAAGAGCAGTAGAAAGCCCTTCACGCATAGCAAGAGCTTCAGTAACCGGAACATTAAGTGAATAAGATTTTTTTGCACCCACAATAAGAGGGTTGCCAACATCATCCCGAATTATAAAACCAATGGCAGCACAAGTAGGACGAGATACCGAACCATCAAAGTTTAATTTAGTAAAACTTGAGTCAGGAGGTTTTCATTTAATTGGAGATATATCATCAATCTTATGAAACTGAGAAGGAGAATTGCCATTCCAAAATTCACAACAAATGGAGTGAGCAACATGTATCATTTTAGAAGGGTGAGGAATAACTTGCTTACAAATCCAATTGTTTCGTGAATCCCAAATTTGCCAACAAATGAGCAAAATATGGGAAAATAAATGATTATCATTGCCCAAAGAAATCAGATTATCTAACCAATTAATTAAGTTGGGAGCATTTTCAGGAGTGGTGGAAAGACCACTCATAGTCCAAACTTCCTTTGCAAAAGGACACTGACAAAAAAGATGATCCAAGCTTTCAATGTTGTTCTGGCAAAGAGCACAGATAAGATCCAAATTATGCATAAAACGACTCAATCTATCTCTAGTTCGTAACCTACCTCTGATGAGTAACTAGCTGAAAATCTTCACTTTAGGAGGAATATTAAGTTTCTATATCAAGTTTAAAAGTTTTGTTTTAGGATGAGGAGATAGATCATTGTATTGCAACCAAGTAGCAGACTTAATAGAGAACTTACCATTAGTTGTAGGTCCCCAAATAAATTCATCCTCTTGATCAGAAATAGAGATAAGAATCTTATATTGATTTCAAAAACAAAGAACATGATACTTTCAACCCTTGGTTAGAGTCTTAGGGCAACTCCAACCCAAGGGTCTAAAAGCTATTTTGAGTCCAAATCCATCTCCAACCCAATAGTTTTTGGGTCCAAGTCTCGGAATAATCCTATACCTAGATCTAAACTCAGTCCTTTTTTGAGTCTGGATCTATTTTGGCTCGGCGGGCCATGTGGGAGCCAAGGAGGTGACGTCAGCCGGAACACAAAGAAGAACAAAGGAAGAGAGTTGGCTGGACACGCGGAAGGGAAAGAGGAAAGAGATGGCACGCATGCACGCGCGCGTCAAGCATGGAAAAGCCAACCGACAGCTGGGCCCCGCGCATGTGGCTGCTCAGTAATGACCCAACAGTCATATAAAAATGAATGGCTAGGATCCTTCCATCTCAAAATGGACAGTCCTGGTTTAATGGAAAATTTTAAAAATTCATTTTAATATTTAATGGATATATTTACAAATGAAGGGTTGAGATTGAATTTCAAAATACATCTAACGGCTTCTATTTAAAGGGATTAATAATATGACTTGAGTTTTGAGTCCTAGGGTTGGAGATGGGTTAAATCCTATATGAATAGTACCGAATTTGGGGTGCTAAAATAGGTATAGAACTTGAGTTTTAGCTCTAGGGTTGGAGTTGCCGAGAAATCGCACACAATAATACGTACAAGATTAGTGTAAAAAAAAATATGAGCAAAAATAAAAAATAGGGGGTATTTATCAAAAATAAGGGGGTACTGTCAGTCTGTCACCCATCTTCATTTTGTGGTCCACAACCCAATCCTGGTTATGGCTTTGCTGTCATGTACTCATGTGCTTGTCTTTGTTTTTTTTTTTCTGGTGTATGTTTGCTGCTGTTGTTGGGCAGTTTCAAACTTTCAATGAAAGCTTCATTCGTTCAAAACAAAAACAAAAAACAAAAACAACCCGATCAAGTTTATGGTGGGTGAATAGAATGTGGGCTGAAACCAATATTAACTGGGCTCATAAGCCCAATGGCCTTTGTCTTCTCCTCCACCCAAAATACTCTAATTCATGGTGTTCGCGGTTGAACACTTGAACCATTAAGATTTGCAAAACTCGGTGGAAGCAAGAAAAGACTGGTTGATCAAAGTAAGCTTCTTTTCTGTATCCCAGATCTGCAATTCTCCATTGATCACTGGAAAACGCGAACCTTCATTTTCAGGAAAGATGGATCCAGATGCAGTCAAATCCACTCTCCAGAATCTAGCATTTGGAAATGTAATGGCCGCCGCGGCACGTAATTATCAGAAGGAGTTACTCGCCGAAGGAAAAGCTCCGGCCACGACCTCCGCCGACCAGGAGGTCGACCTTGACGAGTTGATGGATGTAAGTTCAATTCATTCTTCTGCAACTTTCAACTGCAGTTTCAATTTTTCAAAAGCGATGATCTTTTTTTTTTGTGAATTTCGGTGATTGATAGGATCCTGAGCTAGAAAAATTGCACGCAGATCGAATTGCAGCTCTGAAGGTTCGATTTTTCTGTTTTGTTCATGTGGTTTTGTGGATTATATGAATATCAATTGTGTTTAGAGGGATTTTTTTTATAAAAAAAAATTGAATAGAGAGAAGCTGAGAAGAGGGAAGCTTTAAAGAGGCAAGGACATGGAGAATACAGGGAAATTACTGAGGGTGATTTTTTAGGTGAAGTTACTGGGAGTGAAAAAGCCATCTGCCACTTTTATCATAGAGAATTCTATAGATGCAAGTAAGATTTTGACTCTTTAGTCATTTACATGAATAAACATGGAAGAGTGAGGGTTTGTGTGCTCATGTGAATGTTTGTGTCTAGGATAATGGATAAGCATTTGAAGACCCTTGCTTTAAAGCATGTTGATACCAAGTTCATCAAGCTGGATGCAGAGGTCTGTGTAAACCTTTAATCTCTGTAGTCTGTTCTTATAATCGTTCCTGTCTTTCGAGTTTACGAGGACTGAGCCTAGAATGAGAAATTAACCATTTGGAAATCAAATGCAGAATGCACCCTTCTTCGTCAGCAAGCTAGGAGTCAAAACTTTGCCTTGTGTCATATTGTTCAGGTCAGGCCATTCCCATCTTAACTACTGTAAATCACTAAATCTATATGCATTTCAATTTCCTGTATTCAAGAGGCATATCGGCATGCACTATTTGGCTGGATCTGTACCTCACGCAATCATTCTTGCAAAGCTGCAAGGGTGTCTTTTATCATTTCCTTCCAATTTGATAACACTGCACAGTTTCTGGTTGGTGACACCAGTTCAGGACTTCTCTGAGTGATTAGCAAAAGTTGTGTATTTGACATGCTCAAGAATATGTGATGACTTTCTGCTTACATAGAGACGTTTCTTTAAAGTATATTAATGGGTTCAAAGGTTGGCCTTTCAGAAAAGGAGTTGCTGTGGATAGGCTGATTGGATTTATCGATATGGGGGGAAAAGATGATTTCAGCACAAGGGCAGTTGAGGTTGTCCTAATCAAGAAAGGTAATGCTTTGTCAAGTGTGTGTTTGCAGTTCTTTGCTTGTGGCAAGGTCTCTAAACTGTGATTTTAACAGGTATAATCAGTGAGAAGAAAGAAGACGACGAAGATGATGAATATCTTGAAGGTGGTCGCAGGACAGTGAGATCGTCTCTGAATCATGATTCTGATTCGGACTGAAAATGATACCAAATTTTTCAAATGCTTTCTGGTTGCATGTTTGTATACTTCTAATTCTGTATTTCTTTTTTGGGAACAAAATTACATTGGAGTTGTTCCAGGCTTGACTAGAAAATGTGTGTCCGATTGTCTCCTTTTATCTCTGTTTGTTGTATGCCAGAATCAACACTACTGTTTCTTTATAATTGATGCCTAGACCTTTTCTTAGGGTTCCTATAAGCAAAATCCCCCATGTTTTCTCGAAAACAGAAACAAATGAATGTATTTAGACTCATAGCTTAGAGCGTGATGCATATCATCAGGAAAGTCTGATGTACATATTGAACGCAAAACCAACTCTATTTCACACAAACTTCCAACTCATCTTGTTTGAGCCAAAAAATTTCATCGTCTGCCAATTTGTCATTTTGGCCTCTTAATGGGGATCGTAGCTGAGGTAAGTCAAATGAAGCATCCGTTTTGATCCCCCAATATTATATCACCTTGTATTACAAATCCAATATTAGAGAGCGGCTGGATAAGGAAATCATCAAGCCAAATCATGGGAAATCAAGAAATGTGGGAAAGATTATAGATTCAGATAAGGTTGACTTGTATTTTTGACATACCAACCAGAATTTATGCTCCATTTGGATGAAATTGGATTCTCATAAAGTTGGAATCTAAAAGGAAATAATAAAACAATACATGCAAATATGCAATGCACTTGATTGTCTTCTAAGATTTGAAATCCAATGGAGATTGGACTGGAGCACTGCATATATGGCTGTGCTGAAGAAAAAGAGAGAACAAAACACCAAGGCTTACTTGACGCTCTTCTATTCCTTTCACAATTGTTCTTCATTGTTGTGTTGGGATATATTTTGATTCTATCATTTCAGCTTATCTCTAACCTAATTACTTTTTCGGTCGATTTAAAGTTGAACAAACAAACAAAGATTCCAAACAATTAGTGCTAGATTTTCATCGCCAAAGATCACTTCACTATACTCAAGTTCTCAAGTTTGAATCTCTCATATCGAGTAAGTTTATGTTTTCATAGAACTTGTTTATTTATTTATTTATTTATTTTTTACCACGATGTGAACGTTTTCTTCCCTAATGGCCAAACGACGTCGTGTTCTCGTATTGAATTTTGCCGGGAAACAAGCTAGTGGTCGGAGTGAGTCAGTTTACTTAAATCAGAATTTGAGCGGAAATGGAGTCCTCTCCTTTTTTGCATGGCGTTGAGACCTCGTCAAGCACAGAATCAAACCCTTAAAAAAGAAGAAGACACACACACACACACACTCAATTATGTCCTCCCCTTTCAACGTTTCTCTTCCTCATTTTCTAATTATGGCCGAATTCCAAACTATGATTCAGGATATTTATACCCATTACTATCTCTCGCCCCCAATTCCCCCACCCTGTGTTTCTTTTTCTTCTTCTTTTTTTCCTTTTTTGGATTTGACCTCCACTTTGTCAATCAGAGGTAATAATCTCCAAAACCCTCTTTCTTATTCTCAATTGGGTCCGCTTAATTTTGTTCAATTTAATCTAGTTTGCTTTGTTTTCAATTTTTGCTCAGAAATTAGCGTAATTGATTTGATTGTGATGTTGGTTTTCCAAAGTGGAATGTAAATGCAGGCATTTGGGCAGGGCTTTGGTTCTGGGTCCCTGCATCTGTGATAGGAGTGCTTGATATTCTTTTGCCCATTAGCCTTTAGCTGCCTTGAAGGTTTTCTTAGAGGAGAAAAGCGTTCTATAACCAGTGGCACAATGTCTGGACCTCAATCTACAAAACCAGGTAAAAGACTACTTCAATCTCATTTTAGTCTATATGTGGTTTACAATGCACATGCATTGCCACCTAAAATGACTAGGATTTTGGTTTATATTAGCTTTTTAATCATTGTGTTTTGCATCATTGTGTTTTCAGTATCTGATGTCGAAATCTCTGAGGAAGAGACAAAGACTAGGATTGGTTCATTGAAGAAGAAAGCAATGACTGCTTCTGCCAGGTTCAGAAATTCTTTCACAAGAAAGCATAGAAGAAGCCACAGTAGAGTCTTGTCTGTAGAAATCGAGGATGTGCATGACCTTGAGGAGTTAAAGGCTGTTGAAACGCTTCGCCAGGCACTTATATCGGAGGAGCTTCTTCCTCCCAAGCACGATGATTATCATAAGATGCTGAGGTTTTTTACTCTTCTTTTTTCTCAAACAGTTTTTTGTGCATGGCTTTTATGATTGTGCTTTTGGTTACGTTAATCTAAATTTAATTTTTGTAAGACAGATTCTTGAAGGCCAGGAGATTTGATATCGAGAAAACCAAGCAAATGTGGTCCGACATGCTCCAGTGGAGGAAGGCATTTGGTGCTGACACAATTATGGGGGTATATTCTCTGTGAATATAGGTTCTAAGGCTTTTGAAATTTTCGTATTAGTTTCTCTTAATTAAAGAGCTTCATATCACAAAAATTATTCCTTTGTAATTTGTTCATCATTTTACATACTCATCATCTGTCTTTCTTTTCATAGGATTTTGATTTCAAGGAACTCGATGAAGTCTTGCAATACTATCCTCAAGGGCATCATGGAGTTGACAAGGATGGACGACCTGTGTATATTGAGAGGCTAGGCCTAGTAGATGCGACCAAGCTGATGCAAGCCACGACAATGGACCGCTATGTGAAGTACCATGTCCGCGAGTTTGAAAGGACATTTGATGTTAAGTTCCCAGCTTGTTCAATAGCAGCAAAGAAGCACATTGATCAAAGTACAACTATTTTGGATGTGCAAGGAGTGGTATGTGATTACCATAATCACTACTTTTAGAGAGTAGCTGTTATATTGTTATAGTTGTTGCTAAGATCTCAATCATTAGGGAAAAGTTAAAGCTGTGTGCATGTTTTACACAGTGGTGCTAAAAAATCTACCATCTTTAAAGTGCATTTTTTTTTTCCTTTTAATGCTTAAATGTACATGAAATTGTCTATGTTAACTTAGATGAATGCCTCAGGGACTTAAAAATTTCAATAAAGCTGCCAGGGAACTTATCACTTGCTTTCAGAAGATTGATGGCGACAACTATCCTGAGGTACTATCTGAACATCTTTTGGTCTATATATTCTTTTTTTGTAGATGATAGAACTGTGATGCCAGGAGATTTTGTTGTTTTCACTGCAGACCTTGAATCGTATGTTTATCATCAATGCTGGTTCTGGTTTTAGAATGTTGTGGAGCACTGTGAAGTCCTTCCTTGATCCCAAGACAACTGCAAAGATTAATGTCGGTATCATTTTTTAGCTAAAAATACTAATTCCTGTCAGGACCATATTTTTAACCATAAATTATCCTCCAGGTCCTTGGTAACAAGTACCAGAGCCAGTTGCTTGAAATAATTGATGCTAGGCAAGTCTCTAATTGAGCAGCTTATTTTACACTCATAAATTTCAGTTTTTGTCTTGCTCCACAATGTTCTACCTTTCTGCTCTTTTGCTTTTCTATTTCTAACCCAATAGCCAATGCATAACCTTTATTGTTATCAACATGACATTGACTGTTTAAACATGTTTGTAGAGCTGCTCACTTTCTTTATTTTATATTCCATTTCTGGCTTGGTTTTGCTTCAGTGAGTTGCCAGAATTTTTAGGAGGTACATGTACTTGTGCTGATCAAGGAGGCTGTATGCGTTCTGATAAGGGCCCCTGGAAGGAACCATTGATAATCACGGTTAATAATGACCATTTCTGCTTCTTTTTCTTTTTTGCATCATTACAACTCAGTAGACAGTATAACTTTTCAGTTTGTAGTTGAGTTCAAATTCTCAGATACTTGACATATGTACATGCAGATGGTCCAAAATGGTGATCATAAATGTTCAAGGAAACCTGTAGTTCAAATAAGTGAAACGAAGACAATATCTGAGGTGAAATAGTGTACCCAAAGATCTTACTTGATTTTTGAAGATAGATCTACTTTTCCTTTTTCTTTACCTTACAAACCTCCCCCAGTAGACAAGACAAGCTCGTCTTCTTATTGTCACATTTTGGGCAGTCATCCCAAATTTTCCATTCCATGATTTTCTTAATGTCTTCTGGCGCTTCTTCTTGTATACAAAAGCTCTAGCTGATTTATATACCCTTCTCAGGGACATGACGCAGCTGACATGCAACCTCTGTCTCCTAGACTTTCTCGCTTTCATAAAGAAGTAAGTATGGAAGACTTCAACTTCAGTATAATTTACATTCAAAACCTCTAATGTTTTATGAGACAGTTAGAAAGGATGGGTGGGTAGTAGTGGTGACAATTCTGCAGCATCTGTCATTTTTTTCCTTTCTCTTTATTTTTTGTTTGCAACATGAGTAGTGGGATACCTAAACTGTGGACTTTTTGTAGATTCAAAAGCACTTAAGTGTTAAGTGTGTTCCATAGGGCTGCAAGAATCAGAGTAGGATGCAATTCATCATGTAACTGTGGCTTAATCTGTCACATCCATTTTAATCATGTGTTTATCTTGAGGTCTACTATCTAGGAGTCAGAATGTTTGCGGAAGAGATGGAATTGCATTGTTCGTTATGTATGTTTCTATACAAGATACTGACACTTGTTAAGTGCATGTTAAAGTCATGTATCTTGCTAGCTGTATACTCTCCCTCCTGTGTTATTGTGACTGCTTTAACTTCCTCTGTGAAATAATCTTCATAGTTATCCATGAACAAAAGTATCCAAGGATCTTTCAAGTACAAGAACTATGCCCCAACTGTGGGTTCAGCTTGGCAAATGGCGGTTGGGAATGGCAAAGGTACATCAGCTAACCAATAGGTGACCTTATATCTGTATTTTCTTTCCTTTCCAATCCAAGATAAACCAAGCTTTGCTTTGTGTTTTGTTTCTCCTACATTATTATGCACTGAATTTTCCTTTAACTTGCAGCAGGAGGTTGTTATGATGCTTCCAGAATTTATGATGGGTTCGGCTCTCAGATTTTTGCTGGTATTATGGCATTTCTTATGGGAATTGTCACTATGGTCAAACTAACCCGTAACATGCCAAAGAGGCTCACGGATTCCACCTTCTACTCGAGCACTGTTTATGGTGATGACACTACGTTCAAAAACCAGGCGCCTTCACGCCCTGCTATCTCCGGTACGGATCTCATGTCTGTCATGAAACGTATGGCTGAATTAGAAGAGAGAGTTAAACCAACTACCATGCCACATGAGAAGGAGGAAATGCTGAATGCAGCTTTGGGCCGAGTTGAGGCCTTGGAGCATGAGCTTATTGCAACAAAGAAGGTTACCATCCTTGCTTTTTAAAATTCTTTTCAATAAATTTTTTCATACCTTGCTTAAGAAGCTAGTAAAATATGACAATCATAATACAGAACCAAGCAACAGAAAAAAGTAAAATACTGCTGTAGTCTCAATAGAGTGGTGTATGATCTCATTTGAATTCGTTTCATTTTTTAGGCTCTCCACGAGTCACTTGCTCTACAAGACGAGATCTTGGCACCTAAGAAGAAGAACAAGAGGAAGAAGATGATGAGAATGGTATGCTACCATGCCTGATTTGCATGAGATTCTTAAGGTGGAGTTTGTCTCATTTCAAATGGCGAAGGGATACATGAAGAAGATGCTTGGTTTTTTTTTTTTTTTGAAAGAAGAAGATGCTTGGTTTGATTGCTGGTTTTCCAAAGCCGCCCCCAAATGCCGCCCTTACTTAATTGTACCATTTACCACATATCTGAATGAAGAGTTTTGGCCACACACAATGGTTTGGCACTTTTTTTGTTTCTTGGTTACACGGGAGTACCAAAGGCCCAGCACAAAGAAGAAACAAGAAAACAAAACTAACTGCTAGGCACTTTGGCATAGCTGCTTTGTACCTACTTTTTTTTGTCCCAATTTATGTGCCATGTAATCATTAGTATTCTTCTTTCTAAAGAAGTTTCTACAATAATGTTTTCATGACTTGAAATTTGGAATGTATCAAGGTAAAAACGTTCTTAATGAGTAGAACTACTACTCCGGTTACAGTTACACCATTCTTAACTCATTTCATTATATTGCGGTTTATGATTTTAGTTTAGTTTTGTACTTTTGCTCTGGTGCATCACCACGATTATAACGTTTGCCAAATTGGGTGCATGCATGTACAAGGCACCTTATCATGTACCCGACGACTTTTCAATGTTGATGGCCGGAAAGCAAGTGAGCTACTCTGCATTTTGATGATAGCAGAACAAGATTGACAGGTGAAGTGGGGCCAAAGGAAGATAGCAGAGGCAACCGGCCGCAGCTACTCGCTTTCCACGTGGCGCGCCGTTTGCTTGTAAGTGGAGGGAGGGTTAAGAGTCTCCGAGTGAGGGAGTGAACAATTTGGAATGAATGCTTCCTTTTGAATCAATTGTAGGGTAAGACTCCATCTTTACCATATCTTCAAGGTCGCACTGCCGCCCTTTGAAGCCATATATTGGTTTTAAAGGCTTTAGGGGCTACCCCTCAAAACTTGGCTTAGCCGTAGCTTAAGAGCTTAACCCCCACAAGGTTTAGTACTTAATACCAAATATTCATAAACATTAATGAGTTAATAAACGAGAAGAATACTGCTTGGTGCTGGAGGGGCACCCTATATTATGAATCACAGGTAGATAACAGGGTGTTGAAAGTAACATAATTATTACATTAATTAATGTAAGAGTCTATCTGTTAAATGGTTTGTTATATTCTATTAGGTATATCCGTATATGAGTTAAATTTTGGAAGTTAGATTTAGCATTTTCCATAATTTTAAATGTTACAAGTTGGTGTGAGAATTTAAACTTGTAATCTAGTTTTGACGTATTTTATGATATTGATATAACTTTGTTTGCTTAGATTTTTGTTTTTAAGAAATGGTGACTATTTCTTTTGAAAATTGTGAGATTGAAAATCAGTTGAAAACTTAAACCAAATGAAACGACTAAAAGGGGATGCATTCAAACAGAAATAAGTCAAATAACAAACAATATGATCGATAGACTTGAAAAAAAATCCCATACATTTTTTTATTCGTGGAGACAAAATAAACTTTTGTACTATTCATAATGTAATTTCCAAAAAGAAAATAAAATAGTGTTGAAAACAAGGTACAGTAGACTGAGCGAGACTGCCTGCGCCGGTCACTGTAACAAGGGAAAGACAAGTTGACCGAGCCGAGCTGAAAATAGAAGGCGTGAGGCTTCCATGATGGGATTTTGATTGTGCATGAAGAAAACAAAGAAAAATAATACTGGAAGAGATCTTGAGCTGTCGTCGTTTCTGTGCAGTTATATAGGCTTGTGAACTTTGCCGTGTGGTACTGTCATGGGTGGGTTTGGGTTTGGCTCTCATCCTCTTCCCCATTCCCTCAAACCCAATATTTATTTATACCATTAACTCTCTCTCTCTCTCTCTCTCTCTCTCTCTCTCTCTCTCTCTCTCTGTGTATTCTCTACTCTGTCTCGCTAAGATCTCTCTGACGAAATAACGAATCCTTATTGCGTGAGCTATCCGATCACTATGTTTTTGGGCCATTTATATAGATAAGGAGAGGATCTATATGCTACTCACTTCAGGATCTTGCTGTTTTTAATGTTGGCTGCCAATTATTGAGGTGAGTCTCCCTTTTTTCTCTTCTGGGTTTTTGTTTTTGGTGTTGATTATGGCTTAAAGGCATGGAATTGAGGTTTGAATTTGTGAGTTGGGTATTGGGGAGTGAATTTTGGAGGTGTTGGGTTTGAAAGTTTGAGACTTTGTGGTGTGAATGGGATTGGAGAATTGCTGGGTGGGCAAGTAAAGGAGAAGAAAGATTGGTACTTTCGGAGTTGACAGAGTACAGAGTGGGGTGTTAAGAAAAAAGAAGAAGGCAGAAAGTGGGAATGAAATTGTTTATAATTTAAAAAGTAGGGGAAAAGTAACAAGAATAAGATAAACTGGGAAGAGGGTGACTGAAAAAATAATCCAAACCCAGAAGTAGAAGGGGCAAGTAAGAATTGATTCTATTCTAAAGCCTCTACTTTATACCTGTGTATTGTCTTCTAATTATTATTAATATCATCCGGTGCATGTCATTCTCTTCAATTTTTGTCACTTGGTTATGTTCCCTGTTTGAATTATTGTTCCAACCAGCTTTTTCTGTAAGTGCAATAATCCATATAGTAATTCATCTTGTTCATATTAAACTTTGTTGGTTTGAAGGTCATTTAGAGGTATTTGTGGTTTAAGTTATGATGAGTATTGAGTGAATTAGATCATGTTAATGTGATTTGCAGGGAAATGGCAACTTTAGTTGAGCCTCCGAATGGAATCAGGCAACGGGGGAAGCAATATTACTCAATGTGGCAAACTTTGTTCGAGGTTGATTCCAAGTATGTTCCGATCAAACCCATAGGGAGAGGAGCATATGGTGTAGTGTGCTCGTCCATCAATAGGGAAACGAATGAGAAAGTTGCAATCAAGAAGATCAATAATGTGTTTGAGAACCGCATTGATGCATTGAGGACGCTGAGGGAGTTGAAGCTACTGAGAAATATCCAGCACGAGAATGTGATTGCTTTAAAGGATGTTATGATGCCTATCCAAAGGACAAGTTTCAAGGACGTGTATTTTGTGTATGAGCTCATGGATACTGATCTTCACCAAATCATAAAGTCCTCGCAACCACTTTCTTCTGATCATTGCAAATACTTTCTATTTCAGGTAATAGATTTCTGTAAACTATTGTTATGTTAACTCATTAGTTCTTTCAAGTAGTCATCTGAATTAGTTGATACTAATTTTGTGCTATGCTAGTTAATGGAGACATACATGGTTCTGGGAAAAGGAATGCAAACTTAATGACTAGGACGCATGTAACTAAGTATATGTTAACCAAGCATGAGAGACATTGCAGTCTCTTGCGTTTTCTTATGCAGAACTTAACACTCTAGGCTTGAAAATGTGTGATTCCATACCAACTTTCAGTTAATTTTAAGCTCTATTTCTTCTAGTAATTATTAATTTGGAGTATGCATTATAGCTGCTCAGAGGGCTCAAGTATCTTCATTCAGCAAACATTCTTCACCGAGACTTGAAGCCTGGGAATCTGCTCATCAATGCTAACTGCGACTTAAAGATATGTGATTTTGGGTTGGCCCGAACCAGCAGAGGTAATGACCAGTTCATGACAGAGTATGTTGTCACTCGCTGGTATCGTGCACCAGAGCTGCTATTGTGCTGTGACAATTACGGAACATCCATTGACGTCTGGTCTGTAGGATGCATATTTGCTGAGATTCTTGGCCGAAAGCCAATCTTCCCCGGAACTGAATGCCTCAACCAATTAAAACTAATTATCAATGTTCTTGGTAGCCAGCATGAACCTGATCTTGCATTCATTGACAATCCTAAAGCCAGGAAGTTCATTAAATCACTGCCCTACTCGAGGGGGACACACTTTTCCCGTCTATACCCTCAAGCCGATCCTTTGGCTATAGACTTGTTGCAAAGGATGCTCGTGTTTGATCCAACTAAGAGAATCACTGTCTCAGAAGCACTCCAACATCCTTACATGTCAGGGCTATATGATCCAAGAAGCAATCCTCTTGCCCATGTTCCAATCAACCTCGACATAGATGAGAGTTTAGGGGAACATATGATCAGGGAGATGATGTGGAACGAGATGCTTCACTACCATCCGGAAGCTGCTTCTGCAAACCCTTTTGCCTAGGTAATTTTCAAAGGCTTTAATTTCTCAGCAACGTTTCTTTGCAGGCATTTGAGAAAAATATATGTTGTTAGTCCTGACTCCTGATGATGGTTTCACCAAGATTTTGTTTCATCTTGTTTGTTTGTCTGTTAGTTTGAGGTCTCTGTAAAGGGGCATGCTATGTTGTAACTCTGTAGATAATTATGCTTGTTTATTCCTAGTCCTATGGGTTCTGTATTAAAAGATAATCCATGTAAGGCATTTCCTTCGAAAAACTAAAGGAATTGAATAAAAATGCTTCAAATCTATTCCTTTTTTTTTTTCTTCTCCTCCCCATTCCTTCGAAAAACTAAAGGAATTGAATAAAAATTCTTCAAATCTGTTCCCTTTTTTTTTCCCTTCTCCTCCTTATTGCAAGTAGTGTTCACCTGGTTTCCTAGGCACTACTTCTTCTCCTACCTGGTTTAATAAGAAACTCATGGTCACATTTCTGTGTGGTGAAAAAGGGCAGCAAGATAGTTTGGAGGACTAGTGGACTACTATTATGAGGCAAAGACGCAACTAAGAGTCAACCATTGGCTTCAGAAGCAATGTATCCTATAGACGAAAGACGATGTATATCTGAACTCTTTTATCAAATTTCTACCGTGTCAAAATCAAATGATAGGACATGATTGCCGTATAGCTACAGAAATTAATCAAGAAATATTTCTGGCCCCCTAGTCCATTAGCCTCCAGCTAATTAAACATGCTTAAGTTTATAATAATTCCTTCAAAGAAGTCAAAAGCGCAACCAATGAATGTCTTTTAATGTCTAGACATTAAGGCGTATTAATCCTTATTATGTGTTAATTATCACGGTGGTTAACACACTTACACAGTTCCATCATCTGGAGATCGAAATCATCGAATCCCTGATTTATTCTAGCCTTAACCAATTTTCTCGTTCTCCCTCACTGGATAAGCCGACGCCCAGGTTTCTTTGAACTTATCTTTCTTCTTCTCATATCTGCTTCACTGCTTGCACATCTCAAGCCAGGCACAACCTGATTAGGAAGTTGGAAAGTTAGTATAGAGCAAGAAAGATAGCTTCTAAGTTCTAATGGAGCTGCTGCTTTTGAAGTCCTTTTGGGAAAATAGATTAAAGAAACAGTACCCACCATCCTGCTATATAAAAGCATGTCACTCACAAAGTACATTCCAAAAGAAGCACACCATTTGAGACCAAAGGGCAACATGCAAGTTGCAAGACAATGTGCTTAATTTCTAAGGCACCGCAAAGTTGCTTTTGGATCCATTTCATTGTTCTCAGATATCTTCCTTGTGTTTCTGTCAACTAATTGAATATGTATAAATACGTGAAGGAAAGTGAGCTTGAAAAGGAACCAGAAATATATATAAAGTAGACTTTAACAGATTAAGCACATTGTCTTTACAAGAGGAATATCCTATTTAACTTTTGAGCATGCAATACGTACGTTAATGGAAATGGAGTATACTATAATTAGAAAATACCCAAAAACCATATATGAATTATGAAGTTTCCGATGAGATTTCTGTTTATACATAAAAGAAATTGAATGCTGTACATTCTCAAATTTATTACGTAATTGATCAGCATAAATACATATGATATATATAGCTCACCAACAAGCAGGGAAGGGTTTTGCTTTGTACTGCTTTTTCCTTTTAAAAAAACACACAGCTAAGCTGCCATTGCTGGCCATGTAATTAAAACCCTTTACTTTATAAATTTTTAGGGACCAGTTTCAGAATTCTGACCACATTACATGTGCCATTGTACTGTTCAGATTGCATTTAGATTCACTCCTGTCCAGAGTACAATAACCCTTTTCACCAAATTGAATATATTCCCTTGAGCAATTTCAGCTTTAAAAATAAGGAAAAAAGAAATACCTTAACCTAATTTGCCTCACAAAAATCTACCATATGATCAAGTACAGTGAACTTGGCCCTTAATTTGGAGCTGCATCATATATATTAATCATTAATTTCCCTTGTTTTCATTGTGAGACATCTTAATCTTATATTCTTATCATATTAATTTCCTAATAGTTTTTTCCTTTACAGTGGGCGTTCCTGATCTATATATTCAACCCTCTACCACCATTCAAAACCTCCTCTTCCTTATCTTTTCTTCCTACCATAAACTTTGGTCTCTATCTCTATCTCTCTCTGTCTCTTTGTTCCACTGGTTCTGAAAACCTCTGCGTGCTTAAAGCTTCATTGTTTTGTTTTCTCATATACCTATAAAGCCTCTTACTTAGTCGGTCCTTGTTAATCTAATGCTTAATATATACATATACAGCTCTTCATGTTGGAGCTAGATTGATGTCTCCAGTACTCAGTGAAATCCTCCTCTCTGGGTTTATGATAAACTCCATACTCAGACGCAGGACCCATTTAGTTCAATCCTTCTCTGTTGTCTTCCTCTACTGGTTCTACGTCTTTTCATGAACAAAACTGACCACAAACCAAACCTTCGTAAACTAGCTTTGCATCACATTTTATAGATTACCCTATTTCGTATTCGAGTTGTTTTTACCTAGCTTTTTAAACATAATTAGCATCTGGCCGGGTCCTGCAAATAATCATTCTAACTAAACTGGTTGAGGACTTTCATCGTCTGCATGGCTACCTCTAGTGGAAATTCATCTGGGTCCAGCGCGCTTCAGATTGTTAACTCAGGCTCCGATCAAGAGGGTCTTCAGCAAGTCATGGATCAGAGAAAGCGGAAGAGAATGGTGTCCAATCGGGAATCGGCTCGTCGTTCACGGATGCGCAAACAGGAGCACCTGACTGATCTGACGGCTCAAGTTGGTCTGCTCATAAAAGAGAACAACCAAATCCTCACAAGCATGAATTTGACCAACCAGCTCTACCTGAACCTTGAGGCTGAGAACTCTGTTCTCAGAGCCCAGATTGCTGAGCTCAGCAACAGGTTGCACAGTCTCAATGATATCATTGACTGTATGGACTCAAGCAAATGGCTTTTGGACACTGAAGAAGAACAAGACATGACTACCCAGTTTGGTGGTGATGGATTTCTTAATCCATGGAGTAATCTCTCTTTCAATCAACCAGTTGACATGTTTATGTGCTAAACTTAATTGGGTTAATTTGTTGGGTTAATAATGGTTTCTTTTGGTGTATTTTGTTTTTGTTTTTGTTTTTTTATGGTTTTGAGAAATTAGTGAAGATTTGGGGGTTAAACTCTATGGCATGTGTAGATTTGTTGCTATAAGGATATCAATCTTTTATGGGTTTGTTGCAATCAATGGAAAATAAAGAAATGAAACTCTTTTTGGAATGGTGTTTGTGATTGATGCTATGTGATTGGTGATGGCGTATTGAATTACTAATAGGATGGAGTTTGGAGAAAGGACGTAAGCATAGAATAGTCGCATTATTTTTTGATGACATAGAATAGTGGCATTATTGTGTGTTGGTTTTGTATGGTTTTCATGATTGGATTGTAGGGGTTAGACAAATTTAGTGAACTCTAGAGTTTGATATTTAAATTGGGGTGCTTTGTTGGTGGAGAAGCTTTCTTATAAACAATGTTGAATAATTCGGCTCATCATACATATTGAACATTTCTCCATTATAAGATTAGACAATGGTTATGGTTTTGATGATGGTCCAAAATTCTCATAATATTTTAATACACAAAAGGCGTGACAAGCATTGAATATTTTGATTCAAAACTACATAATATTAACTTTTAAACTTTTCCGACACTCTTACACTGATCCAACTGTTTCAAAATCTTCTTTACCTCTTGCACCAATATTAGATAAATAAATTTCTGATATACCTGCTTTACCAACATTAAAAAATCAAATGTTCTATATAATTTTCATCACTCTATTGATGATATTCGGTTGATATCTTCATCAATGTATCTGTATGTTCCCCTACTCTTGATATTTCAGTTAAGATCACCTTGGCTTATGAATATAACGTACTACTTCATTTTGATATGATTACGTGAAAGAAATGAACTAACAAAGAGGTTCCCCCTAAATTAATAGTTTTTGTTTGGACAATCCCTAAATAACTAGTTTATCAGCCAATTGTCCCCAAGATATTATTCTCTACCAGAAGGTAAAATTAATTAATATTGTTGGAAGACAAGTCATATGACATATTAGAACTTATCAGGCAGGAATCTTATTCTCTAATCTCTATCGGTGAAAAATGAAATAAAAAATTGACCAAAATACTCATGAACTAAAAGTCAGAAAATGGGTGCCCATTAAATCCTGTTGGCTTTGGTAAAATAAAAATTCATGTTGGCAAAGCAAACATAGTGCCCATTACCACAGAATTGGGTTTGCTTATTACTTATATCTTTAACAAACAAACCCACTTTGTAGTCATGAGGTCAAGGTTTTAAGAGAGGAAGAATATAAACTCAGGCTTGATGAGCCTAGTTTATCAACTACTTTACTAGTATATTCTATGGCCAACGTTTATATTGTGGGTTTGCGTATTAATTAAAGTACACTTAGTCATAAGTATGTACTAAAACACTTGATCATTGACTACATTAACCCCGTTTTCACGGTTTAGACGGCGAGCGAAAAGCAAGAAGAAGAACCGAAAATTGACCTAATAGAGGCATTAACCGTTTAAGTGTACTTTGTAAACCTCAATTAGTCTAATTAGCACGATTAGTTTTGATGTCAAATGGGAGATGATGAAAGCATGTGGCCAACCATCTATGACAGCAAAGCTCACCTGAGCTTAAGAAAGTTAATTATATTCTTTGATTACCAAAGTCACAAAGTGTAAGTTTTTCTATTCTTAAAACAAAAGTAGGCTTCATCATCTTGCATGCCTAAAAAATCATATTGAAAGCCGTCGTTGTATTAAGAGAGAAAAAAAATGACAATTATTGACTGCTAAACTACAAATGCATCTATCTATCAACTAAAAAATGTGTATAGAACACAAACTGCCACATATATTATACACCTTCTGTGCTTGATAAGCGCATGTCTTTTCTCAGCTAATCAGCCTAATATGGAGTTCGTGGCAACACGATGCTTTCCATTTAACTCACTTTAATCTTTCAAATAAGTCCAGCAATGTCGCATTCCAGACCAAGAAAATAGCAATATCATGTTATTCAGTTATTGAATGTAAATCTATACTCACCTGCGTCCATTGGAGCATTCATGAAGCAGTACCAAAATGACCAGGAATTTAACAAGATAAACTAGCCTTTCTTTTATGGTTTCAAGAGAAAATTACCTTTACCACTAGCATACACATTCACAGTCAAACCAGTTCATGACATAAAAAGAAGATCAAAATCCATAAAAGAAAAACATTTCTCATTTCTTTTCAGCAATTCGCATCTTCTTTCAACACAACATGAATGCAAGAAAATAACAATTACCTATCCCTAGTGTCCTACACGCAAGTATACTTCCAAAGAGGTGATGAGGATCTGAATCACACAGATTTCAAAACTTTGAGACCACCGCCGGTGGGCAATGCTACTCGTTCCCTAGAAAATAAAAAGGCTCATCTTGATTGAAAAATAAAAAATAAACTTAAAGCACTCGATTATCTTCTAATTTAATCAGATCAAGCCCCAGACTGGGGTCTGCTCTTCTTGATGTAACTCCCAAATCTTTGGGCAACTGCAGCATCATACGATGTATCCCATACCTGAAAATTCAGTCATATCAAATTAGCTATCATCATTCATGATAGGAAAGAACGTTCAAAAACCAAACCACAAACAATATCTGAAATGACAGCTCACTTCTAATTTCCCTTTCGATCCTCCCATGGCCAGCAAAAAGGGGTTATCTTGTGAGAACGAAATAGAAAACACAGCTCCCTGACAACATTTAGAACAGTGCAACAATCAATCTCATATTGAAAAAAAAATAAAACTTTGGAATCAGAAGTATACAT
The DNA here is from genome assembly GCA_030142095.1 of Rubus idaeus. Classification (NCBI taxonomy): domain Eukaryota; kingdom Viridiplantae; phylum Streptophyta; class Magnoliopsida; order Rosales; family Rosaceae; genus Rubus; species Rubus idaeus. The sequence continues at coordinate 5,706,652 of CM057965.1, read as the reverse complement.
CAACACATTAGGATATTGTGAATAAATCATATATCACTTACTGCTTTAGGATTCATGGATGCAATGCATGAAGGTTGGTTATTTGACAAATCCCAAAGCTTTACCTGCAAGAAATAATAGTAGCATAATATGATAAATAGTGGCACAATAAATCTGAACAGCATACAGAGATTACAAGGTGGTGTAAGAACTTACCATTTTATCGGTGGATCCAGTTGCAAGAAGCTGGGGAAAACAAAACAAAACGGCACACAGGTGATGTTACAGAAATCAATGATGTCAGAAATATGCCAAACAGTGAGGAGAAAGAGGACTATACATTAGGTGCTGAAGGATTATAGGAGATTCCACAAACAGCTTTGTCATGTGCATGAAGAGTAAAACTGGGTTTAGATTCAGAAGTAGAAGCAGATGTGGCAGCCCGAATATCAAAACCTTGGACTGTACCATCTTCAAGACTCACCTGAATGGATATAAAAGTGAATGGGGATCACTGAATTCCAATTCTTATCTAGCCAGAGAAACTGTATCCGAACTAAATGCATATATAAATGATATAGACCCACACATCACACACAAAAATAAATAAATCAATACGGTTTAAGGTTGCATACACATGTTAATAAACACCAAAACCAAAAAAAAATATGTAATTCAGTACTGAAAAATGACCGTCTTTAGAGGCCAAAGCACACACCACAAATGAATGCTCAGTGTGTGGATCCCATGCTAAGCTTTCTACATCAGCTGTCACAAGCCACTTATAACCGGAATGTGTTGGCACCCTCCCATCTTTCTGGAATGCATAAAGATTGTCAATTTATGAGGAAGGTTTCAAACAAGGCAAGTTCCTTGATAGGGGTTAAGTTTGTAGGAAACATAAATAGATGAAAAGAATCTACCACTCAAGTGGAAATAATACCAAGACAATTGAATGATCAAAAGATCCACTAAGAAGAACTTGAGGAGCAAAATTATTCCATGCAACTGCCTGAACCTGTAAAAAGTAGTTTGAAGAAGATTAACATTGAAGCCAAACAACTCAACTACTGAATATATTTTAAGATTGCTGTAGCACACCATCCAAACACTGATATCAAGATAAAGTATGTAATAGCTATTTGGTAAAAAAAAATCTTGCCTTGTCTGTATGATGCTCCATGGTAATGGTACATTTTGCAGTAGCCACATCCCAAATTTTAACTTGTTTGTCAGCACTTGCACTAGCCAGTATATTTCTGTTTATCAAAAAAGGTCAGTATATAAACCTTCCGCGGAAGCAAAAACAGGTAGTACAAAACTCTAAAAGAGTGAACAAACCTGTACTCCTTATTCCAAGCAAGCCCCAGAACTGAATCTGTGTGACTGTCTTCTTTGTATTTGATTGAGGTCTAACACAAAAGAAGTTGTAGAATTGGTAAAAGTGACAAAGAATTGCATGTTATCAAGCCAAGCATTGAAGGAATTGAGGCCAAACCTTTTTTCCTTTCTTTTTCTTTTTCTCAGCAATACCACCCAAGACCACACATGGTTGTACTTCATCAATCTGGAAAGACAAAAACATTCTTAGAAATACAATAACACCTTCATATATCAATGAGTCTACTATTAGTAAACAACATACAATGTCAAGATCCCATATCTCAATGGTAGGTTCACCCATTAAACCAACAGCTAAAAAATTTCCTGCAACATATACAAACATACACTTAGACGTTAATCAAATACAAAGATAAAATCATGCAGAAACCAGAAAGCGTATCTAAATTTTGATAAAACTGTAATTGGTATGAAGGGGTTAAAAAAAAGTGACAATACATAACATAATTAAATTTTCAACTCACCAGATAGAGAACTAAGTGTTAACAGAAATTTCAAGAAGAATAAATCTAATTTGTTAAAATGTAATTGTTATGAAGGAAAAAAAAATAGTAACAATGCAATAGATAATCGAAATTCAGTTGCACCAAATAGAGAGCTAATTGTTAATGAAATTAAGAAAGTATAACTCATGTCTCTGAGAAATATGGATGCATATACTTGACAAGATTCATCCAAAATACATATATACCACACGACACGCACCTTTGTCTCCACCTTTGAGAGGACAATCAAGCCATGCTGTGCAAAGGGGAAATGCTGAAATGATGATGTCATGGTGAACATAAACATCTGTTTCACCATCATCTGATTCAGTATACAGCCAAACCTGCTCATACATAATTCAAGGATTATAAGTGCCAGACAGACAAAGAGAGATGAAACAAATAGTTTCGGCTAAGTATTGCATGCCTCGAGCTGGCTAATATCATCCTCATTGCGAGCACAAACTATGACTGCATCATTTGGGTTGATGGTCATGTCCTCACTATCTTCAGAATCCTCGTCCTTTGAGAAAAGATAATGAAAATAAAAAATCAAGTTGCTCTTCTAGCCTCATAAATCAGGGAAATAAAACAAAATAAATGGCACATTAAGTTTTCAAACATACATCATCCTTGTCCTTCTTGAGATATGGATCCATATCGTTACTTGGGTAGTAAAGGTCCCCAAACCCACCACTAAACAGATCAATGCCTGACGTCAAACGTAAAAAGATGCACTGTCAGTTTTAAAACCTTAATGGCATTTTTAAGAGGAAACATATGGTACCAAGAAACAACTTTAAACTTGAGCAAATTATTATTAGTAACTTTAACAATGCTTCAAGTTCAACCTTGTCTTACAATTTGATTCCCCGTCCAATGCCACCATTTTAATTGACATGGAAAATCCATGTGATTTAATAAAACCATCTAACCAAGAACCAAAGCAAACAACAACTTCATAGATTTCACAATGTTTCAAGTTAAGGTTTGACTAACATTCTGACTGTCCATATAACACCTCTAGCTTAATCATTGTAGTAACCAACCCCATCTTCTATTCCAAAAATGAAATTAAAATAAAATAAAGATACAAACTGAAATACCATCATCCTCGTCATCATAATGTTCCATGTCAAGCTCCTTCAATCCTTCGGTAATGTCATCATACTTGCTCCCTGATTTGGTCACTTTGGAAGCTCTGCCGAGTGCTTTTGCTACCTCTAATGCTTGGGAGACTTCACCACCCTCACTGGTGGTTTCAGCATCCATTTCTCCACCATCATCCTCACTTTCACCATCTCCCCTGCACAAACAACACCCACCATAACTATATAAGTCGCAAACCGAAAACAATAATGCAGCTTCTTAGCCAATAGACAAACACATTACACCTATACTAGTTGAAAAATTCAATCTTTTCCTTACTGCGAAAAAAACCACCAGCCCTTTTATAAAGGGCCCATCTTTTGGGGAAAGAAAAACTGCCCAACAATTTGTTTCAAACAAAGTGAACATCTTTGACGAAGAATTTACGAAAAGAATCAAATAAGTTCAGAGCATAGACTCAGCAGTATCAGAACACGAGAAACAGACGAACAAACAAACAGTAGAAAGAGAAAGAACAGGAGTTGAAGAGCTTCACCTTTTATCTAAGATACCGGATTTTATTAACTCATCGATTTCCTCTTTGGTGGGCGGCTCGGCGACTGCGGGGACTGGCTTCGAAACTCCTTTGGGCACCCAGGAGATTGCTGATATCATCTCTTCTTCTTCTTTTTATCGGTTGAATTTGAATTGATTTGATGAAGCTGGTGGTTTGGGAGGTATGAAAATTGGCGGTGGAGCTAAAGAAGAGTGTGCGTATTACACCCTCCTGCGGCTGCGTGCGAGTTGCGAGGAGCTAGTTTTGATAGTTCTTTAGTTTGTTTGTGTTGGTTATTTTAGGGGTAATCTCGGCAAAAAAAAAAGTGAGTATCCTCTATTCCTCTGCTAAGATTTCGTGGTGCTGTAATCTCTTCTAGGGTTTTAAGTTACAATCTGATGGTTCACATAGTTGACAAAGGGGAAGGAGAAACTACCAAGTACCAAACAACACACGGAGGGGATGTTTTGTAGTGCTTCTGACCTCGTGAACAGCCAGGATCAAACCATCTATGTTATTGAAAACTAATAAATGTCAGAGATCAAGGGCTAAAAAAGTTTTCTATAGAATGAGCTTGATTTAGTAAAGAAGATCGACATGTCTCACTATCTTCTTAAGTAGTGTTCATATGGTTGCCTGTGACCAAGAATTTTGTGGTCACTCACCTGTAAATTTAATTTAAAGGGATAAGATTAAAATAATTAAAATTAATTATTTTGATCTCAACCCTTGAAATTAAATCCAAGAGTGAGTGGCCACAAAATCATTGGTTACCTAGTGAGCATGATTGTCATCTTCTTTGCATATGTAATTTTTTGAAATTGAGAAAATATACAATAACAACGGGAACTAGGACTCTCAAATATCAAGTAATGACATTAATTGGGGGAAGAAAACACATTTGAAGTTCGGGTTATGTTATGTAAATTTGTTCCCATCAAGATCGAGCTTCGACACAGTATGTTACATTTATGTTCCCACAAAATAACACCGAATTCAGAAGTTATATACGATGGAAGTTATTAACTAGCACACCGAGCGGGCAGTGAAATGCCAAATTTTGGGTCTTCATATCTCCTAGCTTAGGTGTTTGGTTGGGATCTATGATACACCACCTCAAATCTTGCAACAAGGAGAACTATGAAGAAGAAGAAACTTGTTGCCACCAAGCTTGAATGTCGGCTTCCAAAATTTTGAAGACCAATTGTATCGTTAACTGGTCTCCCAACTTTTATAAATAGAGTGGAGCTCACAAAATAGAAGTAAATGATCGGGCATACTATTGCTCTCCATAATGGAAAGGAGCATTTGCCTATTTTACGAATAAATCGATAAATATTGGTTTAAAATTTCCAAAATCATATATATGTTCATACAAAACATATATAAATTGCAATAACCCGATAAACACTAGTATATTTTTGTAAATATTATTTCGGTTTTCCTCGAACTAGTTGATTAAGTGTCTTGTTGTAATAATTTTAGGTTCATCGGCGATAACTTTGTGATTAATCGACAATAGTTTTTCGTATGCAGTAACATTTTTGTAAATAAAAAAAATGGTGGCATTATTATAAATATTGAAATTTGTAATATTTTAGTAGCTTTATGACGAATAAAAATATTTTGTGGCTTAGGAATTTTTTAGTGACCTTATATGTAATTGGCTATACTTCTTAATCTCACCGTGAATTTGCTAGGACGATTCAAGGTTAGCAAGGGAATACTTAAAGGACTCCAAATTAATGTCAACTTCAGCTATCACACAGGAGGAGGTCTTGCAAATTAAGCATGTTATATTATAAGAAACAAAAATATTAAGCTCGTTCTTATGATCGAACTTGAACTCAGACGTATATTTGGCTTGCAGAACTCATAAAAATCTCATCTTCTATAAAATACAACTTGACAATTTGCTTGTTAAGAAATATCGCATAAATTCAAATTATTTAATCGAGTAATTTTATATCAGACCCACAAATTACCAAGTCGAACCGGGCTAATCGAACTTGAAAAAGATTATTAACCAAGTGCAAGTTGTTGAAGTTTGAGTTTGAAAAACCAATTGAAAGATGATCAGCTCAAACTCGATAATAAATATTGGAGTTGAATTTGGGGACCTTGATATTCTGCTCTAACCTTTATTTACATTGAATTTAAACACACTTGGTTAATTAAAGTAATCCCTAATTGGCTTTGGCTCTGGTAAGAATGAAGTTAGAAGTACATCAATTAGGGATTTAGGGATCACTTTAAATTTAGGGAAGTGAAATCCACACCCCCTTAATTACAATCCACACCCCTTTTTTTTTAATTTTCTCCCTTGTGCCCCTCCGTTTTGGAAATAAAAACCCATTTTGCAGAGGTGAGTTTGACTTCACCCCCCTTGCAAACTTACACCTCACCCTAAAGCCGCGCCCTTATTATAGATACAACAAATATTATTTGTGTCGCAACTGCTCTTGCTCTTTATTTTTTTTAGTTTTTTTTGTTGTCTTTTATTTTCTTGCTTGTCATTTATTTTGTTTATTATTAAATAAATTTGGGAGTTGTGTTATCGTTTAGTTGTTTGTGGTTGGTGGTATAGTGGTAAGTATATTTTTTTAAACTTAAAAAATTATTAAAAATAGTTGGAAAAAAAATTACAAATTTGTTAATTTAATTATAAAAGTAAAATTAAATTAAAAATTGAGATTCAATTGTAAAATTTTTAGAAGTAAAATAATGTTTAAATATAAAATAAAAAAAAATATAAAAAAATAATAAATGAGAAAGTAAATAATATAAAATAAATGAGCTAAAAATAAAATAAAATGAAAAAAAAATAATAAATAAATTAAAGATTCGCATTTAGTTTGCTCTAAAAATATAAATAATATTTGTTGTATCTATATTAACAATGGCAGCTCATGCTTTAGTGGTTGAGGTGTAAGTTTGCAAATTGTGGGGTGAGAGGTTCGAATCTCACCTCATGCAAAACTGAGAGAGTTTTTTGAATTTCGCCAAAACATTCCGAGGAGAGGTGAAAAAAAAATTCTGATACCAAGGGTATATTGGGTAGTTCACAAAGTTGGTAGAAAAAAATTATTAAAATAATAAAATGGGGTGTGGATTGTAATTGAGGGGGTGTGGATTTCACTCCCCTAAATTTAATACTAAGATAGAAAATCTCTTAAAAATGCTTTACACTAAAGTAGCCAAATAAGGATTGTTTTTGTTTTTTTTGTTACAAAATAGGGATTGCTTTACTTAACCAAGATATCATAAATTTATATTAGCATATTATGATGTCGGTTTAGACTTCAGAAAAACAGAACTAAAATATCACCATGGACCTAGACACCTGGTAAGATGTTACCGACATCGCTAACATACACTTGTCACCTCTTTACACTCCCACGTGTCGCAGGGCCACGTACGTGTCATGCGTCGATCGGATGCCCATATAAAGAAGCCCGAGTCCCAACTCTCAAACACACCTCAGATTCTCATCCACAACAAGCTCTACTTAGAAATCAATCTCATTTTGCACACCTCAACAGTTTCTGTTTTCGTTTTTGTTTTCTCGACGCTAACAAGGACGATCGGTACGGTACAACCGCGACTACTTCACCTTACGACGGACACAGCACCAGGACAAGGGGATCGATATGTTGAACAGAGTCAGAAGGATGCTGCTAGGTGGCACCCACAGAACTAATCACACGACCTCGGCTACACAGGCTTACCAGAGGAGAGGGATGATGAACAAGATCAAACATATGCTGCCCGGTGGCACGCACAGAACTACTCACACGACCACGACTACACAGGCTTACCGGAAGAGAGGGATGATGAACAGGGTCAAACGGATGCTGCCATGTGGCACGCGCAGGAGGACTACTCTCACTCGATGAACTGATCGATCATCATTAGTTTGTAATGAATGGCTCTAGATGCTCGTTTGGTTCGTAAGCGTGCGTATGTACGCCCGTGTCGTAGTTGCAGAATGCAGACGAGTGTTTAGAGTCAGCTAGTGTGCTCTGCTCTGTATAATAACCAGTACGCCTGGTGCGTTTAGCGCTCCCCATGTATGTACGATTGTATGTGTGTTAATTTGTACTATTTTGTAATAATCTACGTACTTATCTTTCTAAGCTAGTTTTAGATTTACGTACGCTCATTGAGTCATTGTGTTTACCGACTTTGCTATCTACTGTTCCTATTTATCTTATTTAGCCATTACTTGGACTTGAATTTATTGGTGGGGAAATTAATGGATCCTCCTTTACAGCTACTATAATTAATTATTCACTTCTATTACAAAAAGAAGAAAAAGAAAATAACACGTACCAAAAGACGAATTAAGTACTAATTAGAATAGAGTTTTGAAAGCTCCATATGTTATCGTTGAGATAACGGGAAACTTGTGGCTATAATGAAGGTGATTAATTTTGGAGACAATGATCGATGGTTCGAGATAACGGTCCAACCGTCCAACCGTCCAACACAATCTGTTGTAAAAAAAATCTTACACTTTCCTGAACAACCATCAAAATTTGACAGACATGACTTCTGGACTAATTAATTTGACAAACTTTCTTCGTTTAGATTATGGTTTAGATCAACCCTGGGAAAAACCATGATCTAAACAAAGAAAGTAAGAAGAGAAAGCAATAAGATTCACCCTTCTTATTGTGATCGATTTGGGTTTTACGAGATCATATATAGAATGATACTTCTTAATCTCACAATGTGAATTTTCTAAGACGATTCAAGGTTAATTAGCACGGGAAATGACTCCATGCCAAAGGTCAACTTCAGTTATCCCTCAGGAGCTCTTGGTTGTAATTAACAACCGGCCCGATTTGATTTAATTATTCAAGGTTCACGTACAAATGTGATACTATAATTTGTTTCATTCCACTATCCTTCAAAATCGAACATTTAACAATGTTGTAGGATGCTCAATCATGTTGCTCAATGTTCGTAGCATCAAGGCATGAGAAGCATATATGTATCTATGAGATTAAAACAATTAAAATCCATTATTTTGATCTCAATCCTTGAAATTAAATCCAAGAGTTAATTAGTAACCACAAAATCATTGGTTACCTAATTAGCAAGTAAACATGACTCATCTTCTTTGCATATGATTTTTTTTTTAATTTGAGAAAATATACAATATCAACGGGGACTAGGACCCCCGAATATCAAGTAGTGACATTAGGGGCCACATTAGGATAAGGAAACAAGTTTGAAGCTTGGGTTATGTTACGTAAATTTTTTCCCGTCAAGAGTTTCGACACAATATATTATATTTACATTCCACAAAATGACACTGGAACTAGAAGTTACATACGTTGGAAGTTATTACAATATTAACTAGCATAAGGAGCGGGCAGCGAAATGCTAAATTTTGGGTCTCATATCTCCTAACTTAGGAGTCCAATTGGGGTCTATGATACAACACCTCAAATCTTGCAACGAGGATAACTAGAAAGAAAAAGAAACTTGTTGCCACCAAGCTTGAATGACGTCGGCTTCCAAAGTCTTGTAACTGATCTTACAAAATATAAGTAAAACAAATAAACCGGGTATAAAATTTACAAGATCATATATATATATGTTCGTACAAAATATATAAAAATTGCAATAACCCGAAATTACAAGTAGACGTACTAAAGTAGCCAAATAGGAATCACTTTAATTAACCAAGATTTCATTTATATTAGTAGTATTTATATTATGATGTCGGTTCAGAAATATCTGTACCAAAAATCCAAAATATCTCCATGGACGGATGGACCTAGTAATATGTTTACCGACGTCTCTAACATACACCTGTCACCTCTTTAGACTCCCACGTGTCCATGCAGCGGATGCCCATATATAGAAGCCCAAGTCCTTAGTTTCAAACACATCGATCTCATCCACAACAAGCTAGAAATCTCATTTTGCACACCACAACTGTTTCTGTTTCTGTTTTTGTACGTTTCCTCGACGCTAACAAGGACGACCCGCGACTACTTACACCTTACGGCGGACACTACAGCACCGGGACAAGGGGATCGATGATGAACAAGGTCAAACAGATGCTTCCCGGTGGCAACCACAGCACTACTCACACGACCTCGGCTACACCGGAAGCCGGTGGAGCAGGGCAGCACAACCATGACCAGCTGCCAGGTGACAAGCACAGCACTACTCACACGGCATCGGCTGCACCGGCTTACGGTGTAGCAGGGCAGGTGGGCAGCACAACCATGAGAATAAGGGGATGATGGAGAATGTCAAAGAGCAGCTGCCAGGTGGCACGCACAGCACTACTCACACGGCATCGGCTGCACCGGCTTACGGTGTAGCAGGGCAGGCTGGGCAGCACAACCATGAGAATAAGGGGATGATGAACAAGGTCAAAGATAAGCTGCCATGTGGACCCAGCCCCACGACCACTACTACACCAGCATATGGAACTGCAACAGGAGCGCCCCATGAGAAAGGGATGATGGGCAAGATCAAAGAGAAGCTTCCAGGTGGACACAGCACCACTCGATGAACTCGATCGATCATTTAGTTTGTAATTAATTAATGGCTCTAGCCTAGCTAGATATATGCTTGCTGGTTTGTATTTGTGGTTCATAAGCGTGCGTATGTACGCCGTGTCGTAGTAGCAGACGAGTACTGTTTAGCAGCTATCTAGCTAGTGTGCTCTGTGTAATAATCAGTACGCCTGGTGCGTTTAGCTCACCATGTATGTACGTACGTGTATGTGTGTTTGTACTTTAGTGTATGGAGACCCAGATAATTAAGCCTCCACTTATCACGGATCCTGATTTAGCTCTAAATCGTAAGTGTATTATATCCTATTGTACTGGCTTCGTTTTTTAAATGACAATCTCAGAATTTACTTTTTGCTGTTTTGGATATTTAACCACAACTTCTGGATATACCACGTACATTAGCTGGTCCTCCTGGTCATGAGGTCTGAAAATGTTTCCCTAGCCTTTTGAGTACAATTTTTTTTGGTTACAGAGTACATTTCTATTTTAATTGTTTCTTGAATCATATTATTTGTTTAAATAATATTTACATATATAGTTTCTATTTGGAACTTTTGTTGCAGTTAGGAGCGGCTTCGATTAGTCTAGATGATCCAAACTAAAAATAAATCGGTCATTGCGGTTCCATATAAAAACTAAAAAGTAAAAAGGTTGCCCTAGGAAAAACCATATATATATGATCTAAACGAACGAAGCAGGAAGGTTCGCCATTTTGTTGTGATCGTACAGGGTTTAACTAAGACTAGAGAATGATACTTTTTAATCTCATTGTGAATTTGCTAGGAGGATTCAAGGTTAGCAAGAGAATAAGGACTCCAAATGTCAACTTCAGCTATCACTCAAGAAGAGGCTAGGGATTACAAATTAAACATGTTAATTATACTATAATAATTTTTTTCCTTCCACTATTCTTCAAAATAGAACATTAATTGAGGAGAGTGAAATCTACACCTTCTTTTTATTATTTTAATATATTTACATCACATTCTTGTAAGAGTAATAATGGAAGGGTGATGTGAATTTCACCCCCTTAATTTAATAATATTAATTGCAGGATGCTCGATCATGAGAACTATTTACCGAGAGATTTTTGTAAGGGACGGTCATGTCACCTGTCCCTGCGACCGGCCACCATAATTGGCCACACTGAATATTTTATCATTTGTTCATTCAATATTTTATTTCGTAATTATTATTTTATCTTACAGTGGCCAATCATGGTGGCCGGTCACAGTGGCCACGTGGCTTGACCGTTGCATACAAATTTTTTTCCTATGTACCTATGACAATGAGGTCATTGTTGGAGTTCAAGTCGTAAGAACCACATATATACCCCATCTGCTAAAGACAATTGCTAATTTGCTAGGTTAATTAGCGAAATTTTTATACAAACATATATATATATATAATTTTGTTTCTTAATAAAAAAAACGAATTGCATATTCACTTATTCAATATTCAACAAATGCACCAATCCTGCCGAGAGCAATTGTGTTATTATTATTTACTTTTATTATTATCATTTGGTCTACCAATTCGGTTGCGTAGAATTGCCTGACCAACATGGGAGCACAAATTGGTCCACCAATAAACTACTGCTGCATCTAAGTTTTTTTACAATTCCTTTGATTAGCAATTCAACTGGCCTACCGGTGCATATGCTCTAAGAACCGGTGCATATCTTACAGCTGCTGCTTACATTAATTAAAGGATGAGAAATCGATGGAGGGAAAAGAATCAAAACAAGTAGTTACAAGATTTTTAGCGACCAAAGTAACAATATTGAGTAATAGCGCTCTACCACCTCCACACCAAAGGAGTTTAGTTTGCTTTTCGTTCATTTAAGCTCAATTTATAATAATAATAAATAAAAAACAATCTAGTTCAAACAAAAATATTAAGCTCGTTATTATGATCGAACTTGAACTCGATGAGACGTATATTTGGTTTGTAAAACTCATAAAAATCTCATACTTTTGTAAAATACAACTTGGCACCTTACTTGTTAAGAAATATCGCATAAATTCAATTTTTTTAAGAAAAACATAAACTTTATTAATCAATAAAGGATTATAATCATTAACATGTGCATCCTAAGAAGAATCAATACATAACACACAAGTGGTCTAATCAATTATTCGAAACCTAGAACAATACATACGTGATGCATTACTGCTGTCAGCAATCGCTAGCTCAAATAGAAAAATTCAGGTAAGTCGTAACTCGTAAGTATTGTTATTGAGACTAACATGTCAAGTCTATCTTAAAGAGGACTCATGAAAAGAGAAAGTAAAACCCTAATTTAAACTTGCATAATTGATCATATTTATTCTTAAATAATAAATTAAATTTACCCAAATCAAAGAACCAAAATTGTAAAATTGACTTGGGTTAATTTTTAGCAACGCTCCACCACGCTAGCAATTGAAGCCACCGCAAACCAGCACCGGCCTAGATCCCAAAGATCTCGTCGGGCAAAAGTCAAAGCGAACCGTCTCCATAACTCGTTACGAAGAGGCAATCAAAGGCTCATCAAAGCATGACCCACACCCATACTAACCTTGAAATGAACCAAACTCCAAAGTTACATTTTGGAGGGTCGACAAATTGTTGACGACAACTGTTGTTGGATCCTGCGCACGAGAAGCAGTAGATCGCTGGTTGTGGCTGGAGATGGGTTTGACGACATACGACGCCATTGGAGACCTAGTCTCTGACAATTAGGGTTAGAGAGAGCATGCGCTCTCATTTTATTTTTTCTTTAAACTTTTTATCCTATTAAATGGTAGCAAATTGATAAAGTATGTTCAATCGAATAAGTTTATATTAGACCCACAAATTACCAAGTCGAGCCAAGCTAAATCGAACTTGGAATATATTCTTTGGCCCCCTTAACCAAAAAAAAAAAACTTGGAAAAGATTATTCCAAGTTTGAGTTTGAAAAACCAAATAATTGAAAGATGATCGATCAGCTCAAACTCGAATATGGGGACCTTGATATTCTGCTCAAACCTTTATTTAAATTGAATTTAAACACACTTGGAGCTGGACTCATTTACGCCCAATTAAGCTAGCTAGCTCTGGTAAGAATGAAGATAGAAGTAGCAACCAAGATTTCATTACTTTAAATTAGCATATTATGATGTCGGTTCTCAGAAAAACAGAACCAAAATATGTTAAACACTTGTCACCTCTGTAGACTCCCACGTGTCGCAGAGACACGTACGTGTCATGCACCGATCGGATGCCCATATAAAGAAACCCGAGTGCCAAGTCTCAAACACATCTCATCCACAACAAGCTCTCTACTTAGAAATCAAGAAAAAAACAAGCTCTACTTAGAAATCTCGTTTGGCACACCACAACTGTTTCTGTTTTTGTTTTTGTTTCCTCGACGCCAACAAGGACGACCGGTACGGTACAACAGCGACTACTACACCTTACGGCGGACAGCACCAGGACAAGGGGATCAATGATGAACAAGGTCAAACAGATGCTGCCAGGTAGCACGCACAGCACTACTCACACGACCTCGGCTACACCGGCTTACGGTGTAGCAGGGCAGCACCACCATGAGAAGGGAATGATGGACAAGGTCAAAGTGCAGCAGCCAGGTGGCACACACAGCACTACTCACACGACGGCTGCACCAGCTTACGGTTACCAGAAGAAGGGGATGATGGACAAGGTCAAAGAGAAGCTGCCATGTGGCACGCACAGGAGAACTACTCACACCACCATGGCCACTAAACCAGCTCATCATGGTACTGCAACAAGAGTGCACCAAGAGAAAGGGATCGTGGGCAAGATCAAAGCAAAGCTTCCAGGTGGACACAGCACCATTCGATGAACTGATTAGTTAGTTACTAATGGCTCTAGATGCTCGTTCGGCTCATAAGCGTGCGTATGTACGCCGTGCCGTATTTGCAGACGAGTGTTTAGCAGTTAGTGTGCTCTGTATAATAACCAGTACGTATGCCTGGTGCGTTTAGCTAACCATGTATGTACGTGTATGTGTGTTTGTAGTTTGTACTTCCTATTTTGTAATATATACGTATCTTTCTAAGTTTTAGATGTACGCCCATTGTGTTTACCGACTTTGCTATCTGCTATTCCTATTTATCTTATTTAGCCATTACTTGGACTTTAATTTATTGGTGGGGAAATGGATCTCCTTTACAGCTACTGTAAATATTCACTTCCTATTACAAGAAGAATTAAAAGAAAGAGAACACAAAAGACGAATTAATTAAGCACTAATTAGAATAGAGATTTGAAAACTCCATATCATGCTATCGTTGAGATCACGGGAAACTTGTGGCTATAAATATCTCTAGGGAAACTTGTGGCTATAATTTGTTTCATTCCACTATCCATCAAAATCGAACATTTAACAGTACGTACGTACCACTACTAGAAATAAGGCCTTTGGGGACACCTTCTGTCCCTTTTTTTGGGCTATAGAAGTTTCCCCTCTGATCAAAGGGTCCCTTCCTTTTATTGACAGCGTACGTGTTGTAGGATGCTCGATCATGTTGCTCAGTGTTCGTCGCATCAAGGCATGAGAAGCATATATGTATCTATGATGTTAATTGGAGTTCAAGTCATAAGATTCCACACAAGAAAGGATCGACTGTGGAAAACTCCTTTTCTTAATTGTGCCAAGATCCAACTAGGAGACAAACTCTAAAACACCCTTTGTTCCTTAATACTTTTGTTTATATTCTCTGCTTATTTATGTTTTGATTATATATATATATATATATATATATATATATATATATTCGAATATAAAACTATTGCGGAATACTTGAATTTAAACACAATTGAGCTCGACTCATTAGTCATTACGCCCTATCTCTGGTAAGAATGAAGTTGAAGTAGCACTAAACTACTAATTAAAGTAGCTAAAATTGGGATCGATCACTTTAACTAAGATTTCATTTATATTATGCTGTGATTGCTGTCGGTTAAGAAAAAAGGGTGCGCGTTTGGGGTATAAGGTGTTTGAGGCTATGAGATGCATTTACAAGGGGGTGATGGGAGAGGGTCTTCATTTAAGGGCTTTTGAGCATGCCACGTGTTCAAGCATGCTTCAAATATCGTAGAACTTCCCAAGAAAAACTAAACCAAAATTATCCTTCCCAAGAAAAACTAAACCAAAATTATCTCCATGGATAACATCGATCCATCTCCACCATGGACCTAGCTAGCAGGTAAAAAACCTCCGTACACATCCAAAATCCAACTAACAAAAGTGAGTATTGAGTAATATCATTATATCAAAGCATCGCAGTGTCATGCGAGATCAGGGTTGATATTCATCGGCGACTATTAGAGCACCACGTGTCCAATTCTGACTATTGAACTTCGACTTTTAACACCGTGTACTCCAAGGCCAGACGCGGTGAACGTGCCACGACCTTTCCACTGAATCCACTCTCAGACAACGACCTCTCTTATCTTATCTGTTGCCGACGCTAAAATACACTTGTCACCTCTTTAGACTCCCTTGTGTCACAGGGCCACGTACGTGTCCATGCATTAGATGTCTGTACCTTTTTTCTTTGAGATTTTCTTTTTTGGCAAGTGACCATGCATTTCATGTGTATATAAAGAAGCCCAAGTCCCAAGTTTCAAACACATCTCATCCACAACAAGCACTTAGAAATCAACGCAATCTCATTTTGTACACCACAGTTGTTTGTGTTTTTGTTTCCTCGATCGAAAATGTCTCATTTCCAGAGCGAACACCCCACACCGCCTCAGACCGACGAGTACGGCAACCCGGTTCACCATGGCGTAACCGGAGCAACCACTGGAACCGGCTACGATACTCACGGCTCTGGTACTGCACCGGGTGGTCACGGCGTCACTACTCTTCCCCGCTCCGGCAGCAGCTCGAGCTCTGTAAGCCTCTCCACTTGGTTCATTTTTTTTCCTTCTAATTAATTAATTTGGTTTTTTTTTTTGTGCTGAAATTAATTGGCTAATGTTGGTTGGGTACTTGGGTATGTAGTCTGATGAGGATGATGGTCTCGGTGGGAGGAGGAAGAAGAAGGGTTTGACGCAGAAGATTAAGCAGAAGCTGCCAGGTGGGGCGAACAAGGACGACCAGTACGGTACGCCCGCTTCTACTACACCTTACGGCGGACAGCACAAGGACGACCCGTACGGTACTACTCACACCACCCCGGCCACTAAACCAGGTCATGGTACTGCAGCAGGAGATCACCAGGAGAAAGGGATGATAGACAAGATCAAAGAGAAGCTTCCAGGTGGACACAACACCACTCGATGAACTCGATGTTAATGGCTCTAGCTAGATGCTCGCTCGTTTGTATTTCCGGTTCATAAGCGTGCCTATGTACGTACGTGTATGTGTGTTTGTACTACTATTTTGTAATATCTATGCACCTTTCTAAGTTTGAGATGTACGCTCATTGTGTTTACCAACTTTGCTATATATATACTGTTCCTATGTATCTTACTATCTTATTTAGTCCTTTCCGAGTCATGGACTTGAATATATTGGTGGGACAATGCATCTCCTTTCTATTACCAAAAGAAAGAAAAAGAACACGACGAATTAAGCACTAATTAGACTAGAGATTTGAAAGCTCCATATGCTATCGTTGAGATATCCATGCATTCATGTTCAAGACACCGATATAAATATCTAATTGGAGACGATGATGGTTCGAGATAACGGTCCATCACTGTTGAAAAAAATCAGACATTTTCAAACCTAAAACTTGAACTACCATCAAAATTTGACAAACATGATTTATGGACTAATTTGACAAACTTCCTTCGTTTAGATCATGGTTTAGATAGTTGACAAAAAAAAAAGATAATGGTTTATATCAACTTTCGAAAAAATTATGATTTTAACGAGGAAGTAATAAGAGAAAGCAAGAAGATTCACCCTCGTTATTGTGATCGATCAGGGTTTTACCAAGGACGTATTATAGAATTATACTTTTTAATCTCAGTGTGAATTTTCTAAGACAATATATATTCAACGTTATCACGGGAAATGACTCAAAATGTCAATTTCAGCTATCACTCGGGAGGAGCTCTTGGTTGTAATTAATAACTGGCCCGGTTTGATTTAATTGTTGAGGGCTTACTTTGATAAAAATTGAATTGGATACTTGAATTATTTTGAAATGTATTTTTTGATATATATAAATTTTTTTTAATAAAAAATACATTTCACAATAGTTTAAGTATCAAATTAGATTTTTATCCTTACTCTAATGTCTTGATTCAACTATCCTTTAAAATCGAACATTTAACAATGTTGTAGGTGTTATGATGAGGGCTCTGAATCATCAGTTGACTCGTGATTGACCTCACGACTTGATCACTAAGCTGCTGACTTAATCACTAAGCTATTGTGCTAAATATCGAGCTTGTTCATCAGCTTAGTGTGGTAATCGCACTATTACTCAGTCAGTTAGCTGTTAGTTGGTGACCTACAACCGTCCTACACGTGTCCCTTTCATGTGTAAAAGCATATGTATATATATTTGTAGCCTTGCATTTCGTTATGTAAGTTGTAACAGATTTCACAAATATCAAATACACTCCTCTCATTCTCTCTTAGCTTCTCTCTGTTTTTAGTAGGATGCTCGATCATGTTGCTCAGTGTTCGTAGCATCAAGACATGAGAACCATATATGTATCTATGATGTTAATTGGAGTTCAAGTACGTTATTAATTCGACACAAGAAAGGATGGATATATTGTGGCAAATTCCTTTTCTTGTGTCAAGGATTAGGATACAAACTCTAAAACCCTTTGTTCCTTTATACTTTTGTTTATATTCTCTTCTTATTTATGTTTTGATTCTATTCGAATATTAAACTACTGCCGAATACTTGAATTTAAACACACTTGAGCTCCACTCATTAGTCATTACGCCCTAGCTCCGGTAAGAATGAAGTGGAAGTAGTACTAATTAACGTAGCCAAATAGGGATCACTTTAATCAAGATATAATTTATATTTGATGTCGGTTAAGAAAAACTAAACCAAAATATCTCCATGGATAACATCGATCCATTTCCACCATGGACGTAACTAGTAACATGATTAATACCTCCGTACACATCCAAAATCCAACTACCTAATATGAGTATTGAGTAATATATCAAAGCATAGCAGTGTCATGCGAGATCAGGGTTGATATTCATCAGCGACTGTTAGAGCACCACGTGTCCAATTCTGAGTATTCAACTTCCACTTTAAGACCATGTACTCTAAGGCCAGACGCGGGGAACGTGCCACGACCTTTTTCCCCTGGATCCACTCTCAGACAACGACCTCTGTTATCTTATCTGTTACCGACGCTACAATACACTTGTCACCTCTTTAGAGTCACACGTGTCACAGGGCCACGTACGTGTCCATGCATTAGATGTTTATTCCTTTTTTTCTTTTTCTTTTTGATGAGTATTCCTTTTTTCTTTGAGATTTTCTTTTTTGGCAAGTGACCATGCATTAGATGTCTATATAAAGAAACCCAACTCCCAAGTTTCAATCACATCTCATTCACAACAACCTCTACTTAGAAATCAACGCAATCTCATTTTGCACACCACAACTGTTTGTGTTTTTGTTTCCTCGATCGAAAATGTCGCATTTCCAGAGCGAACACCCCACACCGCCTCAGATCGACGAGTACGGCAGGCCCATCCGCAGCACCGATGAGTACGGCAGCCCGGCTAACAATGGCGTAACCGGAACAAAAACCGGAACCGGCTACGAAACTCACGGCACGGGTACTGCACCCACCCCAGGAACAGGCTACGGAACTCAAGGCACGGGTACTGTACCCACCCCAGGGACAGGCTACGGAACTCAAGGCACGGGTACTGCACCCACCACCGGATCAGGCTACGGAACTCACGGCACGGGAACTGCACCCACCACTGGATCAGGCCACGGAACTCACGGCACGGATACTCATGCACCCATCACCGGAACAGGCTACGGAACTCACGGCACGGATACTCATGCACCCACCGCCGGAACAGGCTACGGAACTCCCGGCACTGTTACTGCCCCGGGTGGTCACGGCGTCACTACTCTTCCCCGCTCCGGCAGTTCGAGCTCTGTAAGCCTCTCCAGTTGGTTCAGTTATTTTTTTTCTAATTAATTAATTTGTTTTTTTTTGTGTGCTGAAATTAATTAGCTAATGTTGGTTGGTTGGTTATGTAGTCTGATGAAGATGATGGGCTCGGTGGGAGGAGGAAGAAGGGTTTGACACAGAAGATTAAGGAGAAGCTTCCGGGTGGGGCGAACAAGGACGACCAGTACGGTACGCCCGCGACTACTACACCTTACGGCGGACAGCACCAGGACAAGCTGCCAGGTGGCACGCACAAGGACGACCCGTATAGCACTACTCACAAGACCTCGGCTGCACCTGGTTACGGTGTAGCAGGAGAGCACCGTGAGAATCAGGGGATGGGCAAGGTCAACGATAAGCTGCCAGGTGGCACGCACAAGGACGACCCGTACAGCCCTACTCACAAGACCTCGGCTGCACCTGGTTACGGTGTAGGAGGAGAGCACCGTGAGAATAAGGGGATGGTGGACAACGTCAAAGACAAGCTGCCAGGTGGCACGCGTAAGGACGACCCGTACAACACTACTCACAAGACCTCGGCTGCACCTGGTTTCGGTGTAGCAGGAGAGCACCGTGAGAATAAGGGGATGGGCAAGGTCAACGACAAGCTGCCAGGTGGCACGCACAAGGACGACCCGTACAGCCCTACTCACAAGACCTCGGCTGCACCTGGTTACGGTGTAGCAGGAGAGCACCGTGAGAATCAGGGGATGGGGGACAAGGTCAAAGACAAGCTGCCCGGTGGCATGCACAAGGACGACACGTACAGCTCAACTCATAATTACTCGGCTGCACCGGGTTCCGGGGTAGAAAGAGAGCACCATGAGAATAAGGGGATGATGGATAAGGTGAGGGAGAAGCTGCCATGTGGCGGCGGCGGTGACACGCACAAGGACGACCCGTACAATACTACTCACACCACCACGGCCACTAAACCAGCTCATGGTACTGCAACAGGAGAGCACCAGGAGAAAGTTGGAATGATGGACAAGATCAAAGAGAAGCTTCCAGGTGGACGCACCACCACTCGATGAACTGATTACTTAATTTGTAATTAATGGCTGAAGATTCTCGTCTGGTTCATAAGCGAGCGTATGCAAGCCGTGTCTTGGTTACCTTGCAGACGAGTGTTTAGCAGCTAGTGTGCTCTGTATAATAACCAGTGCCTGGTGTATGTAGCTCCCCATGCCATGTATGTACGTGTATGTTGTTTGTAATATCTACCTTTCTATGTTTGAGATATGTACTCTCGTTGTGTTTTCCTACTTTGCTATCTACCATTCTACTGCATGATTATCTTATATGTTTATCTTATTTAGCAATTATCGAGTCATGGACTTGAATTTATTGGTGGGGAAATTAATTAATTAATGGATCTCATTTATAGCTAGCTACTATATATAATAATTATTAATTCACTTATATTATAAAAAGAAAAGAAAAAACCATCCATCAAGGCACTGCGATGTAAATATCTCGAGGGGAAGTTTTTGGCTATATATAATGGAACTATGGAAGTGATTAATTGGATACGAGGATGGTTCGAGATTGATTCTATTTTTTGTGCTCGATTTTCTACTCTAGTCTCGTGTACTGTAGGAAATTGTATGCGGGCATCTTATTTATCAGTACAGTTTTGATGAAAATATCGAAAATGTCTGCTACTGTACTGCAATATAGAAATTAGGAGTATATGTGGTTATCGAAGTTTAGCTTTGCATCTCTGAACTAATTAGGAGTACTCTTTTTCTGAAAGCGGAGAATTGTTAGGAAGTCTAGCTTTACATCTCTGAAGTAATTAATTAGTTAGTTCATGGCTCGTTTGTAGCTGATACGCACACTACTGCATGTTTGGTTCATAACTTCATATAGGCGTATGTATAGCGTTGCAGACGAGTGTTTCGTATGCTTAATTTGTATTATAAGCAGTGCCATGGTGCGTACTGTGTGCGTTCGTAACTTCGTATTGGTTTGTAATATATAGCTATCTTTAATTATGTGTTGTGTTACTATTTTCCGTGTGTCTGTATTGACTTTTAGAGGTCATTGTGTTTTTCTACTTTGGGTTCATGAACTTTAATTTGTTGGAAAAAAAAAGGATCTTATTACCATCTTTTATATTATTCGATCACTTCTACAGTTTTGGAAACTGTACAAATATAAAATATGAAATAAAAATAAAAATTGAAGCCATCCACTAAAATGCTTAATGCACAATGTGTAAATGTTTGTGGCTAGGAGGGATTCAAGCTTTTCATTTAGTTTTTATACTTTTGGCTCTGGTGCAAGTACTATCTTACCTATAAATTTGCCAAAAAAAAAAAGAAGAAGCACTATCTTACCTACAAATCTCTTATAAAAAAATATCTTACCTACAATTCTCTTATCAAAAAATATCCTACCCACAAATCTAGCTAGTTGCCTCGTAATTGGAGACACGTACATATGGCCATACTTGATTGGAAACACATGGTATGAGTTTTTTTTTGGGGTCAACATGGGCTGGCTCAAACTCAAACAATCCTTAGAATCCTCGGCAACAATCAATATCACAAACTCAAACAATCCTTAGAATCCTGGTTCAATCACCAAAAGTTGCCGCAATTACATGTCCCATATTTGAAGTGGTGGAATCTCATGTTATTTCTCACGATGATTTGCCTTCCTGAAAGTCTGAAACCTGTGGTCCAACACACATGAAGGCATGACAATCTTCACAAATCACAAATCCTAATGTTCTTGATGATCCTGATGGTGGAACCAGAATCTGTGCTGAGCAATGCGTAAGCCAAAGCTAGCTTTTCGCTATGAGCCATCAATATACCCATCTTTTCTTCATCCCCCACATCATAACCCACAAAATTCAGGTTTGGCCGATAGCCATGATCGAGTACATATCTATCAATGCAGATATCGAAGCTTCAAAGTACACATCCAAATCCAACTAACTAATTAATATTAGTATCGAGTGATATCAAAGCATCGCAGTGTCATGCGAGATCAGGGTTGATATTCATCAGCGACTATTAGAGCACCACGTGTCCAATTCTGACTATTGAACTTCGACTTTAACACCGTGTACTCCAAGGCCAGACGCGGTGAACGTGCCACGAGTCCACGACCTTTCCACTGAATCCACTCTCAGACAACGATCTCTCTTCTCTCTTATCTTATCTGTTACCGAACACTTGTCACCTCTTTAGACTCCCACGTGTCCCATGGCCACGTACGTGTCCATGCATTAGATGTCTCTTTCTTTTTTCTTTATTCTTTTTTTGGCAAGTGACCATGCATTTGATGTCTATATAAAGAAATCCATGTCCCAGGTTTCAAACACACCTCATCCACAACAAGCTTCACTTAGAAATCAACGCACTCTCATTTTGCACACCACAACTGTTTGTGTTTTTGTTTCCTCGATCGAAAATGTCGCAATTCAAGAGCGATCACCCCACACCGCCTCAGACCGACGAGTACGGCAACCCGGTTCACCATGGCGTAACCGGAGCAACCACTGGAACAGGCTGCGGAAATCAAGGCGGACAGCACCAGGAGAAGGGGATGGTGGACAAGGTCAAAGACAAGCTGCCATGTGGCGGCGGTGGCACGCACAAGGACGACCAGTGCGGTACTACTGACACCACCGCGCCCACTAAACCAGGACATGGTACTGCACCAGGAGCGCACCAGGAGAAACCAGGGATGATGGACAAGATCAAAGAGAAGCTTCCAGGTGGACGCGGCACCACTCAATGAACTGATTAGTTAATTTGCAATTAATGGCTGAAGATGCTCGTTTGGTTCATAAGCGTGCGTATGTACGCCGTGTCGTAGTTGCAGACGAGTGTTTAGCAGCTAGTGTGCTCAGTATAATAACCAGTGCCTGGTGATCGAATGTAGCTCACCATGTATGTACGTCTATGTCGTTTGTACTATTTTGTAATATCTATGTTTCTATGTTTGAGATATATATGTACGCTCGTTGTGTTTTCCTACTTTGCTATATATCTACCATTCTACTGCATGATGATCTTATATATTTATCTTATTTAGCGATTATCGAGTCCTGGACTTGAATTTATTTGTGGGGAAATTAATGGATCTCATTTACAGCTAGGTACAATAATTATTCACTTCTATTAAAAAAAAACCATCCATTAAGGCACTGCGATGTAAATATCTATAGGGGAAGTATTTGGCTAGGATGGTTCGAGATTGATTATATTTGTTGTGCTCGATTTTCTACTCTAGTCTCGTGTAGTGTAGGAAATTGTATGAGCGCATCTTATTTATCAGTACAGTTCTGATGAAAATATCGAAAATGTCGATGCTACTGTATTGCGCGCAATATATGTAGAAATTAAGAATAAATTGTTGGGAAGTCTAGCTTTACATCTCCATGAACTAATTAGTTAGTACAAATAGGCGTATGCATAGCGTTGGAGACGAGTGTATAGTATGCTTTGGTATAATAAGCAGTCCCTGGTGCGTACGTAGTGTGCGCGTTCGTATTGGTTTGTAATAAATATCCATCTTTAATTATGTGTTGTGTTACTATTTTTCGTGTGTCTCTATTGACTTTTAGAGGTCATTGTGTTTTTATACTTTGGGTTTATGAACTTGAATTTGTTGGAAAAAAAAAAGGATCTCATTAACATCCTTTTATATTATTTGATTACTTCTACAGAAGATTTCACGAAACACAACAAAAAAACTATACAAATAAAAAATATGAAATAAAAAAAAATTGGACCTTTCACTGCTCTAGTAGACCGATGCTTGAGCCATCCACTGAATGCTCAATGCACCAATGTGTAAATGTTTGTGGCTAGCTAGGAGGGGTTCAAGCTTTTCATATAGTTTTTGAACTTTTGCCTTTGGTGCAAAAATTATCTTACCTACAAATCTCTTATCAAAAAATATCTTACCTACAAATCTCTTATAAAAAAATATCCTACCTACAAATCTAGCTAGTTGCCTTGTAATTGGAGACACATACATATGGCCACACTTGATTGGAAATACATGGTTTGAGCGTTGATTTCACTCTGTCCCCTCGTTTAACTTGGATAACTACGTGCGCTTCCGGCTAGCATTATAAAAATATGTTAATCGCTTGAAGGGGTGAATGGGAAGTTTTACCCAAAGATGAATCTAATTCTCAATATAATTTTGGTTCTCTTGGAAAAGATCAAGTGGCAAACGCAATAATGCAATACCTTCTTTTATTGTTGACTTTCATCACAAGGATCGTCTTATTAATTTGGTCTATATGACTATATAATTTTTAGTTTTGGCTATCTTTTTGTTGGTTTGCTCTCGATAATTTGTACAATTGTTTTATATATTGGGTTTTAAGTTAGGTTTATGGCCCATTTGCTAACGTAGGTGGAATGTGTATGAGAATAAAACTTTCTCTACGTTATTAACACAAAGTGAATTGAAATGTAGATGGATCCGGCATCAAATGTTTACTAGAAATTCGATTACATGTCTATTCCTCCAGAAATTCGATTACATGTTTCTTACCTTTAAGATTATAATTTCCATCTAGTCTTCATTCCATCTAAGTAAATATATCATTAGCTTATTCGCTTTTGATCGAGGTCAATGACAGATACAAAAAAGTTTTCGAGCACAATTCTCTTTTAACACTAAATCTCTCGAAAAAGGGAAAAACTAAGATTAAGAGGAAGTCTCAAATGCAGTTAGTTACCATGAGCAATTAGTCATTAAATTTAAATAGAAGTTAGAATTAAAAATTCTTTAAAGAACAAAATATTATATTTTATTAGTTCAAATTGCAAATTTAATCTTGACAGACCACCTAGTTAAAAATAAAAAATTGGTTATTAACCTTGCAATCCCAATGATTTAGAATCGTAATTGGAAAAAAGTACGTTGTTGAAAATGTTAGCTAGAGTATATAGTGCAGAGAAATTGGTTAAAAACTATTTTATTTTCTTCTTTTTGTTACTTGGATGGGAAGCCATGAAGCCATAAAGCCAACTGAAAGAATCTAAACTCAAATAAGCGGAGAAACGTACCATAAAAGGAACACCAGCTCATAAATCCCCTACTGAGTAAGGTTCTAATCAAATGCACTACTTTTCTTATGCTTTTAATAAATGGGAGATCGATGCAGGAGTTCTGATCTGACTTCATTAGTGTCCACCAGTACCCCTACTTGGTTTGGAGTCGCGGGTTAGTCCTGCCCATAAAATTTTGTTGCCTCTGTCGACTATGAACCACATAATT
This sequence comes from Rubus idaeus, assembly GCA_030142095.1. Classification (NCBI taxonomy): domain Eukaryota; kingdom Viridiplantae; phylum Streptophyta; class Magnoliopsida; order Rosales; family Rosaceae; genus Rubus; species Rubus idaeus. The sequence continues at coordinate 5,681,204 of CM057965.1, read as the reverse complement.
AACTTGCTAGGTCAGATCGAGTTTGAGAAACAATAATATCCGAACTCCAACTTCATTATTAGCCAGCTAGCGTTCGACATGTCAAATCTTGGTCGTCATCCTCTATCAATAATCTTCGATCGATCTCCGGCCTGGTTCAATATCGCCAAAACTTACAGCAAGAAACATGTCCCATTGCAGAAGTGGCCGGTGGAACCTCCTCGATCATATATGTTCTCGATCTCTCGCAACAGTCACAATAACATGTGATCGATGCATGCACCACACATCAAAGCTAGGCACGGAAATAATCACAAAACCTAATCTTAATGGTCGACGCAATGAGGTGTCACGAGCTTTCCTCTCCTTGCTAGGAGACAATTAAGGGCTTGTAGCTCTTATCGTATCCGTCCGACAGAGACGTACACTTGTCCCCTCCGGAACAGTTCCGCCTGCCGTCGTACGTACGTGTCAATGCAGAGGTTCCCTATATAAACGACCGAACCAAGTCCTAGATTCAATCCATACATCGTCCAAACTCCAAAGCATTTATAACTCAGAAATATATCAATACAATTTCGATCATTTGCACACCAGCTGTTTGTGTCTTTGTTTCCTTTGTCAACATGGCGCATTACCAGAGCGAGTACGGTAGAGACCAGACCACGGACGAGTTTGGAAACCCGATCCGCCGAACTGAAGTCCCGGTTCACCATGGAACAACAGGTTACGGTAGAGACCAGACCAACGTCGACGAGTTCGGAAACCCAATCCGCCGTTCTGACGACCCGGTTCACCATGGCATAACTGGAGCAACCACTGGGTACGGAACTCATGGTAGTACTACTGGTACAGGGTACGGAACTCATGGCACGGCTACTGGGCCCACCGGGTTCGCTGCTACAACGGCGGGCGGACACGGCGTCCCGCTTCACCGCTCTGACAGCTCAAGCTCTGTAAGTCGATCTAAGTCGTCACTGCATGCTAATCGATCAGTTTACTTTTGTTGTTAAATTAAATTAATTAATAAATTGGCCGGGTGCTTGATTATCCTTCACTTGTATGTGCCTTGGCAACTTCGAATCTGCTTTGTTTATGATTGTTGCTTCGGGAGGTTTTGGTTAGGTCCCCCTCTTATGTTATTCGTCTGTTTTTGATATAATAATTTGAAGTGTTACAGAAGTTATCTTTTTTATGATCACTAGTTTCATAAAAAAAATAAAAAATAATGGGTTGTAATATATGTGTAGTCGGAGGATGATGGGTACGGCGGGAGGAGGAAGAAGAAGGGACTGAAGGAGAAGATAAAGGAGAAGCTGCCAGGTGGCCACCGTGACCAGACCGGCACAACTACTTATGATGATGCCACAACAGGAACAGGCCACGAAAAGAAGGGCATGATGGACAAGATCAAAGAGAAGCTTCCCGGTGAACACAACAACTAAATGAACCGCCGCCGTTATATATATGCATGCATGCTTGTGTAAATTAATGCCTGTTTGATTAGCTGATACGTCCTGTGTTTCTCAGTCTTTGTATTAGTTAATTAGTTAGTATGCTGTGTCTGTTACTGCGTGGTGCTTTTAGCACTCCGTGAATTTCCTTTATTTTCTGTAATCTACTTGATTTCGATGTTGCATTACTGCTGTCTCAAATCCACTCACAATAGCATGGAAGGATTGAAAAGCAAGTAATAGAAAAATGATCAGACCAAAGAAAAAAGAACGAATAGAAAAATGGTCGAAGTAATCGTTTGTGCTGATATGTTACCTACAAATGGGTATATGGACTTGGAAGTTACTGAAGACAAGGATCCTGCCCATTAACACCTATAATTATTCACTTCACACAAACAAGTTCCAAGGGAAAAAACAGAGAAGTTGAGCTATGCTTGAGGCTTCAATTAAAGGCTCAAGGCTGCAAAGATAGCTATATGAAAATGTCAAGGGTTGTGGCTATGGTGAAGACTCAATAGGACTTCATAGCCATGCCTTCTGTAGACTTGTATATCGTTTACCCGCTTTCGGCTATGAAACTGGAGGCAACTATATTTGCATTTTTGAGCAACAATATCAGAAACTCAAACTAAATTGCCAGCTTTCCACTTATCAAATCTTGCTCCACAATCTGGTTAAAGAGATGAACAATCATTAGAATCCTGGTTCAATCACCAAAAGTTGCTGCAATTACATATCCCATTTTTGAAGTGGTGGAATCTCATGTTATCTCTCACGATGATATGCCTTCCTGAAACCTGTGATGCAATACACATGAAGGCATGACAATCTTCGCAAATCCTAATGTTCTTGATGATCCTAATGCTGGAACCAGAATCTGTGCTGAGCAATGCGTATGCCAAAGCTAGCTTTTCGCTATGAGCCATCAATATACGCATCTTTTCTTCATCCCCCACATCATAACCCACAGAATTCAGGTTCGGCCGATAGCCATGATCCTGCAATCTCTTTAGAAGATCCTCCAATGCCTTACTAATCTCATTGTATTCAGGGTGATTCGTTTCACCTGCACAAAACTTTTGGACCCCCCCATTCTTTGTTTCAACCCAGCTATATGCAGGGTTCTTTTTCCGACCCTTCTCTCTCATCAGCTTCCTAACTCTTGAAACATCACCCCACTTTCCGGCTGATGCATATATGTTAGAGAGCATCACATAGTTTCCGATATTATTAGGTTCAAGCTCAAACAGATGGTTGGCAGCAATTTGAGCAATGTCAGGGTTCCTATGGATACGACATGCTCCAAGGAGCGCTCCCCACACACCTCCATGGGCGACTATTGGCATTGTATCAGCTAGCTCGAGAGCTTCTTCCAAGCACCCAGCTCGACCAAGTAAGTCTACCATGCAAGTGTAATGATCAGCTGATGGAGTGACATTGTAGTACTTCTCCATGGTTGCAAATAACTGCCGACCTTGATCAACCATACCCGCGTGGCTGCAGGCAGTTAGCACCCCTATAAAAGTAACCCGGTTCGGTCTTATATCAGTGGTCAGCATCTCATGGAACAACTCTATTGCTGCATTGGCACAACCGTGCACTGCAAAGCCCAAAATCATTGAGCTATAAGAAAATACGTTTCTTTGCTTCATTCCTTGAAAAACCTTGTAAGCATCATCCAAGCTCCCACATTTTGAGTACATATCTATCAATGCAGATCCCACAAGAACATTTTCAGTATGGCCAAAACCAGATTTCTCAGAAATGTCTCGAATCCAATTGGCATACTTGGACGCACCCAGTTGTGCACAAGCTGAAATAAGACCGATTAACGTAACCTCATCGATCCCTACACCAGCACCTTGCATTCTCTCAAAGCAATCCAGGGCCTCATTTGGCAGGGCATTCTGGGCATAACCAGTAACCAAGGCCGTCCACGCCACCATATCTTTCACGGGCAAATCTTCAAACAACTCCAGAGCTGATTCCATATTCCCACTCTTGGCATAAGCAACAATTAATCCGGTCCAAGACACCACATCCCTCTCAGGCATTTCATCGAACACCTTGCGCCCGCAATCTAAAAAGCCACACTTCAGGTACATATCAATCATGGTGTTCCCCACATACAAATCCGCCACAAACCCACCAATTAAAACCGTCTGCGCATGTATCTGCCGACCCAAATTCACATCAAGAACGCTCCCACAAGCCTTGAAAAGCGACGAGAACGTAAACGAAACCGGCCTAGTACCCTCTCTCCGCATCCAAGTGTAATAATTTACCGATTCCGAAATGGGTCCTTGAATAGTGAATCCCCTAATCATAGCCGCCCAGAGAAACGGGTTTGGGTACATGACCTGTTTGAAAACGAGTTCAGGGTAGGTGCCCAATGGGACTTGGAGCTTAGTGAGCGTGCGGATGACCTTGGTGATGACGTAGCTGTATTGGCTAAGGCCATTGCCGAGGAGGTGAGCGTGAACCTGTTTGACTTGGTTGAGACTGGTACACCCATCTAGAACAGTAATGATTTTGTGCTCCAAGAGCTTCCGCTGCTGTTGAATCTCAGAGAAGGGAACGAAAGCTTTGGTTGGTTGTGGCTGTGACGGTGAAAGCTTGTGAATTGGGAGCGTTGAGAATTTGCGAGAGAGGTTTTGCATTGGACACTTCAAACTTTTCCCTCTTCTGCTTCTCCGATCAAAGAGAAAGAAGAAACGGTGCGTTTTAAGACAAAGAAGCATAAAGCAAAACGGTGCGTTTTTATCGTCACTCTAATTTGTAGAGTTACACAGAGCCCATTGCAGTTCCCCAAAGTCCTCTCGTTGTTCTCTCTCTCTCAATTTCTGTTCCAGAGGATAACGGCGCAACTTTTCCCTGAACGGCGACGTATCAAGTCTCCATCTTCTCTATTGTTTCACGGCGAACCAGGTATTTCCTCTGTTCCCAATTTGTCTTGGTTGATGTGCATTTCTGTTTTCTCAAATTTTTGGTTGATGGTGAATTGAGGTTTTTTTTATAAAGAAATTTGATGAATTGGATGATAAATTCAGAGAAATAGTTCAATTCAGTAGAAAATTTGGGGCAAAATCTATGTCTTAAGTACCAAATTTATGTCTTACGTTTCTGGGTTTTACCATTTTGTTATATACAGGTAATATTTTTTTTTTGGGGTTTATGAATAGGCGGTAATGGATAGTGATTGTCAGAAGAAGATATTAGAAAATGGTGATAAGGGGGGACAGTTTGAAGATTGTGATGAACTGAAACTAGGGATGGAGGTGTCTAGTGAAGCTGAAGCTTATGAGCTTTGCAACAACTATGCGTTTAATAAAGGTTTTAGTATTCGTAAAGGGCACCTTCGAAAAGATGCGCAGAGTAATCCCAGACAAAGAGAGTTTGTGTGTTCGAAAGAAGGGTTTCCGCGAGATGAGGACTTGGGTGAAGTGAAAAAAGTGAGAAGGTTGGAGACGAGAACAGGGTGCAAGGCTGCATTTCGATTCAATGTGGAAAATGGTATGTGGAAAGTCTCTTATGTCAATCCACATCATAATCACGAGTTTGCTACACCCGAAGAAAGAAAATATCTAAGATCAGGCCGAAATATACCAAGTGTTCGTGCAGCTATCCTTGGTTATGTTGATGAGAGTAGAACACCAGTAAAGGCATACTCAATCTTGGAAAAGGAATTTGGCAATGCTGAAAGTGTTGGGTCTACTCATAATGATCATCTTAATTTTCGGCAAAGCAAGAAGGAAGAAATGATGGAAGCAGGAGATGTACAAGGCTTGGTTAACTATTTTAAGCATAAACAGATTGAGGATCCGAACTTTTTCTACAGTGTTAAAGTGGATCAGTTTAATCGGATAACAAATTTCTTTTGGAGAGATGGTAGATCAAAATTAGACTATGAATGTTTCGGAGACGTTGTATGCTTTGACACTACATTTCAGGCCAACAAATACAATCTAATTTGTGCTCCATTTGTCGGAGTTAATCATCATTGGAAGAATATCTTATTTGGTTGTGCTTTCTTATTGGATAAGAGCACTGACTCCTTTATTTGGTTGTTTGAAACATTTGTGGAGTCAATGGGAAATAAGCAACCAAAAACCATTTTCACTGATGAGGATACTGCAATGACGACTGCAGTTGCAAATGTGCTTCCAGAGACACGCCATCAATTATGCACTTGGAACATCTCTAAGAATGCTACACTACAGCTTGCTAGTCATTATGCTAACCCTGAATTCAAGAAGCACGTCAACAAATGCTTTCATGATTGTTATACTGAAGATGAATTTAAAGCTGCGTGGGATGACATGATTACAATATTCAACCTTGAAAGTAATTCGTGGCTGAAGATGTTGTATTCACTTAGAGAGAAATGGTGCCCTGCTTTTAGCTTAGATACTTTCTCAGCAAATATTGCATCCAGCCAGAGGGGTGAGAGCATGAACAATATTTTCCATCAAATGTCTAGAACAACCGGGGATCTCATCAGTTTTGTACACCATTATGAGAAAAAAACAAAAGAGATGCAATTCACAGAGTTGGAAGATGATTTTCGTTGTAGAAATCCCATGCCTCGTCTCAGAATAAATAGCGGTATCTTTAAGCATGCAGCTAGTGAGTATACTGTTAAAATGTATTCCTTTTTTGAAAATGAGCTCATGTGTATCTTCGGTGTGAGGATGAATGAAGTTAGTAGTGATGGGAATGGATGTATTTATGAAGCTATTGAAGAAGGCCATCAAAGAGTCTACAGAATTCAGTATAACTGTTTTACTGCCAAGGTTTCTTGTTCTTGTAAGTTATTTGAATCCATGGGATTGTTGTGTCGTCATGCCCTAAAAGTATTGGATTTGAAAAACTTGACAAGCATACCAGCCGAATACGTAGTGAAGAGATGGACTAAAGCGGCCAAGAAGGGGATTTCGGTGAGTACTGATTTATCTAAGTCACCATATAAAAGGGCGAAATCTGCCCATTCGTTGTGCCTTAGTGAGTTGATGCATGAAGGAGCTAATGTTTTCAGTTTAGGGTCATTGTCTGATTCTGGAACTATGATTGTCAAACAAAAGTTAGCGGAAGCCATGAAGTTACTTGAAAGTGATGCGGAAACTACCTACATGGTTGGAAATTTGAGCAAAGTAGATGACCCATCTGGTTGTGATGTGGTTCTTGATGACCAAAGTGTGAAGGGAAAATTCTAGATTAAAAAATATACATGTGCAGGGTTTCACTTATCTTTGTGCTCAAGATTGCACTTGATTTCTTTTCCTTCTTTGGCAGAAGACATCCTTGTACAATTCCTTCTTCTCTTTTCAAGTTGCAGGACAAATGGTAGATATATATAGTTGTTATGTCTTGTAGATACTGGAATTTGAATTTCAAATTTTGTATTATTGCTTTGTATTGCAGTGAAGTCAAATTAATGGACTTGACATGAAACTATGTCATTTTGGCCGAAGATTCTAAGTTGGTCCTCTTAATTTCAGTTCATGCACATGAAACTACGTAAACGGTTTATTCTACCAAATATGACCATCATTTGATGATAAAGATCACTGTGTTGTTAAAAGAAGTAGCATAATTCGAGCATTGGGTGTAGTCCAGTTGGACTAGGCAGTGGCCATCCCCGCTCACAACCCAGGTTCGAATCCCCCCTCCCCACAAATTTCGAACTTTGAAGCCATATTCGCCCTCCCCTTAAAAAAAAAAAAAAGTAGCATAATTCCAAAAGAAAAAAAAGAAAAAAAAGAAGAAGAAGTAGCATAATTCAAAAAAGAAAAAGAAAAAAAAGAAAGTAGCATAAACCAAACGGTGCGTTTAGCTTATTCTACACTATACTAGTCCTTCACATAGTGATAGCAGCACAGAACAGTCGGAACTCTTGGATATTCCAAACTCCAAAAGCCTTCTCTCTTTTCTCTCTCTAATCCAGTTGTAGCAAGCAGCCCTACTTTGAACGGCGACGGCGACCTGGGACCCATAAATTCTTCTTCTCGGCGAACCAGGTGACTCTTCTGCCTCTCTTGGTCGTTTGCTGTATTTTTTTTTTTTTTTTGCGTTTTGAAATTCTTGTTGTGCGCAGAGACTGATTTTGAATTCATGGGTAAACTCTTATCAAATGTTATTTTCTTATGATACTCGGCGATAATTTCATAGAAATGATTTGGTGCTCAATCTGAATATAGCATTATTCGTAAAGATGGTATCTTTTTGTTTATTTGCAAATGTTACATTGCGCTTGTGATTGAACTTGGATTATGTTTTGGAATTTTTGGAGTTAAAGTTGTGAACTTTGCATTCTTTTCTTGCTCTGTTTGGCATAAGTGCAGAAAATTGCATCTAGCTCTCTTTATTAGGTGAATGTGTATGGTATAATCAGCTATATTAGAAATATGCAGTGGTAATTTGTTTACTTTCTAGACCTTTTTTTATTATTATCAGGAATTTACTTTCTAGACTTGGCAAACGTATCTCTCACATTTTGGATATTTCTTGTTTTTTTTTTTTGTCAAAACAAGTAATAGAAAATTTGTTGTTTATGATTAGGCTGTTGATTAGATAATGGATTGTGATTGGCAAAGGAATATATTAGAAAATGGTGACAAGGAACAAATATTTGGAGAAAGTGATGAACTAAAAGTGGGGATGGAGGTATCTAATGAAACCGAAGCTTATGAGCTATACAACACATATGCCTTCAAGAAAGGTTTTAGTATCCGTAAAGGCACTGTTCGAAGAGATGCCCAAAATAATGTCCGTCAGCGTGACTATTTTTGTTCAAAAGAAGGGTTTCCACTAGATGAAGAGATAGGTGAAGTGAAAAAAGTGAGAAGATTAGACACACGAACTGGTTGTAAGGCTATGATTCGGTTCACTGTTGATAATGGTAAATGGAAGATCGCTCTCTTCAATCCGGTTCATAATCACGAGTTTGCTAAGCCTGAAGAAAGGCAATTTCTGCGATCGAGTCGACATATACCAAGTGTTCGTGCAGCTATCATTGGTTCTAAGGTTGATGCGAGTATAAGACCAACAAAATCACACTCATACTTGGAAAAAGAAATTGGCAGTGCTGGGAATGCAGGGTTTGGGTTCACTGATCAAAGTGGTCATAATTGTTTGCAAAGGCTGAAGGAAGAAATGATAGAAGGAGCAGATGGACAAAATTTGCTTAATTATTTGAAGCATCAACAACTAGAGGATTCAAATTTCTTTTACAGTGTGCAAGTGGATCAATATAACCGTATCACAAATTTCTTTTGGAGAGACAGTAGGTCAAAGTTGGACTATGATTGCTTTGGAGATGTTGTACTTTTTGACACCACATTCCGAACCAAGAAATACAATCTAATTTGTGCTACATTTGTGGGGGTTGATCATCACTGGAAGAATGTCCTATTTGGTTGTGCTTTTGTATTGGATGAGAGCACCGATTCATTTAGTTGGTTGTTTGAAACTTTTTTGGAGTCCATGGGAAGTAAACAACCAAAAACCATTTTTACAGATGAGGATAATGCAATGGCTAATGCAATTGAGATTATGCTTCCAGGGACACATCATCGACTATGCACATGGAACATCTCTAAGAATGCTGCACAATATCTTGCTAGTCACCTTGCTAATGCTGAGTTCAAGGAGCACTTTAACAAATGTTTTCATGATTGTGTCACCGAAGCAGAATTTGAAGCTACATGGGATGATATGTTTAAAAAGTTCAACCTTGAGAATAATTCGTGGCTGAAAAAGTTATATTTACTTCGAGAGAAATGGTGTCCTGCTTTTAGCTCAGACACTTTCACAGCCAATATCGGATCCGACCAGAGGGGTGAGAACATTAACACTACTTTCCATCAAATTTCTACAAAAACAATGGATCTTATTGGTTTGGCACAGCATTACGAGAAAAAAACGAAAGTGTTGCGATTAGCAGAGTCAGAAGAGGATTTTCGTTGTAAAAATGGTATGCCTCGTCTTAAAGTGAACACTGGTATCTTTAAGCATGCAGCTACAGAGTACACTATTAAAATGTATTCATTCTTTGAAAATGAGCTTTTAAGTACCTTTGGGGTGAGGATGATGGAAGTTAGTAATGATGGAAACCATTATGTATATGAAGCAATTGAAGAAGGTCATCAAAGAGTCTACAAAATTCAATACAACTCCACTACTTCCATGATTTGTTGTTCTTGTAAGTTGTTTGAATCCATGGGATTGTTGTGTCGTCATGCTCTAAAAGTATTGGATCTTAAAAACTTCACGAGCATACCAGCCCAGTACATAGTGAAGAGATGGACTAGAGGGGCGAAAAAACAGAATGTGATGGGTGGTGGTTTATGTGAGGAGTCATCGAAAAGGGCCAAGTCTGCCCAATCGTTGCGCCTAAGTGAGTTGATGCATGAAGGGAATAATGTATTCAGTATAGGCTCATTGTGTGATTCAGGAACAAGAATTGTCAAACAAAAGTTGGTGGAGGCCATGAAGTTACTTGAAAGTGATGAGGAAACAACATCCATGCTGGGAACTTTAAACAAGTAGATGGCCAATTTGTTCGTGATGTGCCTCTTGATAACTGACAGTGCTAGGTTGAGAAGTAATTTGGAGAAAAGACGAAAAAGAAAGAGGATGTGTGCAAGGCTGTTGCTTATTTTGTGCTTAGAATTGTACTGTGTAAGATGATTTGTTTTTTGTGTCTTCGGCAAAAGCCATCGATATACGTTATTTTCTTCAGGTTTGATAAATTCGGTTATTATGCTTCTTGTAAACATTGGAGTTTGAGAATTTTATAGTTTGGCTAGGTGCTTTGTATTAGAGTGAATTAATATTGTTTACTGACTACAAGTAATAGATTTGGGATGAATTTGGGGGATGAATTTGAAAGTAGCATGTAGTTTTGTTCATGTAACTGCTGCCATGTTGGTTTATGGAGCGGCGTTGCTATCTTGGTATTTTATATCTAGGTACCGGGTAATGGATTGTTGCATATTTTTTTCCCCTATTTTTAACTAGAAATGACCGTACTTCATGGATAATGACACTGACTCACTATGGTTAGACGAATTTCTTTACCAGAAAATTAAGACTGGTTTAGCACGCTTGACAAGACTTATATATTTCTTTGTCGCTCACTCTCCTTTTCAGGCAGCGGGTATCTCTATAGCAAACTGAGAATAGTTCAGGGAAACAAAAGGCATCAACATGTTTGGAACGGCGATAAGGTTTATTGGGAGGAAACCCAAACCGAAGATGAAACCGATAGAGCTCAAAACCCCACCTGAGCAGACACAGACCATCACTAGGGCCATCTTTGATATCGTCAAGGAGCATGGTCCTCTCACCATTTCTGAAACCTGGGATCACGTTAAGGTAATTTGACTCCCATTTAGAAGTGCAGGTGCTGTTTTAAGCTCTATTACGTTTTTAAATCTGGAGCTGTCTACTCCATCTCTGATGTGGATAGTGTCTACGAACTGTTTGATTAAACGTCTGAATCATTTTATCAGGAAGTTGGTTTGAGAGGACTGGCGAGCAAGAGGCACATGAAGATAGTGTTGAGGTGGATGAAGGAGAGGCAGAAGCTTAGACAAATATGCAACCATGTAGGGCCTAATAAGCAGTTTCTGTATACGACTTGGTTTACAAAACCCAACATCAAGCAGCAGCCAAAACCATTAAATGGTTCACAACCCAGGTCTCCTTGAAGTCTATAGGGTTACTAGCTTAGATGCTTGCTCTGCAGTCTGCAATGTCGAACTCTAAATCGTCTTGCTGCAACCAAAATGTCAGTGATTTATATTGTAATCCTTTCTCTTTCCAATATGTCAGTGATTATTATCTAGTTAATGCTATAAGAATGTGTTGTTCAATAATAAATCCCTGATTTGAAAAGAACGATTAACAACAAAATTTAAGACGAACATTTCAATGACTTTTGCTCGTCCATGCTATATCAAAATCCATAAAGTTAACCTTGATAACAAAAGCTACTAGCTTGATGTTTTAATATGTACATAAAAATTGACCGCAACAGAAAAAATTTCCTACTAATCTAGTGTAATTCATCTTCTTTCTGATAAGCGCTGAAATCCCTACAGGATAAGAGAGCATGTTACAAAGGTATTCCGGAGTAGTTTAAATGATGAGGGATTCTACTCGACAGTGAAGGGCCTCGAAGTTTTAGGCATCTGAGTGGCTCTTTGACTTCTGCAACACTGCCTTCAGAACCGCAGCAATTCGATTTGCCATGTGATGTTCTAAAAACCTCTCTTTGACCCTTTCATAGCCTCTCTTCCCCATTGTAAGCCTCCTCTCAACATGAGTGGCAAGGTTGACGATATTTTTGGCAAGAGGAGTAACCCCTTCTTTACCAACTGGATGCAAGAAACCTGTTGTTCCATTCACTACAATCTCTGTGGTTCCACCTGCCGCTGTTCCCTGGCAAATTTTTCATTTCGAAACAAGATTAGCAGCAGCAATACAGAAGAGAATTACTTACTAGATAACTGGAAATTATCAGAAGGAAGATTCAGTACCAGTACAGGCAGCTGAAATGCCATGGCTTCAATTGTTATCCTACCAAAGCATTCTCCCCGTGCCTATATGGAAGGGTTACAAAACACATTACAAGATGAAAAAACATATAAAAATAAGATCTATGTAATTCCAACAACATTAGGGTCAGACAGGCAGGAGAAATACAATAATTTCAATGCCTTTTATGCATCTTGTGCTTGACCTGTTATGCTACTTGGGAACTGCTTTACATTACAAACTATGGGTTTAGCATTCTACGTGTACATGCAGTTCTTCATTTGAACAAGATATCAATTACATTAACAAATAAATAACATTCCATACCTGGGAATTTTGCACAAGGACATCAATGGCAGCTAGATATGGAGCTACAGTCAGCGTTTTGTTTACAAAATGAACACGATCTTGAATTTTCTTCATCTTTACAAAGTTACGTAATTCAGACTCGAACTTGGTGTGAGCAGTCATGTCACTTCCCACAACTACTGCATGCATTTTTGGCAGTTGCAGCTTCTTCTCTTGGACCAATCGCAAGCTTTCATAGAACGAACGCAGAAATAGATCCTGGCCTTTTCCACGTGAAACACCTGTAGCAATCAATTGTAATCTACTCAAAAGGCTATGGATAAACTAACCAAACACTTATTCTTTTCCTTTCCTAATGGAAATAACCACAAGTTTTAGATGCACACTAGAAATGACAGGATAAAGGGTAAAAAACAAAGAACTGGCAAATTCATAGTGTAGCAGTATAACCAGATAAGCAATAGTGAAGTTACTGCACTGGCCAACTGTAAGCGGTCACGAGACTCAACCATTTAAAGAAGAGACGTGATCAAATCAGCTCAAAACACGTACTGTTTATGATGGCAAATAGTAAATCTTCACTTCGTACTCCAAGAGACTCCCGAACATGCTCACGCAAAACCCTTTTTGCTACAGTGTCTTCAGCAACTTCCATAAGCTCCTTACTGTTTCCAAGGTGAACAACAAAGGTCTCGGGCATTTTGATCCTGCAGAGAGCAAATGAATGCAAGTAAGAAACCACAATTTGACAAGAAGAAGAAAAAGGAAAAAATACCAATGTAATGAAATAAGAGTACTTTTTGGTTAGACACCTATATCCGTCCTATGGAGCACAAGTTCTGAGTTTATGCTCTAGTTCTTCGTAATGTTAGTCTCTTTTTCCATGCTAATGTATTACATGGAAAGTTACATTAGGATTTTCAAACTCTACCCCAAAAGATGTATTACAAAGCATTTATAAGATGCATCTAGAGTAAGTAGTAACTACGCAAAGAGGGTTCAATGGAAAATTTTGAAGCATACCCCAAACGTTCTCGAGTTCTATTCTTCCAATATTCTGCTGTTACGTGTGAATCAATCATAGAACCTGCAACAGCAGGGAGGTGCTTGACATAATCCAACTTAAAGTAATGGCCACGCATTTCATGGATCCACCACAACACTTTTGGAAGAAGATGAGGAACATTTTCCTTGAGAGTGGCATCCAATTCCATCCATTTTCCAGCAACAGCGGTGTTCAAGACAATTAAATCAGCTTTGAGAGCTATATTTGTGGCTTCTTGGCCCTTTTCTGACAAGACCTAGCAGATTAATAAAAGCAGAATTAGAATATTTCTGACAAGTCAAAAAACCAAATGAAACCCATCAGAATAGCATGTACCAGATCAAGCCATATTTCCATAAAGGACATAATAAAGATCAAACAGGAACATTGGTTTACTTCTCATAGTTTGCTTAACCAATTGGCCAAATATAGGTAAAATGTTGAACAAAAATACTTCCGAGATCACTAAAATTTGAGATGATAAAGATATCTAAAGTAAAATATAGACAATAGACTCCAAAAGAAGACATCCACACAAAAAACAAAAAAAAAGTCATTTTGTTACCTGCACTCCCCGGTCCAACATCTTATTCTCCAAGCTGTATGTCACTTCATCAATATGTACTGGCTTCTGGATTGTAACCCAACAAACTTCAGTGCCAACACTTCTTAACAAAAATGCTAGCTCCATCAACAACAAAGGTCCACCTGGAAGAACATTCAATTCAGTTCTCAGACCAGTTATTACTCATAAATTTTGTTAATATGACTGTGGTTCATATTCGAATCCCAAGTTACTAACTTGCTATTATAATCTAAGTCATAAATAATCTGAGCTAATCAAACTAATAGCTCAAATAGAAAGCAGTAACTTCAAAGCTCAAGAACGCATTGAATTCACCAAATTTAGCAAAAAAAAAAGAGTCAGGAAATTTATATCAATACCAGAAAGAGAAAGCTCGTGCGACACTAATAGAACGAGTTTGGACTTCATGAAGCTGAGTGGGCTAGGACTGGTCCCAATCGGCGAGCCCAACGGAACCCTCTTTCCGACGACGTCGAGGTGTCGATCGCAGGAATCGAACGCTGCTCTGATGAAGAAGGCGATCAAGGTCGAGACGGAGAGCATCACTAGAAAAGCCAACAGCCATCGCTTCTGCGACGCGACCCACCCCACCGAGTGCTTCGCCATTAGGGTTTTTGGAGTCGTCTACTGCGAGTGGTCTCCTCGGAGGCATTTTAGGGTTTCGATTTGGGGCTGCTGCGACCGGTGGTTTTGGTACATTTGGCTGGGTGTGATTGCAGACACTTGTAAACACAAGGAAGATGAGACTTTGAGTGAGGCTTTTGGCGTGGTTCAAAAATGGGTTTGTGATTTTAGCTGCATTAATTTCAAAAGGTTGAAGCTTTGATTAGTATTAAGTTGAATGTCTCTCGGATCGGTCTTGGTTTTCAGAGAATCGGAGCAGCGCAGGGCTCAACTTGGCGGTGGCGGTCTTCTCTTTAGCTCTGTATGGGAGACTGCGACCAGTGACTTTAACTTTATTATTTTTTTTAGGAACAATGCAGAATTATGCAAATGCCATTTTGGGAGTGGGGACCGTTTTATGTGTCTTTTTCTTTTTGATTCTCTGTTTTCCTTTTGTCCCTTTTCTTCTAATTTTTCACATTTTTGAAGAGACTTTATTTGCTGTAATGAAATTTCTCTTTTTCTCCTTTCTTCCATTTTGGTGAACCATTCCCATCTCTTCGCTGTCACCAACCTTGTATAATAACGTAGCTATAAACCTTGTTTTATTTAAACCCTTATTTAAATTCATAAATTTTATTCGCCAAGGCCGAAATAACGTATAGAAATGTTTTGACATAAGCCAATTTGATAGTTTGGACTAAATGTGACAACACAATTAAGCCACAAGGATGATAGTAACGAAAAAAAATGACAAAAGTGATATTTTAGTTGGCCCATATTGACCTCTTAGTTTTGTAGAGCTTGACATGCTCACACCAAAAAAAGAGAGGGTCTTGTAAAATGGTGGTGTTAGTTATGCACTTATGCAATGTTGATCAAACGGGAAAGAACTCTAAAGACTAAAACAATATCTCTTGATCTCTTGAGAATAGTCTAAACAATATCTCTTGATCTCTCTCTATTCTTAAGCTCATTCACAATGGCAATTGCCATAGCTATAAACTTTTAAAGGAAAAGAAAGAATGGATAACTTTCGGTTCCTCCTGACCATAAGAATTCAAGATAAATATTTTTTTAATATCTTTCTATGCAACTTGGTTTCAATCCCTTGCAGCTCTGTTCATTCACATGCATTCATAGTCTTAACTCTTAAGCACCATAAACATTCAAATAGGTAAAGGGAAACAGAACAAGAAGTGCTAAAGTAGAATATTTGATTACAAAACTTAGCACACTTCATGTGAATGCAAAACAGACTAAATAGCACTAGTTTTTTTTGGTGAAAAGGAGGGGCCTGAGCCCCAAAAGAAAAAGCTAAACGATTACGTGACCAAGTACGGCCATTACAATCATCTGCTAACCTGTCCAACAGATTAGGAGGGGAATTCAGTAACACATGCACAGCCTGCACTCAGTTGAATAGCACTAGTTGAATCTTAATGACAAAACCTTCCCTACACCTGCACAGTCTGCACTCAGCATTGCACTAGGTTACATTTTAATAACTATACACCCATTATTGCTCGATTCAGATAAATTCACATTCAAAGTCTAAAAACATTCAACATCTTAACTGAAACCCAGTAGCAGTACGTTCCCATATTCTATATGCAAAAAATATCAAGAATTCAAGATAATTAACAATCTTAAGCACCATGAACTACAACATGTCTACCGAAAAGACTATTGATAAAGTCCAACATGAAGCTATTTTCAGGTTTATCTTTCTACAAATATAGATTTGACTATTGAATGATAAGTAGTAAATTTGGAAAACTAATAAAAATGATGTAAACAGTAGTGGTTGTGTAACTTTGTAGTCTGTAATGCCTTGGTAAAACAAACATGCTCCATAAATAGTGAGAAAAGCGGGTGGAAGAAAAGTAATTCAGAAAGGCCATCCACTGAGTGATAAAAAGAGAAATTAAGTTAAACTTGAAGAGGCTCATTCACTAACCTTGTGGACATTCAGAACTGTCAGAGTGTAACGTCGAAATAGAAGAAATCAAAAGTAACCCTTCAAACAGCAGAAACAAGGTAAACTACCAAAAGTGCACGGACATATTCATTTTACAGCACAGAGCCATCTTACAGATCCATACGTTAAATATTTACATGAGGATTAACCAATATACAACATGATAAAACTTCATGGCGCTTATATGGTAACTCAAGCCATGAACAAAAGAAAGAGCCAGGATCAAAGCCCCTTTTTCACTTACGCTGCTTCTTGCATGATGGCATGGGTGTGGGAGGGTCAAATTGTTGTGACTTCTTACATGACCGCTTTCGATAAACAAGACCAGGTTTTCCAGATGAGATGAATGCAGAATCAAGAAACTGCTCATCCTCCATAAATAACTCCAAATTTTCTTTCATCAGCAAAAAATCAACTTCATTCTCTATAAAATCAAACATAAATCCCATTTGGATAATCTTGGACAGGGCATCAGCTGCACTTGCATGTGCTAACAGTCCTTGTGCCAGTTCATCAGCAAAAGAAGTAACAAATTCTAGATCAGCTTTACCATCTTCATAGGCTGATCTATCAATCAGTAACCGCTGCAAATTTTTCTCCCAAAGAACCAGCTTTAATTTTTCAACCTCCACTGTTGTACTTGCAGATGCCATTAGTCGATAGCAGACTTTCATTGGGTTGTCACTCTTATAAATTGAAAGCATGGTAATCGACTTTGCAGCCTTGTGTCTCTCTTTCAATGGCATATCTACTGACGGACCGGCAAGAAAACCCAGAATAATTTTGATTAAACCCCTTCTTATTAATCCATTTGCCGGATCAACTTTTTCCCAAAGCTGTAATGATTTCATGCCACTCACACTGCACTCAACTGACTCTGAAATCTTTTTCACTCCAAGGCAGTCATAAATTTTACGTAGTCTTCTAGGAGGAATAAAAGACAAGCTGTTACTCATAGGAAACCAGACAAACAAAGGAGCCTTATCATAGCTTGAGAAAATAGTTTTCAGTTGCAAATCATCAGCAATGAATACTTCCTCTCTGCTCATCATATATATTTCCCCAACCATGGATGGCAATGTGGCAGGTAATTTGGTCAAGTTCTCCTTCAGAGTATCTTCTACATGTTGATTCCAGTTGTCTAATACAGATTCCCAAAAGGAGTTGCACTCTTCAACAGTCACTTGGAAGTTATCCCTCATAGCCCATGTGTTCCATAGCTGCAAGTAATCATTGATGGAAGGATGTTCTGCAACTCCAAAGGCTAAAGAAAAAATGGGGAGACGTTCTTTCTTGTAAAACTTGTCAAGACAAAACAAGCGGCAGCCAAACAGGTTTTTCCTATCATGAAGTACGCAATCCTGAGAATTAACCCATTCACCAGTACCCTTTGTGTCAGGTATCCAAACCTGAGAGTTGCATTTATCTACCTCTTCTGGACTATAGAGGAACTCAATGAAGAAGCTATAAATCCTTGTTATACAAGCTGTGTCCGTCAATGACAAAAGAATCCCATAAAGAAGAGAACAAACCTCCAGAGGATCTACCTTCACACCAATATCCCTCAACTGATCCTTGTATACAGAAATGTCGGTTCCGTTAAAACAGTCATCAATGATTGGTGCATCTGACCGCTTCAGAATACCTTCCCAGGCTGGATCAAACAGAATACATTCTTCAGGCGTTTTGTACCCATTCCTGGTCTTCAGACACCTGCTTTTTGCAATGTTCTTGAGAAAGTCACCCAGCAAGGGCTCATCAGGAGATTTTGACTTCAGAGATTTAATGCACTCTAGCAATGAGATAAATCCATCAGCACAAACTAGCTCAGCTTCAATGGGGTTGCATAGACCTTTAGCTACAAGAGGAGCTCCTCCTTCAAAATCCGTGATGGCACCCAACATCTGGAGTTCCTCCCTGAACTTATATATCCCAATACCATAAAAAATATCATCTATGAGAGGCAGATCCACAAACAACGAAATGGATCCCCATTTAGAGCTGAAAATAATTGATTCACTAGGAGTCTTATAACCATGACGCGTTTTCAACCATTTCTCAGACAGCAACCAATTCAGTTCAGAGCACTGTAAGGACATGGTTCGACTGATTTCTCTGATGCAATCTAATAGTGACAACACATTGGAAGGAGCCAAGCCAGAAGAAGACAATAGAGAATTAAAATGAGCAGCAATCATGTCAGTTGCTCCCGCATTGTCAACCACCACTCCCATTGCTTTCAATTCATCAATGAAATGCCTAATTTCATTTCCATAATACAATTCATCTATGGCAGGCACCTGAAGAACACTAAACATAGAACCCCAACAAGGATCATCAAGAAGAACAGTTTCTGAAGGGCATTTAAAACCAAAAGTTGTCTTCATCCAAGGTTGACATTTGATCCTATTAATCAAACCAGAAGCTCCAGCTCCCAAACATCTGATACATTTAAGAACCAATAAACCACAACCACCAGTCATGGAAGACAGATTTGAAGGTAGGGTCACATTCTCTGCAATTAATGTCTTCACCTCCTCCCCATCATATTCAGCCCCAAGTAGCCTTAAATCAGGTAAAAAAGATCTTAATCTGCCTCCGTAGAATGCTTCATCCACAATAGGAAGATTTGTAATTTTTGAACAAGTTTCAGCTTCTATGTCAGATGGCAAGAGAACAGATCCCTTGGGAGCACTATAGCCATGATGAGTCTTCAGCCACTTCTTCTCCTTCATGACAGCCAACCAATCCTTGTCCACCATACTTCTCTGTTTAGAGAAACTAATAAAATCCAGCAAAGAAAATAAGCACTCTTTGCTCAATCCATGAGAAGTAAGAGACTTGAAGCGATTAGAAACCAGCTTCATGACAGCATCTGATCCAAGCCCCACACCAAGAAATTTCAATTCGTCTTGATAAAGAGAGATTTGATTCTTATAAAACTCCAGATCTATTATAAGAGATATCCCCCATTACATGCTTCATCAAGTCAAAAATAGTTTGCCCTGTTTCATTTGGAAGAAGGGCATGTCTTGGAGAAACATAACCTGTGTATGTCTTCATCCATTTTCCATCTCGAATGCTTTCAGTGAACTTTGAAGGCAAACCTGAACCCCTAGTTCGATGTAATCTGATCCAATCAAGCAGCAAAAAGGCCTGCTCGCTTGACAGTTCATTAGATGCTATCTGCAACACCATATTTGGAGGACATAACTCTGGTAAGTCCACAGCTTTGCTATACTTGCCAACAAAATTAAGGAGCTCTTTCTCAGGAGTAGATTCTCCTAGGAACACACTACTTTTGGAATAAACACCCCCTATATCAACATGCTTTTGTTCCACAAAGGGATTTCGAGGTCCAAACAACTTTGCCCATTTGCTTCCTGGAGCATAGACAAGAGTTACAGTCCTTTGCAGTTGGACATGGTCAGCCCCATCAATAAGTGGGATCCTTCCACAAAAATAAAATATGTCGTTCATCACTGAGGAAACCTTTCCTGTGGGCATGATAAAGGAAATTGGCCAATGCAACTGCAAGAAATGGTTCCTCAGTCCATACATGATTCCAGAGCAAGGAAGCATAATCATATGCTGAAGAAAGTTTCGACTCCTGCATGGTATGTAAGCCAATTGTAGAGAGATGAGCTTTTAAAATGAGTTGTCTTTTTATCATTAACACGTTTCTGGGTGATTCAAAAGAGCTTTCTGCGTACTATTGGGCAGGAAGTACACATCATTGGGACATTCAAGCTCCATATTGCACTTGTTCAGCCATGTGTGAAGCTCTAGCTCCAACGCATATCGAACCTTGAGCTTCTCTGCTCTGGTTTTGGTAATTGTACTCAGTTCTGAATTTCCTTCCCGATTGATGTATTTGAGAAGAGGAATAGAGTTAATCTGTTTGGAGAACTTTTCCTTATTATCAGCAATAAAACCAAGTAGTTGAATATAGACCTCATCAGATAACAAAACAAGATTGAAGGAGTTGATGCACTTTGTGTAACAAGAACCACCAGAAGATGTCACACCTAGAAACTCCAAACCTGCACTGTATTTTTCAATATCTAGAGATGAATGCAAGACCCTCTTCAATGAAACTGAACTGCTTGAAACAGCCCCTTCTCTTTTAATTCGAACTAGTAGGTCCCTAAATTTTGGGAGGATTCGGACTGCATGTTGAGGCTGCAGGAATGAACACCTCCAATCAGAAAATACCTGACAAGGCACTATCTTTAAATCTTGCAAGCTAGTTCTAATGGACTCTCTGAGGCTGTTAAACTCAAGAATTGATGAAACTTGAGCAGGTAAAAACTCAAATGGCTGACCCACTGAAGGAAAGAGTGAGAAGTCTTCCACGCAAGACTGGAAAGCATTCGCAAAAGCTGATGGGACACATCCAAGAATTCCCAAATTCCATACATTGTCCAACAATACAGATTCTCGTGAAGAAGCGAGGATGAAGTCTGCTTGAATGACAAATGGAAAATTTGTAACCATTGCTGTGGGAAGGAAAGCAAATACACCAACAGAAGATGTTCCCCTTCTCAATCTTTCTCCAAATGGGAAAGCAAGGGTAATCACCCATTTCTCCACATCCATCCTTATTGGAACTCTATTTCTAGATGTTACTGGAAATTCCTCTCAGTCCACAAGTAATACTTGCACAACTGCTCAACATCAAACATTTTTTCTTTGACTGAAAGTTGAACAAAACGCGAATGGGCCCTTTTATTGCTCAACTCCACATGTTCAGTCTCATTAAATATAGAAATTGTGGAGACGTTATCAGCTTCTTCAGGATCACACCCACGTACAAATAGCCGCTTTACCTTGGATAAGAACAAGAGAAGCTCCGGGTGCAGCCCTGACAATTGTGCTCTTACAGCTTCCACCTTGTCAGGCTTTAGAGGAAGGATCAATATAGTTGTTGGTAAGATCTTTGTGCACCCATATATATCGTGTATGCTCGACAAGTAAGGTTTCCAAGAAACCCATTGAGGAACTACATACCCAATACCACAATCTTGGTCCGGTTCTTCCTTGAATCTAACACGATATCCGTTGCTAAATATGTGCGGTTGTGAAGACACAAGAAACACACTTTTAAATCCAATTCCTGCAAGCAACATTCCTATATGAGCTTAACTAGATAAATCAACAGTAACTATTATTATGCATTCAACACAACTAGAAGGTCCTGAATTCACTGGTGCCCAAGACTCAATTAGCTTTTTCCAAAATCATTCAATTTTTCTAAAATAGTCATCATCATATAGTGATCAAAGTTTCAAAGTTTCACTGATCCTAGTTAATTTCAAATGAAATGTCCTGGTTAATTTTACCTTTTTCTCCAATAAAGCCCTGCTGTCTCTTCCCCTTCTTCGTGGAACGGCCTATGCTGCAAACGGAATCCATGTTCTTCCTGCTAAAGCCAACCTCATTATTGAAAACGAGAAGAGTAGCAGGTGCTCCACACCCGGTTATGTCTTTCTTGGTCAGCACAAATTCCAGCGTTGGTTCCACACCTTCTTTGTACTCATTGTCCTCCGCGTTCTACATATCAAAAATCCGGTCAACACAGAAAAGCCCATATCTTTAAAGTCCATCAAAATTTTGACTAGAATGGAAAAATTAGAAATTTAAGAACAGAAAAAGGACCTACTTGTATGAGCTCCATTAGGAAATGGATATCTTTTTGATAAAGCTCGGCAGAGAGACTAGTGACCGCATGGTGCAGATCAAGAGTTAAGGGGTTTGATTCTTTCTTCCCTATTGAGAACTTCTGGGTCCTGATTTCTTCAATGTGAAGTTTAGCGCAACGAAAAGCTTCTTCTTCTTTGGTCATACCTGAACCTTCGGTTGTGGAGCTGTCCATGGTTTCTCTGCATGCAATGGGCTGGAGAGAGAGAGAAAGAAACTATCAATCACGACTCAAATGATAATCATAGAAATTTGATTAATATAAGGAAACAGAGAGAAACAGAGCAATACCTGGTATGGCTATGAAATTGAAACGTTCCGGGAGTGAACCAGAACACTTGAGCTTGGTTTTTAGTTTTTAGTTTTGGGCTTTAGAGGTTTCACATGGAGACCGAAAAGCAGTAGGAATTAGGAAATGAAAGATGTAATAAATGATGATATTGCAGAGTTCTGCATGAACTGAAATTAGACGTTTGACAAGACGAGACTAAGATGAGTGATGAAGCCGCCGTTTGGGTTTCGTGTACTCGTAAAAGAGGCCCGAATAAATTATTGAAGGGGAATCGTAGCTACAAACGCACCTTGTATCTGAGTTAGCCAAACTCAAACACATGGCGGTCTCTCTTTGTGCTAGCTTTCTTGCTTAAGTGATCGATGTGGTGTCAGGGCTCCATACAATTATCCAGGACATATATAGTAGCATCAGATCGTAATAGATTTTCAATTTTATTAATATCATGATGATATTGTTACAAGTTAAAACAACAGTAAGAACATATCAAAGCAATATCCTCACTATGGCTGCAGCAACATCAGCAACATCAGTCACATCTTTGTTCAAATGTGTTAGAGGAGATCTGCCTTTGAAATCGTTTTCACAATCTTCAGCCTCACCGCCAGCATCATTCATGCTTTCCTCTGCAAACTTAGGATCTCCCTTAGTAATTGCTTCATTTGCTACTTTCAACATCGTCTTGTAAAATTGAGTCGTACCTGTCAGCGCAGTCTTTTAAGGAATCATCTTTTGGGGTCTCCTTAAGTAGCACATTGATTCTGTTCAGAGCAGTTGTTGCCGTAGCCTTGACTACATCGACCATTACGAGGGCTAAGCCACGAACATCTGCACTCTCACTACGAGGGTCGGATTGGAGAGAGGAGACACAGAGCTTGTAGTTTGGTGTTTTGCGGCATGTTTGGGCAATGAGATTGGCATCCATTGGAAAGCTAACTTTGCAATGGCATATTGGATGAAAAACTAGTTGAATGAGAAATATAAATGCGGGTCGAGACATCAAATTCTTCATCATTCTAGAATAAAGATGTTCGAGTCCAAAATAATTTTTTGCTTATGTAGAAGCCTCGAAGGTGATTATATATATAGACTATAGAGAAACTCACAATGTATATTTGCTAAAACATGGGTCCGACCCTTTATGCATATAGGAGGGATTGAGTGATTTAACTTTGGTTGGATATGTTCAAAACTTTTTAAGCCACGTGAAAAAATTCACAAAAATGCTAAGTTGCATTTATGTGTGTCAACGAGTCGAGTCGAGCCTAGCCGAGCATTACATGCTCAAATTTGGCTTGTTTATGGTCAAAGTTAATTTGTTGTGTTTTGAGTTTGACTTACAAATTTATTTCAAAACTTGAGTTTAGTTTGGCTTGGCTTGTTTTTTGACAAGCTAAATTAATGAACTCGAGTTTAAACTTGATTAGACTTAATATTGATATTTTTTTTTTGTGTTATTATTAACACACCCCTATTTAAAATATATACACTAAAAAAAAGATAGATGAAAATGTGTGTTATTAACACTTTAGGGTATGTTAATAACAACACCATTTTTTTTATGTGAAGTATAATTTTTTTTATTAAAAAATAAAAAACTACACAAAGGAAAGAGGGGGACTAAACCAATAAATGGAAAAGCAATCTCCTTACAAACTCATACTATAAATAGGAAACCAATTAAACTTATTGAATAAAACCACATGTATACATAGATAGATGGAGAGAGAGAGAGAGAGAGAGATGCTACCTAAAAGAAATTTGAGGTTGATTGTGACAACCACCTAATCTTATCTTAAAGTTTTTGAGTTGTATATATAGGGAAAAAGACGTGCTATCTAAAAGAAATTTGAAGTTGATTTGATAACCACCTGCAAAGATTAATCTTATCTTAAAGTTTTTGAATTTGAGTTCATTGTAAACTTAGTTTTCGTGTACGGGTCTTAATGGTTCAAGTGAATTTTTTTTTCTTCTAATGCTTAATAATAAATATATATTTGGTTAATGAAAATTATAAAAATAAAATATTTAATATTTAACTATATTAAATGAGCTTTGGTAAACAAGTCAAGTTTTAACGAGCAAGTCGAATTAGCTCAAGCTTAGTTCGAGTTGTCTTGTGACTAAACGAGCTGCTCACGAGCTCTACAAGCAAAGCTCGAACGAGCTAAAAACAAGCCGATTTCAATACAAACTCGAGTTGTATTGAGTCAATTTACAGCCTTAGTTGCATTCTTTTTTTTTGGACAATATTGTCGTATTTTCTACCTTTAGCTAAAATTAATTTTGCAAGATGTATAAGGTTAAAAATCAAATAAAAAAATGGAATTATTTATTTATTTGAATGTGAACATGTTAAGTTGCATTCACTTTAAATTCCAAACAAGCAAAGGTACCTGGATATGCAAATCTGATTTTCATAATGATAAGTGGATATCATAATAATGTCAAATTCGCTAGTCTCTACCTTATCAAAAATTAATTAATTATGCCAGAAGTGTAAGGTTATTGTATGATTTGTATCAAAAGTATTGTCACACATTGAGGCCATCAATCATGAAATATGGTAAAGGTTTAAATCGAGCCTGACCGGCCCGAAGACGGTATGAGCCCAGCTCGCTAAAAGATGGCTTAATTGTTCATTAGCTTCTCATAAATTGCGTGGTATGCCAAATGGTATTCGAAGCCAGTATGCTTGAATTCATAATTCCTATCAATTTATGACCTAATTATATGAATATAACCTATAAACTTCTAAAGGAAAAGAAAGAAGGGATAACTAACTTCCTCCTAACCACAAGAATTGAAGACAATTTTTTTCGAAGACCTTTCTGTGCAATATAGTTTCAATGCCTTCATTGCCTTGCAGCTTGATCGATCTGTTCAATATCCTAAGCTCATTCACATTCAAAATCTTAATCGATCACCATAAACATTCAAACAATCAATAGTCAAAACGAAATCCTAGCTAACAAGAAGTGTTAAAATCGAATCAGAATGCAAAACTTAATTAGCACACTTCATGTAATTAAAAATGCCAAAAAAAAAATTGCATGCACTAGCTAGTTAATTACATCGTATTGCATACGTGCCTGGCCTCTTCAGAATTAGGGAGATCCCAGATAATTAATACGTACACTAATTAAAGAACAGAGTTAATTATCAGGAAGTTAAAAAAAAGATTAGGAAGTACGTGGAGCTTGATACAAATTAATCCAGATCTGAAGTATATATGTGCATGTCAGATCGATATGTATGACAAAGCTAGAGAATTGTTTATAAATGACTCACATTTATAAATGATGGAGAGCGTATATGACTCATAATACACAATTAAGTAGATCGATCTCATTGTAAATTTTATCTCTCTGTGACTCTGTGGACTTTACAGTAGTGCAGCTGCTTAGAGACAAAGATAGAGATCGAATCTTTGTTATAAAAGAAAAGAAATTAATTAGGATCTTATCCTTCACTTAATTAGAGGAGGCTAGCTGCAGCTGCGCGCAAGACTGCAATGAATAAAGATCTTATTCTTCAACAAACAAGGTCATACGATTAATTATATGCATTGACGTCGATATGATGATAGCTAATTAAGGCTAGCTAGTTGGAGATATCTAATACTATACGTTTTCGTTCAATAAGAGCAAAGACTAATTAATCTGCACCCACCCACCCACCCACCCTTCTTTTTTATTTTTCAGTCGATCTTAAATTGCTTCTAGCTAGTTTGGGCAAAACGTTCACCAAGTTCTTAATTATGACTTGTGTACGTTTAGTTCAATAAGAGCAAAGACTAATTAATCTGCACCCACCGTTCCCTCCTCTTTTTCTTTTTTTTCAGTGGACCTAAAACTGCTTATAGCTAGTTTGGGCAAAACGTTCACCAAGTTCTTAATGATGACCTGTGTACGTTTATTCTTTTAATTAGCAATTTGTTTTGCTCACGCTTTAATTAACCTGCAGATCGACCTGCAGGGTGCCATATATGTGTGTCAATCTTACGTTTACTAAATCCTTAATTTGTTTCTAAGACTTAATTAAAATCCTCCAAATAATTAAACCCCTCTCCCTAGCTAAAAATTGTATCTCATCATCTCATGTACCATTTTTTAATTTGGAGCATTTTACAAATTAAGCTAATTTGCACTAACTTTTTTTCTTTCTTTTAATATGAAGTAAATATTTGGACGGGATGATCGATCGGAATTTGGAGGTAATTAGATATAGCTAGCGGCCAGAAAATGAAAATGTATAAAACTGTGTGACCACTGAAGCATGAAGTGGACATTATTAACATCTTTCAATTTAAGCATATACGTACGTGTTCTTCGAACTCTTAGCATATCGATATCTTTGATTTCTTTTAGCCATTTGGGATAGAATGCAAAAGGCTAGGCTATCTTTTGTGCGTTGAAAATGAGTCAAAATCCCTTATTAACAGACCATAATATGTATGGATCTCTAATGACTCAATTGTTGAAGATGAGTCAAAAGTACAAGGCAAAGAGATTGAGTAACTGCTAAAGAAAGCTATTGACACAATCTATTAATTAAAATTTAAAAGTGAAGGAATTGGATGAAATTTCTTAATTAGGTCTCTTAGCTAAAGGTACCCATATAGGCAAATTGTGTCTTTTTTATACAGCAACATTGGTTAATAATGTTGCATATATGTTAGTTTTTAGTTTTTACGCAAGGTAGCAAATTAGCAATTCAAATAAAAATTAAATTTTCATTAGGATAAAATTAATTACTGTTGGATAAATTCTCTAATCAATAAAATATATTATAATAATTATTTTCCTTGGTGAATTTAATTACATTCTTTTTCTGGGGTTTGATTTCTCCAGATACATACATTCATTCATTAAATTACAACCAACCCTGAGTCCCTGACCTCTCTCTGTCTTTCAAATTAACACAATTAAATCCCCCAAAATCTGAATCTCCATGTCAAATTTCATCCAACTTGAGCTGTATATCCAAGTCAAAGTGACAATATATGTAATGGGCCGGTGTTATCTCTGTAAATTAAATTAACTTGCAGGATTAACTACTAAGTGGAAAATTTAATCCAATTAAGCATGCACTTCTATATATAGTTAGTTTAGACAAAAAATCTACAAGTTGTGCATTAATTCAAAACCTAAGCCGGCCAGATCAATTGCTCTTGCACACAGCATTATTTAAGCTATCTGTATATTAGCCGATTCAATTATCGATACGTACTAGCCAATCTTATTTTGTAGAAGTAACTTGTTATCAGCTAGCCCTTCATTACAGGCATACTCATCTCGATTATCATTCTCATCGCTACCTCCCCCAAAGGCCATGAACGATGACTTGCTCTCATTTTTGGCTCTACTGCTTCGTGCCCCTCTTGTTTGGCTATGGTTTTGCTGCTTCGTTCCTCTCTACACATGACCAACCTTACAGAACCGGGTTTCATTTCCAGCCTCCAAGAAACTGGATGAATGGTACGTAATATATAACACATCTATATCTTCAACCTAGCTCTTCACTATTTTACTTTCTGCTTTTTATTATTTGCATTTTTTCGTTTATTGTCCATATAAAAAACCTTAACTTACACTTTTGTTGTATGCTTCTTGATCGACATTCGACTTTGTCCTGATCGTAATAAATCGGTTGGTTTTTTGGAATTTTCAGACCCAAATGGTTAGTTCATTTTCCCTTGCTAGCTAGTTAATTAGTGAATTCTTCTTTTTTGTTTTGGATTTTGATTAGTGTACATGCAACTCCAAGTACTAACACTTAAATTTGTTTGTTGATTTCAGCTCCACTAATTTATAAAGGGGTTTATCATATATTTTATCAGTATAACCCCAAGGGTGCAACTTGGGGAAACATCATCTGGGCGCATTCCACATCAACTGATCTCGTTAATTGGATGCCCCATTCTCCCATCATCCACCCGTCACAGCCGTTTGATATCCACGGCTGTTGGTCGGGATCGGCAACCATCCTGGCCACCGGAAGACCCGCCATCCTATACACCGGACTCGACACCCGGAAACGCCAAGTTCAAAACCTGGCATTTCCGGTGAACCTCTCGGACCCATATCTCACCGAGTGGGCCAAGATTCCCCACAACCCCGTGATCTTCCCAACACTAGCTAGTCGTATAAATGAAACTGCATTTCGAGACCCGTCCACTGCTTGGATGGGAGCAGACAAGCAATGGAGAGTGATCGTGGGAAGCCTCCGGAACCAAAGAGGGCTCGCACTCCATTTCACCAGTAGAGATTTTATGAATTGGACCCAATCAAAAAACCCACTTCATTCCGTAGGGGGAAATGGTATGTGGGAATGCCCTGACTTCTTCCCGGTGTCAAAAAATAGCACCATTGGTCTGGATACATCTACTCCATCTGGGCACAATGTGAAGCATGTTCTAAAGGTGAGCTTGGACGACACAAAGAAGGACTACTACACCATCGGCAGGTACAACATCGCCAAGGGTAAGTACGTCCCGGACAAGTGGTCTGTCCAGAATGACTCTGTCCTTAGATATGACTATGGCAAGTTTTACGCTTCCAAGTCATTTTTTGACAGTGAGAAGAACAGAAGGGTTTTGTGGGGTTGGGTTAACGAGTCTTCAACTGAGGACAAGGATATAAGAAAAGGATGGTCTGGTCTTCAGGTAATATATATTACTACACGTGCATTTGATCTGATTAAGTCAATGAAATATATATGGAATACTCTACTAATTGAGTCTTATTTTGCATGCAGGCAATTCCAAGGACCCTTTGGCTTGACAAATCTGGGAAACAATTGGTCCAGTGGCCAGTTCGAGAAATTGAAAAGTTAAGAACAAAGGAGGTCAAGTTGCCGAGCACTGTGCTCAAGGGAGGATCGGTGCATGAAATAATTGGTGTCACAGCAGCACAGGTACTGCATACAGGCCTAGCTCTTTGCTTCATTAATTAATTTTCTTTTATCAAATGTATAATGGGATTTTGCCACTTTTAATCAGAATTAAGGCACACCAGACTGGAATTATTGTTTTGATTTTGGTGTTAATTTGTTTTTCTTGTGTTTCTGTTGTTTTGTTTAATTTACAGGCAGATGTACAAGTTACATTTGGAATAAGTGATTTTCAGAAAGCACAAGTGCTGGACCCAAGTTGGACCGACCCCCAAATTTTGTGTAGAAAAAAGGGTGCATCAGTTGAGGGTGGTTTAGGGCCATTTGGTTTACTGGTCTTAGCTTCAAAGGGACTGCAAGAATATACAGCAGTCTTCTTTAGGATATTCAAAGCTCACAACCACAAGTACAACAACAAATATCTGGTTCTTATGTGTTCTGACCAGAGCCGGTCTCTCTCTTTTTCTCTATCTCCATCATATAGATCGATATATCAGTACATATAGTGTCAAATAATCAAACTTCAAATTAAGTTTATTTTAACGATATTTATTGTTTTAATTTTTTTGGCATGGTAGGTCTTCCTTAAACATTGAAAAGAAGCTGGACAAGAGCACATATGGAGTTTTTCTCAATCTGGACCCTCTTCACGAGACATTGGCTCTAAGAAGCTTGGTAATTAAGTTTCTGTGAGCTCAATTTAATCAATATACAGTAGTTTCTACATAGTTGTTCATTGAAAGCTCCCAAATACTTGAGAGTTGATGAATATATACGTACTTTTCTCGATATGTTTTGCAGATTGATCACTCGATTATTGAGAGTTTTGGTGGAGGAGGAAAAGCATGCATCACAGCCAGAGTTTACCCTATATTGGCTGTTGATGCTGATGCCTGCATCTATGCCTTCAATTATGGAAACGAAAGTGTTGAAATCAGAGGAAATGCATGGAACTTGAGGACAGCCAAGATCAATTAGTCAATCAAGACAAGGACAGTGAAGAGTGATCGAGCATGGAGCCATATGTGGAATATATATTGATTCTAACTAGCTCCCAATCTAGTTTGTTAATTCAATAGTGTGTTTCATGATGTACAGTTACCTTTCATTGCAAGTACCAATGTGTATGAAATAAAATCGACTGGAGTAAACCTTCCATACATGCATAATTCTAGTTACATAAACAGCAATTGGAAATTTGAATCTCAAATCCATCATGTACACAGAGTTGAAGCCAGTAATTGGAAATGCTGGTTAATTATGTTGATCAAGGTGGTATTGATCATCATCCTCTTTCATTCCAACCATCACATAACTAACCATCTTCAGTTTCAATGTCAGCCCCAGACTAGATGCAGAGTCAAAACCTTGAAAGATATGTAACAGACCTGACTCCTATTCAAATAAAGTGAATGCAAAGATATGAAACTGAAGAATTAACATTTTCAAGGTTTTGACTGTGCATCTAGTCTGGGGCTGACATTGAAAGTGAGTGCATCTTAACGATTTTTACATTCAAATAGATCACATTTTGTCCATTTTTTTATTTGATTTTTTACCTTATACGCCTTGCAGAATTAATTTCAGCTAAAGTAGAAAAAAATATATACGACATTAATTATTATATTATAGTATCCACTTTATCAGATTTTTGGATTTGCATATCCATTTAATTAATTTTTTTCTTTTGGCATTTAAAGTGAATGCAACGTAACGTTTTCGTAAAATTTTACACTTAGGCATATGAAAACTTTGAACATATCCAACCAAAGTTAATTCAGTCAATCCCTCCTGCATGTATAAAGGGACCCATGTTATTTTGGCAAATATATATAACAGTGATAGAGTTAATTTCCTTCAACATACGCATAATCTGTTTTCTCGATCTCAAACCTTTTTATTCTGAAAAGATGAAGAATTTGATGTCTCTATCGGCATTTATATTTCTCCTTCAACTTGTTTTTCATCCAATATGCCATGGCAAGGTTATGTTTCCAATGGACGCCAATCTCATCGACCAAACATGCCGCAAAACACCAAACTACAACCTCTGTGTCTCCTCTCTCAAATCCGACCCTCGTAGTGAGAGTGCAGATGTCCGCGGCTTAGCCCTCGTAATGGTCGATGTAGTCAAGGCTAAGGCAACAACTTCTCTGAACAGAATCAATGTGCTACTTAAGAAGACCCCAAAAGATGATTCCTTAAAAGACTGCCATCACAAGTACTTAACAATTTTACAAGCGGATGTCGTAGTAGCAAAGGAAGCAATTACACTGGGTGACCCTAAGTTTGCAGAGCAAAGCATGAATGATGCTGGCGGTGAGGCCGAAGATTGTGAAAACGATTTCAGAGGCAGATCTCCTTTTACACATTTGAACAAAGATGTGACTCATGTTGCTGATGTTGCTGCAGCAATAGTGAGGATATTGCTCTGATATAATCTTGCTGTTGTTTAATTTGTAACGATATCATCATGATATTAATAAATTAAATCAGTTCAATATTGAAAATCTATTAATTTTGGTCTGATACCTTACAAGTCATATCTTCTGGATTAATTAGAAACATGTAGTCCTATGTTTTAGGTTAGGGTTGGATCCCATACGATGGAAAAAAAAAATCCATCTAATGCCTAATTATTTTGTAGATTTGGTTTCTTGTGAAAATTTAATAAAATGGAGACCTTTGAAAGGGGTGTTCATAATGCTATTCATATGTAACTCAACCATCAACGAATTAAAGTTCTATCCTCGTAGATAATTTCTCATAGTTAAAATATTTTTTGTTTATCTTGGATAAAGAGAGAGACTTGAACTATTGTTAAAGTATTTGAAAATTAAAAACTCGTGCTCTCCGAGAAATTGATGCCCACTGATCTAAAAATAAAGAGAGAGAGAGAGAACTATTGTTAAAGTATTTGAAAATTTGGTAAAAACTCAGGCTCTCCGAAACATTGATGCCCACTAACCTTAGGATATTGAAACGAAAAAGTCATTTTTCTATCTAAAATTTGGTAGAAAATTAGGGGAACACATTAATTTTAAATCATTCGATTTTTATCTCTATGAAAGTAGAATAAAAGTAGAATGCGAGTAATAAAATATATGAGAAAAATAGAGGGCCAAAATGGTTATTCTTTTTCTATTCGTCCTCTTCAATATTATCAATAGTTTTGTTGTCATTGTCCTCCTTAATTTGGACTGACCCGATGACTTCGGTCTAATCACTCTAATGACACTTGATTAAACTAATGATAATAATATTATTATGCTAATAGGCTCTAAATTTTTATGTGACAGGCATGGGTCTATTATTCTAATAAGAATCGGGGCACGGCACCACACAGTGTTTCATTTTCCGATTTTCGTTCACCGCCCAGAAAACCTGAAGCGTCTTCTTCACACCGTCGCCGGTCACGGAGTCAGTGACAGACAGTACATTCTAAGCAATGCAGAGCCTGCGACGCCGTTTCGGCTTGCGTTCTTCATCTTCTTCACATCGCATTTTGTTTTCACTAGGTTCGTTCTCATTCCCGATAATTAACGGCGGCCTCGCCGTTCATTCGTTTACCGAGCTTTCGATTTTCTCTTTTCAGTTCTTGTATTGCACGCTCTCCAAGCTGCCTCACTTTTGGCGCCGAGATCCAATTGCTACGTTTTCGATAACTCTAGCCGCGTCGTCGATTTTGTATCCTTGAGAAATGATTACTGTGTGTTGTAGATTGCTGAATAATAATGCTTAGTACTGCTTCAAGTTTGGGTCTTGATTTTATTTGAAGTTGTTTTCTCTTGAGCTGTTAACCAGACTAGCTGGATTGGTCATCATTTTGAGTATGAGGGGAAGGTAATTTCAGGTTCATTCTATTACTGCAATGATTCAGCTGGGAGTGCAAATATAATTTACTAGCATGAATGTGATTATGAATTGTAGTGTCACTACATTTGTTTTTTAATCCAGAAGGTATGACTTGTAAGCTTGTTTCGACACAGGACTCCGACTTGGTGATTCGATTTTGCAAAGATGTGGAGAGTAGATCACAAACGGTAGTCCATAATACCATGATCTCATGTACTTTATCGTTACGCTTTGTCTGTTCTTGTCAAATTTCTGTTTTATTGTTTTTCGTGGTTGTATCAGAGAGTTCACATGTATATAAGACATTCTGTAATCCTTCATGTAGTGATCCTGTATATCCTAATTCTTATAAGCTTTAAAGCTGCATAGCCTGCATTTGGTACTGAGTTGCCACATGGAACCACAATGAGTTTTTTCAGTTGGTAATTGGATATTTTCATTTTTGTGTACTAAATTCTTATTGTAAAGCAGGGTTATGTTGATTTTGGTCGATATGACAAGTTTAACCACTTTGTTTCTGGTTCAGGGCATGTTGACTTTGTTCAAGTGAGTTTTCTGGTTTCAAACTGTTAAACATTTATATGCAGCGTGAATAGGAAATGAATTGTAATAATCTCAATTACTCGATGTGTAGGGTTTTTACAACGGTGACCTGGTGAATTGTGAACAAAGTTATGATAAAATGGGACGAACAGCTCAGGTTGGTTTATGCTGGAAAAACTATTCCCCCTCTAACACCCTTATATTATTTCCTAAGAGGTGTAAATTTTAAAGAGATAGTTTATTTTAACAATTCCTGCTATTGGACTTTTCTCATTATCTTTTTTTTTCCCCTTCTATTTATTCAGGTAAACATTATATGTGGAAATTGTTTAAATGGACAATGCACAGGTTTGTGAACCTTTCATTTCCAAGTTCTTGTGTGGTTGTTATTTATACTAGGAGTTGATATGGCCCCTTTCCAATACATGGAGAATTGTAATCTTGCGAATTGTTGAACTCTGTTTTTGGTTGAAAGCATAATAGATAATACTAGAGAAGTCCACGGATACCATTAACAAAATGGAGTCCTTGTGATTAAAGGGGATGCTTACAAGAAAGGTGGCCAGAACTAGAAAGTTAGTTGGATAGGGAGAGGGGAAAGAAGCTGAGTGTTTAGGAATAAGATATAAGATATGACTGTAAATAGTTTCTTACAATTTCAGCAGAATGGGAAAGAAGCAAATTGTTTGGAAATAAGATATGAGATATGACTAGAAAAAGTTTCTGACGGTTTCATTAAGAAAGAAGACTAGAGAGAAAGTGGAAGAGAGCAATAGGGAGGAGGAAAGTCCTAACTTTAACAACCCTCTATTTTCATACGTAATTATACCACTAACAGGAGTTTAGGTTTCACTGCTACATCCTGCTTTCTCTAGAAAGCTGCGTTCCTACAATTTTGCTGCTCCTTAATTGCATCTCTACCATTTATTCTGTATTGCAGTAATTGAGACTGATATATATATATATTTTGTTTTTTCAGGTTCACTTGGATGTATCTGCAACATCACATATGAGTCGACTTGCAGGTCTTTTAAATAGTATCTTGAATTCTAATTTGTGTTGCGTTACAATTTAAATTCAGCCAAAAAAAAATCTCTGTCATTCCATCTATCATACCATGTTTGATCTTTGGAGTTACTGTGTGAAGACAAA
The DNA here is from genome assembly GCA_030142095.1 of Rubus idaeus. NCBI lineage: Eukaryota > Viridiplantae > Streptophyta > Magnoliopsida > Rosales > Rosaceae > Rubus > Rubus idaeus. Next base: position 5,646,269 of record CM057965.1, on the reverse strand, counting down.
TAGGTGGAATATGAAGGCCTCTTATATTGAACCATGGGTGCTTTAGGTGCAGAAAATCTGTATAGTTAAAGTTACCGGAACCTAGTTTTTTGTTCATAGAAAGTGAAATATGGCACCAAGTTATTCAACAAATGTGGCATGCTATTATTATAGGAGCTCTCCAGGGTGAAAAACATCCGTGTGTCTTAGCAACCGACATATTATTTTTCACTTTCTATTATTGGGAAAGTTTAATTTTTAATAAGGGATGGCTGTAACTAGTCTTTTATGAAGTTTATGTTAGTGTGTGTTCTATACAGCATGATATACATTGTTATCCAATTTCCTTTTAGTTTAAGCATTTGGGATTAGATGGTATCAGAGCTGCCCATCAACTCTTTGGTTCACTTCCTGGTAACCCTCATTTTTTGAAATTTCTTTAGGTATACATGCATAACCTCACATTTATTTTAGTTACCACAAAGCGAAGCTTGCATTTGGTTCAATAGTTACTGGGTGTGTGACGTGTCTTACACATGGAGAGTGTTAGGATAAGTTAAATGTTTTCAACATTGATTTATTATGAGAGAATCATGTTTCCCTAATTCTAATGCTATTTCTACATATTTCAGAGTCATTCTTGAACTTGCCATTCCATGCGAGAACCCAGGTCCTCGAGTATTTAAGGGCTTCACTGTTGGTTTCCACCCGCGGTCGTGGGAACTTGTAAGAATTCTTTTGTTCTCAAGACGCAAATTAATTTGCCTATAAGCCTAAATTCAGTAAATTGTTTACTGAAGAATCAGTTTTCTTTAATGTGCAGGTTTATGATGGCATGACTCAATTGGGCTATGAAAAGCCTCACCATGACTTTAGGCATGCAATTTACCATGAGTTGTTTTGTTTCATGTAACCCTCTACCCCCAACCAAAAAAGACTATGCATCCCCTAACCAATAAAGTTTGCATTTTTCAGCTTGGGGACTCAACAAACACATATCACCCTTTTTATGACTGCAATTGCTTCCCTTTCCACTTTGGTGCAAAAACCTATTGTTAAGGTACTTAACTTCCTTACACTTTGATGCATGGACATTGCCGTATTGAATAAATTGGTCCAACTGTCCACTCTTTGTTTGATTTAATATTTGCAGATCTTACCAGAAAATGGCCTGGAGATTAGGTTATCAGGGTCAGGAGCAGTAGGGAGCCCTCCTACAACTTTGTCACCCACTATGTTAAATATTGATTGGAGATGTAAGATTATCGTTTACTGCAGTGGGTGCTGATATCGCTTACGATAAAATCTTCTTAATATCTATTTTCAAGTTTCAGGTATAAGGGCTCGTGATACTCCATATGAAGTTAATATCACTATCCCAATAGAGGGTTATGAGCCCATCCAGTTTGTTCTTGCCAAAATGTGTGGTAGGCTCAATTTGCTATTGCTGAGAATTATTGCCTCCCCTCTGTTTCAAATTATGAAGATACATAACCAATCTTAATAGAATAAGTTTTGGAAATGTAATGTAGAATGTCATGTCAAAGCAATTCTTCTTACTACATCTTGCTTGTGAAATTTGATGGTCAGTCTAGGAATGAGTCCCTAGATAGTGTCACCTACTCTCTCAGATTATTAGGTTCAAGTTAAATGGCCAAAAAGTGAAGGTGGAAACAAGGTCTATATCTGTTGGAATATGGTTTGAAATAATATTAACTGAAAGACTGCTCTACTTCAGTTTAGCTCCATTTTCCATTGAAATCATAGCTTGTTTTGTTCAATTTTGCAGAATATAGGCAGGATCAAGAAGGAGAGAGTACAAGAGGATGGGCTATATTTGGAGTGTCATCCTGCATGTAAGGCAGTTCCTCCTTAAAATTTCCATGCTATGAGTATAAATAACGTGCGGAAACTTAGTTACTAAAATATGTGCTGCGTTCAAATTGCATCATATGTGATGTAGGTATTGTTGCCAACAAATGGAATCTCTAATATCTGTTTTTAAGATGTAATACATATATATATATATATATATGTTGTGCACATGTCCTGAATGTGTGGTATCTGATACTGATAGCATTAATTTATCTTCATTCAATATTATAAATGAAGTAGCGATCACTACTGCTTAATAGGAATGTTATATCATATGAGTATTTATGTACTATTTATCTGAAGTTGGTGTTTGAATGAACTGTCTCGGATCAGATTCTTCGTCTTATCAACTCTGTTTTGTTGTGGAGGGTTTATTTACAAGACTCAAGTTGAGCGAAAGGTAGGCAACTTTCCATTACCTTCAAACTTTCCAGCTTTTTAAAATAGGCTCAAGTTTTCCATGTCTTCTATGACATCTCTCTATTTGATCACATGCAGCATGGTATTGATGCATTGCCGGGGATGACAATTGTATCTGCTTGCTTAGAAACTGTAAGTATACACCACCAACACAACTTACTAGAAGCCTTAATGGTGAACTGAGCTCTATCAGAGTATCAATAACCAATTCTGAAGAAAATTGGAATAGGGTTTCCCACATAATCTGTATACTTTTTAATGGTGTTGAATTTGGGGATACAAAAATAGGTGAGTGGAGCAGGGCAAAGCTACAGCCGAGCAGAAGATCTTAATAGTGCCTTTGCCAGTGAAGCTTCTTGGGAACGCCCTCCTGCTTCTAATCAAGGAACATCGAGGCCGCAGACTGCTGGAAAATATGGTGCAATTTGAACATCATGTGCCTATGACGGTGAATTTCAGCTAACTTGTACCAGTATGACATGCTAGGGTTTTCAAGTTTTACAACCTGTTTTAGTCTTTTCTTTATTAAAAAAAAATGTCATAGCACGATGTTGCTTTTTAAATGTAATATCAAATTACCTATTGAAATCAATGAAGACTCCTTTTTGGTTACCTGAAATTTTTTCTGCTACTTTTTGTGTGCTATTATGACTTGTAATTGATCGAAATCATCGAATACAATCAAATAGACAATCTATGCCAAAATCCAAATATCTCAAAGAATATTATTCCTCCATAATCAAATTATTTGATGTAATTTACATTGTCGATCGAAACAACATGGTTACTATTGTTGCATGTGAGCATAGAACATGTAATGGTTCATATCTGCAAAGAATAAAATAGGCTAGAGTGAAACATCCAATTTACTACTCATTCAGTACATCAATTCTGAGAATTGCTGCACTCTAGCATCCTCTATTTCGTGGTAAGGGGATACTTGCACCTTCTTTAGATTCGAGGAGGGGTTCTGTATGCCATAAGATCTGCCTTCTTCATAAGCATCCTCAATTTCGTCGTAAGGGGCTACTCGCGGTGTCTTCATATTCGAGGGGGGCTTTTGTAGGCCATAAGCTCTGCCTTCTACGTTATAGCACAATGAAACCGCCGCTCCAGGTCCTCGGTAAGTTAGGTCGATGTCCCTCAGCTCAACATTTTGGCAAGGTGTACTTCGGCTGCATTTGAGAGTAACTGCATTCCTAGTGTTTGAAATGCCCCTAATGTCATTGAACTTAATACCACTAATCTGAACTTTGGAGGATTCCTGCGCACAATGGAATATATTAACTAAAATTGTAACACTAGGGGAAATAACTCTTTACATGTAAGTAGTCCAGCAATATATAGTTACCTGTCCACTACAACCACCACTAGGGCAATATTCCTGATCAATGATGATGGGATTGTTCACATTAACCATTTCAAGATGCTCAAAAGCAACACGTGAAACAGTTCCCGGCTGAGAATCCACAGACCATGTTTTGATTCTCACTCCATTATCAGTACTCACAAATCTGCAGTGTCTTACATAAAAGTCACTAACATAGTCACCAGCACTTCTGCCGAGGCTTCCAATGCTTATTCCATGGCCTGGACCGCACTGGACTCCGGTGACGGTTATGTTCTTCGATCCGGGGAGGACAGATATGCAATCGTCTCCTGTGGATATGTGCGAATCCATGATGTAGATATTCTGTGATCCGCCGATGTGGATTCCATCAGTATTGGGACTGTCAGCTGGAGCTGATATCTTGACGTTGCGTATGAGCAAATTTTGGCATGCAAAAAGATTGATGTGGGTGTTTTTGCTGTTGATCGAGGCTATGTATTCTACGATTGCATTGGTCACAAAATCCAGTCGCAATGTCTAAACAAAAGAAAAAAAACAATTATTAAGAATAAGTATAAATGTATAATAAAATCGCAAACATCAACAATATTTAACTGATCACATAATGCAACAAGTGTTGAGGATATGATTTTTTTTGCTATCCTTAGTTTTTAGGGAAATGCTCGCCCAACCATATCTTATTAGAAATGGAAGACATTTACGCAAATTGGATTGAGCTTGAGAATTAAATACCTAAAGTTCTAAACCCTGAATTCTAAACCCGGATTTTTTATATATACATATATGATCGAGACTCATGTTTTCCCCTTTTTTGAGTTTTTCCATGCAAGTCTAGATCTAAACAATGAAGGACAATTGAACCCTCAAAGCAAACTGGAAAAAAGGAAAATTGAAGTCAGTACATGTATTCTTTTAGATCAAATTGAAGACGGTACGTGTAAGAAGCACTCACAGCAGGAAGTTGCTTGCAGCGGCCTGGATTTTGTTGGCAGTCATTATAGTTCCAACCATCGGCTCCTAGGCCATCCAAGGTTCCACCACCACCAATTCTCAAGCGGTCAACGTATTGTATGGTGATCCAATGGTCATTATTAATAAAATCTTTGAGCTCCTTAGAAGCCTCTAGGGTACCCTGTATTCGCAACTCCATTGGTCCCTTACATGGACCTTGCAAAACCACCGGCGCCACCACGTATGTGCCTCCTGGGAATAACACCATACCTCCTCCATTGTTTTGACAAGCTCCATTCCATGCATAAATCAAGGCCTAGAAATTGAACCAAAATAAATCCAATAAATAAAATGAATATATTAACCAAAATCTTTAACTTACACCTGCATCGATCATCTTTAATCTCTTGAATTAAAAGTAAGACTATTAGTACTACCTTGCTGTTATCAGTTCTTCGATCTGCACGAGCACCATATCCGGTCACATCGAAAATCCTTCTCCCAGCTTGAACTTGGGTAGGGGATACAAGCAACGACACTAAGCAAGCACACTGGATGAAAAAGCTTAAGCCCATTTTTCTGTTAGTGATCCCCTTCGACTCAAGTATATATACAAGTTTAATATGGTACATTGCTGTTAGGGTTTGTGTTCTTATATATAGGGTATTTGGGTGGATACAAATTGAATGATGAGATTTTGTTTCTCCCAAATCAAAGGAAGGTAAATTATTTTGACAAAAGTACGTTATTGAATTAAAATGATGAAGACATAAGTAGATTCCAATCTTGTCAATTCTTCCAAATTGGATTGGTTCTGCAATCTTATTTTAAGCCTTAACACTCTTAATTAGGACTTTATTCATTTGCTTATGGAAACTAGGATGTTAATTAGGCAATTAGACAACATGAATGAATATTAATTAGTGAATTAGAAAGAAAAAAATGTGATTATGTGAGTGATGATCATCTCTGCACATGTAAGTGATGAACATTAGAGTAATAATTGTGTATTTATTTAGCTGTCCATCTTTGGATATCCAAAAGAATTGGGACAAAAATTAGGTAATTACAACGCAGGTAAATAGGTAATTACAAAGTAGACAAAAAATCTGTAATTTTTATTAGCAGAAAACGATAAGGTTTTTATTTTATTTTTTTGTTAGAACTAAACCCTTTATTATCAAGAGGTGAACCCTCGAAGGAAGTGTTTATCAAGCAGTCAATGAGACCATTGGCAACATACATATGAAAGTTGGGATAAAAGGCGACTACTTAAAATACATAACATGCACTGCCCGAAAACAATCATGCGAGATAAAATAATAACGGATGCAACGTGCGGCTATGATTGGCCGTGTCACTTAAATACCCATCACACGATCTACGAGTATATACTCGAAATGGAGCAAGTTTCTCTTAGAAACATGTATTACTACTTTGGATATGACAATCTCCTACTAATCAATAATTTTTTGTTTTTGAAAAATTACCAAATAAATCATTTATTAACGCAAATAGAGTCCCATCGACCCATCCTGTGCACCTTAGCTCACTCAACCAATATGGTGAAACGATATTTTTTTTTTTTGGAGATTTCGGAAATTTTGGGTACCCATTTCGGTTCTCAACGAAGAGAAGCTCAGATGACCAACACCAACAACTGTTGCTGTGAAATTCTATTCTTATCCAACAATCTTTGTCTTCCTTCCATGTTTTGCAATTTGCATGATTGAATAGTCAAGACCACACAACTCAAATCAACAAGAATCTTCACCGATCCCATATATAAACATAAATGCTACGAGTCTATGATATATATGCTCCCTCTTTTGAGGCCTATAAGATGTTACTGACAAAGAATTTGAGTCTTTGCTAAAAGGAGCAGCAGTTCTCCATCCCTGCCTGTATTGTATTCTTTGAAATATTATTGGATATCACACATTAACCTAATATTCCCAAGATAATGCTGTATTCTTTTGAGGCCCAAGATAATGATATAGATTAGTTATTAATCATACCTTTTCTATATGCCCAGATCCCTAGACACCTGTTACAGACACCACATGCAGCAACAACTTATTTACTAATGCAAAGCCACACTGATTTCATACATTTTGAAGTCAAAAAGCCACACTGATAAAGCTAAATGAATAATGCAAAGGATTTCGATCACGTACTATTATTCAAGTAAGGGAATCAAATGCCAATCCATGAATATTGGGGTAAAGAAAGGAACAGGAAAATCAGCCATGCATATTGCAGAAGGTTGCATCTAGTGCTTTAATTTTTTTATATTTTTTTATCTCTGTTTTTGGGTACTTTGATATTGACATATGGGGTCAATAGGTCAATGGGGGTGCCCACTAAATTCAGTGTGAACATAACTTTGGTAAAACTTTGCTCGGAGGAAGAAGAAAAAGGATGAAGCTTTCGAACTTAACTTACTATATCAGAAACAGAGTCATCTACTTTTTGTTTCCTATAGCATTTTATCAACAGAGTAGGTGAAACTGCTCCTACTCTCTCATTTTATTGTCATCTGAAAAGGATCAAGAACATTTCCAGGTTGACCAGCTCTCGTCCCATATGGAATGGTGTTACTTCTTCCCCTTGAGAGTTGAGAAGGTTCAGTGTGTTATTAAGCAAAATTTCCAATCCCCACATATTTTACTAATTTGAAGCAATGGCCAAAAGGGTGTGTCATGAACTCATGATCACATAAAGATGCAACAGCCAAGTGAAATGGAACAAAGAGGATTCAATTTTCATTTTAATCTTGCTTGCTAGCATGTTAATTCTAATTGGCTTTTCGAGAATCCAACATCTGAGTGAAGGTGGCCCATTGAAAGGAAAATAAGGGAAAAATGGTTTATTCCACACTCTAAAAGATTTATTTTTCCTCTTATTTTTCTGCATTTATTATACTAATTTAGCATTAATTACATTATTTTTATGACTACAATAATCATTTATGAAATTATAAATATTAATTTTATTTTATATATTATTATTTTTTTAGTGTTATCAAACCAATGAGAATATGAATTTCTCACGCCTAATAAGGAATTGGTTGTCTTTCCCTTCTTTTCCATGAACCAAATGTGACAAGAGTAAAATCCAGTTGTTTCTATGTCAAGAAAACTTGGTCTACAACCCACAAAGTTTTGCTTCTCTAAAACCAGCTTAGACTTTCCAACTAATCACCTGCTTATAATTAAGTTACAACGAGTTAACAACCTCATAATTATGATGACCTAGTCATCTCAAAGCTTCAAAGCTGGATACCAACTCCATAGTAAGCTATACCAACTCCGGCTTTTTTGTTCCACGCCCTGCATATCTCTACAAAGTCTCCTCTATAAATACCTCTTAAGACACCCTAGCAACCATCAAACCAAAATCTTCCAACTTTTCTTCTCCTTCCACAATTTCAAGTCCTCTTCTCTAGTGGTCTAACTGGTGTTGAAGTGAGAGTACTACAAATTGCAGAACATCATGGCCAAGTCTTTGCTTTTCCTTATAGCTCTTTCTCTCCTTGCCTTTGCGCCACTTTGTTTCTGTTACAACAATAACAACCATGGTGGTTACCTCTACCCTCAGTTCTATGACCACTCTTGCCCCAAAGCTCAACAGATTGTACAGTCCATTGTTGCCAAGGCTGTTGCAAGGGAAGCGAGAATGGCGGCTTCTTTGCTTAGGCTGCATTTCCATGACTGCTTTGTGAAGGTCTCTAGTTAATTAAATCATATCTTATCACTCATTACTGCATAAACATCATAGAATGTGGGATGTAAACCACTTGTTGTTAATGTTGCAGGGTTGTGATGGATCAATCCTATTGGACAGTAGCAAGAACATCATCTCCGAGAAGAGGTCCGTCCCTAATCTGAATTCAATTAGAGGACTTGAAGTAATCGATGAGATCAAATCTGCGATAGAGAAAGAGTGTCCCAGCACTGTGTCATGTGCTGACATTGTGGCTCTTGCTGCTAGAGACTCCACTGTTTTAGTAAGTGCTAACTACATTGAGCTGAGCTTAATTAATTTGTGCCTAAATTCGCAATCTAACCATCAATTTGTTGCATTTTTCAGGCTGGAGGACCAAGCTGGGAAGTTCCACTAGGAAGAAGAGACTCCAGAGGCGCAAGTTTAAGCGGCTCGAACCATGACATCCCTGCCCCAAACAACACATTCGAAACCATTCTCACCAAGTTCAAGAGGCAAAAGCTTAACATTGTTGATCTTGTTGCACTATCTGGTAAAATTGCCAATATAACATTTATTTACTAAAAAAAATATCGGAAAAATTGTTGTGTCTAATATTGTTACTTGTCAAAAAAAAGAAGATTTCGAAGATATTATAGAATTTTTTGACCTAACTTATAACTTGTGACATTTGATATGCAGGAAGTCACACAATTGGAAATTCCAGGTGCACCAGTTTCAGGCAGAGACTTTACAACCAAACAGGAAGAGGGCTTGCTGACTTCACTCTTGACCAGTCATATGCTGCCCAATTGAGGAACCAATGCCCAAGATCTGGTGGAGACCAAAACCTGTTCTTCTTGGACTTTGTGAGCCCAACAAAGTTTGACAACAGCTACTTCAAGAACTTATTGGCTTACAAGGGCCTGCTAAGCTCTGACCAAATTCTTGTTACAAAGAGTCAAGTAGCAAAGCAATTGGTGCAGCAATATGCACAGAACAACCAGCTTTTCCTTGACCAATTTGCCACGTCCATGATTAAGATGGGAAATATTTCACCACTTACAGGTTTAAGGGGAGAGATCAGAAAGAATTGCAGGAAGGTCAACTCTTAATTGAAACTATGTGATTTCTGAGTTGACTTGTCCTACATGATTTCTGGGTTTTCTATTACCTTCTTTATGGCTTTGGTGTAATTGTTTTCTATGTTTATCTTTTATCACCATCTCTATGGTTTTGGTGTTCTTGTTTCCAATGTGCTTTTATTTCAGCCAAAGATGTACCATCTCTTCTTTAGTTATACTCATCAATAAAAGTATCGTTTATTTTCGAAAAGGAGAACTTGCTCTTTGGTAACTTTACAGAAACCAGCTTACTATATCAGAAACTGAGTCATCAATTTTTGGTTCATGATGTTGGAGAAATGAGAATGGAGTCCTACATCGAAAAATCTAAGTCATGTGGAACAATAACACGATCTTGGGCATTTCCACCTATTGTCAATTAGTTTTGGGTTGGATGCACGGATTCCTACACATAACTGTTTTGGGTTGGATGCACGAATTCCTACACATAACTTTTTTGTCAAAATAGTAATTGACAGGAACATTTCCTGGTTGAGCAGCTCTCTTGTCTCAATAGTCAAGAAACCAAAAAAGACGTTATGTAAATGTACTCGAGATTCAGGCGTTATGTCCTCATCGATGTATAAATATGTTGTTTCCTTAAGAAAAAAAAAATATCAAAATAATTCTTGAACCAGGCCCAAATAATGGATGTCGGCCCATCATCTCCTTTCACTTTCTTCATCTTCATGGAGCCCAACTTAACTCTTCCACCATAGGGTTTATGCCTGCAAGCTGCAGCGGTCACTTACAGAGCAAACCAGTCGCTCTATTTTCAGCTTCAAAGCCATGAACGCACCAAGCTTATGATCCTCGCACAACAATAATGCTCAGATAACATTCTCTAAATCATAGTTCCAACTTCCAACCCCAGCAAAATGAGATATTTACGATTCATTTCCCCACACCTTTCTCGCATCCACAAAACCCTATACCAAAGCCCTAATCCCCTTTCCTCTCTCCAATCAAAACCCCATCTTTCGTCACATTTGGCCTCCAGTTACACCACCGCTGCACCGGAGCAAAGACCAGCCCCACCGGAGAAGGTATCGGCGATCGCGGACGAGATCTCAGGCCTCACTCTGCTCGAAGTCTCGGACCTGACGGAGGTCCTGAGAGAAAAATTGGGGATAAAGGAGATGCCGGCGATGATGATGATGATGCCGGGGATGGGATTCGGCGGCCTGAAGAGCTCCGGCAAGGGCGGTCCGGCTGTGGGAAAAGCCGAGGAGAAGAAGGAGAAGACGGCGTTCGATGTAAAGCTTGATTCTTTTGATGCGGCGGCGAAGATTAAAGTGATTAAGGAAGTGAGGACGTTTACGGCTTTGGGGCTGAAGGAGGCCAAGGACTTGGTGGAGAAGGCACCTACTCTGTTGAAGAAGGGGGTTACTAAGGAGGAGGCTGAGTCGATTGTGGCGAAGATGAAGGAAGTTGGTGCTGTGGTTTCTATGGAGTGAGGTAATTTGCGCTCTTATTACTGTGAATTTGAATTTGAATTTGGTTCTGTGAATTGTATAGTTGAGTTGATGAAGTTTGCAGCATTAGCTATATACTTTTCTGATTGTTAACTCACAAAGTAATTAGTATCCTTGCCAATATGAGTAACAAAATAACATAGGAATGAAAGCTGCACAAATTTCTTTGCTAGATTTTCACATTGATAAGAACCCGGTTCCTGTTTTGCTGATATTGTTAGGTGCTTTATATGTAAAGGTCATTGAAACATCATTGCTTGAATATTGCCATACAGGCATCGGCCAGTATAAATTTGAATCATGTCCTTTTTCGACCGAGTCTCTAATAGCATTGTTTGGTATCTAGGCTTCATAGCATGATTCTGTTAGGGATGAGGTTGAGAGTGTCATATAATGAATAAGGAGGAGGACAATCTGGGGGATGCAAGTCATATGATTAGTAGTGCCCTATTTCTAACAGAAAGAATGGGCACAAATCTACAATTTTTCCAATGATTACTGAATACATGAATGTCCTGCTGCAGCATATACATTAGCATTAGTTTTGTAGTTACTGATCACATAAACAGCCGCTGTATTGATCAATATTGCAGCAATGATCTTTCACAGCACTCGTTGCACTGTTACTACAGCTTTTTTCCTGTCGCAATGCCGCAATGCAACGTCAATCACTGATGTTTGGTTTATGTGTTTTGGTGTAGACTCGCGAGGCGGGGAGAAAGATAAAGAAGCGCAAGGCGCTATTGGCAAGGATTGTTAAACTGTAGAGTAGCAAGGGGTGGTTCATCACACTGGTGACATAGCCTACTAGATGATCTGGAGATTGAATTTTGTTTCTTCATGATGGAAAGCATTATTGAACTGCTCTGCTCATCTTTCATTGTACTAGAATAACACATACGAGGAAGTTTTGTTACCTGTTTCATACATTGAGTATTTTTTTTTCTTTTACTTGATGATCTTTAGTTGTAGACCAATATTTTTTATAAGAGGTAACAATGTCGAACCATGACATGTACTATTCTTGTTTCTTCAAAGGTATGTAACGCCAACCGTGCACATACAAGCAAGGCTACCATTTCAAAGGCAAATCAAACAGTCTGATTAACCACCATTTTCACGTCACCATTACCAAAAGTGTCAGTATTTTCTCGAGGTTAAATTGAGCCCCAAATTCATGAGCTATGAAATTAAAAGCAGCCTGCAATTTTGACCCGCCACGAGACGCACCGTTTCGACTAGCCAATGTATTACTTGACCCTCCAGAACAAAACGGCAGTGTTTGCAATACTACGAGTATCTATCTGAGCTCAACCGCCAAAGCCGCCTGGTTACTAGTTAAAGAGCTCGCCTTTTCGATTTGAAATGCAGAGAAAGAAGCCTGTTGATTTCGCAGACCTAACAATATACCGCTGACATCACTCCGAAATCAAATGTCGTCGGCGTCGCCGCAGTGGCAGTGGGAAAACGCCACCGCCGGCGCCGTCGCCGGGTTCGCAACCGTTGCCGCTATGCATCCTCTCGACGTCGTCCGCACCAGATTTCAAGTCAACGATGGTCGAATCTCCAATCTTCCGACTTACAAGAACACGGCTCACGCTGTCTTCACCATTGCTCGATTGGAGGTAAAGTTTAAACCTTGGCTCACCTCCTGCAAATTCCCTAGGTTTTTTTTTTTTTTTTTTTTTGCTTCACATTGCTTTTTGTTACAGGGCCTGAGAGGACTCTATGCAGGCTTCTCTCCTGCTGTTCTTGGTTCCACTGTTTCGTGGGGTTTATATTTTTTCTTGTAAGCAGCCATGTACTGTTTTCTTCTGCTATTTCTCATATATAATCAAAATGTTGCAAGTTCGTTTTAAGTTTTTTGCTTAACGTGCTCTGCTAGTTAAAGAAATTACTTAGAAGCTTTGTCTTTAGCTCAAGTACAAGTACAAAGTTCTTTACTTGATAAATGCTCATTAGAAAATATATGTTTCTGCTACATATCTGTTGAGAATGAACCAAAAGCTTTGCCCTTTGTAGCTATGGAAGAGCTAAACAAAGGTATTCTAAAAATGGGGATGAGAAGCTGAGTCCTGGTCTTCATCTTGCTTCTGCAGCAGAAGCTGGTGCTTTGGTGAGTCTGCTAACTTCACATAACTCTGTCGCATTTCAGTATTGTTCTTCTAAATTTATAATTAAATCCTGATTGCACTGTATTTCTTTATTATTGTTAATTGTTTTTTTTTTTACCAACCTATCTGATTAAGTAAAAAAGACCTTGAATATATCAAAGTCTTAGTTAAAGGGTTAGCAGTTTAGCACCTTCCTGAATGTTGGTTCTATTGGAAAACTTGTCTGAAGGTGATATTTTTTTTCTTTCTGCTTGGGGCGAAGATAGACAAGTGTTTGGAAGAATGCTAGAATAGCACACCATTTTCTGTTTCCTTTTAGCATTTTATAAGGGTAGACATGGGTTTAACACTTGGCACCTATAGATAATAGCAAATTTGTGGTTTTGTCAGGTTTCTTTGTGCACAAATCCTATTTGGCTTGTAAAAACAAGACTGCAGCTTCAGACTCCTCTCCATCAAACACGACCATATTCTGGTTTTTATGGTCTGCTTCACATCGCACTTTAACTAGATGTCTGCAATATCCAGTTCTTTGTTTGGCTTGCTTAATACTTTAAATATTACTGATTTGTTTATCATTTACATTGTGCTGAAGATAAACCATAGCAATGTTGGCTTCTAGAATTTGAAGATGGCTATATTGTAAGATAGAATAGATTTCTAATCAGCAAGAAGTTTGCTTTTCTTTGGTTAAAACATTCAAGGAGTTGGGTACGGGCCGCCTGGGGTGGTGGGCAATGGTGACCACCACCACGGGCTGTGCGTTTCTTCAACATCATATGCTCAATTACATTTGACATGTCTGTTAGAGAATTTTTCTTTTTTTGCGCTTATGTTCATGGTTTTCTTTTTCTTGCTTACAAACCACATGATGTCTTTTATGGGTATTTCAGATGCCTTAAGAACCATAATGAGAGAGGAAGGATGGGCTGCACTGTATAGAGGTCTTGTTCCTAGTCTTTTTCTGGTACGTTGTTGTCTGTCAGCTTATTGTATTCCTTAACAGCAGTTTTTCTTTGTTTCCTAGCGCAGATGTAAATCATTTCAACATCAGTAAATAATGACTCTCTCTCTCTCTCTCTCTCTCTCCTATATATATATATATATATATATATATATATATCCAGAGAACAAGATGATGATAAGATCTTCTCACTTGAAGTTCTTGTTTTTTTTTCTTTCCTTTTTTTCTCTAAAAAGCTGTTTAGTGTTTATGCTTTACAATTTGCAACTTAAAAGGTTTTCGCATTGTTTCAGCAGGTCTCCCATGGTGCTATTCAATTCACAGTATATGAAGAACTCCGTAAAGTTATTGTAGACTTGAAGTCTAAAAAGAGCAAAAGTAATTCTGGAAGTTCGGATACTGTGTTGGTACTTCTCCGTTACTATACTTGATGTTCTCTAGGAAATGGGCCCTTCAAAATCTATAGATCTGCTTGTTCTAAAATTATATATTTTCATTCCCATTTGATGTAGAATTATTTACTTTTTTTGCCAGCTACTTTTATTTAAACCAGTCATGTGTTGGCTGTTATTTTTTATTTTTTTTGCTTTTGGTTCCATCTATTCGAGTTTAAGGGTCTGCAAATCAGATTGGATGGAGACTCAATAGGCAAATTACCAAGCCTGGTTGCGGTTCTTATAGTCTGTTGCTTTTTGTGCAGAATACACTTGACTATGCAGCCTTGGGGGCATCATCTAAAGTTGCTGCCATTCTTATATCATATCCATTCCAGGCAGGCATTTATTATTTGCATTGGTTTATAACTTTATAGATGGTCGTTCCATTACTCATCACTTATGCGTTGACCTTATTTTCCAGGTTATACGATCTCGATTGCAGGTACATCCATAAATTCTTACCTTTTTTTTTTTTTTTTTTTTTAATATGGTCTCAGTGGATAGGTTTTATTAATCATAACTTCTGCTGTAGCCCCTTGTGATTCTGTATATTTTATGGGTTCTGCTGTTATTCTTTATTGCTGATTCAAACTTAATAATATCTTGTTTTTCCAGCAACGGCCTAGTTGTGAAGGAATTCCAAGATATATGGATAGCTGGCATGTAATGAGGGAAACTGCACGGTAAGAATGAAATTCAACCTTGATATGGTGTAGATATTGTCCAAAGAAAGAGACTAGCCAACACTAGAAAACTAGCTTTCTAGCATTTGATGCTTCAAGGACCAGTGTGCCTCTTGTTAAGGAAATGACGTTTCTTTTTCTAAGTTCTGATTCAATTGCTATTGAATGAAATAAGAGACTAAGGAGCTATAGTTGTTACAGTTTTTGTTCAACATTATAGTCGTTATAGCTGCTACATGAGATTAACTAGTTGCCGTCCAAAGTTGTTAGTATCAGAAATTTAGGATCATTCCTATTGATTTACAAATTTCTTTGAGACTTTAAGTGGCGCTTTTTCCATTCCTATTCGTTCATTTTTCTTCTCTAAGGATGCCAACTTCTTTTTCTTATTTTTTTTTCTCACTGCTGGGAATTGCAGGTTTGAGGGTGTTCGAGGCTTCTACAAGGGAATTACACCAAATCTTCTGAAAAATGTTCCTGCTGCTTCAATAACATTTATTGTATATGAAAATGTACTGAAATTTCTAAAATTAGCTCAAAGGAACGAGTAAGATTTTTCTCTTGGTTCTGAATCTTGTGTATTCTTTCTACAGAAACATTATTTGAGGTTGAACATGTAGTAATAAAAAAAGTATTGGGAGGTGTTTTGGGTAGAGCATGCAAGTTGTGTACCAAGCATATCAATCCTAAACAGATGATTTAAAATCTCATACATTGTACTAATACTGAAAATGATAATTCAAAATCTCATCCAGACTAAAACAAACTCTTATTGTTCTGTAGAAAACTTGCGTAGGAAGGAAAGAATTTCGTCCGAGACTTCTTGAGCTTTCTCTTGCTGGATAAAGTGGTGACCATCTAAGATCACGACTTCCAGGTTTGGCACCAGACTCTTGAAAACATTTCCTTTCACATATTCTCCTGTGCCCAGAATATCAAAACCAATATCTTTGTCACCTACAATGAACTTTGCTGGAACACTTATTTTTGTTCCTTGCCATGGTCCCATTAGCTCCCAGTACCTGTTGTCGTTTCAAAAGCAACAGGTGTAAAATTAGCAAAATATCCAATATACCAGAAACCCTATTGGAATAAAAGACCCTAAATCGAAATAAAATTGGGAATAAAAGACTCAAAACCTAAATAAATTTGGGAATGGTGGTAGTGGTGTTGAGTTTTGAATTTATAGAGGAGGGGTTTTGGTGTTACTCTGAATATATTGTACAAAGGAGTCTGTATCTTACAACTCAATTGTACGGAAATAATTGAGAGCACCAGTGAAGCCAGATTCCTCAAACTTTTCAGCATAGACTTGGAGGTCCTCCTCAGATATCCATGGTGGCAATACTGCTGGTGTCTCCAGATAATCAATAATCTCCATTCCAGGTGGAGCTACCAGATAATCTGTCTTGTTATACAGCAAGAACTTCTTCATCACCGTCAAATAATCGTACCTTGCAAAAGACTTCTCTGCCCTTCCTGGTTCCTACCTCCATATGTAAAACACAACCATTCAAAATAAACACTTGTTAAGACACAATTGCTAGCATACAGAAATGTTAACTAGCTTGCAAGAAAGTCTGACATGAGATGTTAGCGAACTGCAAATCAGAACCATTGATCATGTGAAATTATGTTTAAAATGTGCTATTCTGATTCAGAATTGGCGACAGAATAACATGTACATTTGTGTATATGCATGAATCAGAGGAGAACCTGAAACTGACAAACGTAACACCCATCACCAAAACTTTGCCTGAAAGATTCAGAACTCCTGGTACTCGAAGATCTTTCAAAGTATGGAGCAGATAGTGCAACCAAGGCTCTGACTCTATCAGGCCGAAACAGGCTCAGATGCCAGGCAGCAATAGCTCCATAGTCATGTCCCACCACAAATGCCTTTGAAATAACACAAAACAGATGATCAAAATCTCATAATATACAATCCCATATTCCCATTACACACAGAAACAAAGAGGAAGAAGAAAACAAAAACCTTCTTTTCTCCAAAGTGATCAAGAAGTCCAACAAGATCTCCAACAAGGTGAAGAGGAGAGTATGAACTAGGGCTGAGAGGAGAGTCAGTGTCACCATAGCCTCTCATATCTGGTGCAACAACATGGTAGCCATGTTTAGCCAAGTAACCAATCTGATGGCGCCACGAATACCATATTTCGGGGAAGCCATGGAGAAGAAGCACAAGAGGCCCTGTCCCTTGTTCTGCTATGTGCATCCATATTCCATTGGTTTTGATCCTTTGGTGAGTCACTTCACTCATGTTCATCATTCCCCTTCTCTCAAACTTTCAGAAAGTGATTGGGCGCTGGTTGGTGTTAGTGGGTTGCCATATGTAGTCCATTTTTATATGTATAATTTGTGGAAAATGATTTGGAACTAGAGGAAGTGATTTGGAATTTGGTGAGTTTGGTAATTCTGGATGTCAAACAGTCAAAGATGAGAACTTTGAAGTTTGAATTAGAACAAATGAAAGGAGAGCGTATAAAATGCTGCAAAAATAGTTATGATGTAGAAAAGTATCATCTTATTGACCTGGAAAATCTAATATTTTTGTTTGGCACCTGTGAGTGTGGACCCAAGGTGACTAGGGATAAGAAATTTGTGGCTAACTTGCTAGAAAAAACAAGGGTATTGTACTTACTAATCCTAAATTCCTGATGATTAGTCCCATCTGTTGTTGGATAACTGGGACGATCTGATTTAACCTTCAGTCTGCTCAATTTCTTATTCTTCAGTCCCCAACAGCATGATTCATAAATAAATACTAGAAATTACTTTATCAAGTTGACCATTCCCATGGCTCCACAGGGAAACTGCACCTGCTTTTCAACTTTACACTCCCTCATGATCATTGGGTAAGCAATTGGCTTGAACAGCTTTTCTATTTTATTTATCTTTCAATGTTATATTACATTTTTTTTATACGGAACAGACTAATACAAACTACAAGGAGAAGCCCCTAAGACATTCAAAACTACTATATTACACTTTTTTGTGTGTGTTTGGTATGTAATGATTTGAGTACCTGATACGGCTGCTTATGTAGCCTTAAAAGTCTAAAGTCTTTGGTTTTGTTTCTAGAACAGATAGGGCCTATACCCTTCAAATTCACATTGGTTGCTCTCCCAAATCAACTCTTGACCAAAAGGAAAAACTCCCAAATCAAAGTCTGAATACAGCCACCTTGCAATTAATAACATCTTGGTTATGTTCCTTCCAGAGTTTTCAAATAAGCAAAGCTAATTGATACAAGTCTGCTACCAAATATTCACGTGAAGACTACAAACAGAGATTTTCTAAATGTCAAGAAAAGGAAAACACAAAGCACATAAAGTTAATCACTGAACCCTGATACAAAACAACTCATTGCTGATATAAAACAACTCATCGCTGATACAAAACAAATCAAATTCACTGATCCATGGGGTGTTGACGCAGGAAGGAAAGTATTTGGTTGGAGACTTCTTGAGGGTTCTCTTGCTGGATAAAATGGTGTCCGTCTAAAACAACCACTTCCAGGTTGGGGACAAGGCTCTTGAACTCATCACCTTCCACATAATCCTTTATGCCACCAGAATGGAAACCGAATTCTTTGTCACCAATCATGAACTTCACTGGAACTGTGATTTTTGATCCTTGCCAGGGTGCAAGAAGCTCCCAAGTCCTGTTTATCATTTCAGTAGTATAGACCAAATTTAGGTATGTATTTATTACGTCAATTATAGTAACAAACTGTTGATTTGAATTGCTAGTCTACCAAAAAAACAGACTTTCTGGCTTTTACTTTCTAATTTAATTTAAGTATTTAACCATGAAAAGGAATTAGCTAGGGATTGAATTTCATATGCTCTAAAAGTTGAGCTTATCTATATATATATATATATATATATATATATATATATATGTTTTAATGGGACCATATTCCCTTTGCATATGATGGTTGTACCTAACGCATGTGAGGGTTGTAGATTGTCTTCCACCTAAAAGGAATAAACACAAAAAATGATTTGTCATTTGTATACTTACAGGTCCATTGCACGGTAGTAGTTGAAAGCACCAGTGAAGCCAGATTCCTCAAATTTCTCAGCAAACACCTGGACATCCTCTTCCTTTAACCATGGTGGCAATGACCACTTTGTTTCCAGAAAATCAATGATCTCCATGTCCGGAGGGGCTATCATTTTGTCGGTTATAAGCAAGAACTTCTTCATCACTGTCGTATAGTCATACCTCGCAAACGCTCTCTCTGCTCTTCCCGGTTCCTTCTCAGGCAAGAAAACAAGGATAATTTAATTAACTGTTTTCCGGTCACAGATATTATGTTGTCAGACTCTCAGTTCAGATCATTAGGTACCTGGAATTGAATGACATGACATCCATCTCCGTATAATTGTTGGATTGATTGGATGGTTTTAGCGGTTGGAGACCTTGGAAAGTATGGAACAGATAGAGTAACAAGGGCCATAACTCTATCTGGCCTAAACAAACTCAGATACCACCCAGCAACTGCTCCCCAATCATGTCCTACTACATATGCCTTTCTCAAATCGCCAAAAAAAAAACATACATAAGCATACCACTCTAGAGCTAACCAGTTGTAAACAACGAACTTTTGGTTTCTCACTATGCCTTTCTCAAATTGCCAAAAAAAACATATATTAAGCATACTGAAGTAGCAGTCTAGAGCTAACCTTTGTTTCTCACCTTTTGTTGACCAAAATGGTCAATTAGGCCGATGAGGTCTCCAACTATGTGCAACATGGTGTAGGAGTTGGGGCTGAGGGGAGCGTCAGAGTCACCATAGCCTCTTAAATCAGGAGCCACCACGTGGTAGCCGTTGTCAGCCAAGTGGGTGATCTGGTGGCGCCAAGCATACCAGATTTCTGGGAAGCCATGAATCAATAAAACAAGAGGACCTGTACCTTTCTCTGCTACATGCATCCATATTCCATTGGTTTTGATCCTTTGGTGATCCACCTCATAATTCATCATCATCGTGTTCATCTCTGTTTCTCTCAAATCTCAGATAGAGAGGTTTTGTTCAATGGCCGGCAGAAACGATCACGATGCTCTGTACATAATTGACTATATATATTAAATCAAAAGGATGGTGTGGATGGTCGATTTAAGGTTATGTGTTCAAAGGTGACAAATTTGACTTGGCCACCTAAGCGGATTACAAGTCAACGTTTATGAAATAGTGGTTTTGAGGGCTTGCAATTACTATGTAAACCCTTAGTTGGAGCTAAAGTCCAAAATAGGCACCATCTTGAAAGGCTGGTCTATCCCAGAGTCCAAAACTGCAAGCACCATGTCAATTGCAGCTTGTATTGTACATCATAATGATTTTTGCCTGAGCCAACAAAATAAATAGCATCCGTACAGGTTTATATGCTTTGTTCTGTAAACTTTTCAGGTTCAATGAGCCAACAATCATACATTGTTCGGTATACTTTTGTGAAGAACTCCATTGATTTGTGTAGTTAAGTCGACCTTCAAAGACATAGAAAGATGACGCTGGTGGAATTCAGAGGCGTCGTGGTTCAACTGTTCAAGCAATGCATCTTCTCCTTTTTGGAGTCTAACATAGCATATGCTACTTAATGAGCAGAGTGTGGCTGAATTGGCTAAAGCAACACATTGCACAAAGGAATTAATAGCAAAAGTACTGCATAAACTCTTCATTAAACTGAACCAGTTTTCGTCACAATCCAAAATCGCCTCCATATATGGCTACCTCAATTCCAATAGGAAAAATCAAAATTCAAAGTGTAAAATCCAAAACAATCCAACCTCATCCTCTAAGAACCAGAAATAATATTTTAGAAAATTTGCAGAATTGATATTAGGCTTTCTTTGCACCGGCTTTTTTTCCAACAGCTTTTCTGGCAGGGGCTTTCTCTACAACAGCTTTTTCTGTAGGGGCTTTTACTGCAGCGGCTTGTTTTGCAAGGACTGGAAATTCAGCATCCTCCAAGCTAAATGAAGCATCTGACTGTACAAGAGCTTTTTCTGCAGGGGCATGCTGTTTATCAAACCTCTTCTGCCCTCCATTGTCAAACCTCCTCCCATCAAACCTCTGACCTTCATTGTCGAATCTCCGTGGTCTATGATCCATCCCATTATTGATGGCATTGAATTTTTTGTCCTTCTCATCTTCTTCTCTCTTCTTCCTCTCCTCATATTCTTTCAAAGTGTAAGAACGAGGATAGTTGTTATTCCCAACAGGAGCAGCAACAGCAGCAGCAGCAATGCTACCTCCTTGTTGATCCTCTCCCTCCTTTTTCTCTCCTGCAGCAGCCTTCTTCTTCTTCTTCTGTTTTCGTCGCAAACTTCCATTCACATTCGGCCTTCTGCTCCCACCAGAACTCTTGCTGCTGCTACCATCAACACTAGCAGCCTCCTCTTCCACAACAGCACCTCGACTCTCCTTCACCTGCAACTCCAAGGCACTCGAGCTCTGGGCTAATTGGGGCTGCAGACCATCATTAGATGGTTTGGGAATTCCTCCAGTTGGGCCTCTGGAAAAACTAGGGCTAGGACGAGCGCTGTGGCCATGGAAACCGAGAATCGAGGCTTCATAAGCCTTCTTCTTCCTCTCCTGCTCCTGGATAGCCCTTTTCTTGGCCTTCATCTCCTCCACCCTGGCCTTCATCTTGGCTTCCCTCACTGCTTTCTTCTCCTCCTCGATCCTCTTTCTCTCTGCGGCTACAAACGCATCATCTTTTTTCGCGTCGACGATGCTGATGAGATCTGAAGAGTCCTCATCCAACAGATCAAAAGCATTGGCTACCGGAGCCAACGAAAAGGGTCTTTGAGGAGCAGGAGTAGGTGGTGGTGGTGTGGGCTTCTCTAGGGTTTTTACCTCCACCACAACTGGCTTCTTCTTTGCCTCCTCCTCCTTTTTGATTGGGCGAGCCATACTGATGAGGGGTTTACTAGGGTTTTTTGAGATCACAGATTGCTAGCTAGGGTTTCTGAAGCCAAGTGATCACAAGGGATGGAGAAGGTGTTCGTTTTTGGTGTATTTATAGGCTCCTCGTGAGACTGATTAAATGGTTTTCCATTCATCGATGGTAATTAATTGACGTACTTGCTCTCCAAGCCAAACCCAAACTAATTCCTGATTCACTTGCCTTAATTTTCTGTTATATTTTCGTTCTCCCCAAGCAAATAACCAAGTAATTATCCCATGAAAAATGCTTGGATCATTTACTAAATGATGTGGCGCTTGCCGAATCATCATTTTGACTTCTAACAAATTTTTAAATCAAATAATTTCAAAATCTATTTCTGATGAAAATAAAATATAATTCAAATCTTTTTGGTTTAATCAATAAAAAGTATTTATTATTAACATATTAATTATCAGAAAGTATTCATTACCTTATTAATTACTAGAAATTCATGTTACTGTTTGAAAACAAAATACAAAAAAAAATATTAGCGATGACATTGCTGCTGAGATAATTAAAATTTGACATTTTTTGCAAAGAAAAATTAACTTAATTACCTAAAAATCCAAATTGGTCCCCAAAATTTCAAGTGACTTACCACACACATCACTGACCCTTCAATAAGATTCTTCAAAAATAAATGATTATATCTTCATGCCAGTAAAATCTATGTAATTTTCTGAATAATATAAAATTATAATATTAAAAACGATGACATAACATATGACACGATTAGAGGTGATAATATCTGTAACATCATTTAACATGTCATTTGGTATGAGATTTGGTAAAAATATTTAGGATCTCTAACACTACTCTTATCCCATTGCCTTGTATGCTGAAAAATATAGGTCGGGCTAGCTCAAAGCACAAACAACATAAAGAAACCCAAATTAATCTATCTATCTGTTAGCTAAATGAAGCTAGACAATATTATTTACAATTAACATTTAGTATTCAGGCTCTTTTTACAATATCTAAGCATGGGGCTTCTGATCATATTCTTTTTTCTTCTCCATCCTCTCATATTCTTCAAAAGTGTATGAACCAACTCATCCTTCTCCTCTTGTAATTGGTCAATTATTTCTTCAGTAGCACCGTAAGTAGTCTCCTCCATCTATGATCTCCAACTCCAACCCATGATTGTTATTGTGATCATAATAAGTTCTGTAAGATAAAATCTGTAGAAGTGCAGCTTCAAGACGCTCCTTTGGCTCCGGAGTCTTCCTCTTTTGCTCCTCCATCCACATCTCCCTCTGCCTCTCATACCCTACGTACCTAGCTTCCTCTTCTTTCTGTATGCTGCTAGATATGCAGCCTCTGCCTTTTCTTCGACGACAATTGCGAGTTCTGGTTCCTCTCTCAACAGATCGAAAGAGTTGAACACAGCCACAGCATTAGAGGTGTTAAACATGACTAGAGACAGAGACATCGAATTAGAGGTGTTAAACATGACTAGAGTCATGGAATTAAAGGGGTTGTGATTACGGCTTTGCTAGGGTTTATGTGATCACAATGATCAAAATCATGGAAATTAAGGTACGTTTCACCTTTTGTGTACTTATAGCCTTATAGGATCATATGAGACTAAGGCCCAGTTTGGTATTGCTCAACAAGTCAAGCCTAAAATAAAATCGTGATCCAGTACTTTTCTCTTTTCGCCTAAACAACATTAACTAGTAAGCAAATAAAATTAATTATTACGTACCATTGTTTGGGCGTAATTATTAATTCATGCATGTAATTTTCAACTAATAATTCCATGGATCCACAGGGAAATTTCTGTAGTTCCTCTCCATGATCACTGGTTGTGCTATTTGCAATTTACTGCAGGTGCAATTGGATCTTTGCCGGGAATGGAGTTTGAGGGCTGCTTAGATGGTTTTTCATGTAGCCAGATGGTAAGTATCGAATAATTCTGATTCCAAATTAATGTGTCATAGAGTAAGGTTTATGCCATCACAATATTGATTTTTCCACCGAATCAACAGGTTGAAGTACCTTTCTGTAATATATTAATTTTAGGGTCAATTAGAACTATATATATTTGCTAGCTATTGTGCTTATTGCAGATAATTTTTGCTTGTTTTGATCATATGGAATTTCAAGAATACATTAAAAAGAAAAGTAGCTAGTGTCAATTATTGGCTTCCTTAAGACCTTTTTCGGGTAAAACCCAAGTGAAGCTTTGAGTACCACAATCCTATTACATACTCAAGTACAAGCACTACTAAAAAAAATTGCATTTGCTTCGCCAGTTTACTTCGGCAATGATTTCCGTCGCAATTGCTAACTAATTGCGACGGCAAATGTTCCGCAGCAAATAACTCTTATAATTTGCAACGGCAAAGATTTTCCGTAGTAAGATTATTACCAATTACGACGGGATATTTTTGCCGTAGTAAGAATTAGGGATTTCTCACCGTTGGATTAAGTCTAAATGTTTGAAAACCCTAACACTCTCATTTCCATCGATCAGTCTCTCTCTCTCGCTTCGTTTATCGCCGCTCTCTCACTCTCCTACTTCTCTAGCAGCCATAGCCGATTAAGGCTTATTCTACCAAATTCTTTGCGATTTTGGTCAATCCGGTCACCAAATCAACATCTAGCCTTTGATTGTAAACCCGTGCACCAAAAATTTGAACCCGAAAATCCCTAGAATTGAAAACCACAATTCATGGTTGCCCGGTTCAGAGGCTTATTTTGGGTTCTTGCCTTGGATGCAGAAAAAGGACTAGGCGAAGAGCCAAGCCGATATGCTCTTGCAGCTCTTCGATTCACTTCTGGCCCTGCCTTTTGCTGGTTCTCTCTCTCTCTCTCTCTCTCTCGATGTCCGCATTCCAACCAAAATCATGCGACCTCCGAGTGGCGGCGGTAGTTTCAGAGGCAGCTGCAGCGGCGAAGGTTTCAGAGGTTGCTGCGACGGAGGCTTCAGAGGTGGCCGTGGTGGGTTCGGCGACGAAGGTCCTCCTTCGGACGTTGTAGGTCTGTTCATTCTTCCTCTCAACTTGTCTTTTTACTCCTATTGAATAGGGATTTTGACTGCTGGTTTCAATTTTTATGCTTTCTAAAATCATGGTTGTTCGCTTTGGTTTGATTTGTTTTGACTGATGTGGAAGTTGGAAGTTAAATAGAAATTTGGGCTGGTGAAATATGTCTCTGTTTCTGTTAAAATAAAAAATTGGTTCTGTGTTAAAATGATTAGGGTGTGGATTTTGTGTGAATTTGTATTTTGTCTTCAATTAACATATTAAATTCTGTGATTCATTTTTGTATCTTTTGCTTACGACATGGTTCATTGATTGTTGTAATGGTAAAGTTTAAGGCCAAAGTTTGGGAAGTTTTGGGTGAAAAAAATGTTGGCAAGAATGAATGACGATTGGTGATTATCACTCTCTCATTCTTGCTCTTCTGCATATTAATACCTTACCGTTTATAATCTGCACTAATTGATTTTAACTTATCCTGCTCTACTTGTTAGTTGATATTCAAGTCTCACACAAGAATATTCGACACCATTAGTAATTCAAGCATGTCAATTTCGGTACCTTTTTCTTAGAAAAGAGAGAAGGTTTTCCTTGTAATTCTTCACAGAATATCCTGCATCAAACTGATCATTTGAACTATAGCTTAAATGATTTTCTGGTAAAAGCATTTCACTCATCAGGTTTTTAAATTTTTAGATGCAAATTATATTAAGTAGTTCTAGACTTTACTGAATTATTTCAGGGATTAAAATACTGATATTAATTTGTTACACAGTTTTGAACGTCTTGAGATTTTAAAGAGAAATTCTAACCTGTAATTCTAACCTGTAATTGTTAGCTTCTTTCTATGATCATTTTAAAGAATCATTGTTAGTCTTCTCTAATACCTGCATAAGCCACCTTGGTATCCCTTACTATATCTGACTCCTTCATGTTTTGGGTGTATTGTAGTATTCTGACTGGGATTCTGGAAGAACATACCTCTATTATTGTTATGTTTCCATGGATTGGAGTTACAAATTCAAGGTTTGTTTCCCTGCTCTCAATCAGTTTGTTTAATTGCACACAAATATACATTTATTTCCACTGAATTCTATGCTTTCTGTTCACAATCTTCATGTTGCTGTTTCCATTGTTGACAGTTCATTTTATAAACATTGGATATGTAACATTTATTCTGCTATGTAGCTTTCTTGATTGGGTTCATAATTCTAATGACCTCATACGAACAAATTACTAATTCAGAATGGTTCATTCTTTTCAGGGTACTTCAAAGACAAGGAAGCTGTGACTCAAATTGCTTTGGAAGTTACAAGGCTTTTTTTCTTTTTTTGGCTATGGATATTTTTTGCTTGTAAGAAAATTTTATATGATGTACAATAAATATATGAATGAAGTTTACTAACAAAAAATATAGAAATATGAAATAATATACAAATTTGACCAAAAAAATAATAATATACAAATTGTGTATTTTTGGATTTTTTTTTTTTTTTTTTAAAACTTACGACGGCATCGTAGTCGTTGCAAATACCTCCCAAGGGCTGGCTTAATGTGTGCTTTACTACGGAAGTCTGTGTAGCAAATGTGCCGTCGCAAAAAAGGAAAAGTTGCGACGGAAAGCTGATGCCGTCGCAAATAGTATTTGCCACGGAATTTTACCGTCGCAATTGGATTTTGTGACGCCACCATTTACAACGCCACCATTTCCGTGGCAAATGCTTTATTTGCCGTCGCAAAAGGGTATTTGCGACGGCAATCGGCCGTCGCAAATGCAATTTTTTTTAGTAGTTAAGAGAGAAAATTAACCAGCAACATCACCAAGCAATCCCATTAATTAGCCATAAAAATAAGTACAAGTGGAGTTAAAACGTATTTGCGGGATTGTGCAGTTGAATTCATAAACATACACAAATAGATACATACAAGTAAATAAGAAACCAAGCTAGTGTGATTTAAAGTTTTAAACAATAAAGCAAAGCAATACAATATCCAACTAGTAAAGCAAAACAATACAATATCATCAAGACTTTGAGGTATGATTTAAACATGCATATTCAGGATTTTTATTAATCATTCGATCAGGCTTTACTTCCGAGGGCTGGAAATTGATCAGCATCCTTCAAACTAAATTGAGCAGCAGGCTTAGGTTCTTTCTCAGTGGCTTGCTCTTCATCTCCATCGTGAAATCTTCGCCCTTCATTGTTAAATCTCTGCCCATCATTGTTATATCTTCGCCTTTCATTGTTAAAACTCTGCCCTCCGTTGTTGAATCTCCGCCCTCCATTGTCCAAAACCCGTTGTCTCTCATCCACCTGCGGTGTCCGAAATTCCTTATTGACATCAATAGTCACTTTTTTGGGCAGAGGCTGGTGGTGGACAGAGTTATTGTCATCATCTTTCTTCTGCTTCAAAATGTCACCTTCTTCTTTCTTCATTCGCCTCTCTTCTCCCCTCTTCTTCTCTTCATATTCTTTCATAGTGTACAAACGAGTGTACTGGTTTTGCACACTACTAGTATCACCTTCTTGATTATTCTTCTCCCCCTCCTTTTTCTCTCCCCCAGCAGCAGCCTTCTTCTTCTTCATCTTTCTTCGTAAGCTTCCATTCTTGTTTTGCCTTCTCTTTCCATCAACACTCTTGTTGCTGCTACCACCATCTCCGCCATTATTAACACCCTCCTCCTCCTGCTCCTGTACTTGCTTATTATTATCTACAACTTCTTCCTTGACATGCCCACCAGCACCGCCTTTGGTTTCCTTCTCCTTCTCCGGCAAATTGTTATGGTCGGAGTATGATCCATTCCTTGTTCCTTGATTCTGATAACCACCATGGCCTCTCCCTCTACCGCGTCTCTGCTGATATTGGCCATGATGATTAACATACTGAATCTGATTCTTTGCTTCTTCTTCCTGAGTCCCTTGAATTTGATCCGAGGAGTCATTCTGGGACTGAGACTGCAACTCGGACTTTGGCACCCACTTTTGCTTAACAACAGGAACATGGCCTTCATGGCCTTGCTCAAGGATACCAGGGCTTCCTCTGTGAAATCCTTGAGGAGGAACAGGGCGAATTCTCTTCTCCGCCGTCTTCTTCTTCCTTTTCTGCCTCTTCTCCTCCTTCTTTCTCTCGGCTTCCTTGGCCTCCTCTTTGCTCTTCTTTTCTGCTGCTAAAAAAGCAGCGTCTGCTTTTGCATCAACGATGGCCACGAGTCTTCTGACATCTGATGAGTCTTCGCCTAACAGATCAAAAGCGTTGGCTAGGCGAGACATGGTTGGCCAAAGATTGCTAAGAATTGAGAGAGAAACTTTGAAAGCTATCGGAGATTGCAATCAGAATTTATGGTAAAGAAGATCTCCCCTTGGGGTTATTTATAGGCTACTGGCTGGTTTTCCTGAAACGACTTGGAAATGTTGGTATTCCTGAAACTATGTGGAAATGTTGGTATTCCTGAAACTATGTGGATATGCTGGTTTCCTTCAACGATCTGGATTTCTTACTTGCTCCCCTAGCCAATCCCAAAAGGATTCCTGATTAACTCACTTATCGTTTTTTATTTTTGTTACAAATCTTTTTTTTTTTTTTGAAAGGGTTACAAATCTTTTTAATCTCAAAAAGGTAATTATAGAAAATTTGATATAGAATATTATAGATTTATAATATAAAATTTGAAATAAATTATATAGGAATAAATTGAATGATTGTATTAATGCTTTTGATTATGGAAAGAATAAGTTAAAAAATTGGAAGTTATGTGATTGATAATGAATTTAGAAAAAAGTAAAGGATATAAAAATAAAAGTGAAGGAGATTATTAAATATCCCTAAAATCAATTTCATATTCCTCAACCTTAATTAATTAATTAGTAAAATAAGACTCTAATTTCTTTTTTAAAGGGATTCAAAATTATTATTTTTTTAAGGAGGGATTTTATATTGGCAATTTATTAAAACTTGCAAGTACGTGCAACTTCAATGTAAACGCCATTAACATGCAGCTAGCTGCTTCAGCTTTAACACTCACATTCGACTCGTAAAGTTTGTGCCTGGTCGTACACTTTTGTATCTCGAGTTTCGATCGAACATGGCTCAGTATTATACATTAATGAGCTCGAGTAACTTATTGTTCGTCATAACTCAGCTCAATTAGCACTAAGCAATTAAACAAGGAATCTTGTTCCATGAACTTGAGCATTGATATGGAACAAGGCAATGCACAAAATAAACTTAATTATCAGAATTACTATCTTGACTGTAACTAATTACTCAACATCCAGGGTAAATTTCAAAATATGGTTTACTTGAATAATTTATTTTGTGTAGCTTCATCATCTAAGGTTTTGTCAAGCAGTAACAGGTAACTTCCGATCCTGAAATAAAAATTTCATTAGCTCACAGAGAAGTTTCTCTCTTTTCCTTCACATCAACTGATATGCCCACTACAGTTTTGGGAATGTCTGTCTATATATAATCTACAACACAATCTATCGAAAAGAAAGAAAGAAAGAAATAAAGAAAGAAAAAATCAGGTGATTCAGAGTAGCATTTAGATAAGCTTTATGAGGGGATCCGGAGAAAACAAATTCATATACTGCTTACTGCTTAAGATGAAATACACGCATATTTACACAACAAGCTCTACTAAAGCTAGCAACAATAAAATGCTCAACTTTTTCATTAAAATTCAACTAGTTTTCGTCACAATCCAAAATTGCCTCCATGGCTAATTCAATTTCAAGACCAAGTACAATCTTGCTCTAAGGAATACAAATGCTAATATTCAGGCTTTTTTACCTTCAAACTAATTTAGTGTCAGCAGACTTGTTGTCATCATCTCTTTTCTTCTTCAAACTCTCATACTCTTTCAAAGTGTACACCTGAGTGTACTGGTTATGAACAGCATTACTAGTATCAACTATTTGATTATTCTCTCCCTCCTTTTTCTCTCCCTCAGAAGCTTTCTTCTTCTTTAGTTTTCTTCGCACGCTTCCATTCCTGTTTTGCCTTCTCCTTCCATCAGAACTCTTGGTGCTGCTATCACCATCTCGACCAGTACTAACCTCGCTTCCATTCATCCCATTATTGACATGCCCGCAATCTGTTTGTCCGTTGTCCAACTCCAGCCCATTGTTTTTATTACAATTTGTTTCAGTTTGATCAGGGTATGACCTCCTATCAGATCCTTGTTTCCTTCTCCGTCGAGGGGCTACTAGTTGCCATCCCTCACCATCCGTCCCATTATCCTTTGCTTCTTCTCTCTTGCTCTCTTGATTTCGATCCGAGGAGAAGCTGGGACTAGTAGTACTAGAGGGCGCAACAGCTTTGTCAGAACCATTATTTGCTGCTGCTTCTGTCTTGCTGGGACTAGTAGTATCAGCTTTGACTGCAGGACCATTATTCTTTTCTGCTTTATCTCTTTGGCTGGGACTATTAGTGCTAGCGGACAACACAGAGGTTGAGGAAGCTGGAATCAAAGCAACTACACGACCATTAATCTTTGTTGCTTCTGCTCTATTGGTACCAGTAGACACAGATCTTAAGGAAGGTGCAATCAGAGCAGGTTTGACTACATGACCCATGTTCTTTGCTGCTGCTGCTGCTCTCTGGCTTCCTTGAGTTTGATCCGAGGAACTCGGCCTAGTAGTAGTAGTACTGCCGGACACAGAACCGATATCAGAGACCTCTGAGAGAGTACTAGGAGTACTGTTTGCCACCTGATTAGTCTTTGTCCCTCCTAGGACTTGGCCTTGCTTATAAACAGGACCTCTTCTCTGAAATGCATGAGGAGAAGGGCTTCTGGAAAATCGACCAGGACGAGGACGAAGCAAGCCAAGAAGGGCCGCTCTAATACTCTCCTCTGCCTTCTTCTTCTCCTCCTTCTCCCTTTTCTTCCTCTCCTCCTCCCACTTCTCTGGATTCTCCACCCGCAACTTCTCATCTGCCTCCATCCTCTTCTTCCTTTCCTGCAACTCAATCTCCTTCATCTTCTTCCTCTCCTCCCGCCTCCTCTGATTTTCTTCCCACCTCCTCTGATTTTCCTCCAACTGCCATTTTTTCTGTTCCTGACTCTCAAACCACCTCCTCCTATTCTCCAACCGCCTTGCCATTGAGGCCCTCTCCTCCTCCTCCTTCCTCTTTCTCTCCGCCTCCTCTGTCCTCTTTCTCTCTGCTGCTTTCAAAGCAGCCTTGGCTTTCAGATCCTCTAAGATGCTGAGGAGACTTCCGACATCAGATGATTCCTCAGCCAATAGATCAAAAGCGTTGGATGGGAGAGCCATGGATAGAAGAAAGTTTCGAAACTAAAGAGTAACTAGGGTTTCTGATATCACAGAGAGAGAAAGGAGGTTTTTGATGCCTAGTGATCAGTGATCACAAAGGATGGAAAAGAATGTCTCACCTTGGGAGTATTTATAGGAGTAGAAATTGAGACTAATTGCTTAATTGGCTAGCTGGATTTTCCCCACGCCAAAACCAAAAATACAGTCTGTAATTCACTTACCTTTTTGTTATCGTTTCTAGCTTTCTCCCCAAGTACTAGACCGTTTCTTTCTCCCCAAGTAGTCCAGTAAATAAAATACTTGCTGCCCAAGCAATTACCATTTACATATTTCTTTTATAAAACTTCAATGAACATAATTACTATTTGCTAAAATGTGTTGTTTGTTCAATTACCAAAAAGGGGTTGGTAAAAAGAATTTAGAAGATGCAAGTAAGCATCTGGATCAAATCACTAATTCACTAGTATCTGAAATTGTACAAAATATCTAGAAAAAAACAAAATTTAATTTAACCAACACTCCTAATTAAAGCTACTTGACTTAAAACTCTTACACATAAAAAATAAATAATAAAAAGAGCGGCTCTAAAAAAATATTTGACCAATTATCTGCTGTCATCTATATCTTTAGTCAACGCATTGAACCAAACAAATAATAGTCAACGAAAGAAAGATAGCCGATGGGCAACACTTTCCGTTATAAACTGGTTGGTCAGGAGGCGTGTATGGACACAGCCGCTCATCGTCATTGTCTGCACGAGATCACACCCCATCATAACCTAGCTTCAAATGATGTTCGGGCCCATGAGAGGACCTCTGCCTCTTTCGATCAAGCTCACCCCTTCGAATATAATAACCCTTTGGGAATAATTAATTGCATTGCTAATTTTATAAAACATAATTTTTAAAAGATTCCAACTCCATCTCTTAGAAATAGAAATTCGATTGCTTTGGTTTGAATTTGATTTTGTAGATCTTTGTTTGTTGGAATTGAATCAATGGATTACAGATTTGTTTGGCTGTTTATGTAAATCTATTTTGCATTTTGGGAATGAAACAAAAAAATTTGGGGATTTTTTTTCTAATGGGCCGAGTAAAAAGAAGTTGTTATTATTAATGGGCCTGGCCCATTGATTCTGTTGATGCGAGAGCAACAAACTACGATATAAAATGAGAAATGTCCGAATGTTGCAACAGCTTGCAAGAGGGAGAGGATGATGCGGCGGTCTGAGTTTGTGATCGTCACGGTGGTGGCGTTTCTGCTGTTGTTGGGAAACGACGTCGTCAAAGCTTCGAGTTCATCTTCGGCGTTTGTGCAGAACGTCATCTTCTCCAACAAGATTGCCATATTCTCCAAATCGTATTGCCCGTATGTCATTCCTCTCTCTCTCGCTTCTTCATTTTTATGTTCGGAAATTGAGGTTTTCGGGGATTTCAGCTGAAATTTATAAGCAATCAAACTGGAATTTGAGAATTATGAGTTGCCCAATTTGATTATTATCGAATCTAATTTGTTGGTTGAGAAATTTCCAATTGTTATGAACCCTCACTACTAAATCTTCAATTGTACTGTTACATCCTGTTTAGTGTTAGAACAATTTTGTCAAGAGCTCCTTGATTGAGTTTTATATCCAATTTTGTATATCTTCTCATAATTAGAATCTGGTTTTGAGGAACAATAGAGCAAAACCACCGTCAATATTGAACTTGCCTTTTCGGACTTGGTTTAAGTTTTGTTGAAATATCTCTCGGAACGAATAGGCGAATCATTGAGATGAATAATAAGCATGACACATCCACACAAGCTGATTCAGTTATGTACATAATCATTACTTGCCACTTTGATTGTTTTCATACATCTCACAGTGGAGAGTACTAGTAGTTCATAAGTTTAGAAAAGATCTTAAATTTGAGTTCTGTGGAATGAGGAGTTGTGTCTGTTTTTGCTTCTAGGTATTGCTTACGTGCCAAGCGCATATTCAGTGAATTACATGAGCAACCTTATGTTGTCGAACTTGATCTTCGAGGTATGAAATAGCTTTGGTTGTTTTACTCGGCTGCTTTTCCATGACGTGAAAAAGGGTTTTGTATTGGCTCTAAAGTATGTATCTGTTGTAGGTGATGGAGCGCAAATTCAGAGTGTTCTTCTAGATGTGGTAGGCCGATCCACTGTCCCGCAAGTATTCGTCAATGGCAAGCACATTGGCGGCTCTGATGGTTAGCTCTCTTCTGCTGTGTGCTTTTTTGAACACACACGTTTTCCTTCTTTCTTTGCTTTGTAATCAGTTATTCATCTGCCATGGTTTATTCCATTCTGCTTTTAACTTGTGGCTTTTGCTATTCAGATCTCAAAGCCGCTGTTCTGAGTGGTAAACTTCAGAAGCTTCTTGGTATAAGTTGAGAACGCATTGGAAATCAAGAAACACAGGTATACTAGATTTACTAGTATCTGATATGAAGCTGCATATGGGAATTAAACACTTTTGGGCGCTTAAGTAGTTATTGGTGTAGTGTTGAATTTGCTCGAACTCATGCATTTGCAGTTCAATGAAGAACTTATGTGTAGTTTTTGACAACCTTTAGATGCATCTCAAAGTTGTTATAGATGCAGTGATCTCGTTAATTTGTTTTCTTTCCAACTCTCTGATTTGGAAGTTATGATCGGCTTAAAGACTGATTGCATTATCCAGCATATCGAGTGGTCATTACAATAGCGGATTTTTTTAATGAATTATCTAGTTTTTCGAATTAAAAAAATCGTAAAAAATAAATGGGCTGAAATTTTCGAGTTCCGTCAATTGAAACACCTTCTAGAAATTATAATTTGAGGGTAGACAAAATTTGGGGAGAAAATAAGAACATGTAATTTTGGCCAAAAAATGTGTGTTATATCCCACAGTTTTGAGTGAGAAACCAAAATTTTATAATTTTTTTTTTTTTAGAGAAATTTTGGGGGTTTGTCACCATGGTGTAAGAACATCGTTATTGAGTGGCACCTTGTTGTTAGACCATCAAAATTGGCCACAGTTAGCTGGCCTTCTATGACCTTGCTTAGCAAGCCTTCTATAGCCTCGCTTGGGTGGTCTCCTTTGTCCTCGCTTGGATGGCCTTCTATGACCTCACTTAGGCTGGGTTTGGGAGGGCTTTTAAGCAGCAGTGCTTGGAAGCACAGCTGCCCCAAGGTGTTTGGTAAATGGGGAAAAGGGAGCTTTTTTTAGAAGCTGAGGCTTTTTAATGCCAAAAGCCGAAGCCGGTTATGAGATGCTTCAGCTTTGGGCTTCCAAAGTACTGTAGCGCCTTATACTGTAGCAACATTAATGAAACTTCCAATATAACCATTATACCCTCATATTTTTAACACAATGACAACTATTTGCCCCTAGCCTCATACGTCTCTCAGCTCTCTCACATCTCTTTCTTGCAAAATTCAGCCCACCATTGGGGAATTGAGGTGATCCGGTGAGAGGAAGAAGATGATCGGGGATGTGGGTTTGGGAAAGGGGGGAATTGGTGATTGATGGTGTGAGTAAGGAGTGGTATGAGGGAGTCGGAGAGAGAGAGGAAGAAGATGATCGGGGGAGAGAGAGAGAGGAGAGGGAAGAAGATGATCGGGGACGTGGGTTTGGGCAAAGGGACGCTAGAATTGGGTGGTCTGTGGTAATGAACGATGGTGATGGTCTGCAGTTGAATTGGGCATAGCAGAGCTCGAATTGAGCTGAGATGGTAATCAAAAAGAGAAAAAAGGAAAAAGATTAAAGAAAGAGAAAAGAAAAGAAACGAAAAGAAAAGGAAAGTAAAAGAAAAATAAAATAAAAGAAACGAAATTATTAGAGAAATCATTTCCTATTGTTTAAAAAAAAGAGAAATTATTTACTCTCCCATGTATTAATCATAAGAAATGTTAATATGGTCACAATGGTTAAAAATTATTAATTAAAAATAATTTTGTATATAGAAAAAAATTAAATAAATAAAAATTAATAAATTAAATTAGTTATAGTATTGGTTTTATAAACTAAGTAAAGTCGGTTAAACCTTTTGCATCTTTTAAATACCCTTAGCCTCCCTTGGCTAGCCTCATATGGTCTCGCTTGGATGGCCCCGCTTGGCCTCGCTTTGCTGGCCTCCTTTGGCCTCGCTTTGCTTGCCTCTTCTATGGTCTCGGCTTCTATGGTCTCGCTGGTCTTCTATGGCCTCATTTATTTATTTTTTTGAATTTTCTAATTTTTCAAATTTGAAAAATCATATAAAAAAAACAAGTCGACATTTTTATGTTCCGTCAATTCGAGAAGTCCTTAAAAAAATTATGATAGCACACGATTTTTGTCAAAAATCGCATGTTTTTATTTTCTTTATCATCAAATCATGATTTTTAGAAGGTGTTCCAATTGACGAAACTCGAAAATCTCGACGCATTTATTTTTTACGAATTTTCAAAGTTGAAAACTAAAAAATCCATAAAACAAAATCCACTATTTATATCCAAGTTTTGTCTGTTTAAAAATTATGTTTTACCAATAATATGATTATGGCAACATTTCAATTGCGAAGATGTGACAATACTGCTGACAAACTACAGTAGTTACATTTGATCAAGTGTGGATATTTTTAAAATAATATTGGTACAAATTTGATCTTAAATTCTGGATACATTTTGATGGTGAAATTGAAAGGCACAAAAATTTAGTAGTTTATTTAAGACCCCAAATAATTTTGCTTAAATAAAACAATTGTATTTTTTTTTTAAACGTGGGCTTCTTTCAGATATTGGAAAGAAAAGGTTTAATTATGTTATGAAATACCAAGACAATTTATTTTGAATCTTAAAAATGTTAAAAAACACACAGATGAAATGAAAATGATTCGAAGGCTGGCATCTGCATGCATGCGCATGATAAACGAATAATTTTTGTACACCTCATGAATATGCTTGAAGTTTTACCCCATAATTTGTGATAGAAACAAATGAATTAATAAATATGCTTCTTGCATTTGAAGTATTGAATGATTACATAATCACAGAGGTACATGCAATTAACAACATGAACAAATACACCTATATATCATGTTTAAATTCAGTTGTGTAGCAAAACAAGATTGCGAACAAAATTAACACAATGCTAGAAATTTGTCACCGGTTCCGGCCTACAAAATTTTTAATGAGTAACCACATATAAGAGGCGAGCTCTCTGTTGATCTGTAAATTAATGCTAAGAGGTATCTGCAAATGTGCTTGGCCGCCAATTGCCTTTCTGTGCACTAAGCATCCCTTCTTGGTTTTTGGAGAAGGTTAAATGAACCTCCCAATGCAGGGACTTCAACAGGTTCTCAACCTCCCCAATTGCACTGGACTCATCGCGGACGATCAATTTGCCTCCCGGCCTGACAATCCGATCAATCTCTGCCATTACTGGAGCAAGTCTGCACCTGTGAAATTTCAACCACACAGCTACTACTAGGTCACAATTAATGTACTTGTAAACGTGATCGTGTAGTGCAAAAGAGCGTAATTACACATGAAGGTCGTGTTCTCCTGGACAATCTCAGACAACATTAAAGGATTGTGATTCTGGAATAACAAATTCGGTGAATCCAAAAGTGGAGCAATGGGATCTATCGACCCTAATAACCTTTTCCTCCTTTTTATTTAAGAAACCGCCGTACGTATTTTTTTTAAGACTATATCACTCAAGCGGATGTTCAATTCATAAGCTTCTAACAATAAACTTTTAGCTCCCCACTCCGCCACTCGGCAAGAATCAATGAAATTATTGGTACAAAACCACAATCTGGCAAGATAACATCCCCGTTAAACATGAAGATAGGGCAATAATGTAACGATTAGTTATACCTCTTTTTGAGCGAGGAAAAGAGATGATCTGCATGGAGGAGGTCATAGGTTCTAGGATAGGTGCTAAAAGATTCACACCAATCGTGGTAAATTCCGAAAAGACCACGTTCATAGATGATGGGGAGAGTATCTGCAGAATCTACATTCACCACATTCATCACCCACACTTTAAGGTCCTTGAGAGCCGCGGCAAACCTGCACTTGCATAAATTTTTCGATAATGTTATTCACCAGTAACCACTTACTTAGTCGAGTTGAATTATCAGTATGATCATGATCAATTACGTACCCTCCATAAACAGCTCTCATGTCCATAACATTTCTGACTCCGGACCAATTGATACCCAAACTTTTCATGTAACTGTTGTTGATCACACGTTTCCAGTGTTCATAATCTCTTGCAAAATCTTGGGGTGCTGGTTTTCCATAAATACCCATCTGGGAGCTGTTTAACCAGTAAGGAGGAGTTTGCAGTCGATTAGGCCAGTTTTCAGGCCATTGAGTCCCTCTCTCGGATTTGTCAACAGGAACCCTGTGCATACATGCTTGCAGAGGTACATACCTGAAAATGTATATATACGTACCAGTAGCGATTAATTAATACGATGAACAACTAAATAAAGTGATTAATTGTTGGAAACTTTATTAATTAACTACCAGGCAGCATTGGGGTCATCATCGGTTTTGCACATAGGAGGCTGCTTTTGCTTTCTTTGTTCGTAACATTGGTTCGAGGTTGGCTTGCGGTAGATGGCAGCAGCAACTAAATTTACTTTGTTGTTCTTGATTGCAACGAGCTCCCAACACATGGACTTTGTTAAGGCAGACATTTCTACGTACGCATTAAAACATGGACGTATATATATGTCAGCGACTCAGCAATAATGCTAGAATCATCAAATTTGCTTGTTATCATTCATACCTTTCCAAATTTCTTTATCTTCGTCAAGCTTCCCGTAAACAGGAGTGGCTGACCATATGAAGTAACCCCCAGGCCTTAAAACACGATTCAATTCCAAAAGAAGCATTCCACCTACATATTACTTGCAATGTAAGAAAGACATTAATGCTTAATAATAGTATGTTAATATAATTGAAGGCAATTAAGCCACTTAATTAAGTTGGATAGAACATTAGAACCTTCGTTGTGCCAAGGCACTCTGCAACGTGCACAGTGGACGGCATCAAAAACCCTGCTGGGGAAGGGCAGCCTCTGAGTACCCATGACCGCTGAAATGCCAGGTATGCCCCTTTCAAGGGCAAATTGAACTTGAGCTTCATGCTCATCTTTGGGTGCAAAAGACATTGTAAGAACATCTCTGTCAAAAAGATAACCCCCAAAGCTCGCAACGCCACACCCAACGTCCAGTATAACTCGAGTGTGCTTTCCCCATGCGAGATTTGGTACTGCCTGCATCAACAAACAACATTAATCATCTATTTGTTAATGTACAATATATAGGGCATGTTTGAGACTGCTTCTGAAATGCCTGAAAACGTTTTTTAAATTTAGTAAAAACGCTTTTGTACGAGGAAACACCTGGCAAGTGCTTCTCAAAACCACTTTCAAGTGTTTCTAAAACTTATTAAGACAAATCCTAAATTTTTTCAAATTTTTTTTATATTTATAATTAATTTTTTCAATTAATTCAAAAGCGTTTTTGAGTTTCTGAAAATCAATCACAAACAAGCTCATAATTGAACTTAATTTTTAGGCTCCACTATTTAAGCAAAATAATAAAGTTTTTTCCTCAATCTATCACATTTGATAATCAGATAATAAAATTCATAGCAGGTCATATTTTCCTTAAGGTGGATATAAGATGCTTGATAAAATCATGTTAAAAGAGGTTGAAGTAGGCAACTTAGTTGTATTTCCGCGGCCTCAACAAAAATTCCTGAATCCGACACTATAGAGACATAGACTTAATTACACATTTACACCCCAAGAATTTGTAATCTTTTACTTCTTTAATAAATTTCTCTCACGCTGTCGGGGTTTTTGCCAAAAAAAAAACAATCATTTTGGTATGAAGTTGCAATTACCCTAAATCACTCAACTCTTTGAAGAATGAGAAATAACCCTAGCTAATTCCTTACATTCAAAATCCTGACATCCCTACTACAATCTTATGAGTTCTTAACGTGCGAAATCATTATTAATTTACGAAAATTGAAACGGTTAATTTGATTTTTCTAAACATGAGATACTTACGTTTTGAAGGAAATCAATGTAGAGGAGGGCGCCATGTATGAACTGAGTCCCACCGCCAGGAAAAGTCAAGAACTCACCGGATACCTTAACCCAGTTCTGGTGTCCCTTCACCTCCGCCAGCAACGTATGCGGTACGTTGTGATACCATATCTGCCAGACCACAAGAAAAGAGTTACGCACTCACACATCAAAACCCTACCTTTAAAGTCACGTTATTCAACTATCCAAATCCAACGGTTCTATGCGCACCTTGTCTCTGCTTTTCGGCCACCCAATCGACGTCTTGTAACCCTCCGGAAGTGGGACCAGGCAAGTGGGTCCCTCCTGGGGGCAGTGCCTCTCGCGGTGCTCAAAGTGTTTGGTCGAACGCAGTTTCTTCAGAGCCTTCTCGTTGTCCAAACAAGGTATATAATCAGGGCCGGCAGTCACGTTGCAGATCTGCCATGTGTACCCGTAGATGCTGTCTTGACCCTCCGTTTCGTCCTTGCGCCTCTCCTTCTCGTTCTCCGACTGATCCGCTTGAGTCCTCCAGGACTTCTTGGACTCCTTTGACTCTTTCGGAATGCCCGAGCTGTCCCCGCCGTTGAGTAACGAATCGCCCGAGTTGGACTCATGAGTGCCCTTATTGTTTTGATCCGCTGCTGCATTGCCTTTCTTTCGTTGAGGGTGAGATCCTTGTTGTTGTTGTGCTTGTTCTTGGTTTTGCTTTTGTTGATTCTGATCCGACGTTGTTTGAGAATTCTGGTCAGGTACATTAGTTAGGGTTGTCGCATGGTTTGTTTCGTCCATGAATTGTTGCGGTTTTTGTTGGTCATGTTGCTCTTGTTCCTTATCATGTTGTTCCTGCTGCTTTTGCTGTTGCTGCTGTTGTTGTTGTTGTGGTTGATCTGAGGAGCCTGAAAATTGATTATTCTGAGAATTTTTATTTCTTTCGACAGCTTGAGACTGCTCTTGTTGTTGTTGTTGTTGTTGTTGCTGCTGCTGCTGTTGTTCTTGTTGTTGATTTTGTTGTTGATCTGCATTCTCTGGTTTTCTGTCCTGAACATCTTGATGAGGATTATTATTTTCTCTGCTGTTTTGATCGGAATGTGTGTTTGGTTGCTCCTGAGACTTGCTCTCTACATTTATTTGATCATTTCCACCGCCCCGGCCGCCGTTATTGCCTGTTTGTTGCTGGATTTTTTGGTCGTCATGAGGCTGATCATCAGCAGTGATGATCTTTTCTTGTGTTGCGGTTTGAGCAGCTTGTTGGTTTTCAGGCATTGTGCTTTCCTCAGATAACTGCGCCTGGTTGAGTTCTTGCTGCTTCTGATCCTCTTTCTGTTCTTCGGCAGCAGCTTGTTCCTGTTTATCACCGTCGCCTCCACTATTTTCCTTGGAATTGTTTTCAGTGGACGTCTTGTCATCTTTGTTAGCAGCATTGTTTGATTTGTTAGGCCCATCATCATTTTTGATGGCATCGTCAGGAAGATCACCTGGATTGTCTTCAAAGGCCTTGGGTTTTTCCTTATTATTATTCTCATCGCTACTTTTTGCAACGGCTTGTGCATTCTTTTCATCCGAGGCGGCGAAATTGTTTGATGTAGACATGGAAGTGGCGGTGGTGGTTTGTGGTGAAACTCCTGTGTTGGTGTAATTCATCATCCACACACCAAGAACACACAATGCTATGAACCCCATTACCATTACGGTTGATGTGTAAGAGCTTGAAGATGACCGCTTGTTATTGCTACTGCGCGACCTACTCCCCAACGCCATTGTGCTCTCTCAGTGTGTTTTTGTGAAAGAGAGAGAGAGAGAAAGGGAAAGATGAAGAGACAAAGAGAGATTAGGGTTTGATCAGTTGTGTTTTTTGAGAAAATAGATCTAATTGTTATTGTTTGGGGGGAATATGTTTGTGCGAGGGAAAGAGGAGAATAGAAAATTTGGCTAATTAGTTTGTGGAGGAAGATGAAAGTAGTGAAACTGGTAGAGCTAGAGAGACAAGGAGACGGATTCCAAGTTGGAATGTCTCAAAGATCCAAAGGAGTAGGAAAAGGGAAGTTGTTATAAAACACTGCCATGCATTTTCATGTGTAGAAACACGAGCATTTCCCATGCAATGCGCCGATGTGTTTCCTACATGAGCTTCAAAAAAGAGCCACTGAAATGAGGGTGGTGGGCCTTAAGAGTCCTCACTCTATGTAACTTTGAGTTGGGCCAAGGGTTTGTAGCCCGTAAAAGGCAAAGGCCGAAAGAGAACTACTGTGATAAAGGGTACCCTGAAGGAATTTTAATGGTACTCAGTTAATTAGATCCATTATTCAAACCTTGTTGTATAGATGGATTGGATGCACACACATGTACACTACATAAGTACGTACGTAGCAACTAAATTTGAAGATCTGATGTATCGTATTTTTATGGTTAATCACTTCATTCTTTGGAGGGATGGTGCCATCGAATGGTTTATAGTTGAAAAGAAATCTAAAGGCTGAGAAAGTGTCACATCATTTGATGAGATATATGAATGAAAAACTAAAGACATGTCACATGTCACACCTTTCAAGCTTATGAGTTTTTATAATTGCAAGTTCATGTCCAGTGATATATATATATATATATATATATGCAATGATTTTTAGGTAAGGAGGTCTTTACTTTTTTAAGTTGCGGAGTTTTGATCTCAACCGTCAGATCATATCATCATCCGTCAGATCTTTTTTAAATGATTTGTTCTGACGGCTAAAATCAAAACTCCGCAACTTAAAAAGTAAAGATTTTCTTAACAAAAAATGCATGTATATATATATGCATTTGTTGTCCGGGCATGTAATAGAATGTGTTGAGGATTGAGAGTATAGAATCTAATTGGTTAATTCTAACTAGTTTGAAAAAGAACTTAGATCCCTACAAAGCTAAGATCCAAGCTAGAGTTAAAAGTCTCCGACGTAAGTGGAGGTGTTATTAGCTCTACACTGAAGCTATAAATTAAGACTGAAACAGTTGCTCGATCCTTCACATGCATGATGTTACCCCTAATTAATAACAGTCAGACCATAAGATATTTGATTACAGGCGACTAAATGGATCATGATATATGTAAAATACATTTTAAACAAAAAATAAATAAATAACCTGAAAATTAGAAAGATTGAAAGCGAAGAGATGAAAGATGCCATTCAATTTGCAACTTGAGTGGTCAAGGTAGGTACATACATATTTCAGGTCCCCATTTATATCAGACAAAGCTTTGTTTCCCCCTTTTAGACACACCATGCTTTGCGATTCAGTGAAATGATCGAAGTACTAGCTGGTACTCCTTCAGGCCATAGAAGCCTTGAGAAGAAATGCATGCAGGCCCGTCCATAATACGTAGGTAGTCTCGTGATCACTCCATAGGCTATTGCTAGGTTAGGACAAGTGAATTAAAGAGGCAGTGAGTGACTGGCAACAACGACCATACCCCTAAGCTCGATCAACTCCAATAATGTTCAGAGATCGAAACCCTAGCTAGCTGAGAGCTACATGAGCGCCAAAATTCCAGTAGTCCATAAAATCCAAGTTAAGCCTAGCTTAGACTTGCGTTTGCATATGATTACTTACACATGCATGCACCCACCTCAGGTGACAGCCCCGCCTTTAAGTTCCAAGGGGTCCTAGTTCATTTACTGCCAGTTCTCTCTCGGCCATTTAATCATTTAGAGATAGCTTGCTTGCTAGCTAGTTGATTAGTCTCGCCAGAACTCGACCACGTTCGATCACGAGCTTCGCTATATATTGTACTAGCTAGTTTAGGTTATAAACAGTTCTATTTGAGCTTTTTACTTTGGTCAGTTGGGCGGAAAAGTTTTTGACCGACAGTAAAAACTCATAAGCTGCCAAATATAAATTAACCTTTTTTTCCATTAAGAAAACACTAACCCAGATCTTGGGTTTTAAGGTGACTTTTTTTTTATGCATGTATAGTTGCCAAATATAAATTAACCTTTTTTTCCATTACTATTTAGTATCATAACAATTTTTTATGAGGATGTGTGTATTTTTTTTTTTTTTCACTTTATCAAGATTCTTTTCAAATACGGTATATATGTCATTTTTATCAAGAAACAAACGATGTAGTTCATAAATTTCGTTATCCTACAAGCTTTTCAAAAAAGAGTTATTGGTTAGAGGCCGGACGCTTATACTATTATTCAAGATATATGTCTTCTTTAAATGCCTGCTCCCCAACTCCCCGCCCTTCTTTTTGTGCTCTTCTATATACAAGGACCTAGCTCCCTTCTTTTCAAAAAATTAATCGCTACATATATGCATGAATTAATACATCTAATAAAAGGAGAAATCAGTTAGTTGTGTAACCCTTTGACTTGGATTAAGCAACATTATTTTGAGAACGTTTGAATTTGATAGCTAGTATTGTCTTTGTACGTTTCTCTCTTTGAAGGTCAAGCCCTAGCCTAAAGGGTACGGTTACGGCAGATGTGTTGCCATTTTCATTTTCCTATTGATCGATCCTCTCGGTTATGCATGTTGCCGGATCCTATTATTATAAGGATAAAGATTTGAAGATGCTTGACTGAACTTTTTACTTATTTGAACACAAAGACAAAAAAATACAAAGAGTGAATCAAAAGGAAAAGGGTTAGCTAGCTGTAGAATTTATACCATCCATGAGTGACTTGCATAAAGAACTATTTGCGAGAAGAAAAGAGTTTCATATATGGTGGCATGATTGTGAAGCTTATTATAAAATAATGTAAAGGGGCAAAAATTATAAAATCAAAAGGGTGTGCATGGTGCAAAAGTTTGATGTTGCCATATTACTATTTTGGGCGGTGCATCACTTTTACCATGGCACTAAGTAGGATATATTTGATGGTATTTATGCTCTGCTTGTCCAATCGAGACGACTTCAAAATGATGAAAATTCCATTGGGGCACTTGCACCATGTTACCAACATGATCATCCTATATTTCTTTTCAAAATTGATGTTTTCAAGTTTTACTTGATAATAATACTAATCGCACTAAAAACTTCAAAAGTTCAACTAGTAAATGATGTAATATTTGGGGATACAACATCATACTTGTTAGAAACAAATGATAACTAAAACAACAAAACATGTGAATTCATAGGTTTGAAGATTCAAATCAAGCACAAGTGAAATTCATATCAACTTCTTTTGAAAATATTGATCAGTTTTAAGCATGTTTTAGGATCGAAAGTTTTGTTGCATATGCA
This sequence comes from Rubus idaeus, assembly GCA_030142095.1. Lineage (NCBI taxonomy): Eukaryota > Viridiplantae > Streptophyta > Magnoliopsida > Rosales > Rosaceae > Rubus > Rubus idaeus. Next base: position 5,601,663 of record CM057965.1, on the reverse strand, counting down.
TGTTTTAGTTTATTCCCACTCCCTTCTAATGAAAATTTCCCTCCATCATTACCTTTGATCAGTTTTGAACACTTTAATTAGACTTTAGAATTTAGATCTAGTTGTACTCTTTATAATTATTTTTTTTAACATGAAAAATGTAAATGTAAATGTAAATATACTATAAAGTCAAGCATGAAGTTTGATATCACAATTATGAATTTTGGAATAAAAAATAAAATCACCTAAAATCTAAAAAAAATCTAAAATGATTATTATGGTAAAATAAATAATATATATTATTAAAGAAATAGGTGACAAATAATTTTTACGTTTTACTTTCTTTCATCAACAGTACGTACATCGCACAAAGATGAGACTGATAAATATAATAACTATATATGAGTTCAGTTGGGTTCTAAAATTTGTTCAAATTTTAGTGCCTGCAGTGTTACTTTTTACAAGAATAAAGAACACAACAAAAACTTTATGATTAGAGGTCTCGAATTGGGTTAGGCAAGCTAAAGTGGCAGAATGTGTCCCTTTTTTACACAATAATTGCAGCGTCCGTACATAAAGTTTATGATAAAACATGTTTAACTAATTAATCACGAGTAACTTTAGAACTATGTTAATCAACTTGAAAGAGATTCTCTCTTTCTGCGGAGGCAAGTGTGTCTCCATATTTGCTTGCATGAGCTTAGGGTTAGAGGTAACCCTTATTCTTTACATCCTTTCAGTCTCTTCATACATATCTTTCCAAGTTAAAGCCTAAAGCTTTGGATGTCATGCACGACCACTTTGATGCTTTTGAATATATATGCAATGTTTTTTACACCCAAATTTTGGTTTGAGAGTTATAACCTTGGGGATTAATCAAGAAGACAAAGAACTAACTGTAGAAACCATAACTTTGGAATCAAAAAGTTTTGTGTGGTTGGCAAAAATGATTTACCAATCTGAAAGAAAAAAAAATGTACATAAAAAAAGCTCATAGTTATACGGCACAAAGCTCATCTTCATTCCCCACAGAGAAGGGACCATCCCTCTCCGAAAGAAAACAAAATAAAATTGTACTTAAATTGTTAAAAATGTGAGGAAATTAAAATTGTGTTTTTTTTGTTTCAATTTAAGTGTAGCCATCTTTGATTAGTGCCCACCAATGGGGTTCAAATAGTACTTCATCATTTCATTTGTAATATATGCACATACAATTGATATAATAAAATGGATGTCCAATCATGGGGCTCAGACATATGGCATAATAGTACGTACAATGGCATAAAAGTTGAGTTTGAGTTCCTTTATTCTTGTATTTTTTGGAAAATTCTTGATTGGTAAACTTATAAAAGTTGCGCGTGATGGTTTTGGGGTGACTTTGAGATGTGTTATTTTTATTTTGACTACGATTTAGATTTCTACCTAATCCTAGACTTTAATTCTCTGATCAAGTACTTGTTAAAAAAGTTTTCTTCTTTTTTATGGCCATAAATCCACGAATCTCAATTATGTGTATGTGTGTTGTGGGAGAGCTGGAGAGAGCTCTAGCTAGTTCTTTATCTTTTTAGATTCTTAGAGCATATGCAGTGGGGTAAGTTTAGACTAATCTAAATTGAAATATAAGTTCAAATTATCAAAAGTCAGCTCTATTGGGGTGAGTTTAGACCAAGCTAATTACATTCTAGCTTCTTGAATAGGCTAAATTAAACATGGCTATAAGTTAGGCTAAAAGTTGGGTCATACTTGTGCAAGTTGTTATCAGTCATAAACAAGAACCTTTGTTAAAACCAAAAACAATTGAACAGTTGTAAACATGGCTTGAAACACAAAATTAGACTTTAAATTTTATGGCTGGAAACATAAAATTAATATAAGATCTAAATTGATAAATAGTGTCAATTTGAGAGCTTAAATTTTAGTTTAGATTTTATAAATACACGTACTCTTAGATCTTGGTTCATATTATTATTTCGTCTGTTTTGTTTTCACTTTTCATAATTGTGGCCCCTATGTTTATTGATATTTGTAATTTATGTCTCGTTCAAATTTCATTGAGATGAAGCTAGTTTAATTATTATGATTTTCAAAGTCACAAACATGTATTCAAAACTTTGTTCAAACACCTAATTTGCAATCCAACCAAAACACAAGAACACAAAATACAATTGTTAAGTGTTGAATACAATTAAAAAAATCTAAGCCTTGCAAAATAAAATCAACCTACAATGAGCTCTTTAAGCATGAAAGAGTTTTTTCTTATGTCTAATTTCTAAGAATCACACTATGAGCTACTTATCCAATCACGTTCTTACTCGAGTACGTACATGACGTGGATGACCTATTTTGTTTATGGTGCAAAGAATGCTTGCCCATATATATGGCCAAATGTGTGGCTTCTACACCTATTGTCATTTTTTTTTTCACGAGACATTATAAGATTAGCTTTAATCGCTATCTTAGATATCTAATCCCTTCAAGTCGGTGACTGATCATCAAGTCTCCATATAAATTATGAGCCAAAAGAAAAGGCTTTAACTGACCCCTTTAATATCTGTAGTCTGCATATAATTATTTCACATGATATAGTCGACCACAATTAGTCCTTTCTGATGCATATAGTGATAGTCTAGTACAAACTATAGGTACCAAGATGGGGGCAAGTCCATTAATGTGCCTTAGGCCTCTTAGCTAGCTAAGTTAAGTAGTTAGGCATTAGCTAGGCTTAATTTTTATAGTGTGGGGTTGAATTAATATTGATATAACCATGAAACTACCACATGTATATCTGTGACCCAAACCCCTCTTCGTCCTAGTCGATCATGGACTTGTATCATCTAAAGCCGACCATGAATTAATTAAATTTCAAGGTGGGCAATTTGGTGATCGAGTTGTCACTTGTGGCTGAAGTGTACTTACGTAGGACATGAAATTGTTAACGATTTTTGTTGCTTGCATGTCGGATTTGTAGTCATCCCCTTTTCTGGGTGTCGTCTAATGAAGCGAATTCGTAGACTCGACCACTTTGTATTTGAGGCTTTGGTTTGCTTTGTCTTCTTGATTCGCAAAAGTAAGTTCCATGACGGTTGGCGTGGTTGTTGGGTTAGAGATAGGTTCAGTGTGGCTGTAGGGTTGTATTGTCCTACTTGTAATCTTTCTTTCTGATTAACAAAAAGTGTTTAAGGATAACGAAAATATAAAGTAGAGAGAATATTGCATGAATAGAACGATTTTATTAATGAATATCGCATGGTACAATCCATATGGTAATTTGAATCTTATATATTCAATACATAATCTTTATTACATCCTAACTAAATATTCTCCTAGATTAACAAGGCACACAAAGTAGGTTTCTTTCAACAAGTAGGACATATGTTGTTCTTGTTCCTAACTTTTTTTACCGCCTTTTATTTATTTATAATTAGGGTTCAACAATTTGGGGCTTAAAAATTCTATTTTAATTTATTTGCAGATTAAGTTTGCAAATAATAAATATGGTAAAAGGGTTTTTGTGAAATATGATGTGGCAAGAGATGACATATAAATAAAATTTTAATTTTTTTAATGACATAGAAATGCCACATAGACTAAGGCATTGGCCTTAATGAAACCCTCTAGTATTAATTATAAATATGACATTGTGTTTTTGGAATGGAAAATCCGAAAATGATTAACCACATATGTGGGACGATAAAGATTTTAATAATTCATGAACGGTGATGTTCTAGAAATTAACAAAAATCACTTGTATATATTGGTTCAACAATTAATTAATTAATTAATTAGGTGTCCAACGACAGAAGAGAAGAGGAGTTCGAACACGAAATCTCATATATGGAGTAGATGTTCTTAACTACTTAATTGCTATTGAGGTCAATCGTTAACATAAAACTTTTCATTATGAATTATGTTGTTTGGGTTGTAAGAATGTAGCTTGGGTTATTGACCTCTTGAGCGAGTAATTCATTGGTGCATCAATACATGCATTTCCATCAAATGTTATCGTATGTTTAGTCTTTAATAAACTCTAGATTTCGAAATGGAAACCCTAAATCCTAACCCTGAAATGTGGTATGCAAATTAACATGCTTTCATTGATTTTTTTTTTAAGAATTCATTGAACTAATACTAAGATGTCACCGGACTAATAACATAAAGCATCGGTACGTTGACTTCTATATTTGATCGTTAAAAGAAAAGAAAAAAAAGTGCTTGATCATTGGCTCATTGCTTCTACTGTTCTAAATAATGCGTGTAGTATACCACTACAGGGCATAGACGCCGTAGACCATAAGAAAATTAGGCAGAAATTTAAAACCCAATTATAGTGGTCCTTAATTATATTAATTATTGGTGTAGAAGTCTAGTTAGGCAACCAAGTAAAAGTTGGTTCGATTTCTGCTGGTAATTGCGTGCTCATCATTAACAAGCATGAATTAGACGACACGTAATTCCTTTTAAAACCCCTAACCTTTGATTAGTTAGGAGCAAATATTACCTTGAGACCAGGGAAAATGTACGCAGCTCAGACCACAAATCTTACTTTAAAACCCCAAACTTCTAATGAATTCGTCATTGTAGAAAATGTAGCCTAAGTTAATTAGTTGGGTTAATATGTCATGCATGATCATTATAGTAAGCGGCCTTAGCAAGAGGTATAAGTAGATTGGTAAACCGGAAGGCTGAAAGCTCTGAGACATTTAGTAGCCAAAAAAAAAAACTCAGAGACATTCTACTACAATGTGGTAGGAGATCATGAGTTTTGAAAATGACATTTAATTGATATTTGATATGAAAAATTAAATACTTAGTCAACTTAGTTATGGGACCAAATGTCTAATCCACTATTCTAGTCACACTTGAACAGTGTCACATCCCTTTTGAACACAGAAAAGACGAGAGGGAAGCAATGGCATGGGGACCCAAACGCAGTTGAACATCATCCACTAGTGATGAGCTTTCGGGACAGGCAGCTCAGAACCTCAGCTAAGATGACTGAAACGAATCGAGAAGGAATGTAACTGGGTTGGCCACAGAGAGAGGTTAATTGGGACTCGATCAGATCAGATCTCACTGGACCTCCCATATCGTCAGGAGGCAACCAAATCTTTGGCGCATTTTTTTGACTTCTCCCCCGTATCACATGGAAATATTTAGTCTTTTTTAGATGTCATATATTCATTCGTATATATACCCCCAATATTTATTGCTATGACACTGATCGACTTTATCAGACCATGTCGATCTCTCTCTCTTTCTCTTTCAGATGGGGACGGAAGAGAAGTAATTAGCAAGTAAAAACGAAGTAGGGTTTCTCTAAGCTGTACGTAAAGTGCAGTTAAAATGAAACGAAACCTAACTAGCTAGCTTAGGGTTTAGTTGATTGAATGATTTGATGTGTTTGGTTGATTTAAAAAAAAAACTAGCTAGCTTAGCTACTCCAAAAATGGAAGCTAGATAAGAACATGTATAGAGTAGTTTCGTCCTATTCTTTGCTTGTGAGTGGTGAAGCTTTGAGACCCAAGAGGCAATATATATTTGTTAGTTAACTTTGGGATTTGTGGTATTTTTTTTGGGGTTTACCTTTACATTCCCCTTCGCTATCTTAGCTCCATTTTAAAAATGAACAGATGGGAATGAGAGCTCGAGCCAACCCAGGCACATTTCATTTTCACCAATAAACTAACAAGATGGGATTAATAGAAACGCGGTTTGTTGATTGTAAAAAGAGAGACTGAATAGAAGAAACACAGAACAGAAGAAAGAAAAAGTTTCTCTCTCTCAGTTAATTCTGTTCGGGTATTATTCATATAATGGGGGGAGAGAGAGAGATAGAGGGAGCCATAAAGTTGATCCAGTTGCTAAGGTGGTAGTCAACCATGGGAACAACACAGGGCTCGAGAATGACAGACAGACAGACAGAGGCAGAGAGAGAGAGAGAGAGAGGAGAAGGTACAACAATTATTGGGACTCGCAAACTTCATCTTTTTCCTTGAATTTCCACCACACAGACCCAAAAACAAAATCCATTGGAACAAGCAACAAAAACTTATACCACCTTTTTTTTAATTCTTCTTTATATTTTTTGGGTTATATACTCTGCAGACAATATATATGCGCGTGGCACAGAAGAGCACATAGATCTTCGACTAGATTTATCAGGGTGTGTGCTAGATTTTCTTCTTTGGATTTCTTTCCACTTTTCTTATTTGAGGAAAATAAATTACTAAGTGACGTGAACACTGTCCGGTCTTAATACATCGATACTTCAATAGGCAATAGTTAACTAGTCTTTTCGCATGAACTATATATGTATAAAAGAAAGTGCTTGCATGTGTTAAATATTCGTATTCACAAAAGAAAAATAACAAAAGCTTAAGAACAAAAAAAATTAAAATTCACTTCACCCTTCATAAAAGTGCTATTGATTCTTAACAAGTATCGTCTTAATGCGTTAACACCCCATTAACACTAAACCGAACCAAAGAAAAGGAGGATCTTATTGTGATGACTCAATATGGACATGAACTAATAAATCTCAACCCGTATATGTATAATTTTATTCATGTTCATTTCGTGTACAATTAAGCCAAGTTTAGGGCAAAAGCCTTTGCAATTTTGCATCTTCCTATTATGGTTTTGATGAATATTTATTACAAAATTCCTTTGAGATCACATGGAGCGAAAAATAGAATTCTTAAATTTTTACATAGTGAGCCAAATTTATGGCTCAACATATTTGACTATTTACTCTCAACGAAGTTGATTTAACTACCTATATAGCACAGTTTTTTTTTGGGGACAATATATAGCTAGTCTTTTGGACTATATATCTTTTTCTTATGAAGTTTAAGGTATAAAGGCATGAATATATAGTTTTATAACTCTTAGAGATGCTCTACTGCTCTAACAAACAAAATTTTGGGAAAAAAAAGTGGCACTTTCTATCCACCGTGTTTTTGTGGGTTTTTTTTTTATAAAAAAACCACCTTTTTTTTTTTTCCAACATCATACTTACTATATATACACCCCCATTCTTTACATAAAAAACACTCCTCTTTTTTTTATTATTTTTTTACAAATAACATTAATAAAACAAAAAAAAAAAAATATTAAACCCACAAAAAAAATATACAACAACCAACAAAATAACAATACACCTCCAAAAAAAATAAAAAAAAAACAAAAAATTATAACAACAATAAAATCACACAAAAAAAATTTTTAAATTATATAATTAATCAAAAAAACAAAAAAACCAAAAACAATTAAACAACACACAACAAAACCCCCCAAACACAACACCACCCCCAGAATTTTGGGAAAAAAAGTATTTGTAGTAGTAAGCAGCTGTAATAACAAAAGTTGACAATGACCCCTTAAGTAGAAAACCTTTATATTCCCCTCGATCATGTTCACTCAAGCTAGTATGGCATGGATTTCATGATTTTATAATTCTGGTCTACCCTGTTTATATCTAGCAACATGACAATAATAGTCATGCCTTCATATATATATATATATGAATCAAAGAGAATATGAGAGAGATGGGACGACTCTTAAATGTGACAATATTGTACCCAGTTTGTTATGAATGAATGAATTGGTCCAGCTCCCAGAAACTTCAGTAGGAACAAATGAACAATCCCACAACAGAAATTTAATCAAACAGACCTTCTTTAATTCAAAAGCTTCAAGTACAAGGTCGAGCCTTTATTGGCATACATATACATATAGTTGCATATATGCATGTATCTGACTTTTGAATAAGGTAGCACTGAAATTTAATTTCTGGTGCAGAACGTACGTACTGACTGGGGCTGCCTGGCTTGGAGGAGGGGTGGTCCAGATTTCTATCGCCATTATTTAGCAGCAGCAGCTCTGTCTTCAACTTGTGATAGAAAAAATCTAGTTAGTTAGATGAAGATGGATCGAGATGGAGGTGATCAGCCAAAAACAAACAGAAGAGGATGGAGATGGTGATCACTGATCAGTGAGTGACTGAGTTGTTTACTGTGAATTAGCCAGTTTGTACTTGACAGAAACCATGAGAGGTCTATGTCCAATTCGAAAATAAAAAATATAATTTGCTATTTTCGCAAACTGACGAAGATGCCGTTCACGGTTCACATGACGTGGCTTGATGTGACTGGGTGGAGTCAGTCTACTGAATGTTATCTATATGACCAAATTCGTCCCGCACATCTAAAACATCGAGCAAATATAGAAAATAGTAGGAGAGAATATTTTCGATTTTTTAAATGATTCTTAGGTAAAGCTTTTGTCCAATTTAGGTAAAGGAGGAATAATTCTCACTCGATCATCTGACCAAATACTCTCAGGTGAATTTTAAATGTGAATAATTTCATATTATATATATCGAGTTTTTTAAATTTTACCTTTAACGATAATGGGTAATATATATATAAGAGAAAAGTTAAATGTGAATATGAATGTAAATGGTCTCAATCACTAATTGTTTACCTAGTTTTCATTATTTGTTACACAAGTTAGGTCAATTCAATTTACTATCAAGTCCCTTCTACATATGAAGTCAACTTTTTCTTCTTTACACTATGCAAAGTAGTAATCAAAACATGCATTGATCGAGAGAAGGAGAAAAAAAAAGATATGCATGTTGTTATTATTTCCGAAGTAATTTTCAATTTTTTTATAATAATTCTCAATATGTTTTTTCTAGCCTATATAAGAAAAGATTAACAACACAAAACTAAATGCAAAATCCTTTAGGTCAACCCAACCCAAAAGTTAACATTAAAAGCATTTACAACATTAAGGGGAAGAAGATTTCCCCACACTTGCTCGTCGGGGACTATATGGCCACGATTCGTCAGGACAACCGCAACGAAATTACCTTATCTTAAAATGTCGCGAAGTACAATTACTTTAGCAAGAAGTACACTGGTATGACCAATTCTTCTAGCTTAATTCTCAAATATGTGCTCTCATTATCTCACGATTTTTCCTCACCTTCATTTTTGCCTTATAAGTTATAATTTATAAAAATAGTAATAACACATGAGAGAACATAATTAAATATTGAAAAGAGAGTATAAACAGTGAAAAATCACATGTATTTTATTTTTACATTTTTACATTTCATTTAGGACATAGAATTTAGAAAGAAAAAAAAACAGAGAATTATTTGATGTATGAATTTTTGTGCAGGAATCATTCATCATATTTTCTTTCATGTAGACATGTAGTGTTGATGCTGTCGGAGCCCATTGATTTTTAAAATTGTGGTTTTTGCTCATTTGATGGGAAATATCATGCATGCAGAAGAGTGTATGATCGCCTTGGTGGAGTGCTACAATTTTATAAAAATACATGTCACTTAGCCACTCATGTCCCACTAAACCAGGCCAAGTCATCATCCGGACTGCGTGGATATATAAACTTTTTGTTTGGACGTAGGACATATGTCACATATAAACGTTATTCTATTTCTCCAAAAGAAAATATAAATATATATAAAAAAAACATTACTAAACACAATTCGATATAGCTTTACAAAATAAACAAACAATTGTCACAATTAAAAATCTCTAAAATTTAATCGTAAATTATGTGACTCTCTAAGGGAGTAACACTAGTAATGTCTATAAATACTTTTGTAAAGTTTTATGAAAATTGTTCAAAGATAGAATTATAGATTCGAATTCAAAAGCTTTCTAATTTCATATCTATATATGACAAGGAAAAATAATTGACGAGGGTGAGGGTCACCCATGATCCATCATCTAGGTAAGATCTTGGAAGATTTTCTTGTTGGTTATGTATTAATTTCGACATTCCTTGACGGCCCCTAAATGTTATACTATTCTATTTTTGTTTGTCCGATCTTCGTTCGACATGCGATCTTTGGTTAACTTTGTTTCTTATCGCATACACTCCTTAAAATGGTAGGTTTTATATTGGCTATTATGTTAGAGCGAACAAAAGCCTATAATTGAACTATGTAAACTCAACAACTTTTATGTGTAATTGTCGATCATAACTATGTAATTGTTAAAAACTATTATAGGTAATTGCAATGAGAGTAAGTGTAGCAATTTTCATAATGAAAAAAAAAACCTTAAAATAAAATGTTATATGCACTATGAATGTGTGAAAAAGCTATCTAAATCCTTGAGATTAGCTCAAATGATAGAATAATTGAAATTGCAAAAAACCTACTTGCTAAATAAGCTAAAAGACCAAATCACCCCTTGTTCAAATAGTCAACTCCACAACATGGTCCTTAATATTCCTATCGGAAAAAAAAAACATGGTCCTTAAAATCTCTTGATCCTCCTTATTTGACAAAAAAAAAATCTCTTGATCCTCCAATCAATAAAGTTTTGGAATATTGCTGGAATTAAACAACTAATTAAATTTGATATATTTTTTTTTTTTTTTTTTAATTAAATTTGATATATAATAAAACACAAATTCGAAAAAAAGTACGGCAAGGGTGGCGCTGTGTTCCCTCCTTATTTGACAGTAATAGATGCAGACACAACATGATTTTTTATTTTCTAGAAATAGGACAAAACACCCCCCTCCATTTCACTGCCCAAATCTCTCTACCTTCATAAACTAATTGCAGCAATAATTAAATATTTGCAAGTAAATATAAAATAAATAATTGCAGACTTGGTTAAATGCTGCTGTGGATAACTCTTAGGTCATGGACAGTGGTCTTTCTTTTTTCTTGATTTGGAAGGAAGTAACATTTCCATTTACCAAATTACCCTCCTAAAGACACACGGCCGTAGAACAGTGGGGGGAGAATTTGCTTTACAGCTAAACCTTGGTGTAATTTATTTATTTTTAACCATAATGTAAGAAACAAGAGAAAAGAAAAGATAAACAATTTGGCTCATGTGAAGTGAAGTGAAAAGGAGAGGTGGAATAAAAAGCGGGATAAAAAAAACAGTTAATTATTTACGCGTCGAATAAATGGTGAATATAAATAGAAATAGTGTCATTAAAGAAAAGTGGCGGGTTTTCCGGTGCAAAAGGACGAAGGGAAGCAAAAAGCTGGAGCCATTACACGTGGCACGAGGATTGACCGTTAGATAAGCATGCGAATTTAACAGTGATAGATGGGTCGTATATTTTTTTTTTTTGGGAGGAGATTATGACATCCATAGCTAAAACGAAAAGAGAAAGTGAGTGAGTGAGTGAGAGATAGAGAGAGAGAGAGAGAGAGAGAGAGGTGTTTTGCTATACAGTCAGTCACAGACACAAGAAAGAGAGCAGTGCTTCTGCTCTGAGAGAGCTAAAAAGGTCATCAACACCTGCAAACAAATCAGAGAGGGAGACTTAAATTTGGTGCTGCAGGAAGAGAGAGAGAGAGAGGGCATGGCGGCGTTGCAGAGCGAGATGTAAATTCCGCTTCTTTAATGCTATATATGGTGGAAGAAAATAAAAGAAGAATTAAAAGCCCGATTGTTTGACGCTGTATCCAACTGAGCTCTAACATCTGTCTGTAACCAGCAAGCTCGCAATTACAGCAGATAGACACAAACTCACATGTTATACTAGCTAGCAGAGAGAGTGAGAGAGAGAGATCAGAAAATTGAGAAAGGAAAATTTAAAATTGAGGGAGAAGTGGGGGTTGGAATTGAGCGGATAGCGGAGGGCGTCGTCTGATATGGATTTTCGGTTACAATTGGGGGCCGGGTCAGTGAAGCAATGGCTGGGTTTTTCTCACTAGGCGGAGGAGGAGGAGGAGGTCGGAGCAATAATAACCCAGACAACCGGAATCACAATCATCATCACGAATCGAGTGAAATTCCGCCAGAGACGTTGTTTTGGTACAAGAATGAAGAGGGCATGCCGTTCAAAGGAAGCTTCGAGCTATGGCAGCACCAGCAGCAGCAACTCCAGCACCACCATCACCAACAGCAGCAGCATCAACTCCACCAGCTCCAGCTTCAGCAAGATCTGTACGCGTCGGCAGCGGCTCTAGGCGTCGGCCCCAGCAGCATCAACGTCTCCGATGAGTCGTCGTCGCGGCCGTTCATGATGATGAGACCATCCTCGTCCGGCGGCGGAGGAGGAGGAGGAGGCGGGGGAGGATCGACTTCCGGGAGCACGGTGAGCTGTCAAGACTGCGGCAACCAAGCCAAGAAAGACTGCGTGCACCAACGTTGCAGGACTTGCTGCAAGAGCCGAGGGTTCGATTGCTCGACCCATGTGAAGAGCACTTGGGTCCCGGCCTCGAAACGGCGGGAGAGACAGCAGCAGCAGCTCACCGCACTCCAGCAGCAACAGCAACACCATCAGCAAGAAGTTCAACTAATCCGCGGAGGCGGAGAGAATCCCAAGAGGCTGAGAGAGAGTATCAATAATCCAAATCCGAGCTCCAATTCTTCTCTGGCCGCTTGCACTCGCATTATCACAAACACGTCAGGTACTCTTACTGTAACTAACTGTTTGTTTTCCTTGTTTCTCATGAGATATTGAGTGGAGTGGAGCAAGGAATATAAGAGAGATGCATATACAGACAGAATTTTTCTGAAAAAGAATGGAAGGGTTTTTGGAAGGTAGCGCAGTGTGAGTGAGTGAGAATGAAAAACCCCCAACAACTACTGAGACGATATCAATTGCGTGTGAAGAGAAGAAATCGACCTCCATTATAGTAAACCCATCAACTTTTCTGTCTTTCTTTCTTTTCATTCCTTTTCCTTTTCCAAAACACTGTTTTCCAGTATTCCTGACGATTAGTTTCACAGAGAGCTGAGGAAGAAAGAACAAAACTATATAATTTCTTGGGCCTCCCTCTTGAAATCTGTGTTCATGTGTGTGTGGCGTTGCTTGCTTTTGGGTTTTGTGTGTGTCTTTTCTTATAATAAACAAATAAACGGTTTCTCTCTTTCTTTATTTATTTGAAAAAAATAATATATGTTGTAGAAATCTAACGAATATATGGTGCTGGTAAATTACATGAATGTAGGGTTGGAGGTGGGGAATTTTCCGCCAGAAGTGACCTCCCCGGCGGTGTTTCGCTGCGTGAGAGTGAGCGCCATCGACGACGATGACGACCAGTACGCGTATCAGACGGCTGTGAACATCGGAGGCCACGTGTTCAAGGGAATTCTCTACCATCAAGGTCCCGATGCTAACTATAACATGAGTACAGCTGGTGAGAGCTCATCAGGTGGTGGCGGTGGTGGAGGCGGAGGCGGTGGAGGAGTCATTCAACCGCTGAATCTCATCACTGCGGCCCCAACGACAGCTGGAAGTGGAGGTGTAACGGTGGCTTCGGGTTCGGGGACGTTAATGGATCCTAATTCTCTATACCCGGCTAACCCATTCATGGCTTCGGGTACGCAATTCTTCCTACCACCAAGATCTTGATGGTCATTTGATTGATCAAAACAAACAACATTCTTCTTCTTCTTCTTCTTCTTCTTCTTCTTCTTCTTCTTCTTCTTCTTGACTAGTAGCTACTAGTACGACGATCAACTAATGTCGTCTCAGATTAATATTTGATGAATGCCTTGTAGTGGGAAAATTGATTGACTAGAATAGGAGTAGAGAGAAAGAAAGGAAACGAGGTAGAGACAGAGAGAGAGAGAGAGAGAGGAAAATGATGCGGAACGTGTTTGTTGACAATTTCCAATGCTAGCTAGTTGCTTAATTATTAGTTCAAACCATGATTATGATCATTATTAATTATTCTTCTTCAGTCTCTCAATTATTTTCTTGTTAGCCGCGCGACTCGTTTTCATTTCCTAGCTTTCTTTACTATTTAAGTAATTAGTTTTCGTGGAGTGTTGAATTGTGGTGTGTTTTTCCTCTCTCTGGTTGAATCCCATTACACTTTTTGGTTGGTTTTGAACTTGGGAAGCTGCTTTTTTCCTTATTACCCGTATTGTTTGCTGGTTTGAAATATTGGAATGAAACTTTTGGTTAAGTATATAAAGTCTTGTGTTCAACATTTCCAAGTTCAAATTTCAAAAGGTGAACTAAGTCTATCTTATACTTCAATATCTTTCCCCATTACTTTATAATCTTAAATTGCATAGATGTGACTTTGATGTCAAAACTGGAAATATTGGTTAATCCATTATATATATCTTCTGCCATGGTTAAATGCATATCTGCATTCTGCTTATTCTGCTTCGTATAGATGAAGAAATTCTTCAACTTTTAGGATTTTGCACACTTTCCTAAGTATATTTTTACATTATATATTATTGTTGGTGCAGCTTGCTGTATGAAAACTTAGGAACTGTAACAAACCATCAAATTGAAGGCTTTTCCTTAGTTGTGTCTGCAATTTTGTTTCAGTTCCCAATAGATGTATTTTCTTATGAATGCATGAGTTGTTGAGTTTTTCTTTTGAACGTTTTAAATAGTCCAACCATGCTTATATTGTAGTATAATTAATCTCATTAATTGATGCTCACATCATGTCAATAGTAATCACTAGTTATATATCACAAGCGTCAGTACCAAATAACTAAATTCAGGTGTGTTTGGGGTCAAATTATTGAAGTTCTGAAAGCAACGAATATTATAGTTTTTTTTTTTTACGAAAACGAATAGTATAGTTAACAACTTAACATTCAAGGCTTTCATAAATGTTCTAGTTTCTGTAATTTCGTTTTCTATGTCTTAACGATTTTTGACCTAATACAAGTTTAGATAGTCTAAATGGCCAGGTATATCCTATTCAACTTTTCCCTAATGTTTCTCATAAAAAAAAAACAAAAAACAAAAACTTTTCCCTAATGTGGCTGAACTTACTGAATAAAATGATTGTATGCATTATTGAAATTGTATTCTGGAAAAGTCAAGATTCTTTATTCTTTATATCTTTTCGATCTGTTTTTGCCTAACTAATCCGAATGGAGGGGGCTTCATATGACTGAATTTAATTAGATTAGGGTCTCAATCGATAGCTCCATTTCTGTCTTCTTGTATATCATAGGAGAGATTTATAAATATACACAGTTCATTACTAGAATTTTTTTTCTTTCGTGATTAATTATAAGGAAACTTGGTGCAACTTTTATTTCCTAGTCACTGGCGAGCATGAAATCCATACTTACCTACCATTTCATTTGCAAAGCCAACAGTTGATATATAATCAAATACCATGCCCGTAAATCTGTTTATTTATTTATTTTATTATAATTATCTAATGGTTTGGATGAATTATTATGCTCATTGCTAAATAAGAGATCATAACTGAACCTAAAATATGCACTTGAACGTATACTTTCCACTAACAGTACCTATGCAAACACATAACTAGTTAACTTTAAGCACAATGATACAAATCTTGTAGAATTGCAAATCCTCACAAGAAAGTTGTAGTTTGGAGAATTAAGGGACTTGTGATGGTGGTAGGCTAGAATCAACATGTCTCTGTGTGCTAGGGTTTTGTAACTGGAGTGTAGTTGCTCATTAAGATCTTGGGGAAATGTGGCTTTGTGTTGCTCCTTTTTCTTTGGTTATTTGACTGATATATAGTTATCTATGAAGGCTTGACAGGAAATATAAGAATTGGTTAGCAAGAATTGTATTCAGTAAGAAAAAGTACTTATAAATAGTAGAGAGAATAACAGCAGCTAAGAAACAGGAAGAGTGTCCGAAAACACATTCTTTTTACCTTATATGAAATGTCCCTATCAAAATAATTGAACATATAAATTGGTCATGAGAAACACTGTACTATAAGAAAGTTTGAATTCCCCTTAATGATCTTCATTTGATTTGTTTCTTGTAAAGACTTTAGGTGATAAATTAATAATGATTTCTACTGGTTGGGTACAGATCCAATAATCGAAATGGTCATTGATTTTGTTTACATTTATGTAGGATGTCTTTACGAGTAAGTAAATGAGGACTATCAAGCAGGAACTCATTCATAGATTGTTGCTGTTGTCCAGATAATGTAGAAATTAATTACTTGGGTTAACATGTTTTTCTGCTCTTGATTTGATGCATATCTCACCTGCTCGAGTGCATTTTTTTGCATCTGATCGATTCAGAATCCATTTCATGCGTTTAACTATACTTCACTATGCTTTGTATTGAAGTGCAAGTCTTCTGTCTGAAAATATTGCGTTTTGGTTCCATCATGAGGTGTGGTGCTTCCACATCTTTTTGTCTTGAATGGCAGAAAATTCTAAACTCGCCATATTGGTTTATTAAATTTGTTTAACAAATAGTGGCTCGGTGCACATTATTTTTGTTGAAAGTAAATGAGTTTTTTTGAATAAGTTGACATTAATTATTGCGTTATAAATTTAATGAATTTCGTAGTGTTCATTAAAAGAATTTCAGCTCGAAATTAGGTGAAAGTTGTTTCCAGCATATATCAACAGCTTGAATAGAAAGCAAAATGTGTTGCTACAGTGGAGCCATGTGATGCAGCAGTCTCGCCATGGCTTCTTTCCCTAGAAGATCACCATTTTTATCTTAAAATTAAACACAAATTTATTGTTGGGATTCCATAGGTAAAAAAGCTTAAATGAACCCAAAACCAAATTTATTTCTTTTGCTGGTGTTGGTAAAAAGACCCTATCACAATTAATACTAGCAAAAGAAACTGAAAAGACTCAAAGAAGAACAAAAAGGGAAGAAAACCATCCATTCCCAATGCAAAAAATAATTGAGGACTACTTTACCAGAAATGATGATGAATATGACGGCCATATTTTTGGCTCGAAAAAACTTCCACTCAGAATCATGTCTCCTTGAGCAGCTAGCTAGCTAGCACAAGATAGAGAATAATATTCCAATTCCTTATAGACGTACATGTCGGGAATTGAATTATAGATGCATCCATCCATCCATCCATTTTCTTTTTACTTTGGGAATCATCATCAACTGTTCTCGAATCTCCATTGTGCTTCTGTCGGTGCCTAATTATCCTCTCATCAATGTTTTACTACCTTTCAAGTACATCCCACATCCATGTAGGTTGTTAGTTATGCCAATATTTGATCATGATTGAGTTTAAGTAATTCCACATTGCCTAGGTGACCTATTTGGATTATGAACATAGTATGTGCAAGTGTAGAAGCATCGTTTAATTTATTTTCTAAAGCCGGTTTTGTAAGGACAAGTTCAATCGTGAATTAGACTCGGGGCGATCCCTCTTCACACGGTTAAATTTTGAAGCACTTTGAATCCAAATTTCTCCAATGTACCGTAGCTCAAATTTTGATTGAATTGGAAGTTCAGACATGCATGGAATTAATGTAACAAGAAAATGCCAAAGTTCCTCCGGTTCCAATTATACAGATAGTAAATTCTTGGCACGGCATTAGTTTTTTCTTTATGATCTATCTTGTTTGAGGGAGAATTCAACCTTGTGATTTCATCCCATATTGTGGGAAGTGATAATATATAAATTACTAAATAAATAGCTTCCGGGTTAAGATTACAGAATTTTAATCATGCATCTTCTGAACTAATTTAATCCTACTACTACTACTACTACTACTACTACTACTACTACTACTAGGGGCCTATGGTAAGCAGTGTTACAAACGCATCAAGATGTTCATATATCTTAGATTTTCTCAAGTGTGCCTATAACTATTCTTTCAATGATGTCATCGTCTGGACTAGAAGATGTAGATTATGTTTTGACTCCATGCAACAGTGAGCAATCCTACCTCGGAAAAGTCAGAATCGTTCCTGGAACCAGCAGACGTTCTCAGCTTAGCTAGTGGGCAGTGGGTTTTAAATGAATGAGGAGTTTCTGTAATGTTTGTTTTTTCTTTGCAGAGCGGCACTGTTTGGATTTTTCTTTTATTTTTCCACAAAACACACAGATGGATAAAATGGATTGCCTAGCTCTTAAGCCAAAGGCACCACGACCAATGAGGCATGCATTCAAAGCTAGAGAGCACTAGCTATAAGCATGGCCCTAGCCTCTAGGGTTTGTTATGGTATTTGCCATAATATTAGGGCAATAGGAGCGAGCAGGCGGGTTCGGCATGATTTTTTTTTTCCAGCTCTAGGGTTTAGGGTGGTAGAGCTTTAGAGTGAGCCCAAGAGATCCATGATGGTTTTTTTTTTTTTTGCGTGGTGTGGGCATTATTGTAATTGTGGTCCCCAAAACGAAGCCATCTTATTGGATAATTGCCTCTGCTTTGCTGCAGAAAGTTTAGCTTTTGCTTGACTACACTAGCTGTTGAGCTGTTCCATTCCAAGCCATATTCTTTTTCTGGCTTCCGAGAGAAAGGAGTAGACGAGGCAAATTTGGTTATCCGTAAGTTGAAAGCAGCCTGAAAAAGAAGGGTACCTCTGCAAGTGAGCTAGGTTAGAGGCTTAGAGCTAGCCGTGACTTTTGAGGCATATATATTTGTTTTGGAAGAGGGAAGAGACCAAGTTTGTTTTATCATCTGGTGAATCGTCTCTTCAATGGACCAGTAAATATTCTTTTGGTTGCAACATCTCCAGACCAAGCCATACTTTTAGTTTTAGTTGATCCATATCCCACCAAGGAATTTCAAATTACCAGACTCTGAATACCATGTCTCATACCAAGGGATGGAAAAGCAAATAAGATAAGAAAATGTACGTTGCCCAAAATATCATGTGATTTTACTATTTTAACTTCTCATCCATGCTGACTATCACCGCAAATTCAAAGATTAAAGGAATTGTTATGAAAAATGTCTGCTATGCGATTTTAGACTCACAGATCAAACGCAAAGATCATGACCAAATTTATTTTCTTTATTTTCACTGCCCCATTATATTCATTGATCCAGAAGTGCATATTTTATTTGTTTTCTTAGGAGATAATAGAAATTAAATAAAAACATTAAAAATAAAAATATTGGGACATAAGTTTTGCTAACGAATGTTTGATCATCACTTAAGCAACAAATAAATATATATATATATATATTTTTAAATTTGAAAAAATATAAAACGATTTAGTTATTAGGGTTCTTGGACTTTATTTATTTTGCTAGTTGGTGTTGTTAAAAATTAGGAACACCTCGTAGGTTTAGTCGTTGTAGTTTTTTTTTAAAATATATTTTTTCTTAAGAACCTGCGATTTTGCCCAAACAACAGTGTGCTATAATCCAAAGTTTTGGATGATTTTCATAAAAAATTGCATGTTTGAAATGCTTGAGGTCGGTTTCTCCGAGTGTTCAATAATATTTTAGAGTTTATATGAGGCCTAATGTGAGACTTTATAAGCACCGAAAGTGCCTCTTTTTTATTTCATCAAATTAAAATTGAAGAAAAAACTTTAGGAACCCTTATAGCGATAGTTCGTTACTACAAATGATTCAAAATAAATATTTTTTAATTTGAATTTAAACAAATAAAGCTTGTCAACACCATTTTTTCTTAAAATTTGCTAATGCCATATTCGCACCATTGGTAAAACTTAATTTTTAAAAGGTGTTCCAATATATGAAACTAGAAAATCTTTACCCAATTTTTTTATTTGAATTTTTTAATCTTCCGAACTTTAGAAAGTCATAAATAAAAAATTGGGTCAAAATGTTTACGTCTAGTCAGTTTGAGAAGTACTTAAAAATCATGATTTGTGGGTGTAAATATTTTGGTGAAAAATAATAACATGCGAATTTGGCCAAAAAATAGTGTGCTATAAATCCACAATTTTGGGTGATTTTCTTAAAATATTGCATGTCTGAAATTCTTGAGGCTGGTTTGCTCGAGTGCCCAATAGTATTATAGAGTTTATATGATACCCGCGAGAGAGGCGAGACCTTAAAAGCACATGAAGTGTCTTTTTTTTTATTTTGTCAAATTAAAATTGTAGAAAAAAAATTTAGAACACGTGTAGCGATGAATGATTTGCAACTACAAGGTGCTCAAAATAAATATTTTTAATTTGAATTTGAAGAAATAAAGCTCGTCAACACCATTTTTTTTTCAGAAGTTTCCTATGACCTAATCTCACATTTGGTAAATCTTGATTTTTCGAAGGTGTTCGATATACGGTAGTAGAAAATCTCACCCCATTTTCTTGTCTTCCAACTTTGGAAAATTGTATAAAAAAATTAGGGCAAATTTTTCATGTTTTGTTAGTTTGAGAAGTGCTTAAAAATCAGTTGACAAGTGGTTAAAAATCATGATTTAAGGGTGAGAAGATTTTGGTGAGAAAATAAGAATATACGATTTGGCAAAAAAACTTGCCAAAAAACTGTGTCGTCTATAGTTTGAAATTTTCGAGGTTGGTTTGCCCGGATGTCCAAAGTATTTTAGAGTGTCAATCAAGCCTTACGCGAGATCTTATAAGCACTGATAGTGCTTCTTTTTTATTTCATCAAATTAAAATTATAGAAAAAATTTAGGAACACTTTTAGCGACGAACTATTCGTCGCTAGAGGTTGTTCAAAATAAAACATTTTTTTAAATTTGAATTTGAAGTGATAAAGCTTATCAACACCATTTTCTATTGAAATTTTATAATTCTATAATCTCACCATTGGTAAAACTTAATTTTAAAAGGTGTTCCAACTTACGGAACTAGAAAATCTTCAGCCATTTTTAAGGGTTAATTTTTATCATCAACAAGGTCTTAACTTTGATGTACAGGATAAAATGTACCTAACTTTCAAAAGTAATTAATACAATACCTGAACTTTCAAAAACACATCATCGGGATATCTCTGTCTATTTTTCTTTATTGGATCGTAAATTATGACTTTATGAGGGCATATTAGTCATTTGATATATGTCAAATTTCAAAAGTGATCAATAATGTACAAGAACTTCTAAAAACACACTATCGGGATACCTCAGTCAACTTAATTAATGAGATCACGTGTGGCCCAAGTGAGATATTTTTGAAGAGTTTTATGGTATTTTGACTATTTCTCACTTTTTTTAATTTTGCGTATATTCTCTTCTTTTCTATCTTTTTCCCTTCGACTCACGTATATCAGGGTGACAGACTGAATCTAATGTCATGACAACCTCCTTTTCCCTTCAAGTTTGTCTGTGACAAAACTTCACCAATGTTAAAAAATAATTTTGAAAGCATTTCCAATTGACTTGGTTCGAAAAGCTCGAGTCGATTGTGAGTCATGATTTTTCAATGTAAGAAAACCTTAAAAAATCATAACTCAGAAATGAGTTGGATTTTTCATGCTTTACGATTGTGAAAAAAAACCATAATTTTAGTTTTCTTTGCCGAAACTATGGTTTTTCATGCAAAACTGTTAGTTATAACACACGATTTTTGGTCAAAATCGCATATTCTTATTTTTACACCAAAATATTTTCACACTCAAATAATGATTTTTAAGGACTTCCCGAGTTGACAGAATGCAAAAATATCGACTCACTTATTTTTTACGATTCTTCAAAGTCGAAAAATTAGAAAATTCATAAAAAAATAAACGATTCGAGATTTTAGAGAAAAATCAATTGGAATATATTTTAAAAATCATATTTTACTAATAATAATTTTTTATATTTTTTTATATTTTCTTTCTCGAAACCAGGGTTTTTGATTTAAAACTGTGGGTTATAATACACGATTTAATCTCACGTTCTTATTTTCTAACCAAAATCTTCTCACTCTCAAATCATGATTTTAAGGATTTTCTTAGTTAACATAACTAAAAAATATTGAGTAGTTTATTTTTTACGATTTTCCGAAGTGGGAAAACTAGAAGTCAATTGGAATACCAAAAAATAAACGATTTTAGATTTTCAAGCAAAGTCAATCGGATACCTTTTAAAAGTTACGTTTTACTGATGGTGTTTTTTTCAGAAATTTTTTTTTTGCCCAAACCAAATTTTTTCACTCAAAACCGTCAGTTATAACACATGATTTTTGGCCAAAATTATATGTTCTTATTTTCACACCATAATTTTTATCACACTCAAATAATAATTTTTAACGACTTCCCGAGTTAAGAAAACGTAAAAATATCTACTTGATTATTTTTTACGATTTTTCAAATTTGGAAAAATATAAAATTCGTAAAAAATAAACGATTCGAAATTTTTGAGCAAAGTCAGTTAAAATACCTTTTATTAATCAAGTTTTACTAATGATAAATTTTTGGGAATATTTTATTTTCTTTGCCGAAACAATTATTTTTCACTCAAAAGCGTGGGTTATAACTCACGATTTTTGGCTAAAATCGCATGTTCTTATTTTCGCACTAAAATCATTTTGCACTCGAATCATGATTTTTTAAAGATTTCTATAGTTGACAGAACGCAAAAATATTGACTTGGTTATTTTTTTTTACAATTTTTCAAAGTCGAAAACTAGAAACTTTATAAAAAATAATATTTTTGAGATTTTTGAGCAAAGTCAGTTGGAACACCTTTTAAAAATCATGGTTTACTAATGATGAATTTTTGTGAAATTTTTATTTTTTTGCCGAAACCGTGGTTTTTCACCCAAAACTATGGGTTATTACACACGATTTTTGGCCAAACTTGCATGTTCTTATTTTCTCACCAAAATATTCATACTCTTAAGTCATGATTTGTAAGCACTTTTTGAATTGACAGAACGCAAAAATGTCGACTCATTATTTTTTACGATTTTCTAAAGTTGAAAAACTAGAAAATTCATAAAAAAAAATAAACGATTAGAGATTTTTGAACGAAGTCAATTTGAACACCTTTTAAATATCATCTAATGGTGAATTTTTGAGAAATTTTTATTTTTTTGCCGAATTCATAGTTTTTCACCAAAAACCGTGGGTTATATAACACACATGATTTTTGGCTAAAATTGAATGCTCTTATTTTCCCACCAAAATCTTTCCACACTCAAATCATAATTTTTAAGGACTTCTCGAGTTGACCGAACGCAAAAATGTCGAATTATTTATTTTTTACAATTTTTTCAAAGTCAGAAAACTTGAAAATTCATAAAAAAAAAAACGATTAGAGATATTCAAGCAAAATCAGTTGGAAAACATTTTAAAAATCTTCTTTTACTAATGATAAATTTTTTAGAAAATTTTATTTTCTTTGTAGAAATTGAGGGTTTTCATTCAAAACCGTAGGTTATAACACACGATTTTTTTGTTAAAGTCGCATTTTCTTAATTTCACAATAAAATCTTTTTGCACGTGAATCATTATTTTTAAGGACTTCTAGAGTTTCGAAAGTGTTTAAAAATCATGATTAGGTAGGTGGAAAGATTGTGGTGAGAAATTAAGAACATGTTATTTTGGCAAAAAAAAAACGGTATATAGTCCAGAGTTTTTGGGTGATTTCCTTAAAAATTTGCATGTTCGAAATTTTCGAGGTCGGTTTGCTGTGTGTTCAAAAGTATTTCAGTCTCAATGAACCCTCACGCGAGACCTTATAAGCAGCACCAGTGCTTCTTTTTATTTCATGAAATAAAAAAAAAATTAGGAACACTTGTAGCGACGAATAGTTTAGGAACACTTGTGCTTCTTTTAGTTCGTCGCTACAGATTGTTTAAAAAAATTTAGGAACAGTTTTAGAGACGAACTATTCGTCGCTACAGGTTGTTCAAAAAAATTTAGGAACACTTTTAATGACGAATAGTTCGTCCCTATAGTTTGTTCAAAATAATGCTTTTTAACAACTTAAAAGGACCAAAATTGTGTAACCCAAAAAAAATAAAAAGTGGACCGAAATTGAGGGAAAATTCATTACGGTGTGTTTGGATGAAGTATTTTATATTTTCACAGATATTCTCAAATGATGAGAATTATGATTCCATGAATTTAAATTTCGTTAATTGATAATTTTATTGTTTGAATTTCATCATTTAAAATTTTAAAATGACAAGAATTTAAACCTGCTTGGAAGGAATTCAGAAAAGACACATATTTTGGGAGAAATTCAAGTCAGAAATTTGCTTCCCCAAATTCCACGATTATTTTCCATAGGAATTGGTAATTTCACTGGATAAGGAAACCAAACACTAAAATTCGACCGGAAGAATTGTAAAATCCTTATTTTTAATTAAATTCCCTCACTTTTTCACTTTTTAATTAAATTCAATTTCACTTTTTCCCTCCTTATTTTTAATTTAATTGAAATACACGATTTATTTAATCTTGGGAATTTGAAATGTTGTTAATTTCTTTTAGAAAAAGAAGATCTTGGCCAAAGTAAGGAACAATCGAGTTTAACTGTGAAAATAAGGCATAATCGAAGTGAACAGACAATACTATAATTCCGTATATAAAAAAAGAGAATACTATAATTATATACCAACATTTTCTACAAGAAAAGAGTGTGAAGGCTTTTCCTAACGTTTAAATATAGCTTTAACATATTAGCCAAAAAAAAAATATAGCTTTTACATGAAAAATCTGACAGGAGTAAATGAACTACGGGACACTATTAGAGTGAACATAGGGGGAAGCAACTAAAGCTAGTATATGGCAGATTGGCAGCTCATGATATCTTTCCTACCCATGAGATGGGAATTCCTTGATAAGATGATGTTCCCAAAATTGAAGGATACAACCATCCATCGGCTTATGCCAATTTTGATTTTCTTGATCGAAAGAAGATAACAATGAACTCTTCTACCTTCACCGTGACAGTCTTCGGCTGAATTACTAGTATGAAATCACTGCTGCTTTCATCGACCAGATGGACGAGGTTTGCCTTTTATGGAGTTCAGGTGTTGGGTGACAAATATGACTCCCATCACAAGTATGAGGACACCAACCAGTATGCTGAAGAAGAGGGCACCTGGTTGCCTAGTCTGGACAAAACCATACACCCCAGTTGAGGTCACAAGAATAAGGTCAGTGAGCCCATCGTTTGAGAAGTCCTCGCCGATCAGGGCATGTGTAGGGGGTGCTGGAAGCTCAAGTGAGGTTAAGATACTTCCTCCGGGAGATATCAAGACAGCCTCTTGTTCTCCAGCCGCAAGGATCACTTCTTGATTATCATGGATACGCAACGAGAATGCCTTCAGTGTAGGGACTACCATAGCAGCTTCTATCATCCCCGCTGGAGAAGGAAGATTTGACCATGTAGCACCCGTTAACAGATGCCAATTCCAAACAGCACCGTGACCATGCAAACCAGGTGAGTAGGATGTTACCTGAGAGAAACAACTCTGTTAAGATGCCAATTCTGCATAAGCAAACAGTATTCTGCACTTTGCAGGCTAACAATTGAATTTTGTAAGTCACTTCCCTGGGGGCCATTTGAATCACTGAGAAATATAATCATCCAATCCATCGTACAAGGAATTCATAATAAGCATAATAAATTATGAGATGATCAATAAACATGTAGTATACACCCCAATTTTGTCCCACCATTATTCGGTGCAATATGACTATGACTATCATAAGGGTCAAACAACTTCGGTGCAATTAACATTGTGCCCTTCAAATGACAACTTAAGTGACTTTGATTAGGTAATCCAAATCAAGATAACCACAGCAAGAAACCTAAAAGAACCTAGATTAGCATGCATACCTCACCACGATTTGTCAAAAAGACAACATCACCATGGCTTCCCTTACGGTGCCTATGGCCATCATTTCTTGGGATGAGAATGGGTGTTGCTACTTCCAATGAAGCCAAATCAGGAGTTCGACCATAGCTTCTAGAATAATCTCCATGTTGGAATAAGTTAAAAACTGAATGATGACATATAGAAGCATTAAATAGTTGTTCTCGTATCGGTACACCAGAGGTTGCAACAGCCCAACAAGGACGGAGCACTTCCATTGATCCACTAACAACAGTCTGCTCAGCACCATTTCCACCAACAGCCTAAAAGAGAAGGAACAGATTATGTCACATTTATCGCAGAGAATTCAGCCATAAACAAATGTATACTTGAAATAAGTAGTCACTAATTAATTGCTTTTCATATGCAACACAATTTATGCCAATGTATGTGCTTTATACTGCTCAACATCCATTTCAAAACACCAAAAGCTGAGACATGGACTGTGGATTTATGCATACATGGGCAACTGACTCTGCAAACTAGCATTTTTCTTGGTTGTTGCAATCACCGATCATAGGATGCTTACTATTATGCTTTAAGATTCAATTTTATCCATATAACTGCAGGCATAATTAACTAGATTAATCATGAGAAATTGCTTGGCATGCTCTATGTACATCAGTAAACCTCAGAAGACCGACCAACGTTTAACATCCAGTAAGCAATTACATTCATTTATTCTTCTGTTCAAAACAAATTAGAGTTGCCAAGAGACCAACAATGGAAAAAAAATATGTGCACCTGGACATGATCTAGGACTCCATCACCATTTACATCTGCATGAAGGCCAGCATCTTGAAGATTAAGCTGTTGAGATCAATACATTTTGCATTATACCTTCAGCTGGTTAAGGCTGACATAACATAAACTTTTACAACCCACACATAGTTTAACCAGAATGATATTAACTTAGAGAAGTATATCCATATGCCAGATATAAGCAGGAAAGGTATACCTAAAACTAATTAAGGATATCCAATTAAAAATAAAAAATAAAAAACAGAGAAAGACTAAAGACTAAAATAACAACCATTGAAGGACTCAGTGTGAAAAGATATAGCTATTATAAAACAAATAAAGTCGTGTTTATGGGTATTATACCATGTTATTTAACATTGGCTATGGCACTATAACGGAAACTTGGGTGGGGTTTTGGTTTACCTTACAAAGAGTTCGACCAGATGCCAAGTGAACAGCTTCTATTCCTTCTTTTTGATGAATTACAACCACATTAGGGACCCACCAAAGTTGAGTGTGATTTGTGATGGTAGGGATATATGGATATGGCTGCATCAGCAAAATAAACAGCTTAAAATGGAAGTTCATATATACAAGTAAACCATTCCACATAAGGGGGGTTCACAAATCTCACCTTCTTGGATTTTGCTGAACCAGCGTACTGGGCAGCTTTTCCAATTAAAGTTCGAAATCTTTTTTGTCGAGTCCTTTCCAGGAGGATGATTTTCTTCGGGCTTGTGGAAAGGATAGTTGATAGTCTTTCCAGCTGTTTTCTTCAATGTTTTCCTTTTGTGCCTCCGGAAGTGTGCAAGTTTCAACAAAGTATCTTCTCTTCTATCCTGATAATGACATGTAAATTCACAAATCAGTCATGCCATCTGCAAAAATACCATAACTGAACGAGGGTGCAATCAATAGGGTAACAAACAGTATTGTTAAATTACCCAATGATGTGGCATAACTCCAAGGATTGATTCTCTGAATTCCCTACATTCAAACTACAATTTAGCGTGTATCAGGAAGCTTATCTCACAGAAAGATAACACAAAATCTATATGAAATGCATTCAGTCCAAACAAGAACGAATCCAAGAAATTTAAACACCATGATGAATTAATCATCCTGAAACAAAATATGTATGGGGCGGGTGTGTGCATGATAGAGATCGAAATACGTGTGTACATATAAATACATATATATATATACACATCCTGAAACAAAATGTGTAGGTGTGTAAATACATATATATATATATATATATATACACATCCTGAAACAAAATGTGTACATGGGCGGGTGTGTGCATGATAGAGATCGAAATACATGTCTATACATATAAATACATATATATATATATATAGAGAGAGAGAGAGAGAAAGGGGGAGGAGCTTATTGAAACCTGTTACAAGTCAGCATTCAGACCTGATTTTTTTCATATTTCGCAAATTAAAAAAATAAATACTCAAACGGAATGAAGAGGTTCACAACATACTTCTCCTGGATGACGACTGTTCAAAGAGTGAACATCAAGCTTGTAGTTATGCTGCGGAGTCAACTGTGATGCATCTGAAGAATGTGCTTCAATATTCTAAACAAGCAAATGGCAGATTCAGCTATTTAGGAAGATGCTTCAAGAGCCCAAATATCCATAAGATGAAACATATTCCAGACATTTTGTTAAGAAAAGTAACCATCTTTGGAGTTTTTCCTACATTTAAGATATATATTACAGTAGAGCACAAAATTTCCCATATGCTTTTAGAGGGATAAAATTCAGAGAAGGAGCTGAGGTATCTACAAGCTGAAGCTCAAAGAAGATTAATATTTTAATGGTGATTGGTTGAAATTTGAAGCCAAAACACATACTGAACATAGTTCCAACTTTTTGTCATTCATAATTTGCCACGAGACTATGACTTACTAATACCCAAGTTGTACAAATAGTAATTGAAGATAGAAAGGAGGGAAAAAGATTCATCCTCACATGAACAGAAATAACTCTAGAAGGAGCACACTGACCTTCTAGTTCACATGAACATTCTTTAATTATAACATCAAGGAAAGTGCCAAAACAGAAAGTGTATATATATATATAAGTTATAAGATAAATCACCTCATTCTTTCTACTCCATCTCATTTTGCCAGAACCACCAGCAAATGCATATATTGCAAAATGGCGTAAATCCACAGTTCCTGAATTTTCAGACGCCTAAGAAAGATAGATAGAAGAAAGAAATCAATGAAGTATTCTACAACTAATAGCAAAGCACCCAATGTATAACTCAACCATTCTTATTTTAGAGGCACTCACAGAGGTTGCGCTCCTAAAAAAAAAAGGCATTTAAAGCGAGGAGCGGTAAGTAAACTATGGTGAATTATATAATGCATGG
The DNA here is from genome assembly GCA_030142095.1 of Rubus idaeus. NCBI lineage: Eukaryota > Viridiplantae > Streptophyta > Magnoliopsida > Rosales > Rosaceae > Rubus > Rubus idaeus. Next base: position 5,573,094 of record CM057965.1, on the reverse strand, counting down.
TTCATGTATTCAGAAGCCAATAAGGGAAAGGAACATATAGAGTGACATGCCTTACATCCAGAAAAGACAATGCTCGAGTAAATGCAGAACACTAATCACAACATCAATACTATAACAACTTAAGATAGCTTTACATGCAAAATCCAAAATCTGTTTTTACCTCCTTTTCGGTTAGATTTCTTCTATGCTGCTCAGCACTTTTCTCTGCCATCCCAATTTCTTCAAAAGGATCCAAGGAAATCTGCAAATGACAAAGCCAATTATTTCTATGAGAATTTAGAAGTGACCAACATTACGAGTCTTTAGTTTAAACAGTAATACAGCATCAACCAGCTAAATATGTAGAAGAACAGAATTTGCCTTCTGGTTAGCATAACATACTATACAAATCCAACTGACACTAAATAAAAAATTGTGAAACACCAGATGTACAAGATGATAAAAGCACCATGAAGAAAGTAAGTAAACAGATTTAATCCACATGAATTTGACAATCCATACCCATCTTGATGGAGACTACAAAGAAGAGTAAGATCAAGCAAAAGCAAGCACTACTTTCTTTATCAACATCCTGAATTTTGTCAAAACATCAGCGATGTTGCAATCAGTACAAAGTTGGGCACTATTTTCTTTATCAACTTGCTTCTACCATCCTAATTGAAGATTTATTCAGAAGGTATGAATCGAAAAGATGGATTTCAAAGTTTAGGCAGTTGGGTATAAGCATACATGCTTTATCTATTGCCTATTTGCTTCTCCATAACGGATATTGGAAAGCAAGTTGTGAACCCAGAATAAATGAAAACAAATTTGAAAACATACATGAGGCTGCATTTCCATCCTTCCACCAACAATCACCAATCCTGAGTCCCCGTGCTTCAGGGTGTAATTGCTTATTGATATGGCAATCTCCCTATGGTGAGCATTATGTGGAAAATCCTCCTACAAAATGCAAATAAGAATACGCATTCAAATACAGAACATCATCAGATAACTGATAGACAAATTTGCGATATCCTTCCGAGAAAGGTATGAACAAAACTGCAGCTACAAACCTGCAAATTAACATCCCACAGCCTTTTGAGATTGGAATCGAAGCACATGACAGACCAGCCCGACGTAACAACAACCAAAACCTGCCTGGCTCTCTGCCCGGGTCTCACTTTTTCTATAACTCCGGTAGCCATCGCCACCGCACGTCTGCCGGAGGAGATGCGGATTTTGTCAGGCAAAAGGCTGACCTCGGTAAGAACACGAGCATTACTGAATCCTTCATCCACACGCCTACTATGAGGCTCCAAAATCTAATAATAAACACACCCCACAGCCATAGCTAACAAGTAAGCAACATTACTTAGCTACCGTGCTTGTTATTGTAGAAAAAGTCATGAAATTAGATGGAGGAGTAAGAATGACCTGGATTTTGGCATCGTGTGTGGCCACGAGGATTTCTTTCTTGCCGTCACCATTGAGATCGGCGACGATCGGCGGCGGGAGGCGCTCGGCTTCGTACTTAATGGGATAGTCATCGGACAGGTGCATCCATGCCTCTCTGAAGGAGAAATCACCCTCGTGCTGAAATTTCAAAAGGCAAAGTCAATCGGAAACAATTGAATTAGATAGAAATGAAAAAACCAGTTCTCGTTAGGGTTTTGTAGGGGTCTGCGAACCTGAAGAGAGAAGAAGATAGCGAAAGCAGAGAGCATGAGAATGGCCAAATCTCGCTTCCTCATTTTGAACGCTCCGGTGGGAACCCAATTTTCGCAGACCTTACGCTGCTGCTGCTGCTGTGTTAAGACTTGGAACTTGTTACTGTGACTTACTTTCCAGTCCTCGAACGACGACGTTTTGACTTCCGAGACTTTTAGGCCTTTTACACATTTGTAGCCTTGTAGGAGGAGAAGACAACAATGTTATAACATTTGTGGATTTACATAATATTTTAGGGTTTGTCTACAATACATTAATATACCATTACATTAAGTAGACTAGTTTAATACATATATATATTTATTCGATACAAAAGTAAACTAGTTCGAGATCAAGCCAAACTAGTCAACCTATGTATGGAGCAAGCATATCTCTATATCAAACTAGTCTACTTAATATATCGATACATCAATGTATCGTATAATTTTTCTTCAACATTTTAAGCGTGCCATTTTTTTTTGAGATACTTTAATTAAGGTCCAATTTGCTATATAAATATTGGTTTTAGTCCAGCCATTTTGTTTTTGTTAATTGAGGTCCAATAACTTTTTTTTGTCCATTTTGCCCCTGAATAAAAATAAGGGAACAAATAAAAATCCCTTAAATTTGGCATTTTGCTTTTCAGTTTAAATTTTTAAATTTTAAATTTCAAATTCTTCAAATCTAATTTGAAAAATAATTATGATAAACATACATTTAAAACTATGTAAATATTTAACAACACAGATAATACCTACATGAAATGTCAATAATTTCAAAATTCAAATAATTCAATGTATCTACATCATAGGAAGAAAAAAAAATTGAAATTAAGAAAAAACTAAGTGTCATCGAATGAAAGTTTACGCAACAATACTCAAGATATGATTCCTAATCAAAAGTCTCGAATCAATGTTTAACATTATTCCTATCCAAAAGGTATGAAAAAAGCACCACAACTTACCTTCCTATAAGATATGAAAATTGCATCTCTCTTTCAAAAATATCACTTTTATACTATGTATCTAACTAAAAGTGCAAAGGCTTCTATGCACGAGGTAGAGGAAAAAAAACAAGGTAGGTTTAACATGCATTATTCCTAATCAAAAGTTAGGAAAAAAAATCACTAAAATTACATTCCGTTAAGATATGCAAAATGCATCCCCTTTTCTAACTCACCTTTGTATTAGGTATATAAAGATGCAAATGTATCTATGAACAAGGTAGATCGAATACTACCTCCTTTAAATGAATCGGAACATTCTTATGAAAAATTCATCCAAAATCTATATTTGATTGTATGATGAATGTTGATACGACATGATAATTCTACAATAGTTTTGGGAAAGTCTATGATAAAGGTAGATTTTAGAAAATTTACATGTTAGAAAAAAGATGGCAATGGAAGAAGAAGGAGAGAAAAAAAGAGATGTTTCAGTATGAAGAAGATGAAAATGTTGAGATGTTAAGGTAGCTTAACAAATATATAAGGAATTTGTCAAATTTAATGCACTAATAATTATCTTTGATTATTTTTTTTAAGGAAACCTTGTAAGAGAATATATTTGTTATTTAATAAAATATGAAATCTTGTTTGACCTTATTAATTATTTTAATTATGGGGTACTATTTAATTATGATGACAATGTACCATAATTTATTACAAAAGGGTATAAGAGGAATGCAAAAGTACATAATTAGTTAGAGAAAATTGAAAAGGAAAGAAATCATATGTGGCATGTGAGTCACTGGACCTCAATTAGTAAAAAATATTTGTTTGGACTACATTCAAAATAGAGTGTAATTTCTGGACTACACACAAATTTTTTATTTTTTTTTTTACAAACATTAAATACATTTTTTACGTTTCGTGAAGAAGCACGCCTCACATGAGAGTATCTAAAACAAATATTAAAAAAAAATTACAATTGCTTAACTATCCACTATTTTTACAAAATTATTTTCTTTATATTAGAAATATTCTAAGGGATAGAATTCTATTCCCGATGAATTTTGGAGCCCTGGTTGGTAAAAGATCTCATATGCGACTTGTTATATAAATACCTCCGGCCATAGCTGAAAATTAATTTCCAAGTTTTTTTTGTTTGTGATACAATTCTCCTATTTTAGTGATTAGTTTCAGAGCCTTCAATAGTTCCTTGTATCCAATTCAATACCATCAGAAATACCAGTCATGATTGATGATTTAGTTGACGTGTTGTATTGGTTGAAATCCTTTGTCGTCTTCCAGGTAATAAATTAGTTTTCCAGTGCAAGTGTGTATCCAAACGTTGGTCGAGTCTCATCTCTGATCCTTATTTCATTAGTTGCTTTGTTTGTCGCCAACGTGATGCGCACAAGCCCATTATAAGTGCTCTAGTTATGCTGGGGATTGAAACCAAAACTAATTTGTATGCAGCGTCTAACCATCCGGTGTTCAAAACAATGAAGTTCATCCCTTATCTTGAAGACCAGCCTAAATCGGTTGTGGTAGCTACATATAATGACCTGGTTTTGTACTGCAGTATCGGTCATTTTCACCGTGATTACCACATCTACAATCCATACACCAAGCAATCGGTTGCTCTTCCTCCCACCGGCCACCCCGAGATTAATCGACGGAGAACAACTTGTGGGGTTCATCTGTGATCCCAAGCTATTACAAGTACTCTGGTGAATCAGACGACCGAGAACCCTACTATAAGTACTCTGGCGAATTAGACGATCGAGATGATAAAAAAGAACAAACTAGCTAGCACTACCACTCCACGTTCCATCATCCTGAACGCCTCATCTGGGTGTGTGTGGAGGGCATTTGCGAATGTGCGTGGCTGATAACGATGATGTCGTTGTTTGGGAGTTGAAAGAAGAAGAGGTGCATGTAGTACTGGGGGATCATGAGGTCAAATTCAAATGGTTAGCCCAAAGAGTTTCTTTGCCTATCAAAGATATTTCTGTGTTATCCAGGGCTCCCAGGATTAAAGTGGCAGCTTTCTACCCAAATAATCAGGATGTCATATGTTTACAGTTGCTTAAATCATCGCCAGATATTGTTGTGTGCAAACATGAGCATCGTGGAGGAACATTGGAGATGGTTACACAGGTTCCATTTAATATAGCCATGTATAGAACCGTCTATCCATTTGTGATACCATTTTGGCCCACACCGGTTCCTAGACTCTCTACTAGTCTAACCAATAACTAGCACTTGCAAATTGGTAAGGGTTACTTCCGATCATGTATTTTTGGTATCTAAAAGTTTAGGTAAGAGGGAGGCTTCCCTACACTACCACGGTCAGGGCAAACCCTACGGCCTAGGCCCGAAGGCTTCGGATTTCCGACTAGGGGGGAATTTCACCACATTTACTGAGAGGTGGCACCCTCCATGGAGGCCCGGAGGCTTATCACCAAGGATACCACAAACTCACCCAGCGGCCCCTAGAGGCCCAAGGACATTTTCTAGATTACCCACCAATGAGAGATAGTTGGTAGCGGGAATCGAACTTGGATGGGGGCTCCAACACAAATTCATCCTTGCCAACTGAAACGGAACTCTAGCTCTTTTTCATCAGTAAATATTTCAGTTATGCAATGGTTTGTGATTTTGAACACTCTCGATCAAGTCCTTTAGTACAAGTACTCATGCTCCCCCATGCTCTATAATTAATGCATGCATGTATGTCTATACAAATTAACCAGAATGAATTATGCCTCCTTGCAATCTTGCATAAGTTTTTATTTTTATTTTTTTCATCAAAGAATATAATTCATTCACATATATTGTTTTTTGAGTATCGAGGATATATATAACTCATTCATTTGAATAAGAGGATATGATACATCGATATTTTGAGGAGACACGTCATTATTTCTTTCTCATTTTCTCCAAATAAATTAGTAAATTACAGTTTGAGGTTGCTATCACTCTTAAAAATGCATTAGGTCAAATTGTAAGTTTGAGTTAATGTTTTTCTTTCTCCATATTGACTCTAGATTTAACGGTGACTGACCAAAGTTTCCTTCCGTTAGTTACTCACAAATAAACCACCACTTACAAGCACGAGAACAACAGTAGTAAAGTAAATCCTTGTTTGCAGTTTCTGTTAGGCAAGCAGGAGAGAATATTGTAATCTGGAGATGGAGAAAACTGAGGCATCAAAATGCATTATATTATAGCTACTATCTGGTCTATACACATCAGAAGGAGAAGTGTTACATGAGGCTCTCTATCTCTGTTACAATTACAAGAGTTACGGTCAACAATTTTCGGATCATGATTGGTTAGATATTGGTCTGGCCACTATCATGCTCCGCTGCCTTTTGCTTCCTCTTCGTCTCTAGATATGCAGCAAGTTGGTCCCTCTTCCTTTTGGCAAACTCTACCTCCTTCTTTAGGTTGTTAATCTATTTTATTCCAGAAACAAAAGGCAAAACTGAGTATCCGTTTAGACAATTGACTCGAAAAATAAGCTGTTCAAACTACCAACTGGAAGCCATGAAACAAAGATGTGATTGGAGTGCAAGTTATACATACCGTCTGCTTCAACTCATCCTCCTTCTGCACATGTTCCTCGTACCTGTAGCAAAGGGGTTTTCTTGGGTTCAATGCAACAATAAAAGCAAAGGTCCTCAATTTCCAACTAATTAGCTAGAGGTGTTCATGACAAGGATCTGCAACTGATGTCCAGACTGCTAGATCGAACATAAAATTAAACTCCATACCTCATGAAGAGTTGAATATTTTCCTCACATATTTCCTCAACTGACATGGCTTCTGTACTGCCATCAGACATCACTACTGCTTGTGGACTCTGCAATGGTATTCAACAATGCTAAGAATTCTATATTAAGAAAATTAGAAACAAAAACAATGATACTGAAAACCAGATAATCAGGGTTTGATGTTGGTCCATTTTTGCTCATTGTACAAGACATTGACTATATATATAGTGTTCATGAACATGGATGTGGTAGAACCTGCTGAGACCATGCAGTGCCAAACCATCTACTGGCTATGCCCATATATTCGTTTTTAAGCATTTTAAGTAATAATGTTAAGTGTTCTTGTTTCATTACTCAAAAAGTCAAAAGTAACATTGTTTCAATTAAAACTAGTTTCTGCACATTGCAATACTCGACAATGTAAAATCGTCAGGACAAAATGAACACTACAAACATTGGAGACATCAAAGCTAGAGATCTGACTACCAGTGGACTTATCAACAAAATTGTCTTGGCCATTTGAACATCCATGGTTAAGGAATTTGACCAAAAATGTCTCTGACCTGAGTCAATTGTACAAAATAGATTCGGATAACCAGTGATAAGAAGCGATCAGGAAGAAAAACTTTGTATTACTTACATGCTGGCAAATAATTTTAAAAACCAGTTCTGTGTCCACTTACATGCTGCCCGTTACTCATATCTTGTATGGCAATAATAGGTGTTGGTGCAACAGAATGTTTAACAGCGCGATCCTTTTGCAGGTTACGTTCACTGGGAACAAGAGCCTGATATCCCACCAAGTGACAATGGCCTTTCCTGTCTTGTCCAGAACAATTCCACTAATCAGAACAGTGAAAAAAAATACATCATGAATGATGTGGGGAAATCGTATCAAAGTAAAGAACACCACCAAAACACGTGTGTGTGTGTGTGTGTGAGAGAGAGAGAGAGAGAGAGAGAACCAAACATGTATGACAATAGTAGATAGGACAGTTGTACATTATCATGTTTCTGATGCATGACGTACTTCGTACATACTTATGATGCATAATGCAATAATCCAACCATTCTATAAAGAGCTAAGGGCAAAATGCTTGGAATCGAAAAGTGATACCACATTTTGCTTCAACAATCCAGTCATTTTATGTATGTATGGACCTTGGTGGCATCAAGCTCCAACTCATGGAACTGAAGTTTCTTTCCTTGGATCACTTTAAAATGGATGAAGGCCCCTGTAACTTCTTTTTTTTGGTATTTGGTACTGTTTACCTCAACACTCACAGCTTCTTTATAGTGCATATAATTCACTGACCAGTGTCTTTTATGTATTCATTTATTTTATTTAAGTCCCAAACATCCTAAACAATGAGAAGACAAGTGGTGAGTGGATGACACAGTAGCTTTTCCGGAAATAGTTGTCCAAAATTTTGAAGTTATAACTCACCAATACTCCATTACCATTTGTTTCAGCCTAGTTTCGAGACGGATAAACAATGATGATCTCTCAAAGTCCTGCTTATCGTGTGCTGGCTCTATAAAGTTTGCTTCAAGAATTCCTGTGATATGTACATTGACGCAATAAGGAATGAATGCTTCAAGAGAATCTACAGTGAGAACTAAAGAGTAAAGAATCATACCAATAACACCATTCCCTTTCGATGAACCATCAGCAGTGACTTTCCAGAAGGGCTGCAACAAGGTGAACAAACACACTGCATTAGCAAACTACATGGAAATTCACTGGTCCGCAGTTACAAAATGCGGGGCATTCTTAACATGTTTCCATCTTGGAATTGCGCAAACTTTCATAAACAGATTCAGTCTTTGTAGTAAAATAGTAATTAACCAAAGTTCAAAATGCTGTGCAACTGAAATTTAAAATCTGGATCTTGAATTTCCATAAATCAGAATGGCATTCACTTGACTAATCACATAGTACCAGCCTAAAACTTCAAAACCTTGCATACATACATGATTCAACAGATATTAATTTGCCGAGACAACAACAAATATCAAATAGAAAGAAAGCTTACTTCACCATTATCAAACATACCCTGATGAGGCGATTTTTATGGTACACGTTGAACCCAGTAACTGGAAGATCAGGTGCCTGTTTTGTGAATCCAATGGTTGTTTCCACTGTAACCTTAAACCAGAAAATCGTATCTTTAAAATTCCTTTTTTGTTTCTTTTCAAAATAATAAAACTTGCAGTGTCTTCAATTCTGACACTTAAGAGTACAGGCTTTAAAACCTCAAGAGAGCTTCAGAACAATTTACATATATATATATATATATATATATTGCATGGAGGAGAAATAAAACTAGATAAGGATTGATGCATCTCTCTGAACTATGAACCTTACCTCTGTTGATATGGTAGCTAGCTGAGGCCTATATGTTATAACTTTTACGTGTATCAAGTCATCTTGAATATCATATTGTTGCACAGGTTTCCCCCTTATTATAACTTGGAAGTTTGTGAATTTTCTGAGGTACAGAATGGATGCATATGCCTGAGCAAAAAGAATGACTGAATTAGAATCGTCTTAACCAACAAATGATGCGGAACAAAGAAAAAGAACGGATAAGATTTTGATAAGTTTACCCTCAATGAATAGCGGAAACGATATGACACATGGTTTAGTAGGTCAACTGTTTTTTTGTTTAACTTGGTCAAACTTCCATGGTTAGCTTCATCTCTCAACCGTATATCCTACGTTGAAGATCAACAAAAGGCCACAAATACTATCAGAGAGTCGATGAAAAAGATAAAATGCTTTCAATCTAAGTCATAGACTATCCATGTTATCAAGATATGTTTACTCTCTCCAACCTTTGAAATTAAAAGTGCCATAACATTAATCTGCTAACGTTGCAACCCAAGATCTAGCTAATATGGTCTACCAATATACTCCCTCCAACCTTTTACAATTTACATACTACTGAAGTACTGAATAAGTGTGACATACCTCATCGTCATCATCAAAACTCAATTCATATACGCCTTCATCATTTAGCCACAAGTTGTATATAATTATTTTTGTTCCATGAGCTCCAATGTCCTCAAACTGCCAAATACATAAAACAAAAGAAAACATAAAAATAGAAAGAAGTGTCATTTCAAGGCTCTAAGATTATTTTGGTTAAGCAGCGTGCACTGTATTATAATTCTAAGAAAAGAATCTAATTCAACAAACCTGTTGCAAAAGATCTTCCTTTGATCCAAAGGGAGACCATTCAAGGATAGTTTTCAAATTAGAAGACCAGTCATCCTGCGAGCTATAAATTATTGGTTCAACCCAATTTCCAGAGATGTCAAAATCAATCTGCAATTGAAATCAAACTTAAGTGTGAATTGCAGATACAGATTTAAATTCAAAGTTACAAGAAGGGAAAAAGAAGCTTCATATTGAAAAGAAAAGTACCATTGGAACTATAACATCATCCTGCCCAGTCTTCCGTAGGAACGTATAAGATAGAAGTCCAATACTCTGGGTCGCTTTGCTAAAAGACAGGTATAAGGGCAAAGTAAGTCCTAAAACTTTTAAAATTTTAAAGAAAATTTATTTATGCCACATATAAAATGATAAAGAAAAGAGGAAGAACTGAGCATAAAAGACAGCTACTCCAAGTGAGTGATACATATAGCCAAACAATGAACAATTGGAAAAAATAAGACCACTTCAAACTAAATTCATTTTAGAACCAGCTAAAGTACTTCACAATCATTATACTTTATATGAAATTCGATATACGTCCCTCGTCCATAATTACATACTTTTGTGACAAAACTCTTGTCCCTAAAGTTAAATTAACGCTTTAGAACCTTTAGTTTTAGGAAGCTCGATGTGCTGATCAACAAAAGTCAGGTACATAGTTGTGAATGTGTGTGGATGTAGTGGAAACAACTACAGTAAAGGTTGGGAAGTTGATTCCCCCAGCTACATTTGGGGGTATTATGTAGAAGAAAATAGAAACTTAAAATACCTTCCACGAGTTGAGCGACTGAAAACGATAGCATCAGCACCTAGTCTCATGGTACTTGTCTTGAATCCATTACCATCTGAAAACGCATATAGTTGTCACATTTCAAGGTGAACATAAACATATAAATGATCCAGAACTTGAATGACCCACAACTACAAAAGTGTTCATAATCATGAACTAAATTTAGAATGCATTCAGCATGTTCTACCAAGAAGATAACCACTAGGACATCTTTCACTCGTTGTAAAAACAAAATTATTAGTAGGTTACACAATGAAGGTTAACACTCTGGTGCTTCCAATTCCTCCGATACTACAAACCTGCTCATTCTATCAAGCTGAATGTCAATGTTACACTTCTACCCAACTTCACATTATCCAAAAGTTGGATGAAATTCTCAGTCTAGAGGGCAAGGAGTACTGTTTTAGAATTGGCAATTTCCTCTCCAGCAGAAACCAAACAAATGCAAAAACCTAGCATTATATGACGTTGCTTGAACAAAAGTCCAACAACAAGATTGACATTGTTGAAATAAACATACACATCTCATAATCATGCATATGATATGCCATCAAACTAAGCTCGCAGCTAATGAAACAAGAAGATCGTTGTGATTACATTGCCCAATAGTTGTGTTTGACTTCTTTGTAGAATAACCCAAGCTCATGCATTTGCGAAGACCTTCTGGATTCATTCCACCCCCATCATCTGCACAAAAAAGCATTCCATTTCCAAATTGCTTTCACTGTTGAGGAAACCGCGTCCCATCAATAAAACCACGGCCATACACATGGAAACCATACCTCGGAAAAGTAAGGCTGGAGAGTTGTCTTTCCTGAGATCAATTTTATCAACACTCACGAAAGTTGCCCCATTCTGTATCTACATTAAGGTAAGAAGAAGTTGAAATAATCAGTTTCTAATTTTTCTCCTCTTTGCTTTAGTTTTGGGGCATTCATGCACTGTTTGAGCAGAATAAATTCAAAGCAGCGAAGCATATAATGCATAACTGCATAAGCTAAAGCCTACCTCATCAACACCATTATCCAACAGCTCGGCAATGGCTGCAAATAAGTAAATATACAACTAAATTGAGTAAATCAGATGAAAATTGGGGAAGAAACCTGAAAGCCATTTTCCTACGCAAGTAACCAAGCACAAGCCTTACCTCCAAAAGCCCACTTGTGCGAAGTAGCATTAGAATGAAGAAACTTGGGATGGACTCGCGCATGCTCCAATTGCCCTTGGGCCATAGCCGGCCGTTTGGAGGGACCCACAACATACTCGCCGGCTTTCCAGAAACTACGGGTGGCTAGGGCTTGCTGGCCGACGGCCGGCGACTGCTGCTGCGGCCGCTGTGCTTGGGGCGTCACTTGAGGTGGCACTTTTTTCGACGAGGCGCTATTAGTGTTTGGTCTGGCGGCTCCGGCAGCATTCTCGTCGTCACTGCTATCGAGCTCCACCACAGCCACAGCCACAGCTCCCTTCTCTTTCTTAGTCGACATTTCAAAAGGGCCAACTTCTAATTTGAACAGACAAGGGCATTTCAGTTTGGGCAGTTTCACAATTTGGAATAAAACGCTGAGTTTTGACATGAAAGAGCCTTGGGCCGCTTGAGAGTCCACGCTAATTTTTTAAAAAAAAAATTTTCTCTATTAAATTCCACAAAACCGAAATTATATCATGCTCGGAGGCATTTGAGGTTCCAAACTTTTCAACCGGTAAACCTGCCGAAAAATGAATATCACATGCTACGTAGCATTGTAGAAGTTTATGCTTATAAAACAAAACAAAAAAAATCAATAGCATTTCATTTTGAATTTAATTTATTGGATGTCACAAAAGAGAATAAACTAGATTAATCTCTTTGAAATTTACATATTCAAAATTTCTTACTCGTCCATGCCAACATTATTCATCAATATTTGGTAGGGGTGTAAAAGAGCCAATCTAAGCCCACCATTACATGCTCGGATTTGGTTTGGTTATGGTCAAACTTAATTTGTTGCATTGGAGTTTGGCTTGCAAATTTAATGGCATGTTTACTTACTTGAAATGGGAATGGGAATGAAGGAATTGATTCCCCGAGCTTTCCTGTGTTTACAACATATACATGGAATCGGAATGATTGTGGGTCCCACGTAAAAGTGAGTAAAAATGAGGAATCCATTCCCGAATATCAGGAGTTTGATTACCAAGGGGGGAGTAGGTATTAGGAATGATTCCATCGGAATGAATTCCGATTCATTCACAATTTTCATTCCAAGTAAGTAAACATGCCATAAGTTTGAGGTTGGTTTGGCTTGATTTGTTTCTTGACAAGCTCAATTAACGAACTCGAGCTTAAACTTGGTTAGACTTAATAATATTTTTTTTATGTGGAGTCGAATTTTTTATTAAAAAAGAAAAAAAATACACAAAGAGAAGAGGGAAACTAAACCAATAAATGGAGAAGCAATCTCCTTGCAAACTCATGCATACTATAAATAGGAAACTAATAAAAACTTATTGAATAGAACCACGTATATATATATATATGGAGAGAGACGTGTTATTTTAAAGAAATTTAAAGTTGATTGTGATAACCACCTACAAAGATTAATTAATCTTATCTTAAAGTTTTTGATTTTGAGTTCATTGCAAACTCAGTTTTCATGTACAGGTCTTAATGATTCAAGTGACAAGTTTTTTTGAATGCTTGAATAATAAATATATATTTGGCTAATGAAAATTATAAAAACAAAATATTAATATTTAACTATATTAAATGAGCTTGAGCAAACGAGTCAAACTTTAACAAGTAAGCCAATTAAACTAGCTCAAGTTTAGTTCGAGCTGTCTTGTGACTATAAATACAAGCTGCTCATGAGCTCTACGAGCTGAGCATACTAAAGCTCAAGCTTAGCTTGTTTCATTTACGAGCCAAGCTCGAACAAACTAAAAACGAGCCGAACTCAATACAAACTCGAGTTGTATGGAGTCAATTTACAACCCTATTATTTGGATCATAAGTTTTTTAAACTGCAGGTAAAAGGCAGATGTAACAAAAAAAAAATTTGGATCATGTTAAGGTCCTTAATACGTTAAGGAACAAATCTTGAGAATCAATCCATTGAATAGTTTAAATGAAACTTGATGTACAAGTAATTGTAAGATGCTTTTTGTTTGTGGTTTTCGTATAGGACAGCAATTGAAACTCTAGTCACAGTACGTCATTGCTGACTCTCACAGTTTTGTATTTTCATACATCTAATGTCTGCATAGATTTAGTCAACAAAACAGTCAAATTTGGTACTGAAAAGAAAATAGTCTCTCGTTAAACAGTCTCATATTATGTTGCCGCACACTCAATTTCATCAAATCATTTGTGAATATATGGTGTGGATTATAAATAGCACTATGGTGCCTCTCAAACATTTACAATACAATCCTCAATAGCCATTCTTGTGTAATTAATTTCGAGTATCTGCTACAATGGCTGATGAAGCCGGTTTATCATCGCTAAGTGGCAGAGCTTATGACAAGAGAATGTTGTCTATGGTGCTCGAACGTGCCCGGATTCACATGGCATTGACTGCCCTGCAGTTCAGTTATGCAGGGCAACATATCATTCTCAGAACTGTGCTTAACATGGGTGTAAGCAAGCTGGTTTTCCCAGTTTACCGGAACATCACAGCTCTGCTTCTGCTAGTTCCCTTTGCATACTTTCTAGAGAGGTATGCGCGCAGTTATAGTTGCAATAAAATACGTACTTCATAGCATTTGTTAGTTATCTTCGCAAATCTTACTAATATGTATGTTTCGATCTATTTCGATGTAGGAAAGACAGGCCACCACTAACTCTTGCCCTTGTTATGCAGTTTTTTCTCATGGGACTTCTTGGGTATGATTTTATATATATTCTTGAAATCAAGAATTAATGTTATTAATTAGTAATTAGTATATGAGGGTGCTAGCTGTAGTTCATTCATTTTTTGTTCGGTAACAGGATCACATGCAATCAAGGGTTGTACCTCTTGGGTTTGGAAAACACATCACCCACATTTGCTTCTGCAATAGAGAATGCAGTCCCTGCAATAACATTTCTCATGGCTGCACTGTTCAGGTAAACATATATAGCTCATCTTGTTTTCAACTCGGGCTAGCTCGATCATTTGACAGAATTCGGAATCTGTATATTTTGTGGTAATTGTGTTAAGTATTGTCCAACAAATTTCGCTTCTTTTTGGAAGCGTTTATATATATAGATCGATATAGCACTTTTTGCTGAAAACTCATCTGTTCGAAATATATAAGCCCACAAAGCACTTTTACTATCGATCATTTTCATATTTGTGTAACAGAATTGAACAAGTGCACTTGAATAGAAAAGATGGCAAAGCCAAGATGCTTGGAACTCTTGCTTCTGTTGCCGGAGCCTCAGTCATAGTCCTTTACAAAGGGCCAACAATTTATGGACCTCCAAGTACTTCACAACATTTAAACCAATCTGATCATTTTCTGTTCTCATTATTTGGAGATGCCAAGGAGAAGAATTGGACATTGGGTTGCATATGTCTAATTGGTCACTGCCTGTGTTGGTCTGGCTGGATTGTGCTACAAGCACCTGTTTTGAAGAAATACCCAGCTTGCCTCTCGGTCTCTTCTTTCACTTGCTTTTTTGGCATTCTGCAATGTTCTGCAGTTGCAGGGATAGTAGAGAGAAATTCCCGAGCCTGGCAGATCCATTCTGGTGGTGAAGTCTTCGCTATTCTCTACGCGGTTGGTGTCCAAACTAATAGTACATATATGAATAATGCTAGATGAACCATATTTTTAGACCACATTGGCAAAAAAACATAATGCCACAGTTACCTTAATCATGTGATCTGAAATTTTGATCCCTTTAATTAGCAATTTATAGCATGTAACAGAACAATGTGAGAAGGTTAATATAATGGTGGTTGCAGGGAGTCGTGGCTTCAGCAATGGCATTTGCGATACAGATATGGGTGATCGAAAGAGCAGGGCCCGTGTTCGTTTCTGTGTACCTGCCTCTGCAGACATTATTTGTAGCTATAACGGCCTCAGTCATTTTGGGTGAACAATTCTACTTGGGAGGGTAGGTTTCATTCTGCTAATTCGCCTGTATATATATTCTTGATTAATTTCTTTTCATTTGCAACTGATTGTCTTTTGTGTGATTTATCTACTTCAGCATTATTGGAGCAGTGTTGATCATAGCCGGACTTTACCTGGTGGTGTGGGGAAAAAATGAAGAGAGAAAATTTTGTGCTAAAGAGGAAGGACCCTCTCTCATCCAATCATTACTGTCTTCCTCTTCTAAATAGTTCAGCTCATGTATTGCTGATGTTGGCTCTTTTTTTTTTTTGGGTACTGCTGGCTAGCTTTCTCTATTGTTCAATAAAAAGTTTCGTAGCTTAAAATTTTTCTAGGGATGACATGACATCCCTCTCTGTAACCTTCCTATTTTGAATAAAATCTCATGGTAAAATAACAGATGCATGGTAACATCTGTTTCTTTCGCTCATCCATGCCAGAAACATCGATCAATATATTTAGACTCACGGTGAAAAAAAAAAAAGATGGTAACATGCATGGCTGTTTGTCTGGATCATATTAATATCATTTATAAGTTAAGGTACATATATATATCAGGTGATCTGAATACCAGAATTTTCGGTGAATTCAATACAAGGATAGCAACTGTGTGTTAATGAGTTGCTGTACGAGTAATTGAAAGTTGTTTTGTTGTTCATCAATTTCATATGTATATGGGACAAAAAATGAAAACTCTCAGGTCATAGTCATTGATTCATTGCTGCGTCACACATTGCTGCCTGCCTGCCACAGGCACTTGAAAAGATATATACTCGATCTCATGAAACAACCTAACAAAAACTGCAATCGATCACATGGAATTATTCATATATGTGTGGTCCTGATTCCAACCCGAAAACTCAATCAATCCCGGTCTATATTTGTCATACTCCGTGCTTTAATTTATTCCGCCATTGGATCCGATAAGAAAGAACGTAGTCGTAATGATCGAAAAATTTCAGGATATGGTAGAAGCTAGTTGGCTCTCATTATAAATAGAGCTATATTTCCTCTCAAAGAGTAATGTATACCATCTACTTCTGAGTCCAGTAGTGTAACTTTGAATATATTGTACAATGGCTGGTGATCGAGGCCGGTTCATCATCATCAACTAGAGCTTATTATCATTATCAGAAGTGTACTTAACTTGGGTATAAACAAGCTTATCTTCCCAATTTACAGGAACATCATCGCGCTGCTTTTGCTGATTCTCTTTGCATACATTTTGGAGAAGTACGTACGTTAGTACGTATACGCTCGCTTAATTAATAACAAGAAATTAGTGCATTTGTGTCCATCATGATTCATCTGATCTGCATCGAAAATACGTACTACTTAATATCTATGTCTATGCAGGAAAGACAGACCACCACTGAATATTTCCCTTGTTCTGCAGTTTTTTCTCCTGGGACTTATTGCATGGGTACGTACGTTCTTAATTAATCCTCTAAATTAATATTAGTAATTAACTAGTATATCAAATTATTGTAGCTAGCTAGTTAACTCGTTTTAATTTACTTGGTTTGGAGAAGACTTCTTCCACATTTGTTTCTGCATTTGGATAGACATGCATGATCTGAATTTCTGAAAATTAAGTGATCCCTTTAGCATTTTAATTAATGTGTAACAGAAGAATGTGAGTGCAGTAGATGTTAAATATCTTTGGAGATTCATTCAAAGCCAATGGTTGAAGAATTTAATTATAGCATATCTGCATCACGATTCGGCATACTACGTACTAGGGTTTTGGGAATTGACCTTACTGCTAATTTGCTCCCTAATCTATCTCTTCTAATTAGTTGCTTTCTCTATATTTTTCAATTAAAATAAACAAATGTTTCAGCTTGTAGATCACAATTAACCTTTATTATTTATTATTATTTTAGAGAATTCCCAAAATACTAATAAATAAATAAAATTAAGTTTCTATACACTTAAATGCATTTGGTAATTGATGGTTCGCATCAAAAACTCACATCAATGAATCCGGCTATTAATTTTTTGGTATTCTCATCCGTCTATAATAAATACACGTAATAAAATCAAGTCACCAAGTCGGCCATGTAGTGGTCCAATGCTCCTTCTAGTCTCTACATGTCAACAATGTTTATCAAATTTTTTAATTTTATTTTTTCATTTCCCAATTCCCCTACATAATGTTTAGATTTAAAAATAAAAATGGGTTATTGTCCCAAAAAAAAGGGTTAAAGCCCCAAAAATAAGCTATAAAAAAGGAAGTAAGGAAAGGGTTTGGCCAAAAAATAAAAAAGGAACTGGGGAAGGGATATTTGTTTTTTTTGTTTTTTGATCATAAGGGAAGGGATATCCAAGTACCAACACCCCAAGCACCAGAAACACAAAAGATCCCAACTTCTGTTGACCCAAATTTCCCGGCTTCATTCTAAAGGTACTATCTTTCTTTCCCTTCATTTCCGCTGTCGATATGATTTTGTATTGTAATATTGCTTTTCAGATTTAGCTACGGTGCTGAAATTTTCTGGGTATCTGATTTCGGGCCAAAACTAAAGCATTTAGGTTGTAGGATGAAGCTTCATAGATTTTTAATTTAGGATTGGAAGAAGATATGATCTTCAACCCGTTGAGCGTAATTAGTTTTTCTCTTTTGGAAAAAAATTTGTTCTTGTTTTCTGATATCTTAAATTAGATTCTCTTTTGAAGTTTGTTCTTGTAACCAAAAAAATCAGTTTTGATATTACAGTAATAGTAGTAGGTGATTCCTAAGCGTAGTAGGTGATATAGTAATATTCGTTTGTTCTTAATTAATTTCATTTTGGAAGTTCATGGAGTATGGACCAGAAGAGTCTGTTTCAATGAGAAAAGTGTTTTCGATCAAATGTTTTAGATTGTTATCTTATTTAGAGATTTATGTAATTTGTGGGTTGTGGAATGCTTGGTCATAACTGGGTCAGGAAGCATTTCTTTTTGTCTTTTGAAGAATGCAATTTGGACGTTTTGTGTAATCGAACTTGATGCCTTTTAGTTTGGAACCTTTTGATTCTGAACAAGATTTATTGAACCAATTTGTGTATTGCGAGTATCTAATGTTTTTGAGGCAATTCAGCAGTTCTAACTCTGGCAATGGAAGCAAATGGAGACTCTGAGCACCACATGATGATTGATGGAAGTGCTTTACCGACTTTGCAAATTGACCCAAGAAGAGCCCGGTTTCCATGCTGCATTGTGTGGACACCCCTTCCTGTTGTTTCATGGTTGATTCCTTTTGTTGGTCACATTGGCATATGCAGAGAGGATGGTGTGATTTTGGACTTTGCAGGACCCAATTTTGTGTCCGTGGATGACTTTGCTTTTGGAGCAGCAACTCGCTATATCCAAATAAGCAAAGAAAAGGTATATTCTACTCTTCATATCTGAACAATGTTTTGGCTCATGTTATTGATTTATATGAGATTTTTGCTTGACTGGCATTCCACCAGCTCGACACATGCCTGTTTTGCACTTGAGTGAGCAGTGGGCTACTTTCTCATTGCACCAAACAGGGGAAGCATAGAATTACTGAATCCCTGCTTCTTGAGCATGGCCGTCATTTTAACTTGGTTTGGTGCAATGAGCTCAATTCATATGAGCTCAGATCATTTGTTAATTGTGGCAAGATTGAGCTGCTTCATATAAGAGCTGCTATCTTAGTTCAACATTATTATTATTATTATTATTATTTTCACCTGCTCATTGCTGTCTGCATTTATGCTCATTAAAACTTTGACAAGCAGTGTTGCGCTATTCCCTGTCCATCTGAGCATGAAGCAGTGTTGCATGATGATCCTGGAAGAGACATATTGACCTGGGATGATGCACTTCAGAAGGGCACACAAGAATTTCAACACCGGTCTTACAACATTTTTACCTGCAATTGTCACTCCTTTGTAGCCAACAGCCTAAACAGGTTAGGCTTTCGTTCTGGTGGGTGGAATGTGGTGAACCTTGCAGCTCTCATCTTCCTTAAGGGTGAATGGGTAAGCGTAGGATCCGTGGTGCGGTCTTTTTTGCCATTTTTAATAACATTCAGTGTTGGACTTGCAATTGGAGGTACAACATTCCTAACTTACTTAGGATTCTTCACCGCCTTCCTTGTTGGTTGGTTTCTTCTTGGTACCTACTGTTTCAAGAACTTGATCCAATTGTAGATTCTGTTATTTGGTACATTATACAAAAACTTTGGTTTGAGAAACCATGTGATTCCGATATATAGAATATTGGCAATTGCCTGCCACTTTCGGATATTTGTATGCCAAGTACTAAACTTCAGGGTTTGTTTCCTCTTAAGAAGGTATCTGATCTTAGAACTGAAGGTTCTCCCATTTTGTAATTATAGTTTAATTTGTCTTCACATATCTGACAGATGTAGAGGTTTACTATGTATGCCGTTAATGGTGAATATTTTTCTTACAATAATTGTTTTTTTTTCCTTCGTTTTTTATGGATATCTTAGATTGATTGTTTAATTACATGTTTATTCACATCAAGAAATTAAGAAGAAAAACCATGCCAATTCCAAAAGTGAACTCTCGCTCCCCTTTCCGGAATTATTAATCTTATATCTTTTCCTTCAAGATTTTATCTCCGATGCATCTATTCTTCTTTCTAAGTAAACATACTATAAGGGTGGAGACTATCAACGAGATTGAATTCCATTAGCAACTAGCAAGTCTCCAAAAAGCTTGAAATCGGGATAAAATGTTCATCTGTCTTGCACCAAACATTAGAGGCAATGTAGTCGATGTATCAATTATCAAAAAGTCAATTTTATACAACAATTGGAATAACACAACATTTAGTTTTATGTGAATCAAATTCAAAATCTTCTACTTACAAGGAGTATCAAAGGGAATGAGTATATTGAAGTTTCAAATTGGGGATGTAGCTCAATTGGTGGAGCGATTACAATGCATGTAGTAGATCTTGGGTCGACTCCTTGCGTCTCCATCGGGTTTATTTTTAATTATTTTAACCTAGTAAATGATATGATAATAAGATATAAATACAAATGAGAGTATATTGAAGTTTCAAATTGGGGATGTAGCTCAATTGGTAGAGCGATTACAATGCATGTAGTAGATCTTGGTTCGACTCCTTGCGTCTCCATTGAGTTTATTTTTAATTATTTTAACCTAATAAATGATATGATAATAAGATATAAATACAAATGAGAGTATATTGAAGTTTCAAACTGGGGATGTAGCTCAATTGGTAGAGCGATTACAATGCATGTAGTAGATCTTGGTTCAACTCCTTGTGTCTCCATTGAGTTTATTTTTAATTATTTTAACCTAGTAAATGATATGATAATAAGATATAAATACATATGAGAGTATATTGAAGTTTCAAATTGGGGATGTAGCTCAATTGGTAGAGCGATTACAACGCATGTAGTAGAACTTGGTTTGACTCCTTGCGTCTCCATTGAGTTTATTTTTAATTATTTTAACCTAGTAAATGATATGATAATAAGATATAGATACAAATGAGAGTATATTGAAGTTTCAAATTGGGGATGTAGCTCAATTGGTAGAGCGATTACAATGCATGTAGTAGATCTTGGTTCGACTCCTTGTGTCTCCATTGAGTTTATTTTTAATTATTTTAACCTAGTAAATGATATGATAATAAGATATAAATACATATGAGAGTATATTGAAGTTTCAAATTGGGGATGTAGCTCAATTGGTAGAGCGATTACAACGCATGTAGTAGAACTTGGTTCGACTCCGCGTTCCCCCAAACCGTCGAGCCCGGTAATTTTTCCGTTGGAACAAAATTCGTTTTACCTCCTAACTCCCCACTTTAAAATTCCCCAACCAAACCTTTTTCCCCTTTTTGCTTTTCCCCACCCTCCCAACCCCTCTCTTCCCCCTTCCCTCCCCTCCCCTCCCCTTCCCTCCTCCCCTTCTCGAAAGTGTTCTATATATTTCATGAAAGGGGGGTCGGGGTTTGTTTCGGGGTGTTTTGGTCTAACAAAATACGTGTGCCTTCGTTGTTTTAAAGGTAGCTAAACTCTCTTAGTTGTGTGTGGATTATTGATATATATATATATATATATATATCAGTTCTTCTTTGCAATGATATTTAATTGGACAAAAACCAAAGGGTTATCGGATGCAAAACTATGTGTTTTAGGTTTGGCGGTGGAGGCTGCAGTCCATTTAACGAGCTTTTAATTGTGTGTTCGGGTTTTGGCTTTTTACGGACTAAGGTCTTTAGTCATTATTTCCGTGAAGAATGGGTTTGTTTCTTGTTTTCTTTGGTTGCTGATTGAATATTTTTCTCGTTTTGCTTTTAAAAATGTTACTTTTTATTATTTTGGGCATGACTTGCGGTTTATAAACACTTTTCTTGGCATTGGAATTATTTTATATTTAAGTTTTTTTTTTGTTTTTATTTGTTTATATTTGTTTGTTTAAAATTTTTTTTTGTTATTAAATTGTTATTTTTATATGGTTTTGATTTATGTTTTATTATTATAGTGAGATTAAAATGGGTATTTTTATTTTTTTTTTTCTTTAAATTTTATAGATAGTAATTTAGTTTGAGTTTATTTTTTTAAAATATGATATATGTTGTATTAAATTACTATTATTTTTTTTTTATTATTTTTTTTTTCTATTTTTAGTTATTTTATGTATTTGGATTTGTTTGTCTTTTTACATTAATATAAGTTTATCTATGGGTGGTGGTAATAAAGAAATGTATGTATTTATGTCCTTAATTATAAGTCTGGGTATATATATATATATATATATATATATATATATATTTGTACATTATTCAAAATTTAATATAAGTGTTTTTTTATTAAAATGAAGTTTTGAAAAAAATTGTATTATAGTTGGAGTTGGGTGAAAATAAAGATTAGGGGTAAGTTGTTTAAATTGTATGTTGTTTTTATTTTTATTTTTTTGTAGTGTTAAATTTAAAAATATTGTTTGTTGAAATTTGATTTATTTATATTAAAATTTTCTAGGAAATTTTGAAAAGTAGTTATAAAGTTTTAGAAGTTGTTTTATTTTTGTTTTTAGGTTTTGGAGTTTGTTATGATTGGATTTAGGTTAAATTTTGTTTGTGTGTGTTTTAATATGAATTTTTGTTAGTGGGTGATTTGTGGTTTTGATGGTTGGGGTTATAGTAGGTGAAAAATATTGTTGATTTAAAGAATTTGCTTTGGTGGGCATAAGGTATTAGTTTTCTATATTTTTTTATATATTTTTGTTTAGTGTTTATTCTAGAAAAATTATGTTTTTGATGTTTATATTATTTAAAAAGAAAGAAGGAAAAGTCAAAAGTCTTTAAAATAATAAAAATGATTAGGGTTATATGGGATGTGTTATTGAGAAGTTGGGTATTATGGAGAAAATATTTGGTTATTTTATTTTTATTTTTATAATTTAATTAATTTAAATTATATTTAAAAGAAATAGTATTTTATTTAAGATGTATGAAATGAAGGTGGGAAGTTTTTTTTATATATAATTAAAAAATTTAATTTGTTTGTATTTATTATAATTAATAAATTTATTTTCCTTTATGTTTTTGGTTGGTATGATGAGTTAGGTGTTTTTAGTTGAAAATATAGGTTTTTTTAAATGGTATTTTATTAAAAGGGGAAAGGTTTTTTGTTTAAAATTTATATAAAGGTAGGAAGAAATGTGTTTGTAGTTGAAGTAGTGTTATAGTTTAAAAAAAAGGAATTATTATTGTGTTAAATTTATTATTGTTTTAGGGAAATAAAATTATTTGGGTTGTGTATGATTTGGTTTGTTTTTGTTTGTGTTTTTTGATGGTTATGTTGGTTAGTATAGTTATTTTTTAATAAGAAAAATTTTTTGAATTATTATTTTTTATTTTGTGTAAATTAATTTATTAAAATTATGTTGTTTTATTTTATTTATGGTTTGTTAGAATGTTGTTTGTTGAGAAATATGGTTTGGTTTATATTTTATAGATATATAATGGTGGATATAAGAATGAATAAGTATGAATGTTTAAAAAAAAATTTTAAATGTTGAAAAATTTGAAAAAAGAAAGAAAAGATGTCTTAATGTGAAATAATAATTAAATTGTTCTTAAAAGGTTATAAGAATTAAGAAAGAAGATGTTATAAAATATAATAAAGAAAAATTTAAATATATTTTAATATAAAATGATTTTAAATATATGAAAAATATTTATGAAAAGATTTGAATTGTTAAAATATATTTTTAAAAAAAAAAATATTAAGATTGATAAATAAAATTTAAATTAAAAAATGATTTATAAGTTTTATTGTATATATTTAAATGTTTAATATAAAGTTTTGAATATTAAATTTAATAATGTTAGTTGTTTGATGGTTAGTTTAAGTAAAGATTTAATGGTTAAAATGGTAGATTATAAAATAGTTATTTTTTATAAAATAAAAGTTAATTAGTTATATTGAAAAATAGTGTTGCGTCTCCATTGAGTTTATTTTTAATTATTTTAACCTAGTAAATGATATGATAATAAGATATAGATACAAATGAGAGTATATTGAAGTTTCAAATTGGGGATGTAGCTCAATTGGTAGAGCGATTACAATGCATGTAGTAGATCTTGGTTCGACTCCTTGCGTCTCCATTGAGATTATTTTTAATTATTTTAACCTAGTAAATGATATGATAATAAGATATAAATACAAATGAGAGTATATTGAAGTTTCAAATTGGGGATGTAGCTCAATTGGTAGAGCGATTACAATGCATGTAGTAGATCTTGGTTCAACTCCTTGCGTCTCCATTGTTTATTTTTTTTTAAACCAAAATCTAAATTGTGTGATAATATCCCAAAAATAAACAAGAATTTTGTTTCCACATTAATTATCCATGACTCCAATAACGGTCCAGATTACATGAAATGAAATCTCTGACATATCTAGGCACAATCAAATTACATGATATAAGGTGCTAACCAAGTAAGTAAGTAACCATATTTCAGGACTTCAAGAATGAAAAGTCAAAAGTTTGAGAATCAAATTCCACAGATCCAATGGTTGGAAACTAAGATCCATGAATCTTATCGTGGGCTAAACTGCACCACCTCTACAAGACTACAACAAAGCACCAATTAACAGCTGCAATCTGTGAAGCGCCTCGTACGCTGCATGGGAATCTCCTTTTCGTGCGTCGTCCTAATCGCTCGTGCCAAAATCGTAAATCAAGGGAATTCCAAGGGTATTCTCATAGTAAGAAACAACTGCGGTTCTCTTATATAAGGGAGTGAGAATGAGAGAGTCGCTTGGTATTTTTCTGACAAAAAAAAATTTCGAAGAACGAGAAATGGCAGCAGAGGAGGGACAAGTCGTCAGTGTTCACACTGTGGATGCATGGAACGAGCAGCTCCAGAAGGGCAACGACACCAAGAAACTGGTATACTTGTTAATCCGGTCTGAATTTATAAACCTTCGTAAATTTTTGTTTGATTTTCAAGGTGGATTTGACTTGCTATTTGTGGTTTTGGGCAATTGGGTTGTGGTTTTTGATGAATCTGAATAATGGGTTTCGTTTGGTTTGTGCTTATCTGATATGGTTTGCTTTGCTTTATCTAGATTTATGATTCATTTTGATTTTTGCTTTAAGCTGATCACATGAGCTTTTCTCCCAAAAAAAAAAAAGATCACATGAGCTTTAGTTAATTCTTTAAAAAATTGGTAAAGTTGTATGCTTTTATTGGTATTGAAAGCTTTACCCTAGGAAAAGAGGTTCTCTCTGACTCTCTGTTAGATGTGGGATTCTACGGTGAATTTTGGGATCATCGTTTCATTAAAAATATCCCTTGTCATGACTCGTTATTGTAAAACATGTTGTTTTGAATTAGATAGGGGAAAATGGATCTGTTAAATCCGAGAATAATTAAATTTATCTGTAGCAGCATGTCTTTCTTTGCTGTCGATGCAGACCATTTACTATAAGACAAAAAGTCAAAGGACATATTGATTCAAGTTTTCTTGTTAAAAGAACATTCCAGCACAAAGACGATATTTTCCTGTAAATTTGGTTTGATGCAGAAGCTGTGTTCTATGAGTCCTAGGTTAAAATGGACCAACTTATGCCCATTAAAATAGATATGGGAATATGACAATGTGTTTGACACTGGCTTAATTGTTTTCAGTTTTACTTATGTGATGGCATGGAGATTCTTAGGGCCGTTTACTCTTTGTTAGTGTCGCTGCCAACCCTCATCGATCCTACCATCATCAACTGTCTCTTTCAAGCGTGTTTAAAACAATAGCATATTAATAGTGATGGTGGTTCAACGATTGTACACTATAAACTTTTATTAATAGTCCTTGAATGGGTGGCTCAGAAGACAATGATCTTCTGATGACAAATTACATTTTTGGTTCACAATATTGTTAGTTTTCTTATGTACTTACATCAGTAATAGTTTGCAAACATTGTTTTATGGTCAACTAGTCGTGTAGATCAAACCCAAAATCTCATAGTGAAAGTATGCAGAGATGCCACTAGACTTCAAGGGGCTGTGGTGTGTATTGAGATAAAAATAGTCATGGTTGGGAGAGGTAATAATATTGTATGTCCATGACAGCAGTAATTGATGAGAGGGATAAGATTTTACCTTGTTTTCACATAGTGCATGCATATTGTTTTCTTCCTCTCTTTCCCATCTACTGAACTCTACCATTGATGCAGATGGTTGTTGATTTCACTGCTTCATGGTGTGGACCATGCCGCTTCATTGCGCCATTCTTGTCAGAGCTGGCCAAGAAGCTGCCAAATATCATCTTCCTAAAGGTTGATGTGGATGAGTTGAAGGTAATAGAACAACAAGTATAAACTAAAATGTCTCCTAATATCAAATTTGTTTTAGAATCAGTTATTGCGCACTGTAAGAAAAACAATTCACTTTTACTTGAACGTCTTTGTAGTCGGTTGCTCAAGATTGGGCTGTTGAGGCAATGCCGACATTCATGTTTGTGAAAGAAGGGAAAATTGTGGACAAAGTGGTGGGAGCTAAGAAAGACGAACTGCAGCAGACTGTAGCAAAGCACATAGCCACTGCTTCTGCCTGATTATCATGACTTGCCTGTAGGAGGCCATAAACCTTGTGATCATTGCTATATGAATGTAGACTTCCATTTTTAACGTTTTGACTTGTGCAAGTCTGGTGTGGAGTGGTACTTGTGATCTTAACTTTTCATTTGATTTCTGCATAAATACAGCTCTATCTTGGCTCATTTCATGGTTTGAAAAAAATTTACTTGGTGAATGTTATAGTATAATTTTTTTTTTACTCCTATGAGGAGATTCTCTTTGGTTGTGGGAGGTGAAGTGCCCTACTAATAAACAGAAAAAAAAACTGCTTCTTAGAAATGTGTCACAAACCCATTTGGAGAATTTGGCGTGTTCACCATCAAAGGGAGATTAAAATAAAATGACAGCATCATTTTTTTAAGTATTCCCTTTTTGGGATTGAGAGGGAATTTCATTATGATCACATTGTTAGCCAAATAGCCAATTACCTTCAGTGGTCAACTCAACATTCAGTTTTTCAGTTTCCCATTGATGAAAAATAGTAAAATAAGCCATTAACAAAATCAGAAATGAACGCCTTCAACTTTTTTCAGGAACTGCACAGTAAACAAATGGCCATGCTAGGATCCGCTCCCAACATGAACCTGAGTACCTGATTGGGGTTACACTTCGTTCCCCAACAAGACGTGAACAATACAATCAATCAACAGAAACACATTTTTTCCACTGCCCAACTACCCCATATCCCCGGTTAAAAGGCCGGCGAAGGGAGTGCCGGAACCCTAGGGTGCCCAAATTGTAGGACCCCAGGAATCTACAGCTCACCTACTCAACAACTATTTTGCACAAGTTCATTAAGCTCACTTAAATTACCAACTACTTGCCTTTGGCTCCATACCCTTGACCAGAGCTACTACTCTTCATCAGAAGAAAAAACTATGACACTCCACCTAACTAAAATGCTATCTCCCTGTACTTTACCTCTTATTCTTCTTCTCTGCCTGGTTCACTTGCTAGCTGTGGTGTATAATTAAGTCATTAGGTGCAACAATTATCATAGGTTCTTTAACTTCTAACCCCTCCAATTGGGTTGCGCAGTTGTTGAAATTGTGGGAGAACAAACTGCTTCAACTGTGAGGCGCTTCAACACCTTTGGACATGGATCTCCGAAGTTACTGTCGGATATGGTGACGGCACATCTCTGCTTCCCTATGCACTTCTGTGAAAATGAAAGATAAAGAAGTTAAGAAATAGTGCAAGAATATTAGTAGATAGTGAAAACAAGATAGCAATATTAAGTACCTTCTCTAGTACTGAATATGACGTCGATGCATGGCAACTTCCTTGTTGGTAACTCCCACAGGTTCCAAAAGGTGTGCCAAAACTTGCAAATTTAATGGAAGAGATAGACTGCCCTAGATTACACCGCAAGTGAACCTTGGGACTCTGAAAGTCTTGTACTTTTCCATAGCTTTCGATGTGCCAATTCTTTATTGTTGGATGGTATTCAGCGACCTCAGCACAAACAGTGCTCACAGATCTCTTTACAATAGAAATTCTTGAAGGATCACCTCCAAGTTCCTCAAAAATTACCAACAGATTCTGCATTGGCTTTAACCAAGACCGAGGCACATGATAACTGAAAATGAAATTAACATGGAAGTTAAGGGAAGCCACTAAATATTTTTGCCATACTTTTATACTACAATTCTTGTAATAAATTGTCGTCAACGGTACTTACAATCGTTGTGTGGGTTGGCCACAACCTGTTTGACACTTTGGAGGTCTGAACCCTCCAGCATAACTGCACCCACTGCAATCACCATTAGCAAATGCAGTCCAGTATCTCCCAATACTCTGCCCATTAATCCATATCTGGCCTTTTCCCATTCCCTCCATATCCAAAGCCAATGGCTCATCTCCTTCAGGTGCATTGAAAAGAGTCTGCAAAAACCAATGTAGAGATTTAATATATCTAGTCACCTGTGTTTCAAATTCCAATACAACATCGAGTTCCATTTTCCTTTGTCACATACCTTATGCCAAGTCAATGGCTGCTGTTTTTGAGCAGCTAATGATCCTTGCAGCCATTCAACAGAGGAAATGCCATTCGGAGATACAAGGTTCATGGCTTCTCCTTTCAATCCAACCTATTAAAGTAGCAAGGATAAGGGAAAACATTTCTTTGAAGCAGCAACGAATATATTTGATCTCCGAAGTAAAATCATCTACCTGGTAGGTCCATTTCTGCCAAGACAAGTCCCATTTTCCCTGGTCAAGTCCATGAAGTGCAACTGGGCCAAGGATTCCTGTATTCCATGCCTCATAGTGTCCACCCACATTCTTCAACAAACACACATAATTTTACGTCAGGCATTTAAGAAGAAGAAGATGATGAAACCTGAGTCCAAAATGTCAGGTTTGTGTAACGAGGTTATCACATCCACGTGAAGAATTAGTATGGTGGGAAAAGGAACTAACCGGCAATCCAACAGCAACACTCAGCAGTGCGATTCTGTTTGTTCCTGCACGTAGATTGACCTTGCCAGTATATGTGAATCTTCTACTCTCCCTTGTTCCAAAGGAAGAACCTGTTATTATATAAATAGATGTTAAATTTTTCACTACTAATCAGCTAGGATTATAATCCATGAAAGAAGCAAATCAAAACTGTACCTGAAAGCTGTCCATTAATGAAGATGTGTACAGCATGACCTGTTGATTGAACAATAAGAGTGGGGAGTTCCCCTCCACGCAGGAAGGATTCAGATGAACCAATGTCAACGCTGCAGGCACATTGGAAAAAGAATATTAGGCATATTAGCGAAAATTGTCATAGGTCAAGCTAGATTAAACTGGAACTTTTGAAAGGCTTTGTAAGAAGTGACTGCTAAGTCTTTCTTCTGTAAGCTAGAAATACTTTTACGACAATGGAAAGACAAATTGACTGTGGAACACTCTGGTGATAAACAAAAGAGTAGGAAATTCTCACCTAGTTATGTACCAAAGGTAATCAGTACTATCCCTGGTGACATTTATCTGTTCCAACAGACCAGGAGCAGTGATTGTTGAGCTGTCATCCAGAGAAGTAAGATCTTCATCATAACTCTCCCATGATAGCGTCTCAACATTAGTTGGCAACATTTGCATTTGTGAGGTTTGAACTCCAACCTAAGGAAGAGGAAGGAAAATGTTAAATTCATCTCAAAAAACCTTGAATGGTACAAGAAAATGAAACAAAGGACACAATCACTTGTGTTCGGAACTGTGATCACAGATTCTGTCAGAATAGATATATTAAGTTCTATAGTACACGTTCAAAGTTAATACCTTCGCAGTGTTAAAGACTACATTTCTGCAATCGGGAAGAATACTAATGGACCAAGGAGGCAGGTTATAGTGCATGTTATTAAACATCACTCTTGCAGCTGACTTGGAATTGTGGTTTGAAAGAAATGCTGCACAATCTCCCGATTCTGAAGTATACACATGAGCCTGGAAATGACAAAAAATACCTACAGTTAGTAAACAAGAATAACTAGTGTGACTACCAAAAGCTAGTTGAAGAATAGACGTAAATAACCTGTTGAAAGTCCCCCAGTGAAGTGATGATAGGATCGGTTGAAACTAAAGCCCGTTCACACATCTTAATAGCCCTATGAAGCTCCTTTAGATGACCATACTTTGGCTGCCTGATTAGACCTATCAAGTTTTACAGTGGAGCAATTAGCTATATTTTCCGAACCTATATTATGATTACACATAGACATCAGTTTGCTTAAGAAAATACTAGCAAACTCATAATCTTTCCAATTTAATTCATTGTCATATCAAGATCAACTCATTGGTACTGAAAATCTGTACATATTTAGATGATCAGATGCACCTAAGAGAATGCAACCGATATAACAAGGACAAAGGGGATAGTGTTTGGCTCAATATTTCAAGTTGAACTTCTAATGAACTCCTAGGACAAAAGCATATAACTGTTGATTCTCACCATATTCATCTAATGGAGCATCATAGTCGTAGCTGGTAGTGATGAAAGGCCCCCCTGCTGTGCGTCCAAAGTTGGTTCCTCCATGGTACTGTTTCAAATGGTAACACATTCAGTTTTCAATGATAGGCATTAATATTGCAAATTTTCTGTAGCCTCAAAGTAGCAGTTAGGGAACACTGACCATGTAATAATTAACAAATGATCCTCCTTTCTGTATGAATCTAGCAACTGCATATGCTAAATCCTGTACAGGTCTTTGGTGAATTGGACCGCCAAACTCCGTAAACCTTCAAAGTTTTGTTGACAGAAAAGTTAAACGGTTGTATTTTCATTTATAGTAACTTAACAAACCTGGAAGTTTCCCTAGCAAATAAGCAGAATAAACATACCAGCCACTCCAAGCCTCTGTCCAAATAGTAGGCTTGTACGGTTTGTTGGGAGAGAAAGAATCACAGTAGAAACCATTGCATGTGTTTATCTGTCACCATCATCCACAAAACATTTCAGCAACCTCTTGGAAAAGATGGAATGAAACTCACAAAAGACCTCTTCAATAAGGACACAAGTCCCCACAACTCTTTACAAACTCGAGGACTATAATCCATTGCATAACTGCTAAGTATGAGGAAAAATGTAGAATGAATCAAACTAAGATCTACAATAAAGAGTATTAAATGCTCACCACTGGATCCGGAGCATCTTCTTCCTTGCACATCACCCATGGGACCCCGGTTCCCAACCCAACAGCCATTTCTGCTGCCCAGGTCATGTAATTATGTCCAGCAGCTCCAAATAACTTACTCTGTGCTCCGTACTCATTCTCAATCTGAACCCCAGAAAAAATAAATAAATAAACAAACATATCATCATTATAACCTGACTAAAAATAATTTAATTTACTGTCTTGGATCTGAACTTATTAGTTCTTTGACTACTTCTTTCTACAAATTTCTCACTGCAATACAATCTGCATATCCCAATGATAACCCAAAATATGCCCATGTACCTGAGAGAGAATGATGGGGCCTCCCTGGGACTCAAACAATTTTTCATTCTTCATCAGTCCCACAATCTTTTCAGTAAAACCTTGCATTGCCCTCTGCAACACCACAAGTTGAAAAGCTCCATAAATTCTCCATAGAAAGGTAAGTTCAACATAATGAGTGAAAAGATAAAAGTAAACAAAATTAACCTTAAAAGGCTCATTGTCTGTTCTGAAACTGATGCCTGGAACATACTTCAGCCACACAGGAAAACCCCTACAATTCACACAATGAAAAAAATCAGATAATTTTTATTTAAAAGAAAAAAGAACTAGTAGTGGAAAATCCTCAACATGCAAAACAAGAAGCATAGTTAGATCTGAAGAAAAAAAAATCAGGGAGGGAAAGTACCCAAAATTCCACTCAGCACAAACATAAGGCCCAATGCGAAGGTGAGCATAGAGCCCTGCTTTCTGTATTGTCTTCAGGAATCTCACCAGATCATACCTCCCTTCAAAATTGTACTGAAACCCAACACAAACATAGCAAACATGCATGATTAGAAGGAAAAATAAATCACAAAAAGAGCAAAACTAAGTAGCAATTGCTGAGAGAAAATGGAAGACCAAGTGATTAGTAGTAGTACATTGCCAGGAGTAGGTTCATGGACATTCCAGAACACATAGGTTTCAACCACATCAAGACCTCCATCTTTTGCCTTCAGTATCAGATCCTCCCACATCTAAACCAAAGCCCATTTCTTAAGCAAATCAGGAAAAAAAAACCACAAAAATGATAAAGGGGGAAGAACACATTTTGGGAAATAAGATTAAAGAACAGTGAAATGGGAAAAGATTTGGGTACCTCAGGAGTGCTTCTGGGGTAGTGTATTGAACCAGAAATGAGGATTCTCCTTTGCCCATTAATCACAATGGCCTTTCTATCATAGGTGACAGTACACTGAACCAGCTGAAACCCCAAGAACCAAACCAAGCCCAAGAACAAGCACAACTTAGAAATTGAGTTGGTTTCCATTTTCAGCCTCTTCTCTCACTCTCACTCTATATTAACCAAAAAGCAACTCAAAGCAGAGAATTAATTTTGAATGTACAAGGAGAGAATGAGCAGCAGCTGGTTTAGGATTGTGGTGACGCAGCAGCAAGAGCAGGAGCAACAATGGCCATTACTTGTTTGGACTCCACACTCTCACAGCTCTGGGTTTCTGAGCACAGGTATAAGCCTACAAGGTATGCTTATATATAAAATATTGTTTACTTTTCCCAAAGAAAGAAGAAAATACAGAATTGGACTATTTTCTTTTAATTTTGCATATTGGTCCAAGCTTTTTGTGTTGGGACATGGGAGTGAAGGTGTATTTATTACTTATGCAAATATAGTAATATGTGTCGATGGTTGTCACTGCGTGGCTGAAGAGTGAGCTCTAACCTGTCCTGCTGTCCAACAAACGGAGTAGGTAAAAAAACGACGGTAAAAATGTTACAAGCTAGCTTTAAACAGTTTCTAAAGTTAAATTAATTGGTGAAGATTTTGAGTGTTTCACAGCACGAGTTTAGTCTTGTGTAAAGTGTACTTTTGAGCTTTTTCTCAGTACCACACTTTATCTTTTGGTTAGATTCAATTAGTGACTAACTGCAGCACCTTTTATGGGCACCATAGGGTCTTCTTCTACCCAAATAAATCTCATAAAGTTGGCCAAAAAAAATATCATAAACGTTAATCTACTACTTGTTAAGAAGTATATATTATATATTAGCGTATTCATCTAATGGAGAGTGAAGATAACATACTCGATAAAAATCTCAAGTCTCAACAAAATAGAAAGTGCATGTTTTGTATTATATACAATTAGTAAATTATCGAGTTGTTCTCTTAATTTGAATATAAACATTCCAATTAAGATTTTAGTTAAATTTATTTTCGGTCGACCATACATTCAACGACTTTCATTAAATTTAACATAAATATTTAAGAACACAGTAAATTTTGTGCAAACATCAATAAAAAAAATTTCCCCTGTTTCTGGGTAAGAAGAGCTGCCAAAAAAGCTAGCCATGCGTAGCAGTAAAAGTAAAACAGAGGGGTTTTGACTTGCCAAAGTAAGATTGACCCAAGGGCCCGATTGTGATGCAAGAATGAGAAAAGGGTAGCTAAGCAAAAGCCTCGCCTAAATTTTGCTGCTCTTGTACCTGAGCAAGACATGTCGACGGTCGACCCACCACCACGTCCCGTGGCATTTGCATGTGAACCCCTCCAAACCCTACTTTTGGTTCTTTTGGGTCGTCATGTGAACCCGAAGCTCGATCTCGATCTCGATCTCATTCTCTCGCCCTTCTTCCACATCACAAGTCGCCCTTCTTCCAGATCTACTGGACCAGTCAACTTCTACCGCCTTTTTTGTCCCAACTCTCACCCATATTTATTCGATCAGCTTCGTCCAGTAGATCTGTTATCTCTGTCGATTACAAAGATCGACTAGCTGTCATTCGAGCTCCATGCAATACACATATATATATATATAATACTGAGCTCGATCGGATATGGCTCCATGCCAATTTATATAGTTGAATATATACTTCTGACTCAGGTTTCCGCTTAGTTAAAAAATTAATCAGGACGTTCTTCCGAGGAATGTGCTCTTATGCAGAATTGCACTATTCTAATGCTTCTGCTTACTCTGGAATCTTGGATAGGTTGCAGAGCTCAGCTCACGGTCAAAGCTAATGAACTTCTGGTCAAACTTACTACAAGTCTACTCCTCAATTCCTCTTGTTTTCCACGATATGCGCAATTTTTCTTCATCTTTTTTAAATAACAAAATCAATATTCTTACCCTTTTTTTAATAATAATTTTTTTAATTAGTTTTATATTTATACAAACTTAACAAAAGTGGAAAAGCAAAGATTCGGGCTAACTTATAAATGAAAAATACAATACTAGCGAGATGATTAGGGCTATAAGCATTTATTTTTCGTTATAGCTAAATGAAGATACATCACCCATCTATGTATGCTCTATGCTTGATTGTTAGATATATAGGAACTAGTAATTACTTCTAAGAATCCACTAGTTTGTGACCGGCCATTAACTTTTAGGGTTTTACCAGCAGCTAGAAACAGTTGAAGAACGTACCCTAGTTTTTGACTCTTAGTCCTTGTATCTGGCAAAGCACTATCTTGACAACTCTAACATTCTTTCTTTTTTCTTTTTTCTTTTTTTGTTGGACAAACTCTCGCATTCTTTCTTGATTGACGGGGAAGAGATACTTTACCAGATTATTATATCCTCCGGTATTAATATAAAAGCCGTTGCAGCTTTAATTTTCTTTCTTTTTTTTGGTACGTAGTAGAACAATATGGTCCATGGATGTACCTCGCAATAACCTAGCTTTAACCCTTGTTTATATATATATATATATCTTATACTTAGAAATTAATTAATAATAAACTGCAGCCTGCTAAATTTGTTTTCATTATGAAAAAGGATTATGATTATGACTAGAATAATCACATCCTCATGTGCTCTTTAATTATAGTAATCCGTTATATATAGCTTACTATATAGTCAACACTACTCAACAGGGATTTAGTGAAATGGGGTACTTGCGTGGTCATGAGCTATATATGGATCATGTTT
This sequence comes from Rubus idaeus, assembly GCA_030142095.1. Classification (NCBI taxonomy): domain Eukaryota; kingdom Viridiplantae; phylum Streptophyta; class Magnoliopsida; order Rosales; family Rosaceae; genus Rubus; species Rubus idaeus. Next base: position 5,537,911 of record CM057965.1, on the reverse strand, counting down.
CTCGCTCCAGGTGGGGCATGTTTAGTGAGGTAACCAACCAATTAGCCATCATGCAAGAAGCTTCTCTTTAATTACCGTTGCCTTTCGTTTTCGTCTCTGTGATATAAGTTCTAACTCTGCAATATTCATAGGCGTGAACCACGGAAAGATGGAATTGAGAATATATTCATTGGAACCCTAAGACAATGGGGCCTTAGTCGCACTCATCACTTTAATCTGATTAGGTCAACCAATATTGCTCGATCCACTGTTATTTTATTATTTATATATAACAATTAAAATTACACAACAACGGATAGTCTGTTAATTTATTACTCACTGTTGTTTTCGTAGATATAAATATGCATTAACCAACATATATACATAGGTGCATAAACCAATTAAGCTACTAGCCTTTGGGTTAGTAGATAACCGAATCGATTGAAGCTGGAACAAGATCCTAGCTAAGCAGAACTCAATTGCATCGAACCTTGTTCAAGTAATCAAGTGAGCTGGTGCGAGATCCTAAGTTGATTGTCTAGCCATAAAACTATTTTTACCAATACCTTTAATCCTCAACCAAACTATTCGATAGGCATAGGTATAAAACTATGACAAATAAAAGAAATTTTGAAAAGTATAAATAAAAATGGGGTGGTAGTCGAATTCAAATGTAATCAGAATTTAAATAAAAATTATCTTCGAATAAATTGTGGATTGAAACCTTATTTCTGATCCAATCTATCTAAAACACGTACCCCCTTGAGAACGAGGGTCCTAATAGGCTAATAATACGAAAAATGCTAATCAACATCTTTCTTAATTATTTAAATTATTAAACAGTGAAGCAAGATGTTCTCGATCAATTGACTCATAAAAGTTACAAATTTCAACATATTTGAAATTATTATTTTTTTCAATTTCCCGTAGTTTGTCGATGTGCCTTTATATATATATATATATATATATGAACATCTGCAGCTTAATTTCGCGGGCAAGCGCCTTTTTATTTTCAAATATAAAGAGTAGGGGTTAATTTTTTATTTTTTTAGGAAGAGTAGGGGTTAATTAGTTGTTAATTACAAGTAGAGAGGATGAGGAACAGCTAGAAGTACAATATATATAGGGGGTAGGTTAATTAGTGGCAAGTAGCTAGTACGTACGTACCCTAAGAACAATTAATTAGTATCCACCAAAACCACCCAAATAAATAACAAATAACAGAGAAAGTGCTTTACTACTGCATATACTGTTATACATATATATATATATACATCAATTGATAAGGACTCAATTTAGGGTCCTTTTCATATTAAGTAATCCTAATTAAGCAGCTTTTGGACTGCATTATTCCTCATTTTCTTTTATTAATTAGAATAAACTATAAAAATTTCACAAGATCCACAATACTAATCTGCTGCTAGTAGTAGCTCGAGGTGCTAGGTTATAAATAAAAGCAGTTAGAGTCCAATATTCCCCTTATCACTATCTTCATTATTATTGTAACATCAGCATATATATATATATATGCATGTATCTAACTTTGCAGATGGAGAAGACTGAGATATAAGCTTTAAGCCTTTAATGTTTTTAGGTTAGCCTTTAATTATATATATATATATATGAGATATATGAGACAGCTAATTTAGGCTTTTGGTTCATTATATAATGTTGCACTATACGCCCGTCCTTGTCTAGCTGATCATTACCATTACGCACCCACCACCGTCAACCATCATCGACTAATTTAATATCTAACCGGACCACCGCTACGTGCCATTAATGGTTAAAAAGATTACGTACCATATATTGATCGAGCTAGTGGTGCTGTAAGTCTATAACACGATACTCTATCAACTACGTCGTCGGGCAACTACGTCGTCGGGTTGTACGTGGATGCATGCATGTGTACGTGATTTGTTTTTTTTTTCTTGGCAATTTTGGCATTTAGGAATAGTGGTCGTATATATATATATAGCCAGATTTGTGTTACATTATTACACGAGGACAAAGTACTTTAGGGTTTGTCTTTCTTCATGTGGCACGGTACTCGTATATCTCGATCTAAAAGCTTATACGGAGATGATCTAGGGTTTTGGTGCAAGGGTGAGTGTTCTGTCTAGTTTGTACCTTAGTTTGTGAAAGGTAATATCTACTACGTCTCCTCTTTTCTTTTCTTTTTTGATTGATATTTAGAGGGACGGGCAAAGAATTATCTACAAAAAAAATTCAATTAGCTTCAGCATTTGCGTACGGAGCTAGGCTGGTGATAACTACTTAACTAGTGCAAACGCGTAGGGATCGATTGTCGATCTTCTTCATCTTTTGGGTTGAAGGTGTGTTTTGTGTCCTAAATGATCGACTATCATGATCATCTTTGGCCATCTTATTTTCAATCCAAGGAATTGTACTTTTTGATGGTCAGGAAAGTTAGAATGTTTCTCTTACTAGCTAGTTTCTATTTTCGTTTGTGAAAAATAATTAATGTCTATGTCGTCTTTTTTTTATATTTATAATTGACGAATAAATGGACGGATAAATAATTTTATCTTAAAAATAAAAAATTAATTTAGCGATAACCGTGACAAAAGTTTAGAGATCGATCGGATATCTTCTCTAGCTATCGTGCCGTAAGCGATTCATCAGAAACTAATATGGGGTTTCATGTTTCCAACATGTGAAAGATGAATGAACGTTCTTGTAATGTCCTGCTCCTATTACACATAAAAATCATAGAAAAAATCACTTCAACATGTAGAACATGGTCGGTACGTGCATATACATCAAGGACAGATTGTGTTTGGAATGGAAAAGACCGTACACCAGCCAAGCAACGGCAGATCGCGTGTTTACGTGGCACAAATTCGGTAGTTAGTGGGTGGTGGCTGGGTCCACTAGCAAAATCCGTCGGTGCACGTGCTGTACGGGATTGTGGCCAGAGGTTCTTAGATTTCGATTTAGATCCAATTGCGCGCCGTTCGGCGCCGTTTCGCGCCATCATTAGCTGTCGTAGTGTGATTGGACACAGACTCTCGTGATCCTTCTTCTGTTAAAGTCGGTGGAAACTACTCCGTTCCTTCTCGTGTGGAATCTTCTCAGTTTGCTACGCGCCATTGGCGATATTGTATGCCTGGTGGAGTGATGTGATTGGTTAATCGTCTGAGAGCCTGAATTTAATTGGTTGTTTGGCGAAGGTTCATGTCACGCCAACTGAGGTCGCGTTTTGTGCGTACATCCAAAAGTAACGGTAAACAAATCAGAGGATCTTTGTTGGATGCTCTGCTACACGTAATCTTTCAAAGGGTTAATCATCTAAAGTTCCATAAGCTTAGATCCTTAGGTAGAGAGGATTTAAGATGATTTGATGTTAAAGGTTTTCGATTCTTCGTCCTTTTTTACCAATTTAAGGGTCGGAAAAGCTCAAATCAAGACCCATTCGTAAATTAGTAGATTTTTTTGGTTCTATTGAACATGATCGAAAATAGTAAAAAACTAGAAACGCTTAATTATTTAACAATTGTTGTGTAAAATAGATGCTTAAATCATATAACTCAACTTAATACTCCACTACTTGAACCTATAATCCAAACGCCAATATAAGATATCCAAGCTTCAAGCCGGAATTACAAAAAACCTAACCTTGGACCTTGAAGGACCTTGAAGGTCTTAAATCAACTAAACCCTATGGAATATAGCTTCTGAATCTCATAATGCGTATAAATAATCTTTTACGAATCTAATGACTCCAAATCCTATCTCTACAAGATCCATTATTTTGTAACTATCATGCCCAACTAAGAGTATATTCATGCTTAAGTAGTTAATCGCTTTCATGCCACCCATTAAGGCAAAAAGGAAAAGGCAAGTGAAAAGGTGTAACTAGGAAAATCACTCAATTAATCCAAGCAAAACAAACAAAAGAACGGTAATTAAGTCGTTAAAACAATGATTAACAAACACATGAACTCCAATCACGATTAAAAGTAGATTAAGAATGTAGTACCAAACACAAATTTAACAAGTTCTCAAAGGGGGAATTCGATTCATTAGGATTTGGCACGCGCTTTTGCAGGGACATTCCTTCATCTACAAGATTTACTTGGATAGTGCTCTTTTTGAGGCCATCATTATCTTGAAGACAATTTTCTTCTCCAAATGGGGCCAAGGTGTTGGCCTCCATTATAATTCTTTGGGACACCATGGCATATTGGCATTATAAGTTTTTAACCTCATGGATTATACAACCCTCTAGAAACCAATCAATTTGTGCCCCGGCAACAACACCACACTTGTTACTTATAAAGTAGATTGGATACCTCACTCTTAACTTATTTCTTTTTCTTTTTTGGAGGGCCATAAATAAAAAGGACCAAGAAAAATGTACGGTGGTCCGTTGAAGTGGCACTTTGGCCTCGAGTTTTTTCTATTCAAGTTTGGAAATGATATTATTATACGAACTAACTATTTATGTTAAGAAGTTGGGTGACTCAATACAAGCTATAAGATTAGGTTAAACGAGTAGATCGCTAAACTTAATTACATCAAAACATATAAACAACAATCTAATGTATGCAAATGAGTGATTGCTCAATCTTCACATAATTAGTAATTGGTTCGTGTTGGCCCGTTAAACAATACTATTCGGAGATCATTACGGTAATAGTCTTTGAAAAATATGTGAAGCTAGAGAAATAAAAAGAGAAAAAAGCATAAATAATCTATCACTAACCATTTTATGCGCTCACTGTTTATTTTGGTCGGAAGCAACATAAACCCAATGTCATCATCCGAAAGTTCATTATCTATTAATTAAACGAAGGGTTCCACTTAAGTAATGAAGCATCTGATTCTATCTGCTATAATAGGGTTTTGAGCTTGTCATTTAAAGGGTTAACATGGAACACGAAGAACACCATGATCGTTCAGTTCCCTCCAAAACACAGCAAGAAATTATGAATCCATGTTCTGAAAGAATGGAACTTAATCATCCATATCAGTATCACCCACATTGATAATTAATCAAAAATATTACCAAAAGAAAAAAAAACCACAAACCTAAGCTTCAACCAATTATTACGAGTATTCCATGCTTTCATTATGGTTCTCTTTTACCACACTTTGGGTTGCACCGTTATAACGTAGCTATCAAGGTTCTTTCTTTGTTCGTATAAAATGACGAGCATTCAGCTTATCAATAATAAGCTCAGTTCTTTCTGTCGGTGCCTGCTTAACCATGTTGAATACTAAAATCCCACCCAAAAATAAAAAATAAAAAAAATAATGTCATGGGCCCAAAATGGCCCAATATAATTTGGGCCACTACGAGGCGACCCAAGCCTTTAACCCAAGATGCAAACCTACCTCTCCCGCCCGCCTTTTATTTCAGTATCAAACTTTTGGAACGAAAACTCCCACCACCCAGCAACTGAAATTTAAATCCTAACGGTCAGTTGCTTCCCGGAAAAAACCAAATCAACCCCTCACTTAAAACCCACAGATGCTTCGATTCTCAAAGTCTGTTTCTGTTTCTAGATTCATCCCCAAGCAACATTCACTTCGTTTGATTCACGGAAGGCCCAGAAGTCGCTGCTATGCCAAAAGCGATGTGGAAGACGATGGCGATAAGGCTTGGAAAACAGAGGAGAACAAAGATGGCTATTTTCAATTGTACAAGAGTAAAGGCCAGCACCTCTTAACCAACCAACGTATTCTCGACAGCATTGTTCGAAAATCGGGTATCAAACCCACCGACACTGTCCTCGAGATCGGACCCGGCACCGGAAATCTCACCTTGAAGCTTCTAGAAGCTGCCAAGAGCGTCGTCTCCTTTGAGATTGATAAGAGGATGGTGGAGGTTCTCCAAAAACGCGTTGCGGAGCGTGGGTTGCAAGATCGGCTCACTGTAAGTTGAATGCAGCTTAGGTGTTCGATGAAATGCGTGAACGAAATGTGAGGTTGGGATTTTTGGTAATTGGTTTTGCAGGTTGTATGTAAAGATGCATTGAAGGCGGAGTTTCCTCGGTTTGATCTTGTTGTGGCGAACATTCCGTATGGGATATCTTCGCCTCTTGTAGCCAAATTGGTGTATGGGGCAAGACCGTTTCGGAGCGCCACGCTGCTACTGCAGAAAGAGTTTGCAAGGCGATTGTTGGCTAAGCCTGGCGACTCGGAGTTCAATCGCTTGGCTGTCAATGTGAGCCTGGTGGCGGATGTGGAGTTTGTCATGGATGTGAGCAAGAGGGAGTTTGTTCCTTGTCCAAAAGTAGATTCATCCGTGGTTATTATTCGTCCGAAAGCTACAGTTCCGAATGTTAATCTGGACGAATGGTGTGCTTTTACGAAAGCTTGTTTTGGCAAGAAGAATAAGACGCTTGGTGCAACGTTCAAGCAAAAGAAGAAGGTGCTGGAGCTTTTAGGGTTTTCCAAATTGACATATTCAAATGGCGAAAGTGAAAATAAAATTTGTAGCAACTACGATGACGATGAAGGAGAAAGCGAGGAAGAAGTGGAGTGTTCATCTGCTTGCTTGGAAATGGGAGCGATTTCTTTCAAGGAGAAGTTAATGGGGGTTCTTAAATCAGCCGATTTCGAAAACAAGAGGCCTTCGAAGCTGTCGAATGACGAGTTACTTAATCTACTTGCACTATTTAATCAAGCGGGAATATATTTTCATGATCGGTCCAAGAGTAGAAATGTAGTGATTGAATCATTTGACTGACTGTTGCTAACAGGTTTCAGCTACTAGCTTTGCTATTACATCGTCTTTTGGCAACTTCATTCATTAGTAAAGGAAAATTTTCTTCTACTTCCTAGGTTCCAAAGTGTTAAAGATGTCGCTCCTAGGCTCTCATCACACTGAAGCAGAATCACCAATCCATGCCAAGACATAAATATAAATGCACACCATGTCCAGACTTCCATGTTTCATTCTACAATCTGCTAAGCTTTCTTAAACACGACCAAATCTATGTGATTTAGGAGTATCAAGCATATGACAAGTTATGCTAAACATAATCTCACATAAAGAAAGGTTCATATTAAAAGCATTCCCACAAGATAACATGTTAGATTTCCGGCAAGAGAAGTTTCTCTTCGTAACACAATTATGGTTCCATAGTTTGGCTCCACAAGCTCAATATCATTGAGGGATGGCACTGGAGCCCCTATGCAGAATAGGGCCAAAGTTGGTTGTAAGTAAACGCCACAGAAGTTATCAGATCAAAAACCAAAAATTAATGGATATAGCCATGAAGGAGTTATATTTATTCATCACCCACTTGCATTCAATTTTTAACGACCAAGGGCCCAAAAGCACCTGCAATTGAAGATGGTGACACCAGAACCAACCCTATAATAGAAGAGCTAGAGCCCATCCACCACCTCGATCTATTAGGCTGTCTATGCAATGATATCACCATGATTGGTCTTAGCTTGGGATACACTGTACAGAATTTCCTGGATGAGCTAGAACAGATTATGTGCTTGTGGATGTGATTGAAATAGGCAGCTTCCTCTTCATCTTGACAGTTGGAAAGTGGATAATGTCATCTTTCTCGGCTACCCATCTGCAAGAAGAACACACAAGAAAAAAAGGTACCCCATTATTTAACTCTTACAACCTTCAATTGGGTTTTGATCTAATAACTTTGTGTTCATTTCGGCTAATTTGAGTAATTTCTTACCTATAAGTGGTGACAAGATGATGAAGGAAGATTGATAATTCGAGTCGAGATAGTTCCAAACCAGGGCACAACCTCTGTCCTCCACCAAATGGTGTAAAACTAGTACTGTAGTTTAAGGCAGCTTCTCCCTTCTGCAATGTCAAACAAATTAACGTGTATTAGTACACATGCATACTCACAAACTTAGGGCATAGCATCAAATCCAGAAAACTGAAGTGAAAAAATAAAAAATTATCCTTTACCTCCCATCTCCATGGATCAAACTGATATGGATTTTCATAGTTCTCTTCATCCATGTGGACAGAACTAAACGATGCCAAAACACACCATCCTTTTGGAATCAAATACCCTGGAAAAACCAAAATAAAAATCCTGAGCAAAACGAAAATGCTTACTCTAATGTTCATGCAGATATTTAAATCACAGAAACACTACTATACTCCGGTACTGTTCTGGTGAAAAAATATATCTAACTGTTAGAAAACATGGTCTTGTTTAGTTATTAATTTTCGAAAAATGTAAAGAACGTACTGACCTTTGATTTCAACATCCCTGAGAGCTTTTCTCCAAATAGCATTGATAATATTTGCCATTCTAAGAGTCTCACTTATCACCTTGAGATAAAATAACAATAACGTACATGGGCATCGTCAATTTCATTTTTAGCAAACATAAAAAATAAAGAATGAACATGCTGTAAATAATTCATTTGGGACTCACATTTTGAGTAAATGGCAAGGACATGTAATCAGTCCATGAATAATTCTCCGAGGAAACAAGTTTCTGCCTCTTCAATTCCACGTTCTCCTCCTGCACATACATACAATAACACAAAAAAGACTTTCACTTTGAAATCGAAGCCAAAAATTTGAGGACATGCAGATTGATGGTCAGTTTCCTTTCACTATCACTTCAATTCTTACGCATATATGGAAAGGTACTTCTTGTAGAAATACAGTAATCTACCAAAAATGAAAAAGCAGCTTAAGCTATGCAGCTATGAGTTTTCACTTAATTTCTCAGAAACTCTTATTGTCGGAGAGAAACCAATAATGGTTTCTTGTTGTTAGTACTTTGATGGGTTTCTGTGACTGTGGTACCACAGTACCACACCAACAAGCTTTATGTCTATTTAGGCCAATTAATGGTCTACAATTTGGAAGATGCTTTTGATCCACTCTTTTCCTACCGTGTATCCAGATCGATTAGGTCTAATACTTTTTTTAAGTAAATTGAAACTCGAAGTTAATATCTAAATCTTTACCAACTCGTCCCATATATTGCTTGATTTAAAGCATGCTCTTGTAGAAACTTACCTATTTGATGAGTTCGGACAAATATTTGTATATATACAACCTTTATATTATGTCATCATGTTAAGTTTACATGTTCACGTTTTTAAAAAAAAATAAATAAATCAAATTCCGAAAAGAACTCTCCTATTAATTTCCCCCATTTTCAAGTACATATATAGGGTAAGTCTAATATACAGAGCTGCATACTATGCAGCTCTTTTTGCTATTTTTTTGAAATGCAATTGCATTTTTAGAATGATAATTGCATTTTTTGGAATGACAATTGCATTTTTCAAATGTATAATTTCACATTTTTAAACAGCAATTGTATTTCAATTTTTAAAAAACTGTATACTATGCAGTGATATATATTAGAATTTTCCATATATATATATATATACACACATATGAAGATAAGACTACTTTTCCAATATCAAATCATAGGTAAAGCTTAGAAATCATTAGCTAACATTTCGATCATTGTTTATCTTTTATAATTAATTAGTGAGCTTATGGCATGCATATATAGTATAGGTATATATGGCAATATATACACATATGAAGATAAAACTACTTTTCCAATAAGTCAAATCCATAGGGTAACCAAAAGAAAGGGGGAAGCTTAGAAATGTCATTTTTTTAATATATTCAAAAAAAAAAAAAGCTAACATATTCGAATCATTGTGAATATATGGACTTTTATAATATAATTTTGTAAAATTGAAAATTGAAGTTAAAAGTAAGAATTTAAATGGGGGCTTATGGTGGGAGTGTCCTATTAGTTTAGAGATTCTTGTAATGTAAGGCGAAGTTATATTAGAGGGGACTTTGGCTTATAATGGAAGATGGTCACCCATAATCCCATATTTGTGTTGCACACGTTGTACTTTATAATTACGGCCATTAGCCCATTAGGTCCATTATAATTTATTTTATTTTTTTGGGTAGAAAAACGGAAAAAGGACTCGGTGGCAAGTCGCACAGGAACGAAGTGAATAATAGTGGTCCTCCGCCTATCCGCCGAAGGATTCGATGAGATCGTACGGCTGCGAAAGATCCAAAGAAAAGTGGGCTAGCACTCACCGCTCTGCGTGTCTCACTCGTACGGTGCTCTCGAGTGTCTAATGAAACCCGGAAACGACTTTTCCAAAAAGGAAGTCAAAACACTTCAGAGGGTAAAAGTCACCGGGCCCACCCATTCAGTCTCCAAAACAAATCCTAACCGTTGGACGCTAAAACTAAGAAGAAGAAGCAAATGTAGATACGTACCCTTAGCTTGTCTAGAGCGACGGGGCTGTCACTGAGGTACTTGACGGCGAGTGTCATGGCCATCGGCACGGTCTCCTCTCCCGGGATCATCATCTCTATGATATTCCCGGCGACGTAATCCAACGGCAGGCGTTGCGCGTCGTTGGAGTCGCAGCTATCACGTAACAGCGCGTCCATTGCGTCACAGACTGGTCCTCTCTCTTGGGTATTATTTTCCATGGCCTTTCTCTTCTCCTCTACTATTTTCCCTACCATCTTCAGCAATCGCTCCCTAGCCTGCATAAAGTTTTTAAACAATATTTGATAATTGAGACTAAAACCTTAAACCCTAAACCCATATTTTTATTTTTTTTACCTTGAGAGATTTATAGAGTCTAGTTCCGGGGAGCTTGATAGGTATGCAGATTAAGCCTTTGATGAACTCTTCAAATTCTCTCTTGAGAAACTTCAAATCTTCACCAGGACCAACGCTCATTAATACTTTAACCAGAACTTCAAAAGTAATCTAGAAAACCCAAAAACTAGTTGTTATTCTTCTTGCTGTCATATATATTAAATGCAATAATCGTTCTTGTTAATGTGTACATGAAAAATGTGCAATTTAATTTAGGTTCACAATCCGATAACATAACACGTTTGATAGTGGATGAGATATGGACCTTTTGGGTTTCGTCTTGGATGTAAGTGGGGCGATGCATGTGATCCGTCCAACAAGCCAAGTTGAGCTTCACAGAGTTTTCAATGTCTCTTGTGATTCTGGATTTGAATTGTGGGGACTTAAGGAAGCGGCCGATGAGTCCATGAACTCGTTTGTGAAGGCCTCCATTGATTTGGAGGATAGAGTTCTTTCCCAGAAGTTCTTTGATTGATTTTGGATAAGCAGGAATGAAGGTGTTGCCATGGTTTTGCAATACCACCTTGTTCACTTCAGTATCTGTAGACACTATGATAGGGGTTCCCAGAATGTGTGTCTTGAAAACCTTCCCATACCTGTATCAAGAGAGAATGTTTTAACTATTTACCCATTTTAATTATCTAACGATTCTCAACTCTAGAATTTCAATACTTCATAGCACTATAGAATTTTCGTATACTTTACATCGAATATAATAGGGTTAATAAGTAGTACTAGCACTAGTGCCTGCAGAAGCAATAAAAGTTGAGGTCTAGTTAGTGTAGTGCAGGCTTTTTTCTTCTTTCATTTACTTCTTTGGGGCTGTTCCTTTTTTTATCTCTCTTGGTTTTTCTTTTCTCTTGCTATTGTCACCATCTATCATGAATGAACAAATTCCATTATTTTATATATAGTGCTTCATTTACTATGTGTAGGTAACTCATTCACCAAAAATAATGTGTTGGTAACTCTATTTCATCCCATAGTGATTAAAACTTAAGTAACATTAATATAGTTTTAAGTCTAGCTTGCTTCTCGATCTCTTTTTCTTGTACATGTTAGTTGATTCCCATTAAGCTACCTGTACCCACTCGAATCTCTTTACCACATGAACCCATGGAGGCTTTAACAAAAAAGTACCTATTTGGATGTTTGGTTCGGTTTGGTCAAGTAGCTAGATAAATAGCTTTTAGAACTTGAAGAACACAATATATCCTTAGAAAATAGATAAAATTAGATACTCAATATTCCTACTTCATCATTGACAGCATAAGCAGGAAGATCGAGATCGAACATATCTATAATTAATTTGACCCATATGGTTTTGACTTTTGAGAGAAAGATGCTATTGATGTGATTAAAATATTTGAACACTTGACATAGTATAACACTAAGACCATAATCACATGATTAACATGATAATGGAAATGATGGGAGCTAGAAAATAAAAAAAAATCTCTTAATTAATTTAGGCAATGGTGTGATCTAGATTGAAGAGTAAGTGAAAATAATTATCTTTGGAAAATAAAAGATCAGGAATTTATGTATTTTGGGAAAAAAGGTATCATCGCATATGAAAGAGCAGGGAGATCAAAAGAGGGAAACGACAAATCGAACTGAAGAAGGATATTAGAATTAGGCAGATCGAAAATGATGAGAGAGAGAGAGAACAAGCTTACAGAGATGTCCGATTTTCCATGAAGCTGACAGGTCGAGAGGTGTAACCACAAGCAATGAAGTCGAGGGTTTCTCCTATCAACGGCCAACCTAACCTCCCTTTGGGAACTTGGGGACGATCCTTAACATATTGATCTTGGTTCTTCTCCCCCTTCTCCTTCTTCTGCTTGTTCTTATTATTAGTACTACTATTAAACCAGTAATACCATATTGATCCCACAACAATTCCCACCAAGACCCAATACCCCATAACCCATCCCATCCTCACCAAAAAATCCAGTTTCTCTTTTACCTTGTAAATTATATATATGTAACCCTAGCTAGCTTCTTGTCAGCTCCTCGATCACTCCATGCAGCTAGTTTACTCTCTATATATTTGCAGTGTTTGTTCTTCTTCTGGTATATGAGAGAGAGAAAGAGAGAGACAGGTTTGGTTATTGACAAGTCAATGGAGAAAGAAATTAAGTATAGCTTAGCTTCTAGGAGTGAAATAAATGAGAAGGGGGATAGGTGTCTAGAGTGACGGATTGGGAAGATCTAGGGCTTTCAAACAATCATTAATGAAGAGGCAATATTGGGTGCACCAAACGTGACACGCCTTCTTCACTTTCTATTCACACAATTTAGATAATAATGGTATTAAATCGGCCAAATATAACAGGGTATATTGGATAATTGGATGTCGAATCCAACCCACCAACCCCACAAAAATAAAAATACATTGTCTTTGGTAAAATGATTTAAACATGAAGCTTCGTAATATGTAGTTAAAAATAGTATTTTCTTTTTTACAATTATTTCTAGATCTGTCAATGTATCAGATTCTAATTTAAATCGATTTGATACTGGTTTAAATCGATTTAATGACATAACTTTTTTTGTTGCGATAAAAAAATAGAAGGGTTTGTTTTTTCCTCCCTATAGCTCAACTTTCCACTACTTTAGGGTATCTCAGAGATTTACTGTGGATTTCACCATATGCTTGTCTATGGTAGTTTTGGCATATATAAAACGCTTAGGGTTGACACAAAGCTATGGTTGATATATGTCATTTTTCTCTATGGCCACGTATAAAAAAAGGATAAAAAAGTTAAAAGTATTGCATCAACGATTTATAATAATTGTACAATTATTAATATTTTTAGCTATTGTTGATATATGCAATACTTTTAGCTAAGTTATGATAAATTCTAGTGTATATTAACGTATTTCATACATATAATTATTATTTTTAGGACTTGATTACTAAAACAAGAACTTATTTACTATAATGATGACTATATTTACCTTAATGAGGGGTTTTTTTGTAGTTACTACATGAGTTGTCAAAGTACTAATATGTGTCCTCAAGTCGTAAAACATTATAATTACAACTTTTAAGACTTAATTATTCAAACGAGAACCGAATTTACTTTTGTTTACTCTAACAAAGACTTTATCTCCGTATTATGTATGAGAAATGTTAATATATCATAGACTTACTCCATTTTTTATGGGGTGATGCCATAATAACTAAAAGTATTGCATCAACAATTTATAATTACATATGGTGTGTTGCTTGCCTATTGCTCGATCATGTATCACGAATTGATCAAGTAGTGATCGAGACTTTCTCATAGTATTCGAGTAGTTCTCAAGTGATATACGACTAATTTTTGAGCATATCTTGTCATAATAAATTATTAAGAATACCCAATTTAATGTCTCAAAATAGTTATCTTTTTTTCAATTTCTTCACAATGTTGTTCAAGTCTCGAATTCAGTATTCGCCCTTTCATGATTACAGCAACCCTTAAAACTAAGTAGTTTCGAATTTTGATATCTGACATTAACATTATCATGTTTTCCTAGCAGAAAATTGAAGACCTTCATTCACCCTGCTGCTCTTTCCTCCTCTGCCTCTCTTCCCTTGCCTGGCTTAAACATGTGAATATGAATAACAATGCAATAAATTTGGTGAGAGAAAACCAAACAAGGAAAAGGAAAAAGGGTGGTGTGACAACTGATTAGTGAGTGGCGACAGTAGTCTGGTCGATTATCTATTCTAGTCTTCCACTCTTCCTCATGAATAACAATGGAGGGGACTGGACAGTACCAGTACTACAACTAGTGGGTGACATTCCTCACGCGCCTTGAAGACTTATCCAGGGTCCAATTCAAAGCCCATTGGGCCGGTCCGATTTAAGCTTCTTCTTTCCCTTACCACCACCTAATAATAGTACTTTTGTGCACAATGTGTGACCCAACAATGGAGTTTAAAGTGTGTTTTTCTTTCTTTCTTTGCAGCATATTAATGGAGTATGGATGGCTGCTATTGGCTGATGCATGTGGTGGACCGCTCCTAGTGATTGACCACTTTTTATTTGCTGGTTTGGATCATGATCACAATTGACAATTGACAGTGCAACACCACCCATTAGCATATTCATATTGATGATGAACAATGCAATCACTGGACGAATTCTCTGATGGAGACCCAATTTGCATTATTAATTTCCGACTGCTTCTATAATTGTCGATCCTGTTGGGATATTTTTGGGTCCTTTTTTAAGGATTATTTTCTTCCTATCACCACCGGTTGCATACAACCATGTGTTTTGCTACGACTCAGCTCAATCAAATTGTTGCAACACTCTACTTTTCACAGAGGGATTTACAGATAATTGGTTATACGAAGAAAACTTACTGTTTTGGAGATGCAACAGATTAAGCCACTCCTGGAAAAGATTTGATGAAAAAACGAATCATTTCAAATTTTAGTAAACAAAAATGAAGAACTAGAGCGGTCATCAAAGCCTAAGCCATCTATAACACGGGGCGCTCGAGTTAAGAAGAAGAAGAAGAAGAAATAGAATATTGCAGCTTGTTAAACAATGAATACAAAACGCCCTCGACCATTTTGAAGTTGGAGTTTGTCACTTGTTAGTGAGAATCCCAAAGCTCAACTGAGTCCACTCGCAAAGGGTCGCACCATAAACCAAATTTCATGGGAAAGGATGGCCAAATGCACCATTTTTACCCAATCTTTGTTTTACTGGCATCCTTAGGTTCTCAACCCTCCAGCAAGAAGCTGCTCCACACCTCAACCTTTCACAAATACGAATAAAGTAATTCTGTAGTGATATATAAAGAAGTGAAGTTATGCCGGGACATTCACAAACAGTCAACTACTTGCACAGGCAACAGCTTCTTCATTCACAATGTTGTAAAACGAGCTCAATTTACTTATAGCAATTGCCTCTCCATATAGTGATGCTCTTGTAGATTTCAATATACGAACTTCAACATAATCACCAACTTTGGGATTCCGTTCCTCGTTTGAATCATCATCTCGGTCTGGTAACAGCACATTAACGAAAGAAACTCTATGACCTCTGTCGCTCTTGCCAATGAGTTCTGTATCTGGAGCTCTCTTATTGGGTCCTTCTACTAATACAAGTTGGGTAGTTCCCACCTGTGAGTCATAACACTGACCCGTACTCGCACGGAAAGCTTCAATAAGTTCAGTCAGCCTCCTCTGCTTCACTTTCTCTGGAACATCATCATCATAGTTTCTATTTGCATGGGTTTTCTCTCTCATGCTATATGCAAACATGTAAGCCATATCATAACCAACAGCCTTTACAAGGCTCAGTGTGTCTGCATGTTCCTCCTCAGTCTCCCCACAAAACCCTGAAAAAGATCAAACATGTTAAGATGGAAAAAGTTTGAGTAATGGTTTAGGCATGTAAGAACATGTATTAAATCTCCTTGCGCAAAATAGGCAGGTTAATGAATACAGGTGGAAAATTGTCAAGAAACAACATTTCAGCTTCTCATCTCCGATTCACAAAATCCAGATCACACACTGAAAATAGGCAATAAAAAATGAAAGGCCTTGCAAACAAGTAACAATGCGGTTGAATTACACAAAGATCCATTAACTAAATATTAAAAATGAAAAGAAAAAAGCATAAAATAGAGAAAACTAGGAAAACAATATACATGAAAGTACAACTACTGTTCCAATTCTTTAGACAAAGCTAAGAGAGAACAAAACAGATTCCCTAAAGTGACAAGTTGCTGCTAAGAACCAGTCAGTTGAGGAAAAAATGCGTATTTGAGAACAAAATTTAGTTTATCAGGCAGATTGGCCAAGTTTACCAAAACTGTATATAACTTTATTAAGACCTCTTACCACATATGAAATCACTGCTGATGCCCACATCTGGAATAATCCTCCGTATCTTTTGCACAAGATCTAAGTATGCCTCACGGGTATAGCCCCGACGCATTCTTTCTAGCACTGTGCTACTACCAGTTTGAGCAGGCAAATGGATAGAGTTACAAATATTATGTCTGTCTCGCATTATATAGAGTAACTCGTCAGGGAAATCCTTTGGGTGAGGGGATGTGTATCTGAATCTCATCTCTGGAAATTCTGTGGAAAGTCGATCCAAGAGATCAGCAAAACGTGAACCTACTTTTTTCACCTTGCACATGCTGGAAAATCCTTCGCTGTAGTTCCAATTAGTTCCTGCTTCAGCTTCCTTTTCATACTCAGAGGCATCATTATAGCTATTTACATTCTGGCCTAGTAGTGTTACCTCTTTCACACCTTCTTGCCAAAGCTCTCCCACCTCCCTCACAATTGATTCCACAGGACGTGACCGCTCTCTGCCTCTTGTAAAGGGAACAATGCAAAATGAGCACATATTGTTGCAACCCCTCATGACAGAAACAAAAGCACTGATTGAATTTTTGGCGATTCGAACTGGACTAATATCAGCGTAAGTCTCTTCCAGTGAAAGAAGAGTATTGATTCCTTTCTGACCAGAGTCCACATCTTCTAATAACCGTGGCAAGTCCCTGTACGCATCAGGCCCACAAACCACATCAACCATTTTGTCTGCATCCAGTATCTTGTCCTTTAACCTCTCGGCCATACATCCCAAAACTACAACTTTTGGAGGGCGTGTGGACTGCGACCTCCCTATCTTAACATTGCTCTTCCAGTGCCTCTTAAGAAACCAAAAGTAATTAAGCCGCTGCCACACCTTCTGTTCTGCATTGTCCCTGATAGCACAGGTATTAATGAAAATAACCTCTGCGTTCTCAGGGACATCAACAACTTCACTGTATCCAGCATTCTTCATGATAGACAGAACAATCTCCATATCATTAATATTCATCTGACACCCATAGGTTTCGTGATAGATACGGCCTATCGGAGGACCTTCAGGAGCTGTTACATTCCTAGAAATAAAAATGAGACCCAAAAAAATAAAAAATCATTTTGAAGCATATGCAATAGCATGGCTAAAATGTCAAAGCTTTTACTTGAAAGTTCATCTATTTTAACTTATTTCCTACCAAATGTTGTATGCTTACAAGAACTGGTTTTTCCCAGTATATTTTAGAATAAAGTTTCCATGCTTATGCTTGTATTCATTAGCAAAAACCACAGATGCCTAACAATAAACCACAAAAGACTACTGCTTCAACACTTTGTAAGACAAGAAAATCATATTAATTTCATAAATCCCTAAATTCATTAACAAAATCCAATCAAATTCCAAATTGTAAGAGTGCGCGTGGGTGTGAACTCACTGCGGCAGCGCTTCAGAAGCGGTGAGAGCGGCTTGAGCTACGAAGTGGCGGAGGCTTGGGCCGTCGGACTGGTTCGAAAGAGACGAGCTAGACTGAGAGAAGCTTCTGGAAGGATTGCGACCAAGACTCCTCCTCTGTAGCCGAGTAGTGGTCCGCTGCAGATGGTAGCACCGAAAACCGGAAGCTTCCGGTTTCCAATTGAGAAGCCTGAGAGCGAAGCGACATGGTTTCTGGAGCTTCAGGCGTAGAGCGCAGTGAGGTTGGTTCAGAATAGAGGACAGGGACGAGAGCGAGGTCGCCATTACTGGACGGACTGTGAGAGATAGCGTTCGTGCTTAGATAGGGGTCAGTGAGTTCATATTAACGACATGTCGTTTATTTACTATACCCTGGCTAACGGGTCGGGTCATCGGTGACCCTACAATTGAGTTGCGTATAAAATACGGTACACGCACCAAATTTGTTGGCGAGCTGAAACCGTAACTGAACGTCTGAAACATGACGATGGAGAAGCTGAGAGCCACCGGTCGTTTCCTCAGATACTCACCTAGAAAGTCACTCTTTGATCGTCGATTGAACCCTAATTCTGAGAATTCAATCCCCAACTCCGCTTCAGGTACTTTACTGTAACCACAATTTTTACTTCATCGCTATTTTTGTGGTCAATTTTTTCGCAGTTTGAAAAAGAAAAAAGAAAAAAGAAAAAAAGAGAGCTAGGTTTGATGTTCTAGCTGCATGTGAGATGAAAGTTAAGGAACGTGATTGTTTATTTTTGAGAATGGTTAGAAATGCTCTTGAACAAAGCAAAACAAGATTTTTTTTTTTTACGGTTATTGGAGCTCATTAATGCTAGTATTTATTTTGTTATAAATGAAATTGTGGAGTACGTTGTTCTTGTAGAATTAATAAGGAAATTAATTCCCACATAGGTTATGGGCATGGATTTGGCAAGCAATGTAGAGATTTTCAACACTATAATGATCATAATCGCAAGCGGAATGTTCAGACATGTTTTGGCTTCTATAGATGTCAGGGAAAAACTGCCCGAGATTGTATTGAAAAGGGTCTTCTTGAAGATACAAGGAGAATCCAGCATCGATGTTTTGGTTCACTGGCCGAGAAGGTTCAGAGGGATCCTTCTTTTTCGACATTAAGTTCTGATGATATCAGCTATTTTAAGGGGATATTAGGGGAGAAGAACGTAGTTCAGGATGAAGAGAGGCTAGCCATTGCAAATACAGATTGGATGCACAAGTACAAAGGCTCGAGTAAGCTTCTGCTGCAACCTCGGACCACTGAGGAGGTTGACTTCTTCAACTCTTAAAAGCATGAATTTTCATGTGTATGTCTGAAGTTTTATAATCTTTGATATTGTGAAATGAATTATGAAATTAAGGGCTTCTGTGCATTTATTTCTTCCTTGCAGGTCTCACAGATACTTAAATACTGTAATTCCAGAAGCTTGGCTGTGGTTCCCCAAGGTGGAAATACAGGTCTTGTTGGCGGAAGTGTTCCTGTTTTTGATGAAGTAATGTGGTTTCCTCTGCTTACTTGAGTGGTTACTATTGTCATTTTCTAGCGTCTACCTAAATTTCAGAGATGAGCTTTATTGTAATTTTATTGTGACGTGATCCATCATTGATTATAGTATTGATAAGCTGTGTGTTTTTGTTAAAGATCCTACATACTTCTAACTAATTTCACCTGAAAAGCTTTCTGTGGTGTAATTTTGCAGGTGGTTATCAATATTAGTTCGATGAATAATGTAATATCTTTTGACAAGGTAGACATGCAGTGACACTTATTTATTTCTGGTGCTCCAACAATTCCTGAAGTCAATTTTAGCAATCGTTGCACAAGAAAACTGCATGCTTATGAAGTGATTCCCTGATGCCTACTTTCAGGTGAGTGGTATACTCGTATGCGAGGCAGGATGCATATTGGAAAATCTGATTACTTTCTTGGACAACCAAGGGTAATTTTCTGTAAATTATCACATTGTTTGCTTACAGATTGACCTGCAATTTTTTATTAACTTAACCAAAATGATAGGATCAAATACCATAAAATAGAGCTACATCTTTGGTGTTTATATCTTCTCCATTTTAACCTCCTCCTGACCTGCTCACATGCTATTTTTATTATTAGTAATTAGATCCATCTTTCTACAATTCTTGTCTCTGGCTTTGCAACTTGCTTGGTTCCAAGTTAGGCGTATAATGTTTTAAATTGTTCTCACACATCCCCTTATTGTACTACATCTGATGGAAATCTAGTATATTTTTGTTCTTGTCATATTCAAGCACTTTATGTTTCCTTTCAGATTTATTATGCCACTGGACTTGGGTGCAAAAGGAAGCTGCCAGATTGGTGGAAACATTTCAACCAATGCAGGTGGTTTGCGCCTTTTGCGCTATGGATCACTTCATGGAACCGTACTTGGTGAGGAATTCTGCTCTCCTTGATTTGATGTTGAACAGTTTTGATTTGAAGATCATGGTTTATCTGAGTTTAGAATGCACAACTTTACACCAAATATTTTTGACTTCTGCCAAAAAGATTTAAGTTTTTACTTATAAGTTTCTAAAGTATTTAAGACTTGCTAGAAACTTGTTATTTCTGAAACTCTATGTCATGGTTCTTAGTGAATCTTTGATAATAGTTGTTCTGTACTTTAGTATATTTTATGGATCTTACAGGTCTGGAAGTTGTTTTGGCTAATGGTGATGTTCTTGACATGCTTGGAACTTTACGCAAAGATAATACTGGGTATGACCTAAAGCATTTGTTCATTGGTGCGTACCGAAAACTTCATTTTTATTTGTGTAGAGGACAATGGTTTCCATTTGAGAATGTGATCATAAAACTCTTGTTTACCACTCATGCAGGAAGCGAAGGATCTTTGGGAATTGTGACCAAGGTTTCCATACTCACCCCTCCAAAGTTATTTTCAGTGGATGTAGCTTTCCTTGCATGCCAAGATTACTTTAGCTGCCAGGTAATTAGTTCCATTGGAATGGAAACTCTTGTGCTTCGTCAGGTTCTGCTAAAATTAATCCCAATGGGTTGAAATCCATTATTATTATTTCAATGTTATCACTTTGCTTAAATAATTTCTCCCTCCCAAAGGGAAGAAAAGTGTGGTTCTCACCTTACTCTCTCATGTTTATCAGAAACTTCTAGTGGAAGCAAAGAGCAAACTTGGGGAGATTCTATCTGCTTTTGAATTCTTGGATAACAAGGCGCTGGATTTGGTCAGCTTTCTTTGGCAGATTTTACCTTTTCCCTTTATTGGTGCATACCAGGCTTCCCCTCTTTCTTTGTCCCTGAATTCTTTGATAGTCTGAGGAATTTAATGTGCGGTTAACATTCATAGTTACAATTAGAAAACTACATTGCTTCTTTGAAATGCAACACTAATACTACTGTTCAAATATCAAATTTATAGCACTCACAAAATTGCATGTTCCTTCAAAATCAACCCTTTTGAACACTTCTTGTATTTGACTTGGTAGGTTCTGAATCATTTGGATGGCGTTCGCAATCCATTACCTCCCACAATTCACAACTTTTATGTTTTAATTGAGACAACAGGCAGTGATGAAACTTTTGACAGGTAACCTCTTTTTCCAGTTGTAATTTTCCACCTGCTTGAATGAGAGCGCTTCTGCCCTAGCTCATATTAATTTTCTTTGGGTCTGAGGTATATTTACGAAGAGGCTGAACCAAAGTTTTTCCGATTGTTGTTATTATTTTGTTAAATATCTAATCTTGAAACAACTAATGGTAAAAAAACTGACACCTCATTGAAAATAGAATCCCTATAGTCTACAACGTATAAGTTACACCTCACTTACACAAATTGTGTGACATATTTGGAGACAGACAGAAGCTTGAAGCCTTCCTACTTCATGCCATGGAAGGTGGTTTGATTTCTGATGGTGTTTTAGCACAAGACATGAACCAAGCATCAGCGTTCTGGTATATACGCGAGGTAGGCTTTGTTTTTAAAACAGAGAAATGTGATATTCATGATTATTCAGTGTGGTGCTTTTCATTCATGAGTGAAGCATTCATAATCTTCCTATAGAAAACCCTATTTCTCTCTGATGGGTTTGCTTTTTACTGTCTTTGGTCCTAGATATTGTTGTTGATGATACTAAAAGTTCCAAAGTTCTATTAATCAGTAACATATCTTTTTTCCCTTATCTTAATAATACTCTTTATGCTCTCTCTGGCCTGCATTAATCCTTCTCTTTGGTGCTCAACTGGTCAGTAGCAATTTAGTTCAGAAATTTTCTGCATATCAAATTAACAACCGGTGCTTCCTTGAGAGTCTCATAATTACTTTCCCTTTAAGGTTCTATTGATTCTTGTCCTTGCTATTCATCGAAAAATTTGGTGGCACGAAATGTTGTTGCAGGAGTATTACTGTATTCCTTTTTATCATTTTCTTGTGATTAGTCATGCAGTAGGAGAAACAATAGTCTTTGTGGCCATTTCATCTTTTGCTTAAACATCATATATGTCCTTCAGTTGTCTTCTGTATATGGTGGCAGGGAGTCCCAGAAGCATTGATGAAAGCAGGTGCTGTTTACAAGTATGATTTATCATTGCCTGTTGAAAAGATGTATGATCTTGTTGATGAAATGAGAACACGACTTGGTAAGTAACAGTTTCTTTTTGCTTACTCTTTTTTAAAATATTATATTGCTTCTTGTTTTTGTGGTCATATGTATCCTTTCTAGGGGTTGGCTGTGATCGCTCGATATTTATTGTTTTGGTTTATTTGGGTTTTAGAAGTTGATTATTTTTATTATTTTGAAAAAACACTTTTTTGTGTTTGTAAATCTTTAGGTGATTCAGCTAATGTAGTTGGATATGGCCATCTTGGAGATGGCAATTTGCATCTTAACATTTCAACTCCACAGTATGATGATAGGGTAACTCTCTTCTACCTCAGTTATACAGGTATTTAAATTTTATTTTTGTCCAGTTTATTTAATAATATTCAACTGCAGACTTTGGCACAAATTGAACCCTTTGTCTACGAGTGGACATCTGCGCATCGTGGAAGCATTAGTGCAGAGCATGGCCTTGGACTGATGAAAGCTAATAAGATTTTCTACAGCAAGCCAACTGCTACTGTGAGTCAGAGTGTTACGTGATTTACAAGAATGTACATTTGATTCGTAGACATGTCTAAACCTAAAATCTGCTTGGACAGGTAAAACTGATGACTTCAATCAAGAAAATGCTGGACCCGAAAGGGATACTCAACCCGTATAAAGTTCTTCCGCACTCAGTTGATTCTCACAGCTGAAGTAAGAAACTTCACTTGTGAATACTATTTTCGATCCTTAATGTTCCCATGGATGACTTACTATATGAGAAACATTTTCTGAAACATTTGTTTTGATATTCATAAGATCTCATGCAAGGAAAAGTGGGAAATGGTTGAGTCATATAACATCCTAAGTTGTAACTACTACCAGTAATATAGTTCAAGCTTTGTATCTTGATGATTTGATTAGTGTGGCTTCCATGACCATTACGCTTGCCTCCAATTGTAATGGTTTTTTCTTGTTCCTATCTTGATTAGTCAAGATAGACATGATTAAATAACTATTCAATTTGAAATGACATGACTCTGCAGACAAGCATGCTATTCCTAACATAATCAAATGGGTATTCCTAGACTTGTTACTTATTCATCTTCAGTTCATTACTTCTAATGAATTTAAAGCATCTCTCCTTTTGAAGCCTATCATCAACATCGGAAAACTGAACCTGAAAGGTGTCCAATGGATAAATTGTCCGGAAAATTTTCCACTAATCAAGGTTGGAATATGCTACCTATTGCCAATTTGCCTCGGCCAGAGAATTATACTGATAACTTGAGGCAAAAGTCAACTTGGTGATTTTTTTTACTGTTTACTGGGCAAATTGGAACACTGCTAGAAGGGAATAGTTCAGCATAGTTATAAAAAAAAAAAAAAAAAAAAAAACCACTTCAAAGGAATAAGGATATACATGAAATTAGGTGGAACCTTGGTTCACAGATACTCATGTAATGATGTGTTCAAGGCAAGGTGCCCATTTCAAGTGGCTAAGGCATATGCTGAATTGGTAAAGTTGGCTGCAACTTATTCCAAGATATATTTAGAATCTATAAAAAGTAGTTATAATAGAATCCAATTCCCAAATCTATTGAAGAATGGAAAATCTTGAAGCAATAACTTTTCAATAAAATCGAAGAAAATTATTAAAAATAAAAATTATACGGTCAAATTTCTATAAATAATTTAAGCAACAGTTTATTAAAGTATAACGCGCAAGAGCATGTGCAATTCTAGTATCATAACGAACATTTTTGTAGTGAAGTGTTTTGTTATTTCCTTCAAAATGGAAGGAATGGTTTTTTATTGGGTCAACAAGCAAGAGTATGAAAGGAATAGAAGTCTAGAACTAGAGACCCTAACATGATATTCAACAGTAAAGGAAGATTGAAAGCAGCCAGGGTAAGTAATTTTAGTCCTAGCTATAATGGCTGCTAAGAAGGCTAAGAAATTTAGTATGATTGATGATGATGACTTTTCACTCTTCACATTTATGCATGAGACAAAAGGACCATATAGTGTGTATGAAATTAGGTCACATAGTGTGCAACTTTCCAAGTCATCGAAGAGTACAATATTTGGTCAAAATTGTTGGGAAAAATAAACAAATAAGGACTTTTTTTATAAGGGTGTTAGAAATCACGAATAATAAGAAACAAATTCAATACAATTCATTAATTACGAAGAACTTATTTTTTATCCAATAATAAAACCAAAGTTTACGAACTAAATAAAACAAGCCAAATGTAGGTAAAGGGGTAGCGACGTCGTTTAGCAAGGTGCTTGCCACTTTGGCAAGATAAAGATGTCAGAGAAAAAAAAAATATAAATATAAACAAATTGGATATGGTGGGGAGCACAGACGAGTTGTGAAACCGTGGCCGCCCGGACCCTCCCATTTGTGCCCTTTCGTCAAAACCACCCCCATCGTCACATTCTCATCTCTCTCTCTCCCTCTCCCTCTCCTTGACTTCTTCGCTCTCTTTCTCTCTCGGCCCTTTCAAGCATGACCAGTTCCTCCGCCTCCTCTCGCAAGGTTGTGCCTTAATTTCATACACACAATCGACACAATCCACCGTTGCATACAAGTTCTGTTTTCAATTTTGTGTGTGGATTTTTCTGTTTTTGATATCCGATTTTTTATTTGGTTAGATTCTGAGTAAGATCGCTTGCAATCGGCTCCAGAAGGAGCTCTTGGAGTGGCAGGTGAATCCTCCGGCCGGTTTCAAACACAAAGTCACTGACAATCTCCAAAGGTCTTCCCTTTTTTTTTGTTTAACTTTTCTGTTTCTTTGCTGATGATTAAAATTGGGGGAAAACAAAGAATATAACTTTATGAATCAAGCACTTTCTAGTTTAAGTTTCCTTTCCACTGTTTCATCATCTAGCGAAATTCAACTGCTGGGGGTTTGTGATGACCATTTTTTTTTCTCTTCAATAGTTGTGTGTTTTTTTTTTTTCTGATTACTTTGAATATTCAATTCCATTGCTTTGTTGTGGAATTTGTGATCCAAAGGTGGGTGATTGAAGTCAATGGAGCCCCTGGAACTCTCTATTCTAATGAGACCTTTCAGCTTCAGGTTGATTTCCCTGAGCATTACCCAATGGAAGCACCACAGGTGTGTGCGAATTCATCAGTTACTGTGATATGTATTATCTTTTTTGGTTTATTGGGTTGGCTATTATTTGCATAAGATTGGTGTTGTTAACCTGTGTTTGGTCTGAAATCTTGTGGTGGGATGAACAGGTTATCTTTGTGCCTCCGGCTCCAATGCATCCTCATATTTACAGCAACGGTCATATATGTTTAGGTAAGTATAAGGGTTCCATTTAAGCTGTTGCTGTCATATGTTGCTGGAGTTTGATCTGTTATGTGATAATTAATATCTGATTCTTAAGTAGTTCCACCATTCATACTTTTATTTTTTCCCTATATTCCTAGACCAGGGTTCTTTTATTTACCCATTGGTTGAAAGCGATAGTCCCGTTTTCTTAATGAAATTAATACTTTTCTTTAGTGCTTTATTTTACACATTTTTATTTTCATTATTAGAAATATGTGGTCAATCTTGCCTGTTAGCAGAAGCGAATTTCAGATGATCAAACTTTCTGTAATGGCTGTTTGTTGATTACTTGCGAAGACAAGATTGTAAAAAGGGGAGGGTGAGGGAGAGGGAGACTGTTAAATGAGTTGCTGTGTCAAAGCTCATCTTCAATTGCTTGGTTGTGTGACATTTTGTTTTGGTCACAAATATTGTCTAGTAAAGCTGACCTTGGGAATCCTGACAAGAGTTGATTTTCACTTTTAGTTAGATTGGTCACTGCCTACTTGAATATATTGAATTTAACACAAATTTTAATGATAAATTAGATACTAAACGTTAGGATGGTATAAATGAATACCAGTTTTAGGTTGTCATTGCTGAAGGCTTGCTATATCAAACAGTTTCACTCTGGAATTTTGTGTCCATTATTGAATTTTAGTTGCAAAATAAAATTTCAGTTCACTTTACCCTCATCTATATGATTTGCTTTTATCTGTTTTTTTTTTGTAGATATTTTGTACGATTCTTGGTCACCAGCTATGACTGTTAGTTCCATCTGTATTAGCATTCTCTCCATGCTATCAAGCTCCACCGTGAAGGTTTGTATTCCACCTTTGTGTCTTTGGTCCTTTCAGTTCTTGTTAGTTATAATTGGCAAGTTTAAGTCATCCTTTTGACATCTTAAATGATGGGTATGCCCTTATTTTGTTTTCATTTAAATTGTCTACTAGGCTGTAAATAGATGGGGGTTATTATTGGGGATATGCGTCTGAAACATTTTGTTATATACCTGCAGCAACGCCCTGAAGATAATGACCGGTATGTAAAGAACTGTAGAAATGGCAGATCTCCCAAGGAGACGAGATGGTGGTTCCATGATGATAAAGTGTAAAATAACCATGCACCGTCTTCCATCATTAGTTGTTCAAGAAATTAGAGTAGTTGGTTTCATGCTCAGAGGACAACGAAGACAAAAAGAAAGAAGCATTATAAAAAAAAAACTGGGATCTGTCCCTAATTGCTCAATAACTCACTTATAAATTGACCATGGCTGGCACTTGTAAAACAAAGGGAACGATTTGTGTTTCTACCGATTTGTAAGGAACAACCGAGGTCAGAGGATGTTGGTTTGAGTTCATAATTTAAGTCCCATTTTCTCAAATGTGTTTTCTAGAGGCAATTCCCCCTCACTTTATCTACTCTAGGTGTGTTTTTATGCCTAGTATTATGTCTGACTAAGATTGTCGTGTGTTAACAATTTATATAGGTTTGTTGGTTGTTTTAGTAATTTGCAGTTCATGAGATAGACCGACTCCATTTTCTTACAGTTAGGATGCAGTAATGCTAAAAAAGATTTTTTAAGAGTGATCATACTTGCAAATGATATTTGATTAATTGTTTGTCAACACTCGACTAAATTTAAAATTTAAAAAAAACAATTTGTTTGTTTCAATATGACATACAACTTGCTAATTTCAAATTTTAGTAAGTTAATTCGTCTCCCACCCTAGAACCAATTGCAATTGAAATGAGATAACATGAAATAACTTGATGTATTTTTATCTGTTTACAGGTGAGGTAACTAGATGCACTTAATTCACAAACTTTAGTTTCTTCAATTGTTGCAAAAGCTTCTATGTTAACCATGGTTTTCAGTTTCTTCCAATATTTGAAGAGATTTGATTTTTATAATATGAATCAAAACACACGGTGAAAAGGAAAACAATATTGCAAACTTGCAATATATCCCCATATATCTTAAATTATTTAGAGAAATTTTGTCATGTAAACTGTATGTGCAAATAGCCAAATACTAATCACGAAATGCATGCCTCATATTCTCACAGAAGTGATATGAGACCACATGATCATCGTGTAGCTTAGATTGTGCCATCAAATAACCTTTATCACTCTCAACCTTTAACACTCTAAACTTGGGTTTAAACTAGAACTTCCACCTACTCATTTCATGAGAAAGACATTTCAAGCCTGTGTGTGATAACAAACGCCACCTAATTAGTGACTTGTATCTGATATAAAAATCGCATTAAACATCTATGACTGAAACATCATTCAGAAAACGGAGTTTTTTTACCTACTGAACATCGTCAATCTTCTTGTACGTACGTCTGGAGCCATACATTTGTAAATCATCTATTTCAAACATGATTTAGCAAAACGTATTTAAGAAAACCGGCCATGAGACATGAGTCCTTGCTCAGACTCAATTATTGTTTGGACATGTATATTTAGTACGTTCAATTTCCTGGGATACTAACAGATTGAAATTGCTTCTCAATGACACTACTGAGTTCAGACATAGCCAACGGTGATCGACTTCCATAGTTTACGGAATCGACCCTTCGTGATCGTATATGCGGAGGTCTACATGTGTGGAAGAAAGTAAAGGGAAATCTTCTTAATTTTGAGATTCCCAGCAAGTTTCATGGCCTCTGTACTTGTACAATTACCATCTTGGATGAATATATATGACAAAATATGTCAATTTTTGATTCGAACACCAACGTATGTGCACAATTAAACACGCCATATATGCCTCATATATAATTATATATTCTCACAGAAGTGGTATGACATCATAATCAACACCCACATTTGACCTGCATGCCTGGATGAGCTAAGAGATTAATTGGCTCTGCTATTGCACCACAATATATAAATAGTAATAGTTTGCCCCAATTTGGTCCTTAATCTTGAGTTTTAACGATAAAGAGAAAACATTTATGTTGGCTATGCTATATGTATAACCGATGATAAAAGCCGAGTAATTTTTTTGGTCGAAAAATTAAAGCCGAGTAATTAGTTAATTAAAAAATGAGCAAGACTCAGCAAGGAGACATTTTTTTTTTCGTGTATTTTTATGTTGAACCATATCGAATGATTATAGACTTCACCCGATTGAGTTTTTAGTTAAGTTGGTCTTTGGTTGCCGTTAATCTAGATGTTGCAAGAACATAGTAGAGTTTTCTAGAAATTTGAATTTGATTTGATTTAGTAAACCCATAAATCATTATTTGGCTTGGAGAGCAAGTATAATTAACCGACTATTAATAGCCGAGTAATTCATTCAGTCATTGCACCAAGGCCAAAGGCCTTTTTCCTTCTCTTCTGTGGGTTGAAGCCCTAGCTAGTTTGTGTTTGTGATCGTAGTATCACAAACCCTAGCATTAGCAAAGCCGTCATCACTCGAGAAATCTCAAAATCATGGTTCAGCTAGTGAACCCCTTCAGTCTTTTGGCTGAGAAACATGTCAATGATCTCGTTGGTGCTGTCGAGGCAAAAGCAGAGTCTTCGTTTCTAGCAGCAAAGAAAAAAAGGAGCAGGATGAGAAGAAGAAGAAGGAGAAACAGAAGCAGAAGCAGAAACCGCCTCCTCGTCCTGTTTCTTCAGCAGCAAAGCCAAAGTCCACCATCCCAATTAGTACTGGTACTGGCGGCTCTTTGAAGTCCTATAATGGAGGCCAACATCAACAGAGAGGTCCTGCTGATTCTGTATCAGTCTCCAGTAGTAATAGTACTAATGATTTTGATCAAACTCAAGGGAGCGAGAGTGAAGAAGCAAAGAAGAATACTAAAGAGGCTGATCCTGATGCTGAGGGATGGCAACTAGTACAATATCAAACCCGAAAGAAAGGCCCTTGGAGCAGTGGTAATCATGGTCAGACTCAGGGAGCTGTTGGGAAAAATCATGTCAACGTGGAAGAGGGAATCAGGCAATTACAGGAGGTTGTTAAAGGGTTGAACGGAAGCCAAGGTGTTAAGCCCAGAAGGCCAAATATTAATGGAAGTGCGCGGCGAAAATTGCAAAAGCAGAAGGCTGGAGTTGGCCAGGATCAACAATTTCAAGTCAAAAACAATGCAGCTGCTGCGGCTGAGAATGTTCCTGCTCAGAACAAGTCAACTGTTTCATACACCTTGGAAGAATTTGAGATGATGAAGAAGAAGAACGGTGGCCTTAACATTCATAATGAACTTTTCAAAGCACATGAGGATCCTAGCTATAGGGGGCGGCAGCAACAGCGGGGTGGCCATAGATCTAATGATAAAATTGAAGATGTTTCACAGGAAGCCACTGTGGAAAAGGCTGATGATACTCTGTTTAGCTTGAATCCTGGTGAATTTCCAGTCCTTGGAAAATTAGAATCTTGAAATAGAGGTTCCACAGAGGCAATTTTGGATTGTGACGAAAACTGGTTGAACTTTTATGAGCCTTGAAATAGATGTCGCATGGCCATAGCTAGCTAGTATTGAGATTTTTTTTTAAAATTATTTATTACAATTTACATTCTTGTCCGTCTTGGGATTTTGATAAATAAGTTAGTATAAAAATCACAGCTCATGAATAAGGTACATATGTGTCTATTATATAGAACACTAACACAACCAACACAACACAGGTTGTTCTTGGTTTACTTATTTGAAATGTTTAGATGAAAGGGAGCCCAAAGAGATGATAATCCAGGTGCATGAAGGAGTCTGCAGTCCACTTATACTTTTTCATGATCCAAATTCTAGTACCTTTTGAGTCCAACTAGGAGCAGAATTAGTCCAAAGTAGTCAAAATTATAGGCAAGTCTGATGAATTTCATTTTGAAGTTATTCCAAGGAGGATATCTAGGATCAAGTTCAGGGAAGAAGCCTGTTTGCAGAACTGCTTTCTCGTGGCTGAAATTATCGAAAGAAAACTTCCCATGGTACCTCCCAAAGCCACTCTGACCAACGCCGCCAAAGGGTAGACCATCACAAAGAAACTGCACATAGCAAGATGTAATTAATTAGTGTCCCTTTTAGTTTTTGGCAAAACAAATGAAAATAAAACTCTTTGGAAGCAGTACTTGAATCAAGACGTCATTGAAAGTCACACTCCCGGAGGATGTTTCTGATACAATTTTCTTCTTGAAGCTTTCATCTTTGGTGAAGGCGTAAATGGTCAGAGGTTTTGGCCTTGCGTTTATGAACTCGATGCTTTCTTGAATGTTTTTCAACTGCAGAATTTTAAGGACATTCTTGAGAACAATGTTTACAGAGAATTAAGTAATTGACGATCACAAAAGCACTAGTATAACGATTCTCACAGTGATAATTGGAAGAAGTGGGCCAAAGATTTCTTCAGTCATGATCGCAGCATCAAGTGGAGGATCTAACAAGATTATTGGCTCAATGAACCTGAAAAGTTGGCAGAAAAAAATTTGATAAATGTAAGCTTCGCTTTTGATCTCAAAACTAGAGACTAGATACTAATCATTTTATTGGAACGCTGTATAACAGCTTTGCTTCCGAATTAGCACAACTACGTCAGCATTGCTTGTGAGTTATCTTAACCAATTCAACTAGTACGGCTAGACAGGATTGAGAACTTACAGGTTTTCTTCATCCAGTGAACCACCATGTACAATGGAAGCTTCAACAAGAGGGTCTTTAAGGAGATTCTGCAGTCTTTGAAAATGGTGCCTATTTACGACTCTGGCTATGAACTTGGCGTCTTTTGGGTTTTCAGTATAAAACCTCTTGATCGTTTTCTTTAACAATTCGATCTAAATGAAAAACAACTAGGATATCATCTGAAAAACAATAGACCTCAGCATAATTTAAAGCAAACACTTACTCAAGACAATGATTACCACAGTAGGAGCAAGCTTTTCCTCAACGAGCATATAATCGATTCCTATACATGCCTGCCCACTGCAAGGCCCCCACTTCCCGCCTACAATTCTTTTGATTGCCACCTTGAAGCCAACACAACAAAAGCAATTAAACTCAGTAACCTTGTATTTTGCAACCTTATTCCAACAATCATTCAACTACAGTTAACTCGGACAACCTTTAAATCCGAAGGATTGGAGAGTGAGTCAAAGATGACAGGGCATTTTCCACCCAGCTCCAGCGTAACCGGTGTTAAATGCTTTGCAGCTGCAGTCATGACAATGCGCCCTACTTGCGGACTTCCTGAAAGAGGCAATGTGTTCATTGCATATGAAAATTCTACGCCACAATATTTTTGTTCTCAACCTGTAATTAACTAAAATATTGTGGAAATTAATCCATACCAGTAAAGAATATCTTATCCCACTTCTGCTGCAGGAGTTTTTCACTAGTCTCTGCTCCACCCTCGATGATTCTAATGGCATTACGGTCCATGTATTGAGGGATGGTGTTAGCAAAAAAAGAAGAGCATGCTGGTGCTTGCTCTGAAGGTTTTAGAACAAGTGTGTTCCCTGCAGCTATTGCTCCTATCACAGGATCCAAAGCCAAAGCTACATAACATGCAGAAATTTAATTAATTAATTAGTTTTCCTTCTTGGTGTAAGACCTGCTGTTTATAAAGATTTGATATATGCAGTTTATAAGATTACAAAAGGTCCTAATCTGATATTGAGACCAATAGAGAGGAACGTACTAACTTCACACCTTCTAATATTCTAGTTAATACTCTTGTTAATTACAGGTTGAGAACAAATAACAAAGTAGATCAATTGAAGTGTCAAAACTCGAAGAGATATCATTTTCCATATGCTGCACGATCTTATCATCAACGTAAATATAAATTTTGATGAGTTGTTTTCTCTGTAGCACAAGTTAGAATAAAATGAAAGTAGAATATGTATGAGAAGATAACTGGACTCACATATTGGGAAGTTCCAAGATGCAAAGATGAGAACTACGCCGAGTGGTTCGGGCAGCAGCTCTCCCTTTGCCGGAAAAAAAAGCAATGGTAATTTACCCTGCCAAAAAATGACAGAAATTCACAAAGATTACACAAGTCACAGAACAAAACTTCAATCAGAAAAGCTCAAAATTGGAAGAGCTTTATGCCCATGAGGTTCATATCAAATTACTTTTTTAGATGCCACCCATTTGTCTAAATTGCTCAAAGTATAATTGACTGATTTCACCACAACTCCAATCTGCAATGAAATATATACCAAAAACTCATTGAGGAAATTACACAAACATATACATGAACATAGATAC
Organism: Rubus idaeus; assembly: GCA_030142095.1. Classification (NCBI taxonomy): domain Eukaryota; kingdom Viridiplantae; phylum Streptophyta; class Magnoliopsida; order Rosales; family Rosaceae; genus Rubus; species Rubus idaeus. The sequence goes on along the minus strand of CM057965.1, from coordinate 5,504,870 downwards.
AGCTTATATTATAGAGAGTAAGAAATCTTCAAATCAAAAACCAAGCTACGTACCTCATCCCTGTAAGCTTCAACTGGATGCTTGCCAAGATCTTGATAGAGAGCTTCAAAAACTTTTTCCTCATGATCTTTGATGAGCTGAAGAAGAGCAGTGAGTTGGGTTTTCCTCCATGCAACACTTCTGGTTCTTCCACTCTTGAACGTTTGCCTCAGCTCAGACAGTGTTTCTTCTACTATTTCTGTCATTGCTTCAATGACGATAACGTAGAGATTGACAATGTTTGTTTCTCTCTTTCTAATTTTCGTGCGACTGTTTTCAACTTTATCATGGAGAGTAGGATCCGGATATATAGAGACATATATACCAGAACCCAGCTATAGATAAATTCTGCATCAAGACAAGTAAACATTAAAAGCACCCAACCAACTAATTAACGATTTCAACGCTCATAATCTAGAGCAAGGGAGTAGCTGGAAATTAATGGTACGTGACCTCTATACTGGCCTATATGACAAGAAATCATGTGAACATCTTACATCCTCATTAATCAAATAGGTTGGAAGGGATCAGTCTTGTTTTTTCTTTTTCTGTGCTTCTTGTTGATTTCACAACTAGAGATCAGTGGAAGTTTTGATAAAGAAACAAAAATGGTGGCTTCCGTAGTGATATAGCAGAAAGCGTACGTAAGAGCATGGCACCGATATAGTCTTATAGATTGGGCTAAACTATTATATAGACCATATATACAAGCCAAAAGTTATCTCCAACAAGTAACGACACTATTATAAACTTGGCTAAACATAAATTAGTTTTCAAGAAGGCTAAACTGAATCCAGCTTGAAGCCAACCTAAAATGTTGGCATCATCTATGTGCAGCTGATTGTTGGGTTTGGTTGATGTGTAAAAGCTGCACTAGCGGAAAGTAGGAGTAGGGGAGAAGTCGATGTCGTTCTTCAATTATAACAAGACTTACCAACGATGTATTCTCTATCTTGTTTCTGTCGGTAACAAAACCTAAATCCTCGGAAATTATCACATGGGGGAACAATTTTTTTTGTTTTTTTTTTTCTGATTTTGGAAAGAGTAAATATCATACAGGTCGATCCGTCGATGTAGTTGAAGCATTTATGATTCCAAATAATTTATTTGCTACAGGTACTTGACAGTAATTTTCATAGCCAAAATGTTTCGAAAATTTTCAAAAATGCCATGTTTTTATAAAAACTATGACTATATCAAATGAATTTTGCATCACGAAGACCATCATACAGGCTACAACTGATTTCGAAGCTCATTTACATCCACTTGGGCCCTTAGAGTTGGGCTTTTTGTTAAGATCCGATGGGCAATTGTCCGGGTCGACTAATCTATCTAATCTAGTTTCAGATCCTACTCTTGAATGGGTGATTCCGTCATTGAGTCATTAGTTAATTAAGCTCCATGTATGAGCGTTAACGTTGCTCATGATCAAAAACCCTAAACTCATAAGAATAATTAGTACCACCTAATTAAGTACTACATATTATATAAATTAAGTCTAGCCATGTGAGAAAAGTATTTAAGGAAGGAGGACATGCATTCTTCATTTCTTCTAAAGAAAATTGAGCATGCCCTAGTGATAATAGCCTCTTTGAGATTATTTCTCAAGGATGATTAATTCCTACAGAAAATAAACCTAACTGAAAATTGGTAGATCATTTGATTCCTATTATTTTCATTATTATTTTTTTCTGTACTCGATATCAACATAATGAAAAATAGAATTGTTTCGATTTAATTAGTTTTTGTTTTTATTTTTGTCAGAAATTTAAAAGGGTGAACTATTCCAACGTATTGTATTGCGTGTAGACACAAGGAGGAAGTCCTCACTTTTTCTACAAACAAATTAAAGATGTACGTAGGTCGGTAGGTGTTTCCAACAATACAAGCTCTCTTAAAGAGCTTTTTTCTTTTGTCTGAAAAATGTTCATAGCTAGATAGAGACAGAAAAAATAAATGCTATAGTTTAGCTAACCGTTGGATGCATATATGCTGATCGAGCCCGGCCAGTTACATGCGTTGAAAATGATTTTACCACTTTTGCTTGCCTTATAATTATGAAAGAAAGCTAGTGTCACTAACTAGCTAGCTGATTAAATTAAGAGCAATGCTCAAGTTCACCCCGGTTGAACGGGCACGTTCACCTCCTTCCCCATTTAACATAGTTTAATTTCATAATTTCATAATTCAATCGTTCATATCATAACTTATCCTTTATAGATCACCTCTGCAAAAAAATCAATTGAATAAGAGATATTTTGGTCACTCTAATTATTGAAACAAATGAACGGTTCTGACAACAATTACTACTATTATGAGGAACCGTCTATTTATTTCATATGAATGAGTGACCAAAAGATCTCCGATTCGATTGATTTTTTGCATAGGTGATCTATGAAGGATGAGTTATGATATGAACGATTAGATTATAAAATTATAAAGTACAACTATGTTAACTATGTTAAGTATGGAGGGGGTTAAACCTTAGAATTTTTCTTAAATCAAAGTGATCTGGGAACTTAATTATTCACTCAACGATGAAGTACGTAATAAATAATTAAGAAAAGCCAACCAGCACGCGAAAACACACAAGATCGATACTTGTGTTCATGAATCGTGATCATGAGCTGTCATGATCAAGAGCAGTACCACGAGCTAGCTACTAACCTGAGAGATCGAACTCGATCAGCCTTTTAGCTTAGCTTAGCTTTAAAAATTGACATAACCTAACCTTAGCAAACAGACATTCCCAGTTACACTACAACCTAACTTTTCCTCCCACTTTCCCGATATAGAAACCCCTCCACCTCCCCCATCTCATCTTTATCTTCTTTCCCATTCTTCATTTCTAGACATCATCAACAACCACCCAAGAACAAAGAAAGGTTGAAGAAGAAGGAGGAGGAGCAAATTACCGAAATGGGTCGTGGGAAGATTGAGATCAAGCTGATCGAGAACCAGACGAACAGGCAGGTGACCTACTCGAAGCGACGGAATGGGATCTTCAAGAAAGCTCAGGAGCTCACCGTTCTGTGTGACGCTCAGGTCTCCCTCATCATGCAGTCCTCCACTGACAAAATTCACGAGTATATTAGCCCTACAACTACGTACGTACACAGATCTCCATATTTATATTTTTTTTTGTTTTTTAATTAAATTCATATAATTCATATGGATACATAACAGGACCAAGAAGATGCTTGATCTTTACCAGAAGAATTTACAGATCGATCTATGGAGCTCACACTACGAGGTAATTAAGATCAATTTTTGTGTTATATATATAATTTTTTTTTAGCTTCTATTTTGTGTTAATTTGTTTGTTGAATTTCGCTGATGCAGGCAATGAAAGAGAACTTGTGGAAACTGAAAGAGGTTAACAATAAGCTGAGGAGGGACATCAGGTGATTAATATATGCTAGCTAGTGTTAGGAATTTTTTTTTTTGTGTTTTCTTTTTTAAATTAATTAATTTATAGGCAGAGGTTGGGGCATGATCTCAATGGTCTGACCATAGTTGAGCTGCGTGATCTTGAGGAAAAGATGGCTAGATCCTTGGAAATCATACGTGATAGAAAGGTACTCATCCGATTTTGTTATATATATTTTTTTTTCTAACTTTTTTATATTTTTGGCGTTAATTAAAGCCTAGATCTATGGATCTGCCACTACAAATTATATTTAGGGTTCAAAACGAACCAGCACTGCTTTTCTTTTGGTATTAATTCTTAAAAGGTTAACACCACATCAACTACCGAGATGTAGAATTTAAAATTCTTTGTAACTTTGGCCTCAATGGCTTTAATCTTCAAGCAACACAAATTTTCGAGGCGTTCATTTTATATATCCCAAATGTTCATAAAGCACATGCAAATTAGTCTTAATTTCCTGTATGACCCTTAAAGTATGTTTTCCTATTTTTTGTTTGAGCTCCCAAATTTTCTATTTCCTATATGTTTACAACCATATAATAAAAAATATGATTCTTATTAGTTATCACAAATTTAGTTTGAATTTTGGCAGTCAGTCCTTATGTATTGTGCGCTCGCGCACACATACACACACAAATAATCGAGACTGAGTTTGCTTCACTAGATGTTTGTTTATTTAGTAAAGCACCTAGTTCTTCATCCTTAACAACTTTACATAACAAAGTCCTTTCATCTAAGGTCTGATCAGTTACATAAACAGTTTAGTTTCTTTGGTTGATCTCTTTTAAGAAGCTAGGTTTGTAATTGACGGTACGTTTTGGATGCATGATGATACTGGCAATGTTAACTGTTGGTTTCTTTACAGTACCACGTGATCAAGACTCAAACAGAGACTACCAAGAAAAAGGTAATTACTCAGCTAGGAATTTTAACTACTGCATCATCATAAATTTTAATTAACTACAATTGATGTATCAATTAATTGCATAGATAATAAGAATCGTAACTATTTCCACTGCTGCAGGTGAAGAACTTGGAGGAAAGAAACAGTAATTTGATGCATGGCTATGTAAGTATGCACATTCCTCAAACTCATGAGTGCTAATTCTAATTCCTCAACTAATGGATACATATATTCATTTCTAATTTGAAGTTCATTTGGAGATCTAATTGTGCAGGAAGCTGCACTTGAGGATCCACAATACGGGTATGTGGACAATGAAGGAGACTTTGAATCTGCAGTTGCACTTGCAAATGGAGCATCCAACTTGTACTTTTTCAATAATCGCGTCCACAACAACCACAACCTTGACCATGGCCATGGTGGAGGTTCACTTGTCTCCTCCATTACTCATCTCCACAACCCTGATAACCACAACAACCACAGCCCTAATAACCACAACCTTGACAATGGAAATGGTGGAGGTTCACTCATGTCCTCCATTACTCATCTCCACGATCTCCGCCTTGCTTAAATGGATCGATCCACAAGGGTGATTGTACTTAAATTAAGCACTAAATTAAGGTTCTAGACGATGATATCTGTCCCTCAGTACTATAAACCGTGATGAAATACGGTAAAATTAATATTTCCTAGCGATGCTATCTATGTTAAGGAAGCTAGACGCCTAGACTTGGGTGGACACTGGCATAGCTTCTAATTATATATGTATGACAGAAGCAAAACTGAGTTTCATTGCCTTTCTTACTTATGTGTTTGTCGTGTAATTCTGTTCGATCCACGTCTATGAAAATTTAAAAAAAATAAACGATTCGAGATTTTCGAATTTTGTCAATTGGAACACCATTTAAAAGATATGTTTGCCGAAACTATGGTTTCCCCCCAAAACCGTAGGCTATAACACACAATTTTTGGGTCAAAATCGCGTATTCTTATTTTACACCAAAATCTTTTCACACTCAAATCATGATTTTTAAAGATTTTTCGAGTTGACAACACGCAAAAATATCAACTCATTTATTTTTTCAAAGTCGGAAAATTAGAATATTCATAAAAAATAAACGATTAATTGGATTAAATAATTTCGAGTTCTGTCAATCGGAACACTTTTCAATTTTTTTTATTTTTGTACCAATGTTAAATTTTTTAGAAACTTTTAATTTTTTTACCATGATTAGACAATAAACTTTAAAGAATTACATCAAAATTTGGCTAAAAACTTCCCATTTTTTCTTAATTAGTGCGAGAAGTACTCTCCAAGCAAAATATTAAAGTCCAAATAAAACGCAAACTGTGAGAACAAAAGATTTTTTTGTCAAATAAACAACAATTTCATTGGTCAAAGTTCTATTTGCTGAAAATTAGAGGGCTTATCGAGTCATACAAAAGAAAATTTTATTTTTTTAGTGGTCATATATTGTTTTTTATTTTTGGTTAGTTATAATTTATAAAGTTTTTCTCTCAAAGAAAAAAACAAATATAATTTATAAAGTTTTGATTTGAATTAAAAATGGCAAACGGGGCCTTAAGTGACGCACTCAGTGTTGGTAAACGGGCATCGTTACCGTGACAGTGACTGAGAACGACGTGTAATTTACCAAAAAACCGTGCTTCCGTATACGAATGACGCAAATCAAACCAACGAGTCCGCGAATCGTTACCCGGTCCCGCCTGTTTGAAGAATCGTCTAGTGAGTCAGACGACTCGGACTCGGACTCGGAACTCAGTCGTCACCCAGTGGTTCTCACTCTCAAGTAGACAGTAGAGTCAGCTCCAAGTTCTCAGTGTTGCCTGCAACTCAGTGCGAGAAATTAACAATCCTCGAAGGCTCAAAATTTGAAATCGAAGAGGAATAAATCACTTTGATTTCAAAAATCGTTTCCACCGGAGACGCCAGATCCGCATGGCAACAATGGCTTCGGCTCCTCCGTGGATCCCCGAAGACGACCTTCTCTTGAAGAACGCTATGGAGGTACTCCTCTGCCCAATTTGTCTTCTGCAATTTTTTGCCCAATTTGTCTTCTGCAATTGTGCTTTTAATTTCCATCAATTTGCGTTTGGCTTTTGAATATGACGATTGATTTAGTTAATTTGTTCTGCTTGTGGCTTTAACAATTGCAGGCAGGTGCTTCTCTGGAAGCGCTTGCCAAAGGTGCGGTCCGATTTTCCCGCAAATTCTCGGTCCGAGATTTGCGGGAGCGGTGGCACTCGCTCCTGTACGACGCCGACGTATCGGCGGAGGCCTCTGTTCGGATGTTGGAATTCGAAGCTTGTAATTCCAACGTGCCGTCCAAGTTTAATAGGTTCAGTCAGTCTAGGGGTTCAAAACGAAAAGCCGAAAGCATAAGAAAACAGTATCATGCTCTGAGGAAGAGACTGTGCGCTGATAGGAACCTGTGCACTCTTAATGATTTTGATATTAATTTTCTTGGTGGACAAGCCATTGGTAACCAAGGGACTTTAGATCCAAATTGTATGGTTGGAGGTCATGTTGAGCCCGTTTTCGATGGTGATGGTGCTGATGTCTTTCATGCTAGCGATTGTATCCGACTTGAACATCATGGTGTAAATCATGGCATAGATGGAGTTGTGAGGGAAGGTTGCTCTAATGAATTTTCGGACCAGGTTCTTTTAGTGGAAGCCAAAGGATTGGGACAGAATGCTTATTGCCAGGACAATAACAATCGCGAAGATTTATCTACTCGCGGGGTCAATGCAATTGATTTTGGGAATTCGTTGGATGCAGAAGATATAGGGGCGCATCTTTGGGACGTATCAGCACCAGAAATGCCAGCGGAAGAGACAATAGTAGCTATTGATGATGTGGATGGGGAGAATATGGATTCATCTCAATATGAAGTTGGCCATACCGAGACCATGTTGATTGATGGAGAAGTGTGTGATGAACTGAATCGACGTGTAGCTATATCAGGCGGTGATTATGGAGATATGGCAGATTCTCTTTTCAGCGATGAGGTCAATTCAATACTGTTGAGTTCTCCCAAAGATGTTCATGAAGATGATGTGCCTGAATTCTGTCAACCTCAAAAGTTGGTTTCAGATAATGCAGTCGCTTCATGCAAGGCTGTTTCAGATAATGTGCATACTTCTGAGATGGCTGTTTCTGCTGAACCGTCTCACACTGGCCTTGATGATCAGCCAGATATTTCATGTTCTGACGCCAAAATTCTATCATCATCTACATCACTGCCATTAAATCCTGTCGAGATGACTGTTGCTTCCGTGGTGCCTGTTGCTTCTGAGGTGGCCGTCGATCCAGAGGTTCATAAAGAAGAGATGATTTGTACAGTGAATAGTGAGGACCCTGACATCCCATGCAACGATGATATCATGTTTCCTACTGCGATTGGTCATACTGCCCTGCAACCAAGCTCTGAAGAAGCTAATAATTTGGCTACTGACCTAAGAAAATGTGATCAACAAATAAAAACCTTGAAGAAAAAAGAAGATCCTGCACAACCGTTTAGAAAAGAAAAGAGTCCAAACCCTGCATCTCGTGATTGTAAGCTTGCACATGATAAAAATGTCCCTGCTGCTGCAAGCCAATGCAGTTTAGCAGAAGCAACTCCCAACTCTATCACAAAGGGATTGCTAAACGAAGAGGTAATGAATTTTTACTTGGGATCACTTCATACTGTGGATATATAATTCATTATTTCTTTTTGAGAGATTAACTTTTGGGTGGCTTTTGGAAAAACGTATCACTAAATTTGATTGTTGCAAACAGGAAATCAATGTTCCAGGTACAGTTGCAGAACTTTCAACTTTCACTGCAGAGCTAGGTTCTACTAATATGGTTTTTCCAGAACCACACACCATCCCCTCAGCACTAGATTGTGAAGAATCTGAGGAAGATTCTTATGACGATGTTGATGATGATGACGAGGACCCTGACATTCCTTATTTTTCTGATATCGAAACGATGGTAAACATTACAAAATTTCAACTTCTTTTTTTTTTCATATGATTTGCTACTTGGTTCACTACTATGTTCCGCCTTCTACAACTTACATATGTTATTTTCCAGATACTTGAGATGGATTTATGTCCAGCTGATGAGGAGTCAAATATCACTAGACGAGGTAACTCCTCTAATTTTGGTACTAGTATCAGATTAATCTTCTACATTATTAAGAAATATGTAATTTTAAAAAGAAGTCGAGGTTCATTAAACATACCATTATTTTGAATTTTAAAAATTATAATATTCCTGTCAAGTTTTTCTGTTAGATAAATCTTTTTTGCATTATGCTGTGGCTTTTTATGACTTGAACATCTACATTTAAATAGATATATGAGTTCAATCTTATATGTATGGTTGAACGTGTAGCACTTCTTTAGGGCAAATATTAGTCTTCAATTTTTTTTTAAAAATAATTTTCTGTGAATTTCCAGTCTCAAAGTATCAACATGAGGATGCTAAAAGGAAAATTATAAGGTTGGAACAATGTGCACAATCCTCGATGCAAAGAGCGCTTGCGTCTAAAGGCACTCTTGCTGTATTGTATGATCACCATGTAAAGCACTATATTAAGAAAACTGAGGTATGTTTTTCAAATTTTGACGTTGCAATTAATACTTGCATATGTCCTTTGGAAACCTTATTGCAACCTCTTCCTACTTTGTAGGTTATAATTGGCAGAACAACAGAAGATAATCAAGTTGATATTGATTTGGGAGATAACAAAGTATCTAGGCGGCAGGTGAGACTTGTTTTGTTTTCCTAATACAAATCTTTTCATGACTTTCATTTGTTGATAGTCAGCTTATATGAAACCAATTACTATCTCCTTGATATCTGTATCACATTGTAGAATGGGTTTGAGATATCTAATAAGCAGATTTCTCAAACTTTCAACAACACGTGACACTGTTTATGAAGAGGATAATGCATTACAAAGGCTGAGGTGGCTTAGATTGTAGATTAGAGTCTGATATGTACAAATGGTTTATGTCCTTGAAACCCTTGTTTTTTCCCTCTTTCAGTTATGAAGCATGCGACCTTGGTCATTGTTTCCATTATTCTGATTGCGGCATTGTGAGAAAAAAGAAGCATTGACCACTTCTTTCGTATTAAATACCTTTCAAGAAGTATTGGCTATATGTTTTATATGACCATTGTTATTTGTTCTCTAGGCTCTTATAAAGATGGATGCAGATGGTTCGTTCTCTTTGAAGAATCTTGGCAAGAATTCAATTTTCTTGAATGGCCGAGAAATTGCTACTGGAGAGCTTTTACGTTTTGCTTCGAGTAATTTGATCGAGGTAAATGGTTTTCCATATTTAATTCCGGACCTTGTAGAGCTATTTTGTCACCCTTCATTTATTTGTTCCTCGTTCTGTGTTGTCTCAAGCATGCTTATTTGGCTTGGTTCAAGTAGTTACAGCGACCGAGTTAATGGTTTTTTGTTTTCCTTTTGAGTTTTGAGTTTTCTCATACAACATATATCCTCATAGGATTCCTTTGAGTTTTGTCATCCTTCAGTGTCTCTACTCTCTCATATGCTACCCATTTTTGTTCCAGTTTTTCTCAATCATGCTTGCTCAAACTAATTGAGTATATAATTAGCCAAAAAAAAAAACTAATCGAGTATATTCATCATGGCTGCTTGTTTTTGTGTTCTTAGCATTTGACTAACCAATTATTGTATCGTAAATTACAATCTGCAGATTAGAGAGATGGCATTTGTCTTTGAGATTAATCACAAATCTGTGAGGCAGTATCTGGCAAAAATTGCCACCAAAAGTGAGCAGCGCACCAATTTTGAACGATCACCTGAGGGGGTTTCATAAGTGGAGGAATGCCATGAAAAGGTGCCTTTCCTATTCCAATTTTTTTATTATTATTAGATTATAATTAGTCTGTTATACTTGAGAGGAGCATCCTTACTCTGCCAGATTAGAGAATGTATAGGCATTTTTAGTTTTACATTTATTTATACACAGTTGATCCTTGACTGAAGAAGGAAAAGATGTATTTGGAAAAAGAATAAAAAAGAAGCAATAACAAGTTAATATTGTGTAGCAGTAAATACCAGCTCCTCCTTATTTTATTTATCTTATTTTCTTTTAATATCTTGGTGCCTCTTTGAGTGGTTGTTATAGAAACTTGGAAATACCAAACAAGAATCTGCTTTCTGGAAATTGGGTGGCTTCTGGTAAAACATGCTGTTTCAAGTTTGTTAGCTATAATAAAAAGTGCTTGATACAACCGCTGATTTGACATTAGTGATATTGGTTGCTCAAGTCTCCCACCAACTTAGAGCTCTCTGTAACAACTGCATCAAAGGCGGGATTCGATTCCTATTCCATGAGCTGGTACTTGATTCCAATGGCCAACGACTTTTTTTAAGTTACTTTTAGTTTCATAGTGCTTATAATGATTGGATATTAATTAGAGTCGCGATGAAGAATTGGGTTTTGCTTTGCCAATATAGATGTAGTAAAGTGTCCATTTCGAGTGGCTTATGGAGCAATCTAGGAAAAGGAACCAATTCGCTTAAGGAGTAATCATGCAAGTTATTATTATTATTTTTTTATGAAAGTGATAAGGCAAAAGGGTGGACAAAACAAAACTCGAATCTTACTTGCGAACTGCGAAGCATGAGTTTGAGCTTTTCTTTTTCCTTAAACCACTCCCAAATTCAAAATGACTGCAATTTCTACTTGTGGCTCAATATATTGAATGTTGCATTGAGTAAAGAATGTTGGGTTTTTGTAACCAAAAAAAAAATGTTGGGTTTTATAAATATATAATAAAGCTGAAGTTTAGGGTAGAACCCAAGTTAAGGACTATTTTGTTTTGAACAAATTTAAGAATTGGGGCATTGATACACTTGCTCTTTCAATGCGATAACATTTAAAATTTCAACTTCATTTAGTTAACCCAATGATGTGTACCAATTAAAGTGGAGAATCTAAGAACCTCATCACCATGCAATGTAGTTTAATAATTACAATTGTTTTCTTGGGTCATTTTTTCTAGAATTGGGTCATTTTTTCTAGAATGACGTTCAAAAATAAATATGCCCAATTATTATATATTTATAATTTTGGGTACAGTAAAAATAATTACAAATTGTCATACATTGAGAGTGAGAAAATGACCAAATTTTCCCATCATTTTATTGTGGAAGCCCTAAACCCCTAAGACAAAACCCCCAATAATATTGTGATTATCTTTATGAAAATTATGATCATCTTCAAACCAAGACAGCTCAACACTCGACAGTAGCAAGTATAATCATTATCCAGAAATCAAAATCGTTTGTTACCCAATACACGTCACTATATGAATGACCAAGGTGTCGCCACAAGAACCAACACTATATATATATAGTCACAAACAGCCTCCTCTCTCTCCCCAGATTCATTACAGACTGACCACTGAGAAAGAAGCCCCCATCTCTCTCTCTCTGACAATGCCCGTGAAGTCACTTAACTCGACTCTTGTCTGACCCAAACCAAAAAAACAAAACTCACTCGGACACTTTTCCGAAGCTTAAAGCTACTCACTTTATATGGTTTCACTATCTTAACCAACGATCCTGATCACCTTCAACCATCTTCAGTAACCCAAATTCCAGAGTCACTGAAACACTCAAAAATGGGTGTTCTTGTTCTGCTGTTTACAGTCTCAAGTCTGCTACTTTTCGCAGAATCGAAGACTTTCTGGGGAGACACTCAAGTTTTGAAGCAGCTGAAGAACGGACTTGACCCCAACTCAGTGAGTCAAGGCTCGTGCATTAGCTCATGGGACTTCAGCCTCGACCCCTGCGACAATCTCTTCAGCGACCGGTTCACTTGTGGCTTCCGGTGCGACGTGGTCGACGACTCGGGAGTGAGCCGAGTCACCGAAATCGGCCTGGACCAAGCCGGTTACTCCGGTTCTTCACTCTCCTCCCTCTCCTGGGACCTCCCGTACTTGGAAACTCTCGACCTCTCCGGCAACTTCTTCTCCGGTTCGCTTCCCTACTCATTTTCAAACCTTACTCGGCTGCGTCGACTCGGTCTCTCCGGAAACTCCTTCTCCGGCTCCATACCGGCTTCTATTGGGTCTCTCGCCAATCTCGAAGAGCTTTTCCTCGACAACAACAACCTCGACGGCTCCATCCCGCAGAGTTTGAACAACCTGGTGAGCTTGAACCGGCTCGAAATCCAGGCCAACAGACTCGGCGGCGAGTTCCCGAGATTGGACTCCCTCAACAGCCTCTACTACTTAGACGCCGGCAACAACGCAATCACCGGTCAAATTCCGTTCACATTCCCAGCCTCGTTGATTCAAATCTCAATGCGGAACAACAGCTTAGTCGGAACGGTCCCCGAAACCATCCAGCAGTTGGGTTCTCTACAGGTGCTGGATCTGAGTCACAACCAACTCGGTGACTCAGTCCCCTGGTACCTTTTCAACCACCCATCTCTCCAGCAACTCACTCTCTCCTTCAACCAATTCTCCTCCCTCCAAACCCCGAATTCAATCGGAATCCAAAGCCAGCTCATCGCCGTGGACCTCAGCAACAACAATTTACAAGGCCTTTTACCCTCCTTCATGGCTCTCATGCCCAAGCTCTCGGCTTTATCGCTCGAGAACAACAAGTTCACGGGTATGATTCCGACCCAGTACGCCTTCAAAGTGGCCGTACCCGGATCCGGAGTCTCGCCCTTCGTTCGGCTTTTGCTGGGTGGGAATTACTTGTTCGGACCCTTACCGGGTCCGTTACTGAGTATGAAACCCGGTTCTGCGAATGTGGGTCTGGGCAATAACTGCCTGTACAGATGTCCCCGGGTTTTCTTTTTCTGTCAAGGTGGTGACCAAAAATCGTTATCCGAGTGTAGAAGCTTCAACCCTGTAATCCCCTGAATGAATGGACGTTGTTAATAATGTTGTAACACTATGAATTTATGACATAATATTCAATAATTAAATTTGATTATTTCCTCTGTATTTTCTCTTGTACTGGATTTGATTGAGTACTCTGGGAAATCTGGGTTAAATCCTGTAATAATGAGGAAGCGTGGTCCTTGTCTGGTGGTACACAGTACAGTGGTACAGTGACGAAAGAGAGGGTGATAGAGATATTTTTTAATCGATGGTGATCTGACAACAGGAACGTTAAGGCCCACGTGGATTTATGTGGAGAGGAGCCAGTTCCGATGCGTTTCCGGTGGGGACTTTGAGACCCACTTATTATTATCATCGTCTTCTCTGTAACGCACTAACTACTGGTTTTACTAAAAGGAGTTAAAAACTGAGAGAGTTGCAGAGATTCCCAGTTTCTTTATCTGAAGCAAAGACGTTTTGATAATTTAATGTGCGTTTTGACAGTGTTAAGTTTGTTCAACAAGAGCAAACATGTCGAACTATAAACCCTCCATCCCCATTTTTCCCAGTCATTTTGTGTGTGGGTTTTGTTGATGCCTAAAATTGGTACCACCAGTTATATGACCTCGTCGAAATTGAGGCCTGCAATCATCCATTGCCAGCTTAGCATGACCGAGCTGGTGGTGCACAATTGCCCTAAATAAGGTAAAACTTGAAGGAACACAATAGAACACAAAAATTTATAGTGGTTCATCCAATTTGGGCTACGTCCACTGTGGTGTTTAGGTGTTTCACTATTGAATAAGGAGAATACATAAGGATTACAATGTGTTTGATCATTCCCAGCCTGGAAGGACTAGTTGATAGCTTTTGTGTTTAAGCTTCTCTCCAATCTCATAATCAGTAGAATGATTTGCAGGATTGATAAATAGCATTTGTCTTCTCCCCTTGACAATGGGGTTTAATAGCCTTTATATAGAAGTAGGCACATCATTGCTCCATACATAGTAGCTCTCGTACGTGTCTTGTGATGATTAATCTGACACGTGGAGCACTTAACGATAATGGAGCACTCGTAAATGGTTGTTGACGAGTCATAGTGGAGCATTAATGGTGGGTGACGAGTTCTTAGTGGAGCATTAATAGAGTATTATCTCTCCTTAATGGAGCACTAATGATAGTTTATCGAGCTCTATGTTTTCTTAGGACTTGTAGATTTATTAGGTTTACCATACCACTCGCACCTAGATTATGATCTAGGTCTCATTAGAAGTCTAATCTAGGTCTCATTAGAAGTCTACTCAGGTCGAGACAAGTATCACCTTGAGTAGTGCACGTGGTGAGTATTTATTCAGTGGTCCACGTCATATTAAGAGGAAGACAGAGATCTCTAATAAAAGGAATGCTCAACATGAAAGGAATGCTCCAATGCTAGGACTTCATGAGTGCTAAAGATGTGAGCTCTACGAATGAGCTATGAGGTCCTCAATAGCCCATGGAGGCTAAGAACACCTCTAAGGTGGATAAATATATTATTGAACCACATGTCCATGACTAAAGGAGTGCTCCATCATGAACCTGCCCAAGAGGTGGACAAATATATTATTGGACCACATACGATTTACTTCCAAGTTCCAACTTATGTTATTGAGACAATGGAGGAAACTAATTTAGATGCGAACAAATAGCGTAACTGCAGTAAGAACTAGTGCAATAAGGATGGATCTCTCAGCTCGCTCAAGTCCTTTTGATCATAAACCACAATCTCGTGATTTGAGTTAACAAATTATATTTGAAAAAAAAATTGGAAAAAATTTAGAGATAATTACTTTCGAAATCACGTACGTGTTGTTGATCAACAAATTCTAAATTATTCAATAACATATCAAGTCGCATAATAAAATATGAACACCCAAAGATTTATATGTTAATAAAATCTACACATACAATTTTTGTGGGTAAAAATTGATGTTTTCCTAACATACGAGAAATATGAGCTATGTACATGTACCGAGCTAAAAATTGTTTACTAATAAACACTTAAATCTTAAACAGATACATGTCCAAATTGTCCACTAGTTTATGATAAAAGTTGGCTTCATTCCATTGGCACTAGTATTAAGTCAAGGAAGCGCGTCCATTAGCTTTCCATCGGCGCGTGGAGTAGCTAAGCTGTTTTTATGATATTCAAACACATGAATATGACAAAGATAATTGAGCTTTATACCACTCTTTCAGTTCTACTACCTCACTATCTCAAAAATGGAAATTTCCATTCACAACAAAACCTTCTTACTTTCCTTGTTCTTCATTCTCTCATTTCTTGTCTCCCAAGCATGCCATTCAGTGGACAGAGCAGCCCTTCTCCATTTCAAGCACAACATCATTTCCGACCCTTCAAAGCTTCTCCATTCATGGTCACTTTCCTCCGATTGCTGCTCCGCTTGGGAAGGCGTCGCGTGTGACTCCTCCTCGGGTAGAGTTGTCAATCTCTCCCGCCCGGGACTTTTTTCGGGCAATGACTTCATCATCGACACATACATGTCCGGTACTCTATCCCCATTTCTTGGAAACTTATCCTCTCTGCAACTTCTTGACCTCAGCAACCTCAAGGACTTGAAGGGTCCAATACCACCCGAGTTTGGGAAGCTATCTAAACTCACTCATCTATTTCTTGATACAAACAAGCTCAAAGGCTCAATACCTATAACATTTCGGAATCTTTTTCGATTGGAGAAGCTCTATCTTGGTGACAATGATATGTCTGGTGCTGTTCCTTACTCTGTTATTGAAGCTTTAAGTTCACTTTTGGAACTAGGCCTATCCGGAAACAGATTTTCTGGGCCAATCCCAAACTCAATTGGAAAGCTAGTGCTGCTAACTAAGCTTGATCTCCAAGGAAACAACTTTTCTGGTAGAATTCCTACAAGTCTTGGCAAGCTCAAGAGCCTCACATATCTTGATTTGTCACAAAATCAGATAAGTGGAAGACTCCCTCAATCTATAGGTGGACTTTCCCAATTAGTCTTGCTCTATCTCAATCATAACAAGATTACTGGAGCCATTCCTTCTTCAATTTCCGGGCTCAGCTCTCTCCGATTTTGGCAGTTATCAGAAAACAAGTTCGGAGGTACATTGCCAGAGTCACTGGGCCAGCTTCCGAAGATCGAAAGGCTCATTTTCGAAAACAACAAACTTTCGGGAAAACTGCCAGCAACCATTGGCCATCTCGCAACTCTTACAGACATTTTCTTCTCCAACAACCGTTTTTCAGGCAAGATTCCTTCAAGTTTTGGCAATTTACACAACTTACAAGCACTAGATTTATCGAGAAATCGACTCTCGGGTCAAATTCCTCCTCAACTAGCAAAACTACAAGGGCTACAAATCCTGGATCTTTCATCCAATCCTTTGGGGTTGGTTACAATACCAAGCTGGTTCTCAAAATTGAAACTTTTTCGGCTATTGTTAGCGAAAACTGGTGTTAAAGGGCAGCTTCCAAGCTGGTTATCTTCATCATCAATATCCATACTTGACTTATCAGGCAATGCCTTGGCAGGAAAGTTGCCTCATTGGATAGGCAACATGACTAGCCTTTCATTTCTCAACTTATCAAACAATGGCTTTCATTCCTCAATCCCAATTGAATTCAAAAACCTTTCACTTCTCATGGATCTTGATCTACACTCCAACAAAATCTCTGGCCACTTGGATTCAATATTTTCCAAACAATCCCAAGACCCACTAGGCCAATTCAATTCCATTGATCTTTCTGACAACATGTTCACTGGCCCAATTGATGAGCACATTGGAGAAAGACCAGCAATGGCATCTATCAAGAGCCTAGTTCTTTCAAGTAATAAATTGAGTGGGACTATTCCAAAAGAGTTGCTGAATTTGAAGGTTCTTCAAGTATTCGATGTGTCGAAAAACCAACTGACTGGGGAAATCCCTCCCCACAAAGCGAATTTTCCTGCTTCTGCTTTCATGGATAATCCTGGTTTGTGTGGTGCTCCACTTCCTCCTTGTAATCACTCTTAGCATTTTCCTTGTTTTATTATTATTTTGTCTTGAAAATTTGATGAAGGCCTGGTTGTCATTTTGGAATGTATGCAAAGCTGATAGCATACATGATAGTATGATACTGAAATTCTGAGACTTTGGGAGCCCAAACATGTGAGGCAGTTAATATAAAACATTGTGTCCCATACCTGCTCTAGTAATCTGTTGCAGATTAAAGCTTATTATAATGTCCTTATTTTATATGATATTGTTGGATCAGCCGGAAATCACTATGAGAAAACAAAAGACTGACTGATATATCTCTTCAACCAAAGTTTGTCTTGAATCTTACTCCACATATATAGTTGTGCGGTTTGGGTTCTTGTGTTTGGTTTATGCTTACTACTTCCGATTCTAACGAGATAGAATACAATATACATTGTATTAAGTATTAACGGCTAGCTACAACTCGCATTCAGCGGATTAAGGAATAATATATTAAGAGGCACTCAGGCACGAGAGGAGCTGATATTTTCAGACCCCAAAACAGAGAGGGAGACTTTTGTAATGGAAATGTCACTTGTTCTTAATCCTAAACACTTGATATAATTATTTGTGGAGAAAATGGAGCATAGAAGCACCAGTGGTCTAGTGGTAGAATAGTACCCTGCCACGGTACAGACCCGGGTTCGATTCCCGGCTGGTGCATGAATTGATTTTGCTTTTTCTGTAGGTTTTTTTATCCTGTCCTTGTGTTAAATAAACAGTGTGACTAATAATTCATCATTATTTCTTTTAGTTTTTAGAATTTGGATACTGGGTCCTATATATTGGTTTGATCCTGACATCGATTGCCTAACTTTTACCAGATAATGCTCTTTCCTCCACCTGTTGTCCGGCCACTTGTTCACTTAAATTAGAGAAAGAAAAGAAAAAGGGTAAAGGGATCCATTAATTTCAATTAATTCAGGTCAAGGCCATCAATATATAGGAAGTAATTTGGAACCTTAATTCTGCATTACCCTGGGTTTTAGGGCAAACATATATAACTTTCAAGTTCTCTGCCATAATTTGGATTTTTCAGAAGAATAGCAGACCTGGAGTAGCAAAGACTCAGTGGCAGTTATTCAGAACTTAATTGAGAAGAACATGAAGCTTAAATTATAGTGTTTATTGGGTTAATTACGATTACCAGTAGAAAGAAAGCAAAGGCAAGTTATATATATACTAGCTGCACCTTTTAGTTCTGCGAAGGATGTAATTTTCTTTTGGACAAGTTAGGAAAGTTTGCTGCAACTTGCATTTATGGTTTTGGCTTCTTTGTCAAACCAACCAGATCACATGCATGGATTGAGCTTAAATGTGTCTAATTTGGATAAGAATTTGTCGAAATTGATACATATAGTCTTATCGATGGCCTTCTTCCTCATAATATCTTGGTTGTACGTACAACACCATACATGTGAGCAGAGATCGATCAGACTTCTCAGCAGAAGTCCATGTCCGTTTCTCAGCTCATCGATCACGTGAATCCCTCTGCAATCTGCATACATATTTCACCAGATTTCGACACGTGTCTTGTTGATATCATCGTCTTTGATCCTTATTGTTTTTCTTTCTAATAATGATTCAGCAACTCCATCGTTTTAATTATCCCAAAATACAAATTAGGGTTTAGTTACCTAAGATACATATTAATCTTCTTGAGGAACTTTTAATTATATATATGTAGCAGCCCTTGGAGTCTTGGACAAACCCAGAAGGCAATCAGGGATATGCTTCGTTTTGGTTTTTAGCCAAACTACGTATAGTGATCCACACGCAAATCCAACCTTCTCAAAATCTTTCATGTATATACATGGAATGGAGACAAATCTACCCAGAAAAAAATGAGGATACATGCAGGGCACTAATTATCTATATATGGAAAAGTCCCAGATGATCTGATTATATCACTTTCACTTGTTTGAGTTAACTCATGCAACTTACATTGCTCTCTTAGAATCTTAGTAAAGCAAAGCCACCTTTGAAATACTTAAAACAAGTTAATCGTAAATTCGTAATTGTAAGACTTTACATAGCACTTTATAAGAGTTTGAATTTGTCAGTTTATTTACGCTTGAATTTTTTCATTGCATGATAGTATGTCATGTCCGTATTAGAATCAAGAGCCCCATGTGTTTCCACATAAAAAACGTACATGATGAGAGCAATATCTCAAAAAAGAAAATGACTTTTTCATTGTATAACTGACTTTTTCACCTGCTGTCAGTTAAATTTCTTTAAAGATGGCTGAATGAGTGTCCTTATGTCAAAACTCTCACCTAGTTTTGCTTCCCTTGTTTAAAGTTTCCAACTCCCCAACTGTAAATTTGAACCAAGCCTGTTTCACTGAGCTGAGTTAAAGCTAGCTCCAAAATTTCACACTATGATAGACATGGCCCACCTCAGTAACCACAAAGGGAAGCACAAGATCCTATTATGATGATGCACCAAGATGGAGTGACCTATGGGATTCTAACAAGTGGCAGTGGAAGGCACTATCATTGTTACTACTTTTCCTTCATTTTTTAAGTGGGTTAAAATCTTGAGATGGCCCATACTCCAAATTCCCCATTTTAAACATGAGTCATGGGCTTCATTCCTTCAAAGAGGTGAACTTTTTTCAATAGTGGGCTCTAATCCATAACAATAATGGTTAAACTCTTGGTCTCCTTTATATTGAGAATCTATTAAAGGGTTAAAAGTAAATTTACCTTTCCTTTCTTATGTTGATTTAACCTTGGTAAAACATTGACATGTTTGAGAACATCACTTCACGCAAATTCTGTGGTTCTCAAAAGTAGCACATTCCGAATAATTGGCACCGCAAAGGTTTTCTCAGACTAGACATAGATTGATTCTCAAGAATCAATTAGCATAAATAGGATTAAGAATTTTATATTAGCATAAGATCTTCCCACCCCCACCAACAACCCTGGCCGCAATCTGAATAAATGAATTAGCCCGATGATAAGCACGTCATCTATCATCGCCCCTTAATCCAATGTAAAAAAGTATATTTAAAAACCAAAAAGTTTATAGCATGTCATATTATGAAATATCATAAAAGATGTCGATTTTTCAAATCCTGTAATTTTTCACTTATCTTTTGTTACTATTTTTAGCACACCCAACCCGTTAACTTCCACTGTGTTTGCTCTGCTCATAGGACTCGTACACTATGGATAAAAAGCATAACCCTCCAAGTCCCATGTTTACCTAAACAGTTTCATAAATTTCTACTTTAT
The DNA here is from genome assembly GCA_030142095.1 of Rubus idaeus. Lineage (NCBI taxonomy): Eukaryota > Viridiplantae > Streptophyta > Magnoliopsida > Rosales > Rosaceae > Rubus > Rubus idaeus. The sequence goes on along the minus strand of CM057965.1, from coordinate 5,484,306 downwards.
CTTTGCTTGCTGCTAGGCTCTGTTCAATTCATGGCAGTCCACATCAGAGCAGCTCAAAATGTTACACATCTAGGGACCAGCTGGAATCACAGGAATCTTCTCAATCATAGATAAACTAAGCTAAGCCAGCTCCATGCAGGAAAGTCCTCCTCACACCCATCCACAACAGCAGCATAATGTCAATGTCAACATGTTATCTCACTTATCAATGCCCCTTTCTTATCACCAACCCAACGTTAATCTCTAACATTGAGTACTAAAATGGGATTAATTACCAAAGTGTACATAATAATAAGCATGCTGCATGCATGCTATTGAAAACCTCACACAACTTATTTACACTTTAGAGTTGGCAAATACTGACTCTAGTTAAATGCCAATACCTTCCTCTTTACCACGAGAAAGAGTCTGAAATGAGATATTGGCCAACACCGTCACTGTGGAAGTCACACATGATTTACGTTAAACCCTAAAATCCGAAACTCCGTAATCGCTATGATTTCACTAAATTATAAACCCTAATGCATATTTGAAGTGGGGTCTTTTTTATGATGAAACTTGTTATGTTGTTGGGGAGGTTCGCCGGAGGTTTCCGTTAGATAAAGTCATAAAAGATTGAAGAAGACACAGAACACACCAAACCGTATCAAGATTGAAGAAGACACAGAACACACCAGACACTAGGCTAGTTTCATTGGAAATTTCACAAGATTCCGTACTCTTTTGTTTCAACCTTCCTAGCCGTACCCACCATCACGGTTTACACGAGAAGCCAGTCAGGGGCATTTCCGACCAACAAAATCTGAATTTGGCGCCACGTTTGATGCTAGGTGTGGGCTCCTTAATTCGGTGGTGGGCCAGTACCCGTTACCCCAGTATTTAATTTACGTTACTGTTTTGGTCGTCACACTCCCTCCTTCCACGACTTAACCATATCCATAATTTTGATTTTGATTTTTCAAAATTCAAAATTTGAAAGAATGTGAAGCAAAATAATTGTGGGGGGAATTTATTGGTATGGCGCACGTCACCTGTCCAATAGTAACATTACACGTGAAGACACGACTTTGGGCGGCAGAAAATGACTTGGGAGTCCGAGTCCGAATCCGAATCCGAGTCCGAGTCACCGAAGCCGGCTCTCTCTCTCTCTCTCTTTTATCACAACCCAAAATTACGAAACCACCCCTGTTTTCCAGCAACTACTACAAATTTAGAAATTAAAATTTGGACAGCGAGAAAAGAAAAATAGGTCTGCCATTAACTGCCAAAGAGCTACTTTAAATAATTAAATCTGTAATGTGGGTAATAATTCTGTAATTGGGTAATAGTATGAGCTCCTTTAGTAATTGAGTAGAGTGGAATTATTTAACTTTCTAAATTGGTAAATTTTTTTGGGGCAGTGCCCAGTAACTTTCAGAGTGGAGGGAATCATTTCAGTTTTTGGGTACTTACTCGGAGACAAAAGCTGTCGTCAGGTCGATCACTCATTGGGGTCGAATTCGCTTTTTCTCTGCCTTTGCTTCTAAGCCATGCATCTGTGCTTTTCTGGAAGAAAGAAGATTTGATTTTTTTTTGGAGTCGGATCTCAATTGGGTCTCTCTGTACCCGTTGGATTGTTCTGCGCGCCACAATTATTTGAACTAGTCATCAAAATAATCTTGCTCTAATTTTTTGTCAAGTGATAGCTTTGTATGTGCCAAGATTGAGGTTTGAAAAATTCTATGCATTTTCTTCGAGGAATATAAAAGAGAAGGATCTGTTCATTTTTATTGTAGGGAAAAATTTAATTCGTATTCACTCAAATTATTATAAGAATCAGTCCAAAATCGTGATCCTTTCATGATTGGTGATTGGTCATTAATTATCATAAACAACATTAAATTTTTTTGACATGTTGATACTTGACAAGTGGAAAAGAAAATTCAAAAACTGTTTCTTGATTGCTTGAATAAGTTGGACATCTTTATTGATTTTTTTTAAAAGTGGACATCTTTAAAGCCGTAGAATTAAGCAAGGCTCAAGGGATATGATAAAAGGTGAAAAAAAAATTAAACTATTGATTCATCAAACAAACATAAACGATATATCAATTTAAATAAACATGAACCGTCGATCGATGCAAAAATTAACGATCATAGATTAGCAGTACAATTGCACGACAACTTTAACAAATGTGAATTGCTAAATAATGGGAGATCGACGGACTATTATTACCGTACACTCCGTTATTACCGTATACACATCCGTTACGAGAATATCAATAATCAAATAGGTTTCAGTTCCATTTAATTCTAATGAACACTATTACATGTGAACCTTAAAATTACCGCACAATCCTTGATTTCTTAATTCAGTATTCACACCAAGTTAAATAATCAATCTATATTCAATACTCCATACATATGTCATTAAGGAGAAAAATTTGCATCTCGTGATGTGGATAACAAAATTTTCAAGATGCTTTATTGCAAAAAAAAAAATTGATAATGATCAATGCTTAATTCAAGGGCTAATTTCGTAAAAAGGTATGAGAAACAATGAGCGGGAGTAAGTGGACAACAACCAAAACGAGCGGCGTTGAACGCGGCGGGCAAATGATGTAAATTAGTCAAAAGCGATGGGCCAATGCTTGAGAAAGAAGAAAAGTAAAAACGAAAAAAAATAGAAAGAAGGAAACACACAAAGGTGGCGGTTTCCTAGGTCTTCACGAACCTGAGAGACTTGAGATTCTTATCTTGATCAGTTAATCTCTCACCCTTGAAATTTCAGAAAAAAAAAAATGATAAATAGAAATTTTTATAACCCTGCCTGCGGGATATGGTCCGACCTGGTCCTACCATTTATGCACAAAATCCAGACATGGAAAGAAACTTTCAGTCAAGGCCTGACCAGCAGGGGCAGTCCTCGTAATTTCAGACCAAGAACAATTTATTTTATTTTGGTAAATATTTATGAGCGAGTACGGTTCAGTAGATTTTAACGTACTGGTAGTGTTAATACAGAGAGGGAGAGAACAGTAGGTGGAGATATATAAAGGGTGTGTGGGGGGAGGTGAGATAAAAGAAAAGGTAAAATTAAAGAGAGAGATAGAGAGAAACGTGAGAAAGAAACGGGCACTTTTAGTAATTAGGCCACCACGAGACGCTTTCAGCCCTAATTCAATGCTTTACCAAACTCACCACCCCTCCTTTTTATTCCAATTTCATCCTCCTCCACCCTTTACTTGTTCAACTTCAACCCCTTGTCCTTCTTCTTCTGCAACCATCACCACCACTACCTCTCTCTCTTCTTCTCCTCCACCATCCTTTCCTCAGGTAACGCCGCCCTTATTTAATTCGGACATAACCCGCGAATTTTCTTTTTTATTTTAATCGTAACAGGAAAGAAGAAGAAGAAAGAGAAAGAGGGGAACGGCCTTTGGTGTTTTGTAACTGTCATGGCGTATATATGAGAAATGAAAGAATGTTCCTTTTGTTGTTTTTGTTAGGTTGAAACAAGTGAAATGGAATGCGTTGAAGCGGCGTTGAAGACCAGTATCAGGAAGGAGATGGCCGTCAAGGCGAGCCCGCAGGCCGTTTTCGAGGACTTGTGGGGCTTGAACGGTCAGAGCGGTGTGCAGAATTGCGAGGACTTTTCCGTTGACGACCTTCTTGACTTCTCGAACGATGATGGGTTTGTAGAACAAGAGGACGATGAGGCTCCTCAGGCTCTGGTTCAGGGTGAGGCTCTGGCTGTTGAAGAAGATGAGGAAGACGACAAGGGCTCGGTTTTGGCTCACAAAGTTAGCCAGGAGGAAAAAGAAATTTCAACGCCGTGTTCGTGTCTGTCGGACAAGAACGAACTTGGGGCGGAGCCCACCAGTGAACTCAGCGTTCCGGTATGTTTCAATTATCAAAATAGGTGGCTTTCAGGTGTTGGTTTCTGGTTAATTGAACCCAGTTACCGTTTTTTTTTAATTTCAGGCGGACGACTTGGAAAACCTAGAGTGGTTGTCTCATTTCGTTGAGGATTCCTTCTCGGGTTTCAACACCTCTCTCCCCGTCGGGTTTTTAGCCGTCAAGCCCAAGAACCAGACGGAGAAACGGCCCGAACCGGAAGCTCTCAAGCCCTGTTTCAAGACTCCGGTTCCGGCCAAGGCGAGAAGCAAGCGGACCCGGACCGGCGGTCGGGTTTGGTCACTCGGGTCGCCGTCGTTCACGGAGTCGTCCTCAAGTTCCAGTTCCTCGTCCTCGACCTCGTCGTGTCCCTCCAGCCCATGGCTCATTTACAACACCACGCAAGGCCCCGGAGTGTTTGGCTCCTCGGTGGAGAAGCCTCAGAAGAAGCCAAAGAGACCGGCGGCCGAGGGCGGTTCTTGCCAGCCGCCTCGGCGGTGCAGCCACTGTGGCGTCCAGAAGACTCCGCAGTGGAGAACCGGGCCCAATGGAGCCAAGACCCTCTGTAACGCGTGCGGGGTCCGTTACAAGTCGGGTCGGCTTGTGCCCGAATACCGACCCGCTTGTAGCCCGACTTTCTCGAGCGAGTTGCACTCCAACCACCACCGCAAGGTGATGGAGATACGCCGGAAGAAGGAGGTCCCGCCCGTTTCTGAACCCGGTTTGGTGACGACTCCGGTGGTGCGCAGTTTTTGACTAGGGAAGGAAAAAAGGTTAAGACTTTAGTTTTAGCAAGTAGGAAGGAAGAGTGTGACATGGAAGTGAACCGGTTTAGAGTAAACCCGGTTCAAACAGGCCGAGTTAGTGTACATTTTTTTTTTCTCATCATCTCTCTGCATGGTTGGTGCGGTAGGTTTGTAGGCAATGTAACTGATGATTAGGCAGACTTTTTACTTAATATGTACTATTTTCCAATTTTCATTCTTTGCCTCTATTATTCTAAATTTGGGTAATTTTCATTTTTGGGTTTTATTAATTGGTCCAGATTTTGTTCAGTTTTAGAGGGAAAGTTGGATTTGGTGGTCTAACACTGTTAACTGGCCATGGGTGAGTTTGAAACCGTTCAACCCTTTTAATTTGGTGGCCGTTGGAAAGCAAAAATGTGATGAACGAAGCGCGCCAAACGACATGTTTTCATGTGGCGTATTATGCACGCAGCGGGTCCAATCCTCACCGTTCGAGGGTTGGGGATTCGCGCGTCCAATCCGACGGTGTAGGTTCATGTTTGTGTAAAGGGCGCTTCAATACCTGCAAATTCTGATGGGTTTACAAGCTTTGCTTTTTTGGGTTTTGATGCTTTGTTTTTGGAAGCATTTGATTTCGCAATTGAGTTTTTGGACGTATTAATAGGGCAGTTGTTGAAGTGTGGTTGAAGCAGATGAGGGGATTTGGTTTAGTTTAGTGAGGTTGTGCCAAGGTTTAAAGCATGCATTGGCTTAAAATTGAATAATCAAATGGGGGTTGGCCACTTCACGGGCCATTAAAAACACTGGTCAGCAGAGTCACCCCAGGCCATTTTCAGAATTCAAATCATGGTGCCGCGCGCACGCACCTGAGTGGTGTGACTGTCATAATTACACTTCTACCAAGCAATGCCATAACTCATCATTCCATGTTTTGTGATACCCTTTCATCATCGAGAGAGTTGTTCCGATGAAAGGGTATCATCTAGCATGGAAACTTTTTTAAATAACTTGAAAATATAATAATTATGTAAATTACGCGCTTCAATGTTTTATCGAACACTTACGTACAAATATACACTTTCAGATTTTTTTGAGTTATTTCATGAAGTAACCACCAGCAAACAAATGTATAGAGACTTAAGACTCTAACTTGATTGGTGTTTGTATGATACACTATGGTCTACCTCTTTGAGACATTTCATCGAACACTTATTATGAATACCTACTTTCGTTTTTCCTCTGAAACTCATCAACATGCAAAGTACAAGCGTGTAGAGACTTTAAACTCTAAACCTAATCGATGAAATAATGTATATATATCTGTTTCGTACGATATGGATTGTGGTGGAAAAACTGCCGAGAATTGTTCAAACGGACAATGAAATTTGCCTTGCATATGATGGCATGTGAATCCATATAGAATTGATGTAGTTTGCAGCTAGTACTGCGCATGCCATGTGTCGTCATTATTACTATTCTAGTTCCACAGTCGCTTCAATTTTTTATGCGTCTTTGTGAAACTTGTTGCTGGCCGGTTTACAATGCAAGAAAGACTGGGAATGAGCCAGATATTCTATTCTAAAATATCACAACGAAACAAATTTCACTCCAATGTTTTCTAATATTTCCCTTCTTGTTTCTCTTTGACTGTTTGAAAGTTCAAACCCCCAATGGCGCCTATTCAATTGTGTACCCTATTTGAATAACGAGCTTCCAAGTTCCAAGTAGAAATCTTGACACACAAAAATGTTCCAACTTCCAAGTAGAAAAAAAAAATTTCTGCGATTATACATTGACTTACCATTATCAATAGTCAAATGCATATTGTAATGTCACTTCTTGTTCCCGTATTTTTACAAGGAAATAATATGGACTTTATTATATTTTACCAAAATTTCAAGGAAAAATATGTTTAATAGTTCAAAATATATGATAAAATGGTAACTTAATTCTATCGAGCATTAGATTAACTCTTTGATGGACGTGTTTTTGCATGGAGCTGGTCTATTATTAAGTAGTTGTCTATCATCCAATATGTCACAGAAGTAAAATATCATATAATATGTAGCGAAAAAAAAATCCAAATTACAATCATTACTTGGGTGGTATTGCTATCAACTAAAATAAAGAGGGTAGTATTAGAATTTTGATGTGCTTAAAATTAACATAGACATGAATGAGTCCATGAGTATCAATAGTCAAATGTTAAGTCACTTCTTGTCTAAAGTCTTAGCCATAAGCTGTAGCATTTTGAAAATCAGGTATGAGGTCTCTCACTCACTCCCACCAAATTCAAAACTAACAAGAAAAGCTAAGCATATAAGAAAGAAATACCAAGTGTGGGCAAAATGCCAGTTTTTTTTATGGCAATTGCTTGTATTGGGTGCCTTGCCTTAGCCCTACCATAATTGTTGAGTGGCAATTACGCGATGGACATCTCCCACCAGTTCCAACCACTCTCTCTGAAACTCAAACGACCTCTATAATAACTAGTAGGGCAACAGAGCATGGCTTGTCCTCTTCTTCTTCTTCTTCTTTGTGTTGGACTTGGCAATATCATCCCACGGATTCGCTTAGGTAATATTGACCTTGTGAGAGCCTTTCTTCCATACCCCAAAAGTTCTCTGATATATATATATATATATCAACGTTAATTATACCATTTATATTGGAGCCATAGAACATTGAAATAAAGATTTTCAATACTTGTTTGTATTTGTTTCGAAGCAAGAAATGTTTGAATATAGTCCAAGACATAGGATCATAGAATCAGCGGGATTTGGACTACTGTGGTGATGCCCCTTTGATAACAGAAATTAATAATGTGTCATGTTCATAATAAGAGAGAAATCCAGCATTGTTTTTTCATCGAGGAGGCCATCAACACAAGAATGATGATGTTGATGCAGATGTGTCTTATATACGTGTGTGTTTAATTAGAATTTAGTAATAATTAATGAATCAAATCACCCTTGATTAAGATATTTGTGCCTACTATCATACACCTACTATTCACTTTGTTTACTACCTTTGGATTAAGATATTTGTATAATCTAAGCTACGTACTATTTAACATTTGGTATAAGTCAAATATTTAGGGGCCGGCTTTTCACCTAAATAAAAGACTCAAGAAAAACAGTGGTGCTGGCGTGTGAGTGATTTGCCTTGTGTGCTCCATTTGGAAAATCCAAAGGCAATCTCTCTCTCTCTCTCTCTCTCTAACAATATGAAGAGTGTGGAAGATAAATATGGTAGCTAAGCTAGTGACTCAGTGAGTGGTGATTGTGCCCACCTCTCCATTATTTCCAATCGTTGACTGTATTGTAATGTTTGATCACGAATCACTAGCTAGCTAGCCTTCTGGGTCTGCATGCCTTGTAGTTTTGTTCTACTTTTGTAGCCGTTTGCAGATAGAATCTTACTCATCAGCTTCCATCCAATATTGTGTGGGTCATGTTATGTACTCCGAGTCCCCCTTAAGATAAGACCTTTGTGTGTATTATGTTTAATATTGCTCTTAGACTTTGTGTGTGCCTTTAAATATCTAGCCACAGGTATATATAGTGCACACCCTAATAATGCTTGAGCTGGATTCAGTGTTCCTAATTAGACAGAAAGCCGTTCATATGTTATGTTATAAAACTGTCGATAAAAAATCAAATATTAATTAGTGGACTATTACTCGATTCATTTAAGAGTGTGAAGGTCGGCATCCCTCTCTTAGGCCCCTATCAAATTCTCCCCACTCATTATTCCATTATGTTAAAGGGCTAAAAATAAATTGTTCGATAAACTGTCTCAAATAAATTAAGACGCGACAAGCGAAAATTCTTCGGTGGGTTATATATATATGTCTGTATGTCACCACTATTTGGAGTTATATGTTTCTGTTTAATTGTTAAAGGAAGTTGAGCCCTATGGTTGAGTTGCATTGCAGCCCATTTTGAATTGACTCCAGTAGTGTTAAATTTTGAATTGATGCAGAGTGGCCATCAAGAAATATGCGAGTGAGATTCAGTGTTACATTTACACTGCCCAAAATTTTAATAAGGTGCAATTGTCTTTGCAAATAACTTACCAGGTTTGCAAAAGGTAAAACAATTAAAGCAATTGCGGGTAAGAGAAAGTGGAAAAGAGAATATTACAGCAAGCAACCATGACATGATCGAGAATATGCATGAGAATATGAGATGGAGCACTCACTCAAACTCAAAAGTGATAAGATTTTTATTCATACTTTCCTCGCATAAGCATTTCTAAACCACTAATAATTGTCCAACAAGATACAAACATACACCACTCACTAGAAAAGGTCTTGTAGATAAATAAAAAATTTATTACCGTAAATAGAAATGATTCACGGCATGAATTTTTTACTCAAATTATTTAGGCTTAAATTTACTTGATTTTTGACTGCAACGATATATTATAATTGAAAATTTTAGATTGTTCATGGGCTACCTTTTCGGCCCCCAATTGATTTCGGATGGGCACCACATCCCCAAGCCAAACAATCTTTACCGCCGCCACCTCCTCCTCCCCAGCCCCAACCTCCACCTTGACCACCTCCTCCTCCTCCGCCACCTCCGCCACCACCTCCTCCTCCCCCGCCTCCTCCCCCGCCTCCTCCCCCGCCTCCTCCCCCGCCGCCTCCCCCGCCGCCTCCACCACCACCTTTACCCCCTCCTCCCCCACCGCCCCCGCCACCACTTCCTCCACCCCATCCACGGCCACTGCCATTTCCCCCACCACCTCCTCCTCCTCCCCCCCTGCGCCGCCATTTCCTTTACCCTTGCTATTTATCTTTTCTTTTCTTTTATGTCCTTTACCCTTTTCCTATTCCACCTCCACTCGCTCCACCACTCCCACCCCCTGCTCCCCCGCCACTTCCCCGACCTCCACTACCTCCACCACCTCCACCGCCGCCTCCACTACTTCCATCTCCATTGTAATTACTTTTGACTAACGCATGATCATCGGAGGAAGTCAGCTTGTGGACATGGTCAGTGGCATTGAACCCAGCAATGTCATGATCATCTTTGAGCCCATGAACCAGAGTTGGGCTCAAGAGTGCAATGACAATAACCAAAAACACCCCAAAGCTTACTACTCTTGCCTCATTAACAATCCCCATATCGATCCTTCTTCTCCTCAGTCTTCACTGACTCAGCTCACTCAAGTTGAGAGAATGCAAAATCTCAGTCACCCCTAAAACCCTATTTATACTATCTGCATCGTCACTTTGTACTCATAATTCCAGTAGCCACTGACAGTCTGATCGATCCCCACTGGGACAAACTAACTTCCAAAGTAGTACCAAACTCATCCCAAAATAGCTCATAATTATTAAGCCTGCAATAGAGATCGAGATCTTGAACCATCTTTGATGCACATATAGACTTGTATCGATATGCCTTAGCTTGTGGCGCAAATTGTCCCCACCAGTGTTTTCAAAGGAGCACGCTTTTATTCGATCATCTTCTAATGGCTACTGCTAGTGCTGAGCTATATAGCACTAAAATATATAGTGCATGAAGTAATTGTAATCTAATATAAACCCTAGTCTACTCCTATATTTTGTTTGGCATATAGCCATATATATATGTAGGTTCAAGGCTCACAAATTTCATTGTATCTTTGTGAACTTAATTTGACCTTGAGCGAATTGAACTGGTTTAGTTTATTGAGTTTAAGCATAAAAGCTAGTGTTCGATCTCAATTATTCATATTAATCAATGGCACAATGATAACAATAATAGAAAAGAAGCTAGCTGATAATTAATTAACTATATTAAACACTTGTCTTGGTCAGTTTCTTAATTTTTCTTTTGCTTTGATCAGTACTCTGACTAGTGACCATGCACTCTCAGTATCTTAATATCTTAATTTGAGCAAACTAATTACAGCTTCAATGAACAAGAATAACTGGAATTGCATGCAAATGAACCCTAATTAATAAGAGCTAGCTAGCTAGTGCGCGTTCATATTTCCATGTATATAAGTACTGGGTGGGGCGAGAGTTTCTTGGGTTCACGAATATGAGAGAGAGAAAGATCATGGAATGGAATAATATTCTAAGTGGAAGCCATGTGAAAAAAGTATGTATTTCTATCTATGATTATAATTTTTAGTTTTTTTTTGGTTACATTATAATTTTTAGTTTTGTTGTGACTACTTGTGGTTTTTTTTTAATATTTTTCCTTATCCGGAATATTGATGTAATTATTATAAGGGTCCCCAATGCCAACATTAGGTTGATCATGCATGCCATCATTTCTGCTTGTGATGGAGTTGCCAGTTCTTTAAGCTAGCTAGCTATCTAGTTCATGCCATTCAATACTGGGCCTAATTATGAAGGAATTATGTAAGCTAAGCTAAAAGCTACAGAGAGCTAGCAGTCCAAAAGGTCCGTACCTGTCAGAGGTCCAAGTTATAATCGAGTTGGGTTAATTAGGTCCAGGCCTAACCGATAAGAATTTCGATCCCTTTTTGATTGAAGATTGATGGATTGTTTTGAACAATTATAAATCGATGAGGTGAGTCTATTGTAGTCTTTCTCTGTCTTCTCTCTATGAACATGCAGATCAATACTGTAGCCCTGTAGGTTGAAGGTATTATTCGTGCTAAATTTTGAAAAAAAAATTCAAAGATTTAGGTTAGTTTGAGTTAGCTTGTTTCTTGACAAGCTCAATTAACGAGTTGAGATTGAACTTTGATTGGACTTAATAATGATAATTTTTTTATATGTGGAATATAATTTTTTATTAAACAAATAGAAAATTACACAAAGAGAAGAATGAGACTAGACCAATAAATGGAAAAGCAATCTCCTTACAAACTCATACTATAATAGGAAACCAATTAAAACTTATTGAATAAAACCACGTATTTATAGGGAGAGAGACATGATATCTAAAAGAAATATGAAGCTGATACGATCATACGATAACCACCAACAAAAATTAATTTTATCTTAAATTTTTTAAATTTGAGTTCATTGTAAACTCAGTTTTCGTGTAAGGGTCTTAATGGTTCAAGTGACAGTTTTTATCTTAAATTATAAAAACAAAATATTTAGTATTTAACTATATTAAATGAGGTTGAGTAAACAAGCCAAACTTTGACGAGCTAGCTCAAGTTTAGTTCGAGCGCTCTTTTGACCAAATACGAGCTAAGTGCTCACGAGTTTTACAAACCAAGCATACTAGAGCTCAAGTGTAGCTTGTTTCATTTACGAGTCAAGCTCGAACGAGCTAAAAACAAGCCGAATTCAATACAAACTCGAGCTGTATCGAATCAATTTACAGCCCTATCTTAGACTCATCTAAGACATTTGGGAGTGGCTCCAGCCTATCGACATCTATTCTCTGGCCCGATTTTCTATTAGTCAAAGGTGAAAACGATTTGTACTTTTAGACAATCGTTCCTACTTTTTGGCAATCGCAATTTCTACTTTGGGCCATAAAATTAGTAAAAAGAAGTTTCCTGAACAAGAAATAGTACGATGATACTTGTCCATAAAATACCCGGAGATATTGGTAAATTAAGATGACCTTAATTATATGACAGGATGCAGGAGGATGTAGATATCCCCTCCAAAGTCTTCCATAGTGAGGAAATTATGTTTCTTAATTTGGCCAATAATGACGCAAGTCACTACGTACTCTTACACAGTCAACAATCTCAGCAGAAAGATATAGCTAGGTTGGTGATATATATACTTAATATTTGCTCACTTTTCCACTTATATCTTCCCCATTTTGGCATTTGTTTCTTCCCAAATTAATAGAGGCGACAAATGGTTATCTTCTTGTTGCCAAAGTCATTGACGGGGATGCAAGTGGTACGTGTTTCTGTTAGACTTAATTGAAATAACCAAATTCCCAACATGCATGGCGACACATCATGAGATTTTCAGAAAGACAGAGTATTAGTTTCACATATAAAAGGAAGAACCAATCAACCATTAAAGTTAACGAAAATCTGACCAGATCAAAAGGCTTATATATATATATATATTTCTTAGTTTCCAACCCACTCTTCAAACTGTCTTCGTTATGGTTTTTTTTCTTTCCGAGAACTGGAACTGGAACTGGAAGAGTCTGATCGATCTGGGACTTGTGTATGAGCCATCTAGCAGGCTGGGGTTTTGGTATTAATAAGTTAAAGTGGTGAGACGACTTGAGAGGAGACTTAAACACAGCTCGAAAACGGCCTTGACTCTGTGTTTCTTTTCAAATTTGATTTTCAACAATAACCACCGCCTAATTAATATGTTCATTTGTCTGGTACTTAAAGAATTCAGTTTGCTCGTAAGTCAAGATTGTAACTCGGTAATATTTGGTGGAGTTTACGCGATTTCATATTTTCTTCTCTAAACGAATTAATTAAACCGGGTCGATCTTCTAGACTCTATATCAGAGTGACCCATAGAGAAATAATTAAGAATAATTAATTACTTCCGTAAGCAAACATGTCACTACACGTCAGTGATTTTAGAGTTAACCATGCACACGACTCCTGTTCATTGTTCATTGCCATTAATAACATAATTGAATTGTCCACTTTTTAGGTTTAATTTGAATATTCTTTCAAAAACTAACTAATTAATTGATCTTTAAATTGCGTGCAGGGTTGATTTTCTATTATGAAACTAATTAATCACTTAGACATATATACACTGCACGGAAAAATTCTCAGGTTCACCCCCCTCCCTACTTAATATAGTTTTACTTCATAATTTCATAATCCAACCGTTCATATCATAACTTATCCTTCATAGATCACCTCTGCAAAAAATCAATCGAATCGGAGATCTTTTGGTCACTCATTCATATGAAATAAATAGACGGTTCCTCATAATAGTAGTAATTGTTGTCAAAACCGTTCATTTGTTTCAATAATTAGAGTGACGAAAAGATCTCTGATTCGATTGATTTTTTGCATATATGATCTATGAAGGATAAATTATGATATGCACGGTTTGATTATGAAATTATGAAGTGCAATTATATTAAGTGGGGAGGGGGGTGAACGTGCCCGTTCACCCATGAGGTGTACCTGAGCATTGCTCCACTGCACGTACTTCTGTGATTAGACATTAATTGAATATGTGTTTTATACTCTACATATATACTGAAGGGTCTTAACATGCAATATATGTGAATTGATTCAATTCTATAATTCATAACATGCAAGTAGGTCTCGCCTATATATCATCACATAATATTATGATAACAAGTCACACATGAAGCATGGGACCTGATGTTTCAAACTTTCAAAGAACATTCGGAAGGTTGGGGTTGTTGGATTACTGGCCGGCCGGCGTGAGGTCTACTCATAATATTATTCAGATCGGTTGTGGACTTGTACTTTAATTTTTTCCCAAAATGCAAATAAAATTAAAGAACCCACCAAGAATGAGAAGATCGAGTACTGCAGCATGTGTTCCAATCCTCAAATTATTCAAAAGCACGCACTCAGAACATGTCAAACACGAGCTCAGATATGGACTTAATGTAAGTGTGCCAAATTAAACGACCCTGGATCTATTGCATTATATATATGCAGATACGTACGCGTTCAGAATACATGTCATGCATAGCTTAACTAAGCATCAGCAAAGTTGTACTTTTGCCCTAGTTGATTTATATATCTTGAATTTGTACAAGTCTACAAGATGGAATATTTCAAAGAAAAAAAGCTTGACGATCGAGAACTAAGATTAGTTGAGACCAGTTATATGTATGTCTAGGGTTTGACTCCATCAGATCAAAATTTCTTTCTAGAAATTTATATGGATCCCATATATCAATTGCATTTTCGAACAATTATTGTGGGTTAATTAGCTAGGTCCTTCTTCAATATGCATGTTATCGATTAAAATCAATGAATCTTTCAAGCATCTTGAGACTGATCGAGTGATCGATCACACAATATAAATTCTTTAATTAGTGTTTATTAGGGTTCCACCTCGAGCAATGAATTGAACATATATGTGCTATACTAACAAAATGAGAATGTGGGTCGTCCAGCAAAGGATGGGGATGAATTTGAAGTGATAATTAAAGATAAATACGGAAAAGAATGTTATCTGATCAAATTAGTGATGTATATATATATGTTCCCACCATATAGTATATATCTACTAGCTAGTAGTGCACAAGTCAGTCCTGGCACACACACTTGCATATATATGATTGAAAATGCAAATGAAAATATAATTCTAATTAAATGGATTTTTTTTTGTCAACGTAATTAATTAAATGGATATGAGGCTTTCTTTTTGGCACCAACTGAAGCAAATGGCCGGATGCAACAATAATCATGATGATGAAAGCATTATGCAACATTCAGTAGTACACAAGAATTTAAGCAAAGGTTGAAAGATTGCCGAAGGAAAAAAAGAAGAAAAAAAAAAAAGGAAATGTTCACAGCAATGTGCAAGATTTATATATATACAATGATTCTCAGGTAAAGAAGTCTTTACTTTTTTATGGTGTGGATCTCCTCTGCAGAGAAAGTCTGCGTATATATATATATATGTGTGTCTATATGGTGAGGTCAGAATGACTAAACATGAAGTAAGAACCACATCCTATCTAAGAACAAAACAGTCCAATTTTTCTTAGCTGTTCATGTCGGTAGTACAATAGCCATTAATCGGAGCCTCCTCTCCAATCATAAAAAAGCAAGTGTGTTGATGTGAATCGGACCCTAGACATATGAAACTAGCTAGGGTTTTCTGATTAAGACAGGAATGATGTTAATGGCTCACCATATTATTACTTTAATTCATTAATTATCTGATTAATTAGAGAGTTGATTAAAGCAGTTGGCTCAAGCAGTTTGTGATTATAGTAGCTCCAAGTAGAACTCCTTCAAGATGGGAGCTTAATTAGCTGCCTCAAATTAATACATGCACGGACAATTGGAGAACCGTCTGAAACTGAAATTATACAAAATTAATGATATATGACCACGTTGAGCTCAAAGAATTAAGTTCCAAGTGATTAATGGTTTTAACTGGAAATTAACGAAACTATACAGAGTTGTAATTAAACTGTCAAACAGATTAGAACAAAAAGTTTGTCTTAACCTAAAAGGGGTTGCTTTAATTTGCAGCTAAATGCATGTATTGTTTGTAATCAAATTCAAACGTGTATTAATTTATTGATGAATCGAATAAAAAATGCTGGAGCGATTCAAGATGAAAGGGACTACGAATAGACATGTTTAAAACACTACTCTATCTACATGTTGATTTATCATCGATCACCTAAATCTAAGAGTTTAGGAGAGATTAAATAATACACTTTAAGAACACAAAGAAGAGAACTAGAAATTAAAGTGAAGGAAACATTTGAGTAATCAAGGGGTTATATATGTCCAGCTAGCTATATAGCAATTTGCCATTGTCGGGAAAGTTATTAAGGATTCAAGGGCATGTGATTATTAAATATAGTTGATTGAGCCACATGATATTGTTTAAGCATTTTTTTAATTATTCCTTAAACATGGTAGGGTTTTGTATGTAATTAACCAAAAATAAAGAGATATATATGGTAGGGTTTTGTCAATTAATTGCCAGTTGAATGTATATACAACTGTAAAGCTAGAGAAGGCCAAGCAAGTATTGTTTAAAATAGATCGATGAGGGCAAGTACTGTTGAATTAGGGTTTAGTAATGAAGCTACCTTGGTAAGCATATATATGTATATATATATATATATATATGCATGCATGTGACTATATATGTGAGTGCTTTTTTATTTTCTTGAACGTTAATCCGTAGGCTCAAAACAGCAAAATCCTAGCTTTTATAGGGAAAAAGCTTGGGATGGTTTATTATCGTATTTGAAAATGATTTATAATTTGTTTCCAGAAATAATAAATTTTAATTGTAGAACAAGATGAAGTTTCATTCAGACGAAAAAAATGATGAAAAGCCACAAAATCTAGAAAAAGTGATTGAAGAATTGGTTAACTCATGCTAAAACAGTCGAGAGGCTAGCTAATTCGGACTGTGAAACTCAGTTTGGTGTAATACGTACCAAATTGTAATGTTCATTTTAGGATCAGTGAGCACTACAAGATCGATCATCTCAAAAGACCAAATCTAACGTGTTTTAATTGAATAGCTCAGTTAATTTAGAAATTTTCGCAGTTTGTATATTTTTTCAACGTTCAAGACTTCAAGTACGTTTTTGACTCTAACGCAATTGATGTTTATTGGATCTATATATATCTTAGGGTCTGTTAAGTTGTCTCAAAAGCCAAAGGCTATTGTCATATACTCATACATCAAACTATAAGTTTAAAAGTTCAAAATCATCAAGCACCTAGATAACCTAACATTAACTACCGGCCCTAGCTATCACACAGTACACGATGAGATGCATGTTTAATTAGCATCTAAAGCAAGAACTTTAATGAATTACTTTTATCTCAAAAGTTATTTTAATCCCAATTAAAATTGGCGGCCGTCGACGGAAACTGCTCAACTCATTTTTACTTCGAATTCAAGGAAGATTATTATGATATGTCCAACTAGCGAGCAAGAAATTCTTTTGACATTACAGACTGAAACCCACTTATTGAACTAATTTAGTTACTATTTTTCGAAAATAGTGGAAGTACGTAGCATCCCACTTCAGAGAGAACTCGGGAGTCGGGAGTATCATTTTGCTTAAAGACATACTTAACCCATATATTTTTGGAGGTCTCATTCAATTAATTTCAAGTATGAATATATGAGTCCACTAATTTGAAAACGAATGTATCCTTCTATCAAATTCTACCACATGTCTTTTTTTTTGGTTTGTCATATATCACTGTTTATTTTGACAATGGCTATTCACTTTCTGGCCGGCCGATGACGCTTTTCTAATTAATTATGGGATGAAAGTTATCGTTCATCCGCCAAAATTAATGATCCAAAATTTCTTGAATTGTTTGCGTAATGGAAGTTACCTTAAGATTATTCCTATGTACGTGGTCCTCTCTCTTTGAAGAAGATCGAGGAAGACGTTTGTGCCACATTGATCAACAATTAGGCGCTAATTTTGCTTATAATCGTACTTCTTTGAGATAATTAACAACAATAGAAAATCAGTAGATATCATATACCAACTCCTCAATGTTCTCGCCTAATCCTCTATCTATATATTAATATGATTTGTTGGGTTTGTCACATACTCCATACATGTGTAATGCTCTGAGCTAATCAAAGCAACTTCCTAACCACATTAATTAATTGTGTCTTGGCCAAAAAAAATTTGTGATTAATTAAACACGTACTCATCATTCTCACATACACGATACACGGTGGATTTTTTTTTATCTTAGATTCTTAGTTATTTTAGAAAATATGTTTAGTTTTTTAACTATTTTAGCAGCTACACCGGCCTCCTAAGCGACTCTCTATTTTATTTTTTAGCTATATGGTTCCTAAATATAGAGAGCAATATGAGACTCTATATTATTTTTGTTAATTTAAAATATTTTTTTATAGTTATTTTGTGTAATTATTAAATACACTTAAACTATTTTTTATTTATTAAAAAATAATTTAAATTTAATACTAGCTAAAGTATGGAGCATTGATGTAGACATATTTTCAAACTAGCTGGCCAAAATAACTTTTTAGCTACTGTAGCAAAAATTTAGTTCAAAAATGACTAATATTGCTAAAGATGCTTTGAGAGTCTTGGCCAGAAAGGAAAAAAAAACTATGCGGAAACAAAAAAATTCATTGTGATTGTGATTAATACAAGACTCATCATTGGTACTCAACTACAATGTACTATTGAAACCAATGTTTCAGCTAATAGACGCAACCTAATCAGCTCGATCGTAGATTGGAAGTTCGGAACAATTAATATTATTCACATACATGCACCTAGGGGTCACCATTTAGCCCATGGGCCTGGGTAGCCCATGGAGGCCCGTCGGCCCATTAAGACCAAGCCCGGCCCGGCCCGGTATAGGCCCATGTAAGGCCCGGCCCGGATAAATATAGGGCTGGGCTTGAACAAGGGGTTCAAAGCCTAGCCCGGCCCATAGGCCCGGCCCATGAAAAGCCCATCAAGTTCGGCCCGGCCCGGCCCTTAAAAGCCCGGCCCGTAGGCCCATCTACAATTATATTAAATATTATATATTATATTTTGTAAGAATGAAGACTTAAAAATAATAAATATTTTGTTGTTGACAAGATTCGAACCTTGAACATAGCTTACACACAAACACCACTAAACCAATCCTACTGAACCAACCATTTGCTTATATTGCATGTTTTAATGTATATATGTAGTTATGTACTGCTTAAACTTATATATTAGTAAATATATATTTAATTATAAACCAACTTATAAATTTTAAATTCACTTACACTTCTCTTAATAAATAATTATAATTTTCATAAAAAAATAACTACTTATAATTAATAAGTTAATAACTATATAGAGTCTTATGTTTTTATATTTATTAATTAGATTTCTCAAAGGGTAACTACACTAAAACGGATTCCGGGATTGCAACTTTTTACAAGGGTATATAGATGTCGATCATATGAGCGTGTGGTCATGGAACACACAAAAATTGGACATCAAAAAGAGCCATTAAGGCAAAATTAAGATAAATAATATTTTGATAAATGACGATTAATAAGGGTTGAGCACATTGACCGAAGTTGAACGAACCATGAAATAGGCCAATTTTTTCACACGGTGTCTATTACTATACGATAAATACATGAGGAAAGTCAAATATACCATTAGACATTTACGATTTATTGGATCACACCCAATCCCGGTATGCATACTAGTATTGTTTACTATATGCATTGGTTATAAATAAATATATACATTTCATTGAGGAAAATGAAATTTATCAAATGAACCGTTGGATATGATAAATGAAATATATTATGTCTACGGTTAAAAATTTAGCAATTTCCGTCTTCGTTTCAAATTTGATCCGCATGGTCAAGCATAATGGTCATTTATACCCCTAAATTTATTAACTAGAGTTCTCAAAGAGCAACTATACTAAAACGTGATTCAAGGTTGAATATTTTTACATGGGTACATGGAAGTCGATAATGTGAGCGTGTGGTGGCGGAGTGCATGAAAATCGGACTTAAGAAAGAGGCATTAAAGCAAAATTAGCCGAAATGTCATTTTGGTAAATGATGTTAAATATGCCTACTAGTGTTGTCTACTATATTCACCAAATAATCATGTAAGTAGAAGTTGAAGTAATTCCATTGGAAAATGATCATTAATATATTGAACTCTTGAAGTATGTCCATTAATATTTTCATAATTTTTGAAAACTTCTATGGTGCCCAATTTTATTTATTGAAATTAGGTTAAATTAAAAATATATTTAGCTTTTGAGTGACAAAATGAAAATATTTACCATATATGCATATAAATAAAACTTGAAGAAATTCCAGTTGGGAATGGTCACTAACATCTTGAAGTATGTCCATGAATATTTTCATAATTTTCAAATTTAAGTTAGATATATTTTCATAATATATGTTAGATATATATATACTAGATATATAGACTAAAGCATGTTAATTATACAAGAAGTGCAAGTCAGTTGGATTGGTTTGTGTGCCTATGTTGGTCATCCATGTGCAAGGTTCGAAACTCCCTAACAGCAAAAGTTTTATTTCTTTTGAAATTTCAGGTATTAATATTAAGCCCGGCCCAAGTAGGCCCGCTAGGCCCATTCCGGCCCGGCCCGATCAGGCCCTCTTCTAGGGCTGGGCTTGGGCTTTTATATTGTAATTAAAGCCCGGCCCGGCCCAGCCCGTAATATTTATTATTTATATTAAAGCCCGGCCCGGCCTGGCCCAAGCCCGGTAATTATGGGCCTGGGCCGGCCCGGCCCGGCCCATTGCCGACCCCTACATGCACCATATAGTGGTCCTATATGTATAGCTTGCATGTTTGTATGTATAAAATTTTCAGTACGTATTTACAATGTGAAATATATACGGATCGATTTACCACTTGATATTTGTATGTACGTGGATACAAACTCATATCAATATATATCGTTTCGTTCATTTGTATGCATGGACCACATATAGAGGCAACTATTTTATATTATTATTATTATTATTATTATAATAATAACAGTCAGACAATCGAGTTAAATTCATAATCTCTAACTCACGAAATTTCCACAAATAAACTAATTTAATGGTCGTGGCCACGTGAGAAAGTATACATGCAAGTCGGAGAATTGAGTCCATTTTTCTTAAAATAAAATAAAAAACTTAAATCATTATTACTTAGTTTGTTTCTTGTAATTATTAATATTTCAAGATTACAAAACTAGCTCCTCATTTTAGTAAAATACTCCAATATCGGATGAGATTCGGAGTTTGAATCGTTTCTTCTTAAAAGAAAGAATTGTGTGCTAGCTAGAACAATAAAGACCTATTTGGAAGCATGCATGTGTGTTCGGTGTTCGAGACAAACCCTAGCTATCCAACATGTACATATTTTGCCGTGTTACGTGCACCTTGGGGTAAGATCCACCTCACTGTTTTGATTGATCAATTAGGATTTTGGGGTCCAAGCTAGCATTAACATGATAATATATAAGCCGAAAGGTACACACTTATTGTGATAAGTCGTATGACCTGCTAGCAACTTATGAGGATGTTGATCCCCAATATGGGTTGTGGCCATGAATCCATCAACAAAATAATTATGCATAGTTTTTGTGCGCCTTCAGGTTTGATAATTTGCCAATCTCAAACAGTAAAACTCAATAATCTTTACTGTTATTAATTGTGTAGTGAAATTTTGTTGTCTTGCACAGTAGAATAATCCCAGCATGACTCACATTGATAATGGATTTGGATCAATACTATTAATTAGTATGAATTTATACCAGAAACGATTAAGTGGGTAAATATCAAATCAAATCCCATAATCCAGAAATTATTAACATGATAATGATGTACGTTACGGTGATGCTAAAACACGCAAAACCCTAATCCCTTACTACAATCTTATCCTATAATTAATCTTTCTCTTAGATTTCAAGTATGAATATCTTTTTATTTATTTTTTTGGCCAAGAAATATCTTTTTAGTTATGTTACAATTAGATTGGGAAGTGACAAAATTAAGTTATTAGAAAATGGAGAAAATAAAATAAAGGTGGATTAAAATGGTGAAATGGAACCGTCAATGGCTGAAATATCTAACCTCAGACAGCTATAGGGTATACCTTATAAGGTGAGATATCAAATCTTTCAACCCTCAGCAAACATACACTGATACATCTGCATGATTAACATTTGGGAAACGAATTATATAATTAATTAGTTAGTTAGCTGAGTGTTCTTTTACATATAAGACAACCTTAAACAACCCCCGATTTGCTCTTCAAGCAATACATTTTTTTTTGGCCAAGTTCAAGCAATACATTTGATGGTTCATAATTCATGGATCAAATATGAAAAAGACTCAATAATTTATCTACTTTAAAAAAACGGGCCTATCTGGGTACCTATTTTTTGACTTGAAATCTTACTCAAGGTGTGAATGTGATTTTTGTTTTCTTTTTTCAATACAAGTAGTGCTGTTATTTTGCACGTCGTACTCTGTTTGATCACATTATGAACTTCGTCAATTAAATTAAGCTCACTTATGTATAATGTGAAAGGGAGCTATATTTACTTCTTGCATTTCTCTAAAAGAGTGCAACAATACAAGTATATATGTGTGAATAAAAGAAAATATATATGGATTTTAGTGAATTTATCGTGGGGTGGATAGGGTAGCTAGGAGGCATGACTTATATAAATGTGACCAAAAGTCCACAAAAACAGCATCCATTGTTATTTATGAACCAACATATCCTTACATAAATTAATTACATTTTAGGAAGGTTCCACTTATTATGACAACAATTCTTGTAACAATAATGGTAATGCTAATTTATGTAATAGTATTACTTGAGTTAGATGCAAGAAACGATGACAATGAAAAATGGTGACGACACGTACCCATATTATCTAAGCTAGCTTCCTATAATTTTTGTAGAAATATTTTGTTGACGTTGTTAGTTTTTGACTTACGTAAATCAAAATACAAGCAATTCGATCTACGGATCTAGTCCTAGCTTCCAATGTGTTTCTTGATAAACCTATCTAGCTGATAATGCAATTCATCATTCTTTTGGTTAGAGTAATACTCCTAATTAATCAGGATAATTACTCACCTTATATTAACCTTGAATGGGAGAAGTATCTTTTGGACCCATATTTTACTTTTTCACATTCTTCTATAAGTTATAAACTCTATTGCTCTTCGATTTCGAGTTTGTATGACCTCCTCCATCAAGTTTCTTTCATCAAAGTATTATGTTGCAATGCACAGTTGAAACATTTCACATACGCCGCAGGGATTAGTCTTTGGGATATCCCGACTAAAATAAGGAAAAAATAAATCATGTTCTTATATATGGTTATAATATTTCTATTTGACCACGATACAAAGTGTATCGAAACTTACAAATCAATTTGTATAAATGTCCAGCGTATAATGATAACCACACATATAACAATGTCAATTAGGGACATATAAAACTGAAATATACGTATCCGTACCAACATACTTCCACATACAGTTTGATAGTTCTAAGCCTTTAATTTTCTCGAGTCGAGGCCACTATTTTGGAAAAATTTTCTTCTTGGCTCTCCTCAGCATCTAAGGCTCAAAGCCTGAAAAACTAGTAGAAAAGACGAGTAGTATTCTACTGAAATAATTACATTAACCCTCGATCCAAATTTCCCAGTGTCCATGTCCCACAGACTTGTGCTAATAGGGAAACGACACTCCCCCTTTCACACCCTACAATAATAAATTCATAAAGGAAATCTTTTGAATTTTAGCAAAACTTTTAAACAATACCCCCCACAAACTTGTATATAAGGCACCCTGATATCTGTCCCAACTTAGCAACCATTTTCGAGTTGCACACGCACTTTCATTTTTGGGGTTTTCAGAACTGAAACCATGGATTATGTTTCTCTTGTACAAGAAGCCTTACAAGCCACGCCCATCACATTCCTCTCCGCCATACCTCTACTATTTCTCCTCCTCGGTCTACTTTTCAGGTCTCGACGGCACCTACCTTATCCTCCGGGACCCAAGGGGCTTCCCATCATCGGCAACATGCTGATGATGGACCAGCTAACCCACCGTGGACTCGCCAAGCTTGCCAAACAGTACGGCGGCATCTTCCACCTCCGCATGGGGTTCTTGCACATGGTCGCCATCTCGAGCCCTGACACGGCACGGCAGGTTCTTCAGGTACAAGACAACATCTTCTCGAACCGACCGGCCACCGTCGCCATCAGCTTCCTCACTTACGACCGCGCCGACATGGCGTTTGCCCACTACGGTCCGTTTTGGCGCCAGATGAGGAAGCTCTGCGTGATGAAGCTCTTTAGCCGCAAACGGGCCGAGTCGTGGGAGTCCGTGAGGGATGAGGTCGACACGGCCGTGAGGACCGTTGCCGCCAACACCGGCTCAGCCGTCAACATCGGTGAGCTGGTGTTTTCCCTCACGAAGAATATCATCTACAGGGCCGCTTTTGGAACGAGCTCGAGTGAAGGGCAGGACGAGTTCATTGGGATACTGCAGGAATTTTCCAAGTTGTTTGGGGCTTTTAATATTGCGGACTTCATTCCTTGTCTCGGGTGGGTCGACCCGCAGGGGCTGAACACCAGACTCGCCAAGGCTCGTGAGTCGCTGGACAAGTTCATTGACATCATCATAGACGACCACATCCACAACAAGAAGAACAAGGGGAGCAATTTGGACGAAGGTGAAACTGACATGGTGGATGATTTGTTGGCCTTTTACAGCGAAGAGGCAAAAGTGAATGACTCGGAGGATAATTTACAAAACGCCATCAAACTTACCAGAGATAACATCAAGGCCATCATCATGGTAACTTATTCACATCTCTTTCTTATTAACTAAATTCATATGTGGAAAAACATTATCACACTATCTCATGTACGTTGTCGCGAATAAAATTACTTTTTATGGAAATAACTGACACTCTCGTAAAAAAAACGATACGTGCGATAGAGTATGTATGCAAAACTGACTACATATGTATGCAACATGCAGGACGTGATGTTTGGCGGGACGGAGACGGTGGCGTCGGCGATAGAGTGGGCCATGGCGGAGCTAATGAGAAGCCCAGAGGATCTGAAGAGGGTCCAACAGGAGCTTGCTGACGTGGTGGGCCTGGACCGCAGACTGGAGGAGAGTGACTTCGAGAAGCTGACTTTCCTAAAATGCGCACTCAAAGAGACGCTGCGACTGCACCCGCCGATTCCTCTGCTCCTCCACGAGACGGCGGAGGACACGGAGGTCGCCGGCTACAGAATCCCCAAGAAGTCGCGCGTGATGATCAACGCGTGGGCGATTGGGCGTGACCAGGACTCGTGGGAGGACGCCGAGTCGTTCAAGCCGGCGAGGTTTCTCAAGGAAGGGGTTCCGGACTTTAAGGGGAGTAACTTCGAGTTCATTCCGTTCGGGTCGGGTCGGAGGTCGTGCCCGGGTATGCAGCTGGGGCTGTACGCGCTGGAGCTGGCGGTGGGGCACTTGCTTCATTGCTTCACGTGGCAGTTGCCTGATGGGATGAAACCCAGTGAGCTTGATACCAATGACGTGTTTGGACTCACCGCGCCCAGAGCGACTCGACTCATTGCCGTACCGAGTAAAAGGGTTGTGTGTCCACTCTGATGGACGACGAGTCCAAATATCAAGCACACCACACATCGAAACAGCGACGCAAAGGTAAATTGCACGGGTTTTTTATTTTCTTTTTTAATATTTTGGGAAGAACCCAGAAACAAATAATGTAAAAGGGCCAAGATCAAAAGGAGGGAGTTTGAATTGTCTTCCATGTGTATAAAGACTCTTCTTCATTTGTTTCTCTTGTTTCTTCCTTATTTTTGATATTGTATTCAAATATACAAATAAAAAGAATATTAATTTGTCATAGTGGGAAATATACACATTACACATACTATTATTACTCCGAGCATTACGATTGTTAGAGAAGGAAGAACCAAAGTCGGGTTTTTAATCACTAGAGTTACATTATTCGACTGAAATTTAAGAAAAAGATAATTAATCTTGGGTCTTTTTTAATAACACGCTTTAACCACTAGAGGTACAAAACTGAGCAGATGGGTTTCCACTAGAGGTACAAAGCTGAGCAGATGGCTTTGGACGCTACATTGTGGATACATAAAAGAGGTCACTGCATGCACAAACAATACCTGTGGCAAAAGTGAGTGCAGGCAGGAAGTGTTGTAATGCGCCTCTGAGTTAGCACTTAGCAGGTACTTATCGGCATGGCATGTGTGTTTTGTACAATTGAAGATTGAATTGGAAATTTTAGGTGGCATATACGAACTGAGGACGACCCGAGGTCTTTCACTCGTTTTTTTGAAATTTTATATTGGTATCTTATGATCAGAAGAAAGATTGTGGGATATATTATTATGTTGTACGCTAGCAAAAGATCCAAGGCTCCATCAAAGATATTCCATCTTCAGACAACTTGGTAAATGGACAACAGAGGACCATTAAATTCAATCTAATGAAACAGTGTCTTTTTTTTTTTGGTTACATGTGCTCTGCAAGATCACAAAAAACATATCATATTTCTAAAGGTGGTGCTTCCCCCTCAAGTATTAAAAGGACCCACTTTGTGATGTAGGAGTTTTAGCTTGAGAATTGAGAGCTTGAGTTGGCAATGGAGTGGGATTGTGATTGGGTACCTATCTACATCCAAATCAAATCCAGCCTATATTTACCAACTTTCCTCCATACATTCTCTGGTTTATCTTCAAATAAACAATAAACTGCAGTTGTAAATACAGCACCCAGATTAGACTTGTAAAGGTCAAACTCTGGTTGGATGTGAATGTGGAGACACATGACAATATGACATGGATCAGCTCAATGAATACCCCACAGCAGCCACAATTGTTCGACTTATGTGTAAAACTAAATTAATAAACGTAAGACTTGCATCATAATGGAGTCATAATTCAAGATCACACAGATAGTCTATTTATCAAGTGCAAAGATGGATTTTACCAGATTATTGGTCTTGACCAAGGAATATTAAAATAGAGGAAGAAAGGACTAACAAAATGAGTATGGGCTTAAGGTAACTGAAAATTCCTTAAGCCCCACTGACAATGTATTTACATGCATTATCATTTATCATATTTCTTAAGAATACAACAACAGCTTGAAAAGGTTATTGAAAATAATAAACCTTTTCACAGTTTCCCCTATTGGGTTTGTCACCAGTGACTATAGAACACAGTTTACATCAAGATACGTAGTACAGCAAGACCAACAGCAGATATGGAAACAAGAGTACCTATGCAGTATTTTATAACATCATATTTTGCGGCTTCCACTTGTGCGCGCAAAGCATGAATTTCCTGATGATGACATAGAAGTAACATTTAGAAAAGGAAGTTGCCTACTCCTGGTTCAAGTGAATAAATATTTCACTACAAATTCTTACCCGATCAAGTTTGTTAGTAAGGTTATTGGTTTCAGCATTCTGATTTGCTAACTCTTCCCGTATCCTTCTGTACTCGATAGCCATAAATGGACATGGATAATGAAAATCATGACTCTGAAACAGAAGTTTTGACAAGCTCAGACAATAAGACATGTTTATGTAGTCACTTACCCCCTTTCAAGATTCAAGTCCAGCCTTTGCCCAGCAGTAACTTTGTCAATTTCATACCTGCATTTGCATAAGGAAGACCATAATGAAACAAACACATTTTCACATGGAAGCAGACAGAAAAACACAGAAAGTAACTCCATAATCCAGACCTTAATTCATTGCGCATCTTCTCTATATCATTCCGAAGTTTTTCAGTCTCATGTTGCAACATAGAAAAATGGTGTCCCTGCATAACATATATGTTTTTCAATGAAATTAACAATAGAAGCTTAGCCCATGAACTAATAACTCCCTATTTGATTGCAAGGAATGCCTAGATTATACAAGCATTCAACTACTTTAGAATAGTATTCCAGGAACTAGAAATTCTTAAACAGATTAGGTCAACACATCAAAGTCATTCCAAAAAAGATGCCTCAGTATCGTTCTTTTGCTCTATCATATTCATTCCAGTAAAGATGGCAAGAAAGGGAAAGAGATATGTAGTCTTATAAAAATAGCTGTCATTTCCTTGAAAAAAATAAAATAATCATAAATAATAGAAACTAAATGAATTCATTAGAGCTCATTCCAGAGTCCAGACAGATTTAACTGATGAGCTAAAATAGTGTCAGCTCCAAACACAAACCTTTTATATTAAATTGAAATCTAATTTCATCTGAAGTTTTTTGGCAATGGGTTGTTTTAGGTGCTCCGATGCTGGAGCATGTGAATTAACAAGAATCTCCATGGTTAAATAGTTTAGTAAAATCAGAGAGGGAAGTCAAATGCCAAATTTTCCATATCCTTTCAGTCCTCAGACACCAAAGCACCAAATTAAAACCAAACTTATGACTGAAAACCTCAAAGTTTGGCTTTATAGAAGCGAGGCACGATCCACAATCAGAAGCATGCCTCCACCAAGAAACAGCCAGAGATAGAAGGGAGACATTATAACTTCAGGTACTTGGTCACTATTAAACATATAAAGAAGTTAATTCAAGTAAAAAGGTATGTGAAACCATGATTTGGGCCCCAATCATTCATCATATTGCTCTCTCTCACACACACAAACGGTAAGGGCTGGGGTCATGTTTCCATGAATATCAATATTTTAGGTAACCCAAAACTCGGTAAGAGAAGCACGTTGTACTTATTTAAAAGGGAGATTAAACGCAACCTTATCATCAAGTTCATAGAAATTAGTATTTAGTGTAACTCAAAATTTTATAGGAGAAGCACTAAACTCATGTGTCTAGATTTAACAGGACGCTCAGAGAAAACATCAACAGTTGAAACCCATGTTGCACTTAGGATTGGCATACCATCAATAATTTGGTGGTGAATTATACACAAGACACACAAATGAAAGAGAAAACAGAAAAGGGATACATCTTTACCAAAAAGAAATCTGTACAACAACTAAGCCCATGGTACCTGTGAGCTTTGAACTTCAGATTTGAATTTGGACAAGTTGGATTCTTGGATCATCTCAATCTAGATACCATATGCCAAAAAAAAGCACACAGGAAAGTTGGTAAGAAAAATCAAACTCGCCGCTCACGATAATGTGATGAATGGCAACATATACATAGGCAAATAAGACACATGATTCCCTTACTTTCTGCATCTCTCCCTTGGAGACAAATGACTGAGACACATTTTCCAAGCTGTCATTCAAAACTTCAGTAATGGCAGCTGTTATGGCCTCGGCATGCTTAGAAGGCACCCCCTGTCCCTCTAATCTCCTAACCTAAATGCAATGCCGGAATCATAATCTCTTCAGTTTCATTCTAACTTGTATGTGAAATACGAAAGTGAATTTGAATAAGCGAAAGCGATGAGGATGAGAAGAAGATGATTACCAAGGCTAAGGTGTCGACGAGAAACAGGCGCTTTCCATTAGATTTGACGAGGTCGGCGGAGGAGATGAGTCTGCAATCCAAATGCCTGTGATGCAAACTCCCAAGCTCTCTGAATCCGGGCAACCCGATCCTGCCGGAGCTGGTTCCTAATTGCGCGACCCGTTTACACGCCGCAGCAGCGGCCATTCCAATTTGATTTTTCCGGCCGAGTATTCGGGGGAAACTCAATCCCTAGAAAACCTATCGATTCCGAATCAACGACCTAACCAAAGTCCAAAGGGCAACAGAAATGAAATTAAGATTGAAAACGACCTAACCGTGAGAGAGTGAATATTAATGATCGAAGAATCGAGGAATCGAAACGAATGAATGTGAACAAAGGGGGCCTCGGGAATCGGGAATATTTCGAGGGTCAGGGATGGATGGATTTCGCGGTTGCCTTCCTTTACCTTGTTTCTTTCTTTAAATATGGGGTTGGCTGGTTGGTCGCAAATAGCGCGCACCTCGTTTCTTTTTAGTGATTTTGCTATTTTGTTTGGAACAATTTATCAATGTCAACAGCCTTTGTTGAGGACCCATTGGCCTGGTTTAGAATATCATACCCATTGTGCATAATTAAAGGGTGTAACCTCACCCCTCTGAGTATGTACTGGGCAGTGGGAAGTCATCAGTCCTTTGAGGCTTTGATCACCAAATGCAAATGTTCAACAAGTCTAATTTCTAGCATTTGGTTAATTGTACCACAAGAAAAATGTTTTCGTGTTCATCTTATGCTCCAAATAGCATGGTCTTACCAGTACGGGAATCGATGCCATAATTTCTTAGGCACAAGAAATAGATCCACCAAATAGCAGCAAATTAACACAAAATTTGGATAACACTCGTACATCGATCAGAGACCCTCTTGCTCTCCACAGCCAGACAAATAACAATCGTCGTCGATTATCGTTCTAACTGTTGCAATAAACAAAGGCCCCCCCAGGTCTAACAGTGGCACTACCATTCCTATTGCTTAAATTAAAATCTCGACCAAGCATAGATAAGAACAATAGTGCTTCTTGACTACTCTTGTTTTTTCTCATTCATCTAATATCTTAGGCAAGACATCTTACTTTGGTCGTCCTCTGTAGGGGTACAAAATATCAGAAACACTTTCTTTCATGTAGTTCCCAACTTTACCCATGTTCTTCCAAACCCCTGATGCAACAAGATCTGCATTTCTTGAGAACCTGCACAATTATCATCAAACACCGGATAAACCCTCACGCATCAGGCATATAATTTCAGAGAAACTAAGACTCCAAATAATGGAGTTGAATACTCGAATTATGTGCTTGCCTGGTTAAGAAACCCGTCCCTGTAGAATGAGTGCGTTTAGGTCTCCGAGGCTGATGGACTTCATGAGCATCTACAAGATCAAAACAGAATCACAAGGAATAAATAAATGGAAGTAAACGATAACCTAGCTTCAGAATCACACTTAGACATCAGAACACAACTCTAACTCAATTCTAGAAACCACCTATTATAGTCCTTGCATCTTCACCGATCTGAATTCTGAACATCTCTTGAATGTATACTAGTAACTAGCAGAATTAAGCTTAGTTCAGAGGATTCTACTTATACGACCTCATCATCTACATGCCAGCTTGCATTAAGACCTCAACTACATTTGAAGGCAAATTATTATAAGGAACACCTAGAAAAGGACAGACATTGGAAAACAGACAGGCCAACAAAATTATTTTCCTTACCATCTTTGTTGAAAGCATGAGCTGCAGTAGGAGCGGCAGCAGGAAGTGGTGTGCCTGCCACAAACTGCAGTAACTCATATCAGTCAGACTGCTTGGCTTGGTGAGAAAATGACACAAATTAATGTAGGCAAAAGGAGTAACAATAATAAAGCTTTAGAAATTTCATGTGCCCAGATAACTTGCCATTTGGCCCCATATTACTTCCAGGATTTTGAACCACACACACACATTGATCCAACTCCAGAATGCACCAAAAATTGACAAGTCAAAATCTCCGTGAATAATTCATAGTTGATTATCATTCAATTTATTGAGATCTCCTATAGCTTGATCTCAGTATGAAAACTGTAAAGCCAGTAAAAGTAACAAACCAATCCAATAAACTATTTTGTGAAACGAAGCTGAACTGCAAAGCTCAATGCATTTCTGCAATCAGTTCAACTCAATATTAGCACATGATAAAATGTTTTGCTCAGAGAGTTAACCTGCAAGCCAACACAAACAGGCAATTCTGTTGCCGTTGGCTTATCACCTGAAGGCTCTTTTCCAGTTTGATCCAAGTAGACCGAGAAACCGGCACATACAAAGCAATAATCTTTATACTTTCGCTCAACGTCAGCTTCAACTATTGAGTGAGGCACTGGTCACCAAAACTACATATTAGTATTACAAAACTGGCCAGATTAATCCTTTATAGGAAATGCGAAAAATAAGGGATTATAGCTCAAAGCTGAATAGAATAGCCGATGAACAATTGGCCTTTTCCTAAGCAAAAATAGGACTCTTACGACAGCAAAACAATAGCACTGAGCAAACTATCACAGCGGACAAATAAAAAAGCGTGGTTCTCAAAACTAACTGCAATACTGGCAAAGATCAATCCTTTATACAAAGTGTGAAAAATAGCGACTGTTGTAGCTCAATTGGCCTTTTTTCTAAGCTGAATTATCAAAAATGAATCTCAACTCGAGGTCTCCGCCCATAAAAATTTAACAAAATGGACCTAAAATCGAAGAAAGGATCAGACTTTAAGCTCAAATATGGTACATTTAAGCCCACACAGATCAGAATTCAAAAATCGAAACCCTAAAATTCGAAATAGAATTTATCAGAGACGTTTCAAAGTGTGATTGTTCGTTTGGAAATGAAAAATTGTTCTTCTTTTTTTCTTCTTCTCGAGAATTAAACGGAAAGAAACCGAGTGGGAATAGAGAAGGGAGCTGAGGGAAAGATATTAATTACCGTGAGGAAGGGTGCGAGGAATGCCGATGCAGCGAGGGTTTTTAGCTTTGGATCGGAGGGCAGTGGAATAGTAAAGAGTTCCTTTGCATGATTTACCCCTCTTCGAGGTTTTTACTGGAGGAGGAGGATGATTCTTCTCTATACTCTTCTCCTCCTCCTCCTCGTTTCTTGTATTCATGGCGACGGCGTCGGCGTCACTGCGGAGGACTCTGGTGTTCTCTCAATTTGTAATGTGTGTTAAAAAAAATAAAAATATATACATATATATATATATATATAATGTCGAGCACACAATTGACACGAGTACAAGAAATCGTGTTTCCCTGGTTGGTTTGGAGCAAGAGAATGATTTAGGATTTAGGGTTTTTAAATTTTCTAATAGAACAACAGCAAACTAGAACTTCAAGACACTTAACTTTTTTTTTTGGATGAATGAATCTTGCATTGAAACTGCACAAAAGCAGCAGCAAATTAAGGAACTTACAACACAAAAACTACATAACCAGCACAGAAGCAAGCAAACTAGAGTTGCGAGGGAGGGGCAGGTAAACCATCACATTCATAACATTGAATATTTGCTTAACATGTATCATACATAAGAGACTCTCTTGTAACCTTTCACCACAACCAGACGGATAACAATCGTCCGTTGATTATTTTTCACCCTTGCACTAACATTCCTATTTCTTTGAATTAAAATGTGAACCAGACAGATAGATACGGAACAATGCCGACTGCTGCTTCTCGAGTACTTTTTTACTCATTCATCTAATGTCTTCGGCAAGATATCTTACTTTGGTCGCCCTCTGTAGGGGTACAGAATATCAGAAACACTTTCTTTCATGTAGTTCCCAACTTTACCCATGTTCTTCCAAACCCCTGATGCAACAAGATCTGCATTTCTTGAAAACCTACACAATTATCAACAAACACCGGATAAACCTCACGCATCAGGCATATAGTTTCGCAGAAACTAAGATTCCATATTATGGAGTTGTATACTCGAATATATGCTTGCCTGGTCAAGAAATCAGTCCCTGCAGAATGAATGGGTTTAGGTCTCTGAGGCTGACGGACTTCACGAGCATCTAAAAGAATCACAAGGGATAAAAAGATGGCAGTAATGAAAACGAAACTTCAGAACCACACTTATAGTAACCAATCTAACTCAATTCTAGATACCAAATATCATAGTAACCAATCTGAAAATATGAACATCTCTTGAATGTATACTAGTGACTAGCAGAACTAAACTTAGTTCAGTGGATTCTACTCATACGACCTCATTACTACAAGCCAGCTAGTAATGAACACCTAGAAAGGGAAAAATTTTGGAAAACAGACAGGTCAAAGAAATTCTTTTACCTTCTTTGTTGAGAACATGGGGCGCAGTAGGAGCGGTAGCAGGTGCACTAGTATGAGCTTTTTTGCCAACCAAAAACTGCAGTAACTCATGTGAGAAAATGACCCAAATTATGTAGGCAAAAAGAGGAACAAGAATAAAGCTTTAGAAATTTCATGCGTCCAGATATTCAAATTGCAACTTGGCCCATGTTACTTCCAGGATTTTAAGCTATGCACACATTGATCCAACTCCAAAATGCACCAAAGCGACAAGCCAAGTTCTTATGAATAATTCATAGTTGCTTATCATTCAAATTATTGAGATAACCTTTAGCATGACCTGACCTCAGTATGAAAACTGTAAAGCCAATAAAATTAACAAACCAATTCAATTAACTATTTTATGAAATGAAGCTGAACTGCAAAGCTCAATGCATTTATGCAATCAGTTCAAGTCAATACCCTGCCCCCATCTCATATTAGCTGATGATTAAATGCTTTGCTCTCAGTGTGACTGTGTGTGTGTGTATGAGAGAGAGAGAGAGAGAGAGAGATAACCTCTAGGCCAACACAAACAGGCAATTCTGTAGCCGTTCGCTCATCACCTGAACGTTCTTTTCCAATTTGATCCAAGTAGACTGAGTAACCGGCACAGGCATAATAAAAATCTTTAAGACGTCGCTCATCTTTAGAAGCATCGACCTTCGATTCTTCAATTATTGAGTGAGGCACTGGTCACCAAATCTACATATTAGTATGTAGTAGAATACAACTTCGATAAAAGAATTTCAACTGGCAAACAAAAGCCCCAGGTAGACAATCTCATCGAGGAAAAGTATATATATACATATTTAGCGGATTTAGGATATGCAAAAAGTAAGCGATTCTAGCTCAAAGCTGATGAACACTTGGCTTTTATTAAGCTAGACAGGAATCACAATGAATCTTACCACACAAACAAAATCACCGAGAAAACAATCACATGGAGCGAAAAAATGTGGTTCTCAAATCTAGTTACAAAACTGGAAAAGATCAATCCTGAACAAGAAGTGTGAAAAATAGGCGACTGTAGCTCAAAGAAGATGATCAATTGGCCTTTTTCCTAAGCTCAATTATCGAAAATGAATCTCAAAGGTGAAATGCTAAACCTGATTACAAAGCTCGAACTTTTAGCTTAAATTTTTTATTTTTTTAACAAAATGGCATCAGAAGAAAGGATCAGACTTTAAGCTAAATTCATCACCATCTGCTAAAATGAAGCCCATATCAGAATTCCGAAATCGAAACCCTAAAATTAGAAATAGAACCGACCTTTTCCGCAATATTGATCAAGATCGAATTCTTCGTTTGGTAATGAAAAATTGGGTTTTTTTCAGTTGTCAAGAATTAAACCAAGAAAACGAGTGAGAATAGATATTAATTACCTTGAGGAAGGGAGCGAGGAATGCCGATGCAGCGAGGGTTTTTAGCTTTGGATTGGAGGCCAGAGGAATAGTAAAGGGTGCCTTTGCATGATTTACCCTTCTTCGAGGTTTTTACCGGATGATGATGATGAGGATGATGAGGCTGATTCTTCTCTATACTCTTCTCCTCCTCCTCCTCCTCGTTTCTTGTTTTCATGGCGATGGCGTCGGCGTCACTGCGGAGGACTCTGGTGTTGTCTCATTTGTAATTTGTGTAGAAGTCCCTTTTGCTCGGTCTGCGTCACACTTGGTTTACAAGTGGGGACTGTAATTTTTTGCGTTTCAAGTTTTTTTTTTTTTTTACCTCCCACATTTTTATCGGGGTTTTTTTTTTGGACGGAAAGTTAAGCGTAATATAATGTCGAGCACACAATGACACAAGTACAAGAAATCTGTTTCCCTGGCTGGTTTGAAGCGCAAGAGACTGATGAGCTTTTTAAATTTCTAATAGCTATTGCATGAATTAAAACACCAAACTACAATTTCCAAGTCTTCAACACCCAACTTTTTTAACTAAGCGATTTTGAGAGATGATATAAAAAACTCAAGATCTGAAATTTAAAGATAAATGCTCGTAAACACCGAAGTTTCAAGCCCAACAATATTAAATAGCATTTTGAGTTTACACTTTACAGGGCACATTAACAAAGGTTAAACTGTTAAAAGTGCCGAAGCAATAAAATTTGCTTGTTAAGTGTTAACATTTTATAAGCTGATTTTTTAACTTCTGAACTATAGTTTACAAGGTCAGAATAACAAAATACTTGAAAGCAAACGAAAGCAATAGATTTCAGACTTTATTCACATGAAGGAAAAAGGTATCCAAAGGACGATCTCGTTATATGTACACAAATTCACCCTTTTCGGTTCTCTTTCAGTAAGTATAGAGGACATGAAGTGACCAAGTATGAAACAAGAAGCTCTATACAGCTGTGTTCCCCAATGAAAGTGATCTTGTTGTAAATGAACAGGAAAGAAAACCAGAAAACAGCTAGCTTCCAGGAAACAGATCACTCGATGAAAATACGGATTTGTAGCCTAACTGTTTATTATTGTATGCAAATAGTGCTCCTGAAAACAGGATAATAGGACTCCAGTTCAAGCATGTCCAGGATCTGCTGTGTGGCCCAAAGGTAGGTAGAGTGAGCA
This sequence comes from Rubus idaeus, assembly GCA_030142095.1. NCBI lineage: Eukaryota > Viridiplantae > Streptophyta > Magnoliopsida > Rosales > Rosaceae > Rubus > Rubus idaeus. Next base: position 5,448,111 of record CM057965.1, on the reverse strand, counting down.
TCAATGACATCAGAAACATCAACCTGCAAAACCAAGGTAGAATCAAGGTTGGTGAACACTAAATATTGCCCCTGAACTAGTTAAATCAATCAATATCCTCCTTTGAAAGTTGAGTTTTCCATTTAATTTGTTCAAAAGATATAATTTACGTTCCATTTACAGGATCTTATCATAGATGCATTGTGGCTTTAGGATTATAAGATGGAGAAAGTGCGAGAGAACTTACATTCTCAATTCCTTGAACATCAATTGGTTGAATTCCAGCTAATCCTCGAGTAAGTAGACTGTTCATTAGTGATCGTTAGTTGACATTATGGAAATCAACAAGAAACAAGCTCTCAGCATAATAGAGCTGCAATAAACAAATACTCAGCATAATAGAGCCTTTATTCTGATCTAAAATGTGCACTTCAGGTCTAAATAAAGGCTCTACCAAATCAATCACTCATTGTGCATACCTAGCGCGGAAAGCAATCCCAAGCATCCAATCATTTGTAGAGTAAGCATTAACAAATCTTCCAGCCACCATCTGCATATAAAAGGGGGTGATAAAGACAGATTAGACACAACAAAATAAATGAAAGTTAAATGAATAAATGTATCTGAGGGTGCAGTAATGGGAAAAAGAGAAAAATTTCCAATCACCACCTTTCTAGCAGCTTCCCAGTTCTCATCTTTAATAGAGATGGGTGCTCCGAGAAGAACAACTCTTTCTACAAGTTCAGCTGCCAATATTCAGAAAAACATTAGGATTATTAATCCAGAATAACGAAGGGTAGTAAGCAATTATTATCACTTACCATCATGTTCGGTTTCAGCCAAAAACTGGAGGCACTTGAAAATTGTTCGTGCTCCAAGTGAGAAACCCACAAGTGTCACAGGCCTGAAATTCATCGAAAACAAAAATAAGAAATTATTGTGGTTGCTTTTTCAGCAAGTGCTGAAGTACTGAAATAACAGAGCTTTGAAGTTTCTGTTTTAAAAAAAAAAAAAAAACAGAACTTTGAAGCTATGATGTGTACCTGTTACCATGAGATCCTTTCAATAAAACATCAGCAAGGAGCTTCCCTGCTTTGTCTGACCTGGAAAATAAACAAGATTTAAGATCTACTATTGTTATACTCAACAGAAAAAAAATGTCAAATAAAAACTTCTGAATATGTTCTTAGGTTCATCAGAAAGTGCTTCTCACAGTCTTATGACATCCTGAATTCCAGTAAAGCAAAGAAATCCAGAAACAAATTGCATAACCATAGCTTCTGGAAATTCCACATGAACCCAAATTCAGGGTGCCTCTTATGTGGGACACAGGAGTAAAAGATGCTGGCAATACAAGAAAGAACTACCCTAACAGAGAGTTCAACTCTTCAGATCAAACAAATCTACTTGAGGGAGAAAAGGACCTGTCTACAGCAATTGACCATTTGCTATCTATAAAATCAGTAACAGCGAGTAATGTTGCTGGCCAAGCAAGTGCAGTTAAAAGAGTGCCCAACACAGTCATCATTGCACCTTGCTTCATCAACCCCATTGCAATTTCTACACCAAGCAGCCACAATGTCAATACTTTGAAAAAATTTATCATCTGACCAAATACTAAATAACAATAGCAGCCATGGGATCCAAACTAATTACTTGAAGTAAGCCAGTCCTGAATGGCAGTGCTCACTGCAATTAGGTTCTTAGACTCCCAGAGCAGGGCATACCTGTAGATATGTTGAGTTCGTTAAAATAAATGATCTACAAAATCCAATTACGCATTCCTCATTGACATAAGGAAACTAAAAGATCTCTAAAATCATGATGATAATCAATCATGGACCACTTTGTGGAATAATGCCTTAATGCATAAGCTGTAACAAGCAAACAAACTCAAGTGAACATGCAAAATGGAGCAGAAATTGAAGATAATATTTCCTTTAGCACAACTATGCAATAACTTATAAAAATAACATCATTGTCTAGTAAAATCAGCAACATCCATCAACTACTTGAAATGTAAAAAGCTTAATCCATACAGGGATGCGGGAAAAGCAAAAAATAAAACTCAACAATTTCTCACTGTTCGGCTGGGGGAGAGGAGAGTTGGGGGAAAAGGGGTGGGGGGGGGGGGGGGGGAATTGTGGTTTTCCTTGTTCTTTAAGTGCATAGGTAGTAGAGGAAAATAGATGAAAGGTTTCTTTTTCGCTCTCAACTAAATACCAAGTGATCATGGTGGCTGAATGGAACAAATGAAATCATATGAGATGTAATTTTCAGCTTTTTCAAACATAGGTGGAGAGTAATGTTTGTACCTTTCCAAATTGCCATTCTGTCCCTCCCAAGGCCTTACAAAATCTTCCACATCGAAAACAAATCCTGAGACCAATATCTCAACTGCTAGTCTCTGACAGATATGTGAATAAAATAACTCATTAGTTACATACATAAAAAAAAAATTGTAGCTAAAAAAAAAACTTACGCCTTGGTTGTGATTTTCTCCAATAGCTTTGAACTCAAATTCATCAACACTTCCAGTTCTTCTAGCCATTTTGCTCCCTGTGAGTCCAGCTCCAGCAGCTTACAGAGAGTGAAAAATAATCCATAAATTAGTTGACACAGACAAAATACTAATGTATCAAACTGTTAGAGGAAGAAACATTTTTTTTTTATATATAGAGGAAGATCTAAATAAATCAGAAAGATATATCCTTTCCCCCGCTCAAATATACATAAATCTAAGCACCTATTCACCTCCAAATGATGCAGCGACAACAACGGAACCAGCAACAGATCCAGCAGCACTTGCGGCTGCTGCAAACCCACTTGCTCCAATTACCGGGATGATAGTGCCCAATGTTGGAGCTAGGGCACCAAGTCCTGCAGCAATTGCTGGGGCTGCTAATCCTGTGAACCAAAACCCTTAAAGCTGAGAAAAATGCAGTAGAAATTTAACATTTTTACACAAACAACTTTTAGGATCTCATACCACCAGTTATCGTCAGCAGCACTCCTCCGGTTACAGCAGCCGCACCAACAATACCACCACGCTTCCATTTAGCCCATTTGTTTTTTGGTGACTGGGTTTCTTCTTTTGCTTCTTCATTTTTCAATAAAGCCATTGCAGAGCAAGCAACCATCGTCTCAATGGCTTCCTGCAAAGCAAATGTTTGGACAAAACAACAAAACATGATCATAGAAAAGAGTGAAGCTGAAAATTTGAACTGTTAATAAGGACAGTCATTTTATCATTCTCATTAAGTGAAATTGAGGAGATATCTTTTCATATTCACAATATCCCTCAGATACCTAACATATCTATGATTATTTCTACCTAGGTACATTTGGAATAAATAAGATGTTACACATAGGTTGAGCATAGATACCATTTTGATCCACTTGACATCAAGCCAAGTTGCTAGTAAGCGCAGAGCTACACGATGCCGAGCATCATAACCCTTTCTCCGACGGGTACACTTTTTGTTGTCCTCACGCCTATCAGCCAGACAAGCTGAAAGAATCTCATACAGAACTGTAATTTTCCTCTGATAACTGAGCATTCTCGCCTCTTCAACAGGTTGCTCATCAATGTCACTCTTGGACGCATCAACTGTGTCTTTAACACTAACCATATTACCACGAATCTCCCGCTGATTTTCCAAAGGCACATCCGCTGCTTGAATGATTTGTTTCACCTCATCTGTGAGGCTTTTGTCCTGCGAATTTTCCAAAGGCGCATCCGCTGCTTCAGTGTTTTGTTTAACCTCAGCTGTGGACAATTTCTCACGGCATTCATTTTCGTATTCAAGTTGCTTTTTTCTCTTAGACTTGGAAGACTCAGAATCCTCTTCCATGCTACGCACCATAGCATCAACAGCTCTTGACAAAGCAAGTTCTTGATCTGAATTATCCGAAGCATCCTTATCCGCACCACCTTCTTCTGCCAGCAACCTCAAGAACTATGAAAAATATCAAACATATAGTAATTACTAAGGACATAATTAAAAAAGCAAAATGAAATGCTGATGGAACAAATCGACGTACTGCTCCAACATGATTGCTAGCAGGAGAAGCAGCAGCAGTTTCTTGAAGTCCAGACCATGCTGCAGAATCAATCTCTAGAAACCTATCCATAACAAGTTCAAAATTGAAATTCAATGAAAAGTTCCGAATAAATGCCCTAGGATAACGACAATTCTAGAATTCAAATTCCCTAACATATCAATTTACTGGCAATGATCTTCAGCATCCAAACAGGGCAACGAAAAACACAGTGACGAATTCGAAACTTAAACAAAACAGAAATAGACCTGAATACGGGTGAGAGGAGGCCGGAATTGTCATTTACCCAAAGCAAAGGGTCGTCGGAGACGGAGTCGGCACTGCTGCAGCTACTGGCTCGGTCGGGGGTTGAGTCTTCGTGAGTGAGCACGGCCAAAGGCCGAGTCTGGTGGATCTGAGCCTGGTGAAGAGCGAACGCGAACAAAGCTCCGGCGCCGTACCTCTGAGTCGGCGTTAAGAACGACGTCGTTGTAGACATGAGTCCGTATTCAATTCATACAAGTTTTGTGATCGTCTTGGTAGTAGTAACGCTATCAAACCCAATCGCTCAAGAAATTGGCAATGTTGATTCGAACCTCCAGCCTTACGTGTCACTGAAATTTGTTGAAATTCTCGTTCGGACCGGAGAGAATATACAGACGGTTTCCCCTTTTTCGTTTTACTAAGCGCGCATGTTTGAGTTCTCCTTTACTTGGACATGTGGCAACTTAAATACTTAATAGCTGATTTGCTCTCTTTTTAATTTTTTTAATTTTTTATGGTAAAGCTTATAAACGTGTGTATCAGCATTAAAAAAAAATTATGGCCCTCCAGAAACCTGATAGATATTGCCGAGGACGTTCATACAAGTTAACCTTCGCAAGTGAACTAGGATTGCAGAACTTGAAACCCAGCAAAAACAGCAAATCGAAAAACTTGGTAAAACTGCATTCAAGATTTGCCCAAGGAGAAAACACAAGGAAATTAAGGAAAGCTGGGCGGTAAACGTCCATTCTGGACGTGATTAATAGGCTAAGATGATGGTGCTTAAACACCGAATGAGTACCCCCAAGATGGGTACCAAGTCTCTGAAAATGCTAAGCTATCCGAAAAAATTATTATTCACTGATCGAGCCACTCGATGGCTACTTATACATGTTCAATTACAGAATTGGCATCAACAAATTCTCCTAATGAGCAATGATTACAGAATTAAATGTTTCTAATTGTCGTGGGAGGCTCAAAATCAGGGGTGGAAATAACTACACAATGCTCCCTTCTTGCAATACCCGCTTTCATAATATTTACAAACCCGCTGGCCTCGAGGAGGCGGCCTGAATGAAGCTCCTCCATTTCCGTTGCCATATAATGCCTGCCTGTTCCCTACAAACCTACCCCTACCAAAACCTAAATCCCTATTGGGAAAACCCCGGTCTCTTGGACCTAAGGATCTGTCTCCTCCGTATCTTGACTGGCCTTCCCACATGCCCCCGGCAGGAGTACCTGAATTTATGATAGTGTTTCCCTGTATTGTCCCCTGACCACCTCTCCAATCCACATTTGCACTACCCGGGTCTGATCCTCCCCAACCCATATTTGCACTTCCTCGGTCTCCTCCCCAGCCCGAGTTTACCTTTCCCTGAACTGCTTCACAACTGGTTTCTGTGCTTTCTAACCTAGCTTTCCAAGGATTGTCTGTACTAGACATGTCCCAACTTTCCTTGGATAGTGCAGGGGTCTGGATCTCACCTGGCTCCAATTGATTAACTGAAGCATTTGCCTCCAGTTGGTTAACTGAAACATTACTAGGCTTTCTGTCTCCCTCCACTTCTGCGCTTGTGGATGAATGTACACCCGACCTCTGTTGTAGATCAGGCACATTTGCGCTTCCACGGTCTGATCCTCCCCAGCTGACATTTACATTTCCCTGAACCGCTTCCAAACTAGTTTCTGTGCTTTCTAACCTAGTTTTCCACGGATTATCTGTACTAGACATGTCCCAACATTCCTTGGATGGAGCAGTCGTTTGGATCTTACCTGCCTCCAATTGGTCAACTGAAACATTTGCCTCCAATTCTTTAACTGAAACATCACTAGTCTTTCTGTCTCCCTTCAATTCAGGGCTTGTGGAAGAATGTACACCAGTTTGTTGTAGATCAAGAACGCTTGCCTGACATTCATCTGTCACCATAGCTTCCGACGGTAACTGTAAATCGCATGACGAGCTTAAAGCATCACCTTTTCCAGGTTCCGGTGCCGGGCTAAATCCCTCTACAGAACTGATGCTATCGTTTTTTGAACACTCTGTAAATTCCCCTCCACAATTCATGATCGATGTCGGGGTAGCCAAGCCACAGAGGGACTCCATAGCTTCAACTTCAGCCAGAAGATCAGAAACTGATTCATCAGCAGCTAAAGTGCAAAACTCATTGGTTTCAGTAAGAATTGCCTGCCAATCAGATGCATTAGAGGTAGGATCGGATGGGATGGGTTCAGTCAGCTGGCCACTCACTGAAACAGGAGTAGCAACATAATCACTAGCCATATCACTTGGTTTAAGAGCAGATGCAGCGACAAGACTGGAGTCCCATTCCTCCATAGAAGGTTTGGCTGGGGTAGGGGAATACCCACCCCAATCACCAGCTACTTTGTGAAGTTGTTCCCCACCACCCACTAAACTAGAACCACTCCAGCTATGGCCTCCGTCCTGAACAGGAAAATTTGACGACACAGACTGATTATTTTCTGAACCCTGACCTCGGAAGTCTCCATTGCTTGGTTTTTGAGTGGGACTGGGAAGATCTGGAAAATCAACTACCCTCTTATCTTGTTCTGATGTCTCAAATGATTTAGCCACTGGAACAAACTCAGAGGTCGAATCACAGCCATTTGAAGGACTACTTGCAGGTGCGGGTCTCCAGTTTTGTCCAGAAGATTGCACTGACTGACCCTCACTATCAGATCGGTTCTCATTACCCTGTTCATTAATTATTTGACCCTGAGTAGTCTGTGGCCAATCCACACTTCCATTCTTCTGATGAGAGTTATTTTCAGCTGCACCTTCGCCTTCTTGGTGTGACAGGGTTTCATATGGTTTCAAGGGCAACAAAGGCGAAGTTAGTGAACTACACTCTTGGGGCTGATTGGGCAAAGATATATTAACCTTCACTGAATCACAGACCTGTAAAAGGATTCCAGTTTGTTTCTCATTGGAATTCACAGCATCTGCAGCTGTACTGCTCCTTACAACTTCAGTATTACCACTATTCTGCAAGCTTTGACCATCCTGCTTTGTGTTCCAGCTCTCTTCAATCTTTTTACCATCTATCGGAGTTGCATTCATACTCTTGTTCCATCCACCATTCCGGCCACTGTTTCTTTCATCCAAGGCAACTGTCAATCCCTGAGAACCTATGTTGCTGTCATGTGGCAACAATGGTTCTTTACAATACTGCCCCTTCAATGCATCAGTCAAAAGGATGGAGTCATCTTGATTCTCATTTATCCTCCATATTCGATGATCAGGAGGAAAGACTCCAGTTGTACCCCATTTACACAACTGTACCATAGCAAATGGTCCTTGAACTTTTCCAGTTGGGTCCTGGTAGTGCCAAATCTTCTCTGTCTCAAAAGTCTCAACAGATAGGTTTGCCTTCATCATTGCAGAAAAGGGCATTGATGAATTTTCTGATGCAACCTCAGAAGAAACATTAGATTCGACTGCTGATTCATTATTCCTACCACAACGAACCAAACTAGGGTTCGTTGTTGTATTCCATCCATTTATTCCCAATGCTTCTCTACCTTGATTTTTCTGTGCCTTGCTTCCAATATTATTTGAAATACCACCTTCCCTTTGTGGAGAGAAAGATTCCCTTCCCTTTCTACCAAATACGGATCTACTTGCTTTGACATTGTCATCTGCATACAAATCAGTAAAATAACCCCCAATTAACATTTCCAAAAGAAGGCATCAATTTAAAAAGAAAAAGGATAAGTATTCAATGTCTATTAAATGACTGGTAGGGACCTTGTTTCTTGTCGAATTCTCCAGCATTCTCTTCAGACTCATAACTTGGATCCATCTTAGGATCGGAGTGTACTTCAGGAATTTTGCACAGTCTGCGCTGACGTTCCTCTGGTGAGTCCAGAAGCTGTAATTTCTCCACAAGCTCCCTCAGCGTACACTATGGTCAAGGAATCCCCAATAAAATTTCCCCAAAATATATATATGCCACAAGGCAATATCAAGAATAGAGGACACAGCTAAATCACCTCTCATTTATAGTAATATGTTAGTGCTACGAGTAAGAAGAAAATGCAATTAGAATAATCAACAGCAAAGTACAAGCAATATCATGAGGCACTAAAAGAAAGCATTGGAATAATCAAGAAAAAGGATATTCCTTTCTACGTCCCTTTTCACTTGCACGGTCACGAAGGTGACTAAGCCGTAATACCTCTGCTGCCAGCTCCTAGATCAGAGAGCAAGACCATGGTTAACCAAAAAGTAATATCAGAAATGCACTTGATGACTTATTCAGGAAGAACAATAATAAGCAATACACATGCTTAAACTGAACGGTCATAAAAGAAAGATAATTTATCTACAATCCTTCCAATGAAAACACAGGTGTCCGTTTTTTTAGTCAATGGAACTTACATCATTTACTCTAATTGCTCGAAGTGCCATTGCTTTATCCTGAATCTCACCCTGCAACCAAGCATAAAACTACTTTCTTAGAGGAGTTGCAGATATCTTGAACATAACATAACACTATATCAGTGAACCTAATAAGCAAACCTACCACAGTAAACCGTTTGATGAGACCACACTTTATACTCTGACGTAAACGTTTGCATTCATCCTGCAAAAAGGAATAAATTATCACAACAGAAAAGAGGGGGAAGAAAGGATTGAACATCTAAAATACAGGCAACAGCCCATCAACCAGCCTCTTGTAACCCAGCAAAAAATTTGAATATGACAGAGACTAGTATGCTTAAATCAAGAAGAAAAGAGCATGCATGCAGCTTTCAAGTAGATCAATATTCATTAATGGTAAGGGTAAACATTCTGCAGGCATCGTTTCACACCATTATTTCACCTAACTGCAGAAAGGTGGGCCAAAATAACTAATTAAGCTCCAAGCACTTTCATTGTTCATACCAACACTATCACACTACTTGCAATGCCTAAACATCTTTTTAAACTTGAATTTCCAAAAGCATTCGTTTAAATCCAGTATCTGCAAAAGAAGCTATATCAAGGCAACATGGGGAGACAGAGAAGTAGGCAAGAAGTTCAGTACCTGGGAGAATTCCTGATCAGAGATCTGATCAACTGGTATGACCTCTTTCTTGTCTAAGTTTAAGATTTCAAGCTTCATATCAGTTGTTTGAGAGCCAATTTTATAGCCTTCAGCAACCTTGTTAGTCCCTGTACACAAAGATGTCAACAATACAACTTTGCAAAGTTTATAGCATGGTATAAGAAATAACTTGGAGCAGCAGTTGTTTTTACTCGTACCTATAACTTGCACAAGCCTATAAGTATCTTGCTTTTGATCACTACAAGAAATTCTTATTCGCACGATTGAACCCACGACCCTTTCATGAAATTTATCAACATCATTAATTAGATTCTCGATCAAATTACGCCGCAGGTAGATCATATTAATGTTATGAACATCAATAGCTGCATATCCATCTGGATTAGTATGGGATACTCTCTCATCAACCCTTTTACGTGTTTTGCGCCTCTTATCACTACCCATCATCATTTGATTGCCATAATTCCCATCAATCTCCATCTCGCTAGCAATAGCATTAACAACTCCAGAACCAATAATATTCTCTGCCGTGGAACTTTCCGGGAAGTGATATTCAAGAAGCTTCAACATTTCAAAGTGACCGACACAGTCTTTCCCAAACAGATTTCTGAGCCTCGGATCACAAATAATTTGGCATTTTCGGTGAGGGTCACGGAGATTGTTTTTCTTTATGTACTCCTGCAAAAGTGCCTGGACATCAAACTGAGATAACACAGATACATCACCATGTTTCATATGAGCAACGAACTCCAAGAGCTCCTTTGATGCCCAATTTGTGCCTTCAGGGAAAGACAACCTTTCATCACCAATTTTCGGCTTCTTATTAGATCCATTGGGTTTAGCTGCTTCTAGGTCCACACAAGAGTTTAGAAAACCTGAATCGTTTGTTTTATGACCAACATAAAGTTCACCCGAAGCTCCCCCCTTACAAGCCATGACAGCAGCTCCTTTCCATGGATTTTTAGCTTTAATGAGATCATCCAAAGTTAATGATAGTTGCCCTTTCAGAAGTATCCAGTACACCTTGAAGAGATACTCCCAGCTGCTTTTGTCATCAAAATCCACTTGAGCCTGCACATTGTATCAGAAAGGAAAAAAGATAAAAGTTGCACCACCAGTTGGAAAGCAAATAAACTACTAACGAGGTTTTGATCCCCTAACAAATGCCAAAAGGCAGAAATGGAATGCCTTTAATTGCAGCAGTAAGTGAGCATGCATTTATTGGGGCAGAGTAAAAAAAAGAAGAAAACACAGTAAAAACCTAAACATTATCCATATAAAAGAATTTTCTGCTCTTAAACAATCCAATCCATCTCCAAACGCAACAGAAATGAGTATCCTCAACTCTTAGGTAAAACTACATGACCAACTTAAATAACGTAAAAATAGGACAAAATATATTCCAGCATACCGCTTCCTTATTCCCTTGCACATTTTCAATTAGCATTATAGTTCGCATACATGTTCCACAGAATCCTTTGTTTCCTCGTACGCATTGGTAATCAGCGTCTTTAATACATCCCTTGCACAAGGAATATGTACAAGTATAGCACATATAATGGGAAGCTTTCTGACAGCTGCTACATATATGCCAACCTGAAATGCATAAGAACCAGACCACCAATATGTGAATAAATCACACAACAAAGATCTGCACAAGCTTTTTCTTTGTCAAATAAGACCAAAGAACAAGCTATAAATACAAAGCAACTTACCACAATTCCATTTGGCCTTTGATTTGAAAAAAGCCTCGTCCCGCTTGATGCAGGCAGGGTGGTATGCCTTAGGACAGCCCCTAACGAGTAGCAATCGCAAAGTAACATTGAATTAAGCAATGCAAATGTTCACTAATACCACATTAGCATAGGAAATTGAAATTTAGAGCTGAACTACCCATTAGATTGCCAATTTAGGAAATGAAGAACTCATACGGACTAAGATACGATAAGAGTTCAGCTAAATTAAGTAACAGTTTAGCTCTTTCGGATTGAGTAAGCGAAATTGGACTGAATTGACTAAGCTTTTACGAAACAATTTTCCTATTTATGGCTTCATCCAAGTACACAACAATTCTGACCTGCGATCACAGAGCACTAAGCTCCCACCATCGAAGCAAATGAAGCAGACATCCTCCTCATCATTCTTCTTCCTCACCGGCATCGCTTTGGCTCTGGCATGGCCACCCGGCGGCCGACCCCGCCTCTTTTTCCCCAAGCTACTATTGACCTCTTTGACCTCCGCCTGTTTCCTCTCCACGTCAGCCATGCGAACTTCCTTCACCTCCGGAGCTCCGACGAGCTGAGAATCGTCAAGGTCCCCGATAGATTCGCATTGATCGACACTGATCAGCTCCGCCGCCGCCTCCGCCGAGCGGTCAAAGCCCCGCGGCTGCTCCGAGTGTTCGCCTAGAGCAGGCTTGTAGAGTTGAATTTGCTGAAGCTCCATGAGCTAAAATCGAACACGATTCCGAATTGGAAGCAAACCCTAGGGGGTTGGGGCAATTATGGGGAAGTGGCTACACGGCACATGGTGAAATGGACTAGTACTGCTGAGTGGGGATGTGACAGAGCATTTGGGTCGGGTTAAAAAGAAGGAGGAGGACTTTATTGTGTGGTATGGGGAGGTTTTGTGTTGGAGAAGAAGAAGAGAGAGAGCGGAGGAAGGACGACACCGTCACAACTAGCTGTCCCAAAACACGGACACTTTGGAATTGGATTGGATTGGAAAATCGGAGGGGGGCGTTTGGCAAATTGGGTAGGCACAGATCAATCAAAAACAAAAAAAGAGCTGAGATTTTTTTTTGTTTTTCGGAGAAGCGTCAAACGCGGCTCTCGTCTTTGATTCTCTCGAGCACCACGTGGTTAGTGGGCACCGAGAAAAGGTAAGAGGGAACGTGGGGGCCGCCCTTTGAATTTTATGTTCAACGCTTTAAACATGACACATACTTGCTCTCGCTTTCTTTTTTCTTCTTTTTTTGTTACGTTGCGGATTATAAATACCCACTAGAACAAAAACAAAATTATTGTATTTACAAGAGAGGGAGTCCCGTTTTAATTTTAAGCAATCGCGGACTGGCTCTGTGGTCCCAATATCTATTTATGTTTACAAATAGTATCCGTACAATTCTGCAACGAAAAATATAGTGGTCCTTACTAAATAAATTCTCTCTAAATGGTGAACGATTAACAAAAATATAAATCCATGTAGCCATAAACCATAGTAAAATTATATTCCTGACTCATGGGGCTTACCCTCGTGGATCCCATATGCGGAAGTGGCACAAGAAAACTAACTCAGGAGAAGGTTGCCATTTGCTTATGTGCTTAGCGAAGCAAACCCTAAAATGGGTTCCGCTCCACTCTAGGCTGTTTACTGGATACATTATGGCAATTATTCATTTTATGGCTTAGTAATTCATTAAAAAACACTTGAAGTATTGAAGAGGGAACAAAATCTCTTCCCTTTCAATATGAGGGGATTGAACGGAACTAATGTTTGATGCATTACAATGAACAAAAACAAATTTCTAAATGATAAGAAACGACATTAGTAATGCATCAATGAAACAAAATTAGAGGTCTGTGACTATAGAAATTCTCCATGTGGGGTGTCTTGTCCCCTCAAAAAAGAAGTCATACACTATGTCGCTCGATTTTTATCACACATTGCAACCAAACAAACAATTACAACTAGACATGCATGCATGGTACACTTTACCATGAACCAAAGAAGTTAATCAAATATGCCTATCTCACTACAGAAACTTGATATCTCTAGGAATATATCACGGGGATATATATGTTTTTGCTCTTTTAAGTGTTGTCTATTTTATTTTCTACCAAAGCATAAAATATGAACCTCGCATTTTTATTTCTTACCACGCTGGAGTTCGTACACCTCCAATGTTGAATAAAGTCTAAAGTTTGAATCTCTTTTCTTTAAAAAAATATGATGATAATTATTTACTTGTCGATTATAGTGGAAGAAGTGCGTGTTTTGTTAGCTAAGTTGGATGTCTTGCAAGTTATTCACATACCACATAATGTAATATTGTGGTTGACCGAATTGCTCACTTCATTGTTTGGAAGTATGGTTTGTTTGTTTTGCTAGAAGATGACTTTCTTTGGCTTATAAATTGTGTCGAATAAAATTTATCTATTTTTATTTTATTTTTTAGAGTATTTTTTAGTGCTATGTCCATTTGATGTATATTTTAAATAATAACAATAAATGTGATGGCCTTGCCTTCCGAGTTCCGACACTACTTTCAAAATAAATGACGAAGATATAAAGAGGTTGTTTGAGATTACTTATGAAAAGCCTAAAAGTGTTTTTTTAATTTGATATAAGTATTTTTTTACGATGAAACATTTGACAAGTGTTTATAAAACTCACCAAAGACACATTTTATTTTTTCAAATTGTTATATATTTATAATGAATTTAAAGAGTTTTTAAATCTCATAAAAACAATATCAAACAAACCCAAAAATGTGAAAGAAAAAAAATACATAGACCCAAAGATAATAAAGTCAAACAAATCCATAATACAATTATGTTTGAAGGAGACCCAAAGGAGGTTACTGTGTGAGCGCCCAACCGCCCAAGCACTAACACGCGATGACGCGACCCGTAATTCATAGAACGGATGGTGCTTTGTCATGAAAAAAATAAAATTTGGGACTAAATTTAATTGTTTTTTAATGTTAAGTCCCCCGCCAGAAACTTTTGATTGCCATTACTTTAATGATCTCTACTTAATTTGTTTGTTTGTTAGTAGTTGGTGGTTTGGTCCACGCAATGACGACATTGACAATACGTATGTATGTCTCTCTTGTTTTCAACATTGTCACCGACTTCAAGTTATCTTCATCTTCGCTACTAATCAAGTACAATGGCAAAAAAAAAAACAAAAAACAGAGAAAATTATTACGAGCTAGTTTTGAAATTTCGCCAATTGTTGTCATTTATTTTTGATGGACTTGTTGGGTGGTCGGCAACACAATTAGTTGCAATTCATTCATGTATAGTCTATAAAATGGAAGTGAAAAATAAAATCCTACATAGCAGTTGCCTCCATTTCTTTCTTGTTTCTCGTTCGAGGATGCAAAGACTCAACAAAAGACACACATAGCAACGTGGCTACAATTGGTTAATTCAGACTCTTAAATAATCATTTTTCATGACTAACCAACAACAATCAATATGTTAAGGTATATAACAATCAGGTAATGACTAGTTAGGGTACGTATATAATTGCGCACTTGTTTGACGTCAAGCAATTTAGATGACGACTAGTTTTGGTATGTTGGAAAATATCAATATTTTTCGACCCATATTTCATTCATCGTACTATTAGTAGAGGACAAGTGGCTTTTCAATTTCAACGGCCGCCACAATTTATAAAAGAGAGGAACGATACTTTATGACACATGGAATAAAGAGCAACTGAAAAACCGAAGGAATTATCGGGTATGTATGATGATATTGTTTGTCGAAATCTATGACCATTTCTTCTCTTAAATGCACATTTGTCGTGTTCAACTTGTGGCTCAGTAAATCGAATGGAAACTTTTTCATTTGGAGTGTCGTCTTTCGCATGCGCTAGTGCAGAGAGGCTATTAAACATATGCCATCATAAATCATAAAATTTACACATTCAAATTATTTTTATTTAAGGATGTAAAAATTAAAATTAACAAAATAATTACGTCTCAACATCTAAATAGCCACTTCTTTTTTCATATTGTGCAACCATCATCACAACACAATAATATTTTGTGACATTTGTAATACTTTTAGAATCGTATTTACCTTGTATCTAAGGCGAAGTTTAGATTCATTCTTCATCTTTAACCAAATTGCAACAAGAAAAATGATCTCGAACAATGCACCGTTTTACCGAACTACCGAATCCGACCCATTTTACATGTATAATCTTTTAATTATATAAAAAAAGGAAAACATATAAAACCATCCTTATCCCAAAAAAAAACAAATTTTTATTGTAACAAAAAAAACATTTTTTTATTAAAAAAGAAGAAGAAGGAAGGCGGGCCCACTGGGTTCCTCTACGTTTCGTCACTTTCGTGCGCAAAGAGGTAAAGAGTAATTCACAGCGAAGCCTTTGTTTGGAGTATTTAAACATTCAACATCTGTTCGTTTGTTTCGCGCAAGTAACGGAGTCCATCATCATCGTCGTCATCCCCAATCTAAAACCGAATTCCCTCTCACCAAGAATGTTGCAGAGACCACGACGACGCTGCGAGGGCACGGCCATGGGCGCCATCGTGCTCGATCTTCGACCCGGTTTCGGAATCGGACCTTTCTCTCTCGGTAATTTGCTATATTCCTTATCAATTTTACATTTCTTGTTCGTCATAGTAATTCTCAACTGTTCATATCTTTAACCCATGGGGTAAGAATGAATTACGATCCTTGAAATTGGAATTGGATGAGTTTCGCTTAGAGGAACTGATCATTCGAGCATTTACCTTCGATCGTTATCGAAGCTTTCTTGAGAGTTTTCTCAGCTGTTGAGCATCTGTCTATTTTTTTTCGGCTGTCAAGAATGAAATAGCTGATGGTGTGAAGAGTGAACGTGAATGAATAATTTTTGAAGTTCATATAAAATTTTGTCTCAGGAATGCCGATATGCGAAGCATTTGCTCAGATAGAGCAGCAGCCTAACATCTATGATGTTGTCCATGTGAAGTATTATGACGAGGTTTGGATCAGTCTACAAAGTTGTATATCATTTTCATGAATTTACGCACACATAAAGCTGTAACAAACTCTTATTACTGTAATTCTTGTGTGCAGGAGCCTCTTAAGTTGGACATTGTTATCAGCTTTCCTGATCATGGTTTCCATCTGCGATTTGATCCTTGGTCACAGGTATTGTTTTTCACATACATAATGATTTGATATCTTTCAGCATGTGTTTGATTTCTTTGTGCATCAAATTTTTTTTTTATACTCTCAGGGATGGTTTCTACTCTTGATGCTGAATAAATATAAAATCTCTGTGACTGAGGCTTATGGTAGTCACTCATGAGTTTTATACCGAATTCTGTCGTACTGGTTGTTGTAACTTGTAATAGCTAACACATTCTGTAAAGTTGAAACCTCAGTAGCAAAATCCTGTGGTACATAAGAGATGAATATCATGGCTAACCCCTGAAACACTGATAGATGACCATTCTCTTCATCTGCTTTTGTCTTTAGAGTGTAATACTGATACTGTTATGACTTTTGAGTTTAGTTGTTGTCATTTATTTTAATATGGAAGGTGAATATGTGTGTGGATTGCTATTCTGGTTGGATTGTTATGTCTACAACTGCCTTGTGTTACAATGTGCCTGTCTAACTTAAATTCTGTTACAGAGGCTCCGTCTTGTTGAGATTTTTGACATAAAACGGCTTCAGATGCGCTATGCCACGTCTCTGATTGGGTGGGTTACTTTCTTCTTGCTTTGCGTATATGACTATATATGCTATGACGAATATTATTGAACTTCATGTCTACTTTCAGGGGACCATCCACTCTAGCGACTTTTGTAGCTGTATATGCACTGTTTGGGCCAACATTTCCTGGAATTTATGATAAAGATAGAGGTGTCTACAATCTATTTTACCCAGTATGTAATTAAATACCTTATCTTTACTTTTCTTTATTTTTCATTTCTCACATGTTCTCATCTTACAAGCTGGAATCTGTTTTGTGTTTCTAACTTTCTACCAACCATTGCTACGCAGGGGCTTTCCTTTGCTTTTCCAATTCCTAGCCAGTATACAGACTGCGTTCATGATAGAGAAGGTACCCTTTTGACATTTTTTTAGTTTTTTTGCTTTAAAGAATTTGCAAGCTTTAATTACTTAATTTTATCGCCTTTGATTATGGAAGCGGAACTACCTTTAGAGTTTCCGGATGGAACTACACCAGTCACTTGCCGTGTCTCCATATACGATAGTTCTACCGATAAAAAAGTCGGTGTGGGATCCTTAATGGATAAGGCTTCTGCTCCTCCATTACCTATTTTGAGTGTATATATGGAAGAGGTGCATGTCAAGGTTTGACTTCTTTCTCTATCAGCGCTGCTTCATTTCAGTATAACAATAGCACAAGGGATGGGAGTCATGGAGATTTTAATTCAATTCATTTTTTATATTCAGCTAGGAGAAGAATTATACTTCACTGTTGGGGCCCAGAATATTCCTTTTGGTGCATCGCCTCAGGCAAGTATTAGTTAAGCTCTAGTTTATACTTTTTTCTTGGCATCTTTTGTTGCTGTTCTGTTGTTTATTATATGCATTTGCTCATGGTTTCCTCTTTTCTACAGGATGTTTGGACTGAATTGGGTCGTCCCTGTGGGATACATCAAAAGCAGGTATTGCTGATGCGATGTCTAAGCATGCTAAGTTAATCTGTTCATTTGTCCTATCGGTGATTCTGTTGGGTGTGTAGGTTGACCAAATGGTTATTCATTCTGGTTCGGATCCTCGTCCGCGGACAACATTGTGTGGTGATTACTTCTACAATTATTTTACCCGTGGTTTGGACATTTTATTTGATGGGCAGGTACTGACTTTCCATCCGGTAGAGTTATAAGTTTTGCACGAGATCTTTGTGCTTGGAAGTTCTCAGATCATTTTTTTTTGTTTCCAGACTCATAAAATCAAGAAGTTTGTTTTGCATACAAACTATCCTGGTCATGCCGATTTCAATTCGTATATAAAATGCAATTTTGTCATCTTTGCTTCTGACTGTAAGTTCTTTTCTGATCCTGAAGTGTCTTGTTGGACCTATTGACTTTGAAAGTGATAACCAAGATTTTCATCCTTGCAGTTGGGGGGTCTTTTCAGGATGTAAATAACTGCAAACACAGGATTACACCAAGTACAAAGTGGGAGCATGTGAAGGTAAAATTGCTTTTTACCATTTATGACTGTATCTTAAAATAATTGACTGAAGTTTTGATTTAGACACCTTCATACCTCCTAGTGTAGTGCATGATGTTACATTACCCTGTTTAAACTTGGTTTAGTAAGTGCATGATGTTAAACCTCCCCCCACCCACCAAAAAAAAAATAAAAAAAATTCATTGCTGATCTTTTCCTCCCAGAATTAACTGCCTTCTTACGGTTCCCTTGGTATCCTTATTAGCATTTGTCATCACTGTAATCCTTTTGTGTATGTTTATCATGATTGAGACTATGGTAGTAACAAATGACTATTCCTTGTAGGAAATTCTTGGGGACTGTGGCCGAGCCGCCATTCAGACACAAGGTTCTACAAGCAATCCATTTGGATCTACTTTTGTATATGGTTATCAAAACGTTGCATTTGAGGTGAGTTGAATGCATAATTCATCTGGTTTATTTTCTCAATCTCCATTCCCCAGCACAGAAATCAAAGTTGTGACTGTAGTTGATACTTTTATGCCAACTTCCAAGTCTTTCTAGCGCATTAATTTATTTGCTGGTTTTCCAAGGCACGGTATGGTTGTGCATGGGATTGCTAATAAAATGTTATGTTTATAATTTATAGGTGATGAAGAATGGTTACATTGCAACCGTGACACTCTTTCAGTCATGATGATAATATTGCATGGTATGTTACATATACTTCTCAGGGCAGTATCTTGTGTCCTTCTACATTGTTCTATATTCCATCTGATGAGCATCTTATGTAGAACTGTGTTCAAAGTAGAGTGTTGGAAAACACGGTGGTCCTTTGTTTCAAATCCAAAACAATTTTACTGGTTGCAAATTTATCTCTTCAATATCTTTATACATTTTTAACAATAACTATTCTATTGGGTAGACAATGTAATCAAGTATCTGTCTAATCTCAAATTCTGTTTGAATTGGGTTTAGTTTAGAAGTTAACTCGCTTCGTTGTTTTGATTTCTGCTTGCGCCAGTTGGATGATGGCAGTTGATGGGGAAGCAGATGGGATTTGCATAGTTTATGAAACCGTCAGACACTCTTTCTAGACATCAGTATGTCAGGGAATGGCGATAATTGTACAGTTGTGTATTAATTTGTACCGCTCAATTCGTACTGTAGAGCTTCTACAACTACGTTGTAGCTTCTGTAAATGTTAATGGAAGTTTGTATTTACTGTAAATGTTAATTCGTACTGATGATATTCAGCCAATTGCTAGTTACTTCTTGCAACTAATACATACATTGTCCATAATTCCACATAACAACTACGTTGTAGCTTCTGTAAATGTTAATGGAAGTTTGTATTTACTGTAAATGTTAATTCGTACTGATGATATTCAGCCAATTGCTAGTTACTTCTTGCAACTAATACATACATTGTCCATAATTCCAGATATCCTGTATCTGTGCTTGTTCATAGTTTGGCATGACAATGTTGGTTTTTGTATCGTTAACTCGATCAGAATCGGATTTTCATTGAGATTTGTTTGTTTGTTTTGGATACATTCCTTTTGGAAAATCAGCTTTTACCTAATTCCTCGGCAAGTAACATTTTTATGGTAGGCATCGTGATGGTGCAAAAATGTTGCTTCACTCTTAAATGACCATTCGTTTGGCTCTAACTCTCTAAGTATGCCATCATATCTAAGCTGAGAATTAGGAACAAAGGGCAAGGGAAGTAGGGAATAAATGGATTCAGTGCATATATTAAGAAAAAAAAACTTTGTTCCGTTGCCGGGACTTGAACCCGGGTCTTTCGGGTGAGAGCCGAATATCCTGACCAACTAGACTACAACGGATCGATGTCTATATTCACACTTGAAATATTTTATTCTCAATTCCTAATTAGAAAACTAAATACGACACGCTGCTTGTTACCGTCTTTCGTTTTTGTAGTGAAGGAGGGTTTAGTGTTTAGCTTTGTCTTCCTCTTCTCTGTGTCTGTCATATCCGTTGCAGAAGACAGTCCTCCTCGGCAAAACCCATTAACACTGTTTGTTGAACTCCTTTTACCTTCTTCCCCCATCTGTTATCAGGTATGCTTTTTTCTTCTCAATTTCTATTACCCTTTTTTCGAGCTATGATTTTCTTAGCTTAGTTTAGGATTATTGCAGTTTGTGAATTCCAATTAATCTAGAAGAATACAATAGAATGAACTTTGCGAACTGCTCAAAACCCAGAATTCACCGTGTCCTGAAAGTTACTGAAAATTTCAATTAAAACTTAAAAAGTAGGATTTTTCTAGCCTGTGAAGATTCAATTGCATTTTCCTCCATGCATACTTCTTGGTGCTATCAAAATAGTTCAATTGCTTTTCAAGAAACTAAATCAAAAAAGAAGACTTTGCCATTTTCTATATGATTGTTTCAGGGAGCGCCACAAAGATGAGTTCTATTTCTGGACTGACTGCTAGTCCCTCCAGATGCTGTTTCCAAGTACCTGTAGGCAGTTCCGCTTCGCGGTGCCGGAGAGTTTCCAACCTCCCTCATGCTTGGAAACCTGCAGAAAAGAATGTGCTACTTCCTGTGGAAAGGTAGAGCTCTGGTTCTATCATTGATCGAAATCACTTGGTTGTTGCAATTTGTATGTGTGGTTTATTTGTGTGTCTTTCCTTTTCGAAATCAAACAGGAGTTATTGGGCTGGTGTTACACAAAGACTGAATGCACGGAAAACGCATTTGATCAAGTGTGCCATGGATGCTTCCTTTGGTGATATGTCAAATGAACCAACTGGTAATTTTTCAATCTTATTGGTTTTGGGCTGTTGTGTGTTTCTTCAATTTTACCTCCGTGGCTACACTTTTTGGATAATAGAAGTCTGGATGCTTATTGTGTATTGCTTCAAATTCAACCTTACTAGCCTTTCTTGGACAAAACAGTATGTAGGGGAAATCAGAATATATATAATATAAACCTTTCGTTAATGCCTATGGTTGGCCTTTGATGTTTAATTCCTACCTGTTTAGAAGCCAAACCTTTTTTGCATCAGTGATGTGTCACTTGATTACGCTTAAATCTTGGTTCGTTTAACTGTATTTCATTGAACTCTGTAACTATTTTTTGATAATATGATTGTTGGCCTGATTTTTTTAATATTTTAGATACTGTTATAAATTGGCATCTTTAGCTCTCTGAACTTTCTTCTTCCTAACTGCCTTTGCAAGTAAAGCCATCTTTCCTAGGATTAATGTGAGGGACCCATACAAACGACTTGGAATAAGCAGGGAGGCTTCTGAAGATGAAATTCAAGGTGCAAGGAACTTCCTTGTCCGACAGTATGCAGGTCACAAACCAAGTGTAGATGCAATTGAATCAGCACATGACAAAATAATCATGCAGCAGTTTTATGATAGGAAGAACCCAAAAATCGACATTAAGAAAAAAGTTAGGGCAGTCAGTCAGTCCCGTGTTGTGCAGGCTGTGAGAAGTAGGTTCCGCACTCCAGCCACACAGTTCATTGTAAAAACTTCCATTGCATTTATAGTGCTGGGAGCCCTCACTTTTCTATTCCCAACCGAAGAAGGTCCAACCCTTCAGGTAGCCATTTCTTTGTTGGCCACCATATATTTCATACATGATAGACTGAAGAGCAAATTGCGAGCTTTTCTCTACAGGTATGTAAATATTTCCTGTTTCATTATTGTGTATTTGTATAGTTTTTCTCTTGATCTTCCATGAAGGACGATTGCAAGTTTATCTTATAGCAGAACATCATGAAAGCTTAATAGCTTTTGTAAAGACCCAATACTCAAATTTTAAGATACTTCTCTTGAATAATATTCTAGGGTAGTAAACTTAAGCTTAATGCTAACATATGCTCTTCCCTCCAAATTTGGGTTTTCTGTCTTTCAAACATTGGATAATCTGTTTTTATTTGATGCAGTGCTGGAGCATTTGTTTTCTCATGGCTGGTGGGAACCTTCTTGATGGTGGCTGTGATTCCACCCATACCTTTTATCAAAGGACTAAGGAGTTTTGAGGTGACAACTTCACTCATAACTTATGTGCTACTCTGGGTCGCGTCTACTTATCTGAAGTAGTTGTTGCTGTTTATGATAAACCTCAATTTTGTTGGAGTTGGAAACCACATCATTTCTTGGAGTTTTAGCTTATGCAGAGTTCATTTTAGTGACAGTGCTGAGGCTTCTGAAATACAAGACCGGCTTAAGCAATCTTTGTTTTCTATCTTCTGCTTTTTATTTTTATTTTATTTTATTATTATTTATTGATCAATTGATATATAAGAAAATTGTTTTATTATTTACTCAAGTATATGTCGCTTCCTCAATGATCGTAATATACATATCGTATAAGGTTTTAACAAAGACAATCCCTCGACCCTAAAGAAAAGAAAACACCTCAATCCTTCTTCTCTTGAGAGATGGATTAGTTCTCAGTTCTCACACTCCTATATCAAGGTGACTCGATTCTCCAACCTCAACAGTTATTCTTAATTTTCTTGATCATTACAATGTTACAAGCAGTACCCAATTTGGGAGGTTTGTCCTCAACAGCAGTCACCTTGTTCTCAACCTATGCGTCAGACACACAAGCAATCTTCGAACAATGGTTCACAAACGGGCCATTTTTGTGCGCATCCCTTGCTGCATCGCTCATGTTGGTCCGTTCCATGGCCAACCATGTCATCCCTAAGGTCCAGCTCCGGCGCTACATCTGGAGTCCCCTTTCCTCACACCAAACCCTAGTCATCAATGAGTATTGTGGCCTGACAGTCAACCATGTCTTCAAAGCCGCGGAGGTCTACCTCCGAAGCAGGATTAGTACTCCCTCCATGGAAACGGATCAAGAGGTCGCTGACAGCTTCGAAACCATCAAACTCAAGTGGCGTTACTCGTGCATAAAGTTGTCCAGCTCTAGCAAATCGTTGGATAATCAGAAGCGTCAGTTTGAGCTAACGTTCCACAAGAAGCACAAAGCAAAAGTGACCGAGTCCTACTTGCCGTGTGTGCTCGCTCAGGCTAAAGCTATCGAAGACAAGGAAAAAGTTGTCAAGCTGTATACGCTTCATGGTAGTAATTCCTCGCGCACTTGGCGTTGGACAAATCTGAAGCACCCAGCTACTTTTGAGACAATGGCAATGGAGCCCGAGCTGAAGAGAACGATTTTAGATGACTTGGATAGGTTTGTGAAGGGGGAGGAGTTTAAGGAAGATTGGGAGGGCTTGGAAAAGAGGTTACTTGCTGTATGGTCCACCTGGTACTGGCAAATCCAGCTTGATTGCGGCCATGGCTAATTATCTCAAGTTCGATGTCTACGATTTGGAGCTTACTTGTATCCGTGGCAACTCCGAATTGAGGGAGGTATTGCTGTCTATTAAGAATCGTTCAATCTTGGTGATTGAGGATATCAATTGCAGCGTGGATGTACAAAACCGGGCAAAGAAATTGGGTTCCCAAATTCCATATTCTGGCCTCCACCAAAAACAAGATGAAAAGGTAGGTGTCATGTCAAATTCCATAACGCTGTCCGGCTTACTGAACTTCATAGATGGTCTGTGGTCGAGCTGCGGCGACCAGAGAATAGTTGTGTTCACCACCAACCACAAGGACAAACTAGACCCTGCATTGTTGCGTCCGGGTCGAATGGACGTGCACATTCACTTGTCATATTGCACTCCAAGTGGGTTCAAAACCTTGGCCTCTAACTACCTTGGGATTCAAGAAAGCAACGCTCATCGCCTGTGTGGACAAATTGAAGGCTTGATGGAGACCACGGAGGTGACCCCAGCAGAGGTTGCTGGGGAGCTAATGAAGAGTGATGATGCTGATGTTGCTCTTGAAGGTGTTGTCAATTTACTTAAACGCAAGAAGGCCGAGAGCGAAATAATATTAATAGATCAAGATGAAGGGACCAAGCAGGAAACTGAAATGCCACAAACAAAGAGGCAGAAAACCAAGGATAACAATGTCAGCAAATTTTTCAAAAACTTGGGTAAGAAAGTTGGAATTTCTCATGTTGGAAGTCGAAAACGAAGAAGACAGGGTTGGCCGTGAGATTTTGGTGCCGAACTACTAAAATATAACAGATTTTCTTTCTATATTAAGCTAGACTGAGCGAGGAAAGAGCAAATGAGGCACATAGATATTTGTTTAACTTCTGTTGGTTTGTTTGTTTCTTTGTAAGGCATTGCTGTGAAGAGCAGAATTTGATCTTGATCGAAAGCTGGATCAAAGGGCAATTTTTAATGCACAGAAAATAAAATATGTACTCATCTGATTAGTCAATACTCAATACACAACTTCAACCCTGGTTACAAATATCAGTACTAGCTAATCTTGAACTAGAAGTTAAGAACCAAGCTTTTAAGGTCATGCCTTCATGTCCAGAACATGCAAGCTGACTAGAACTCCTAAATTGACAGAAGATTAGAATTGAACAATTGAAGTGACAATAAATCCAGGGCAATATCAAATTGTCAAGACATTGCCCTGAACTAGCCACTCGGTTTCTTGAGAGAATCCGGCCAGTAAATTACTGATGGAACATTCAAACAACACTCCAGATCCAGAATTACTAATACTAAGTTACTAACAGTTGGTATTATGGTTACACACCATAACTAATATGCTAATCTAGAAAGTTAGTCCCAGCCACAACAACACCAATTCTCGAAAAGCCAAATAACAAAAGTCAAGCATGTACACTGCTACCAAAGAAAAATGACAGATAAATTTATACTTTACAATAGCAATTTTTACTGTGCACCGGTAACTGGTTTTCTCCAACATTGTTCCCAATAATATCATGATCGGAAATAGGCTCTTTCATTTGATTATTGGCCAAACCCTTTGGTCCAACTTCAATCCTTAAAGGAGATGAGCAAAGGGAAATAGCTGTTTTTCATCTTCATTTTCTTTATTCGAAGAATGCTTAATGCTTTCATGGTCTCCCATGCATATTGCCATTGTCCATGGCCTTAAAATATAACAACCATAATATATATATATATATATCATAGTATTCCTCGATGATTTCGATCATCTCACCATGAACAACCACCACTTCGTGGTCAAATCTTATACCCATTAAGACAAATACTAGAAGTACGTAAAAAATAGATGTGATTGAGGACTATTGGTCCAGTTCTACATAGGTGATGTATTGGATCGGTCATAAAACTCACCGATGAAAGAAAATATCGAAATGGACACCAATATTAGACTGTGGGCCAGAACGGTGCACTCCAAATTCACAATGGATTCTGAAATAAAATCCAATTACTTGAAGCCTTGAAGGTCAAGGAAACCCTATGGCAATCAAAATTAGGTTTAAGACATCACCGTCGTCTATATATATATGAAACAACCCTTTCTTTAAGCAGAGGCTGTCGATCTGAAACTAACGTGGGCGAGTCTTGAGACACAGAAAAGCTCGAGGAATATTTAAGATGGCTTCTCCGAATTTGAAAGATTTGATGCCCACATCAATGTCCTCCCTTTTCTCGGCCTATGCTCCCTTTGCTGGTTACATGTTTATGTTCCAATCCTTGAACACCAATTTCATCCCTTACCAAGTCAAATCATACATATACTCATACTTAAAATCAAGCCTCACCTACCTCCTGGACCCTCTCTCTAATCACATAACTCTCCTCGTCGAAAATTGTAGCGAAAGCCACTACTCCGGTTCAATGTCACAGCGCAACCAAGTCTATGATGCTGCTGAGGTCTATCTCGGCACCAAGATCAATCCGAAAAACCAATTTTTTCGAATCAGCAAAACACCTAAACAAAAGACCCCCAGGCTTGCTGTTACCACCACCCAAGAAATCACTGACACTTTCGAAAACATGAAAGTAAAGTGGCGCATGATCTTCGGTAATTCCAACAATGACCATCCCTACGGTAGTGACTATAAGAGCCGCATTGAGCTAACGTTCCACAGGAAACACAAGGACAAAGTTATAGACTGCTACATCCCCTATGTGCTGGCTCAGGCCGAGGCTATTAAAGATGCAGAAAAGACTCTGAAGCTTTATAGTTACAACATTGCACGTTCCAATATTCACTACAAGCCTATTACTCATAGGAGTCATAGTAGTGATGACGATGATCACTTCGCACCTTCTTCAGGCAATTGGGGTTCCGTGGATCTTGAGCACCCGGCTACTTTCGAGACAATAGCAATGGAGCCGGAGCTGAAGAAGATGATCATAGAGGATTTGGACAAGTTCGTGAAGAGGAGGGAGTTCTACAAGAGAGTTGGCAAGGCTTGGAAGAGAGGCTACTTGTTGTACGGTCCACCTGGTACTGGAAAATCCAGCTTGGTTGCGGCCATGGCTAATCATCTCCATTTTAATATTTATGACTTGGAACTTACTAGTATTTCCAGCAACGATGAGTTGAGGAAGGCCTTGATGTCTACTACGAACCGTTCTATTGTGGTGTTTGAGGATATTGATTGCACCAAGGAATCCGTAAACCGGGAATCAGCAGAGAAGAAGTTGATGGTTTCCAAATCCAAGGTCAGTACTCTTATTGTCTATGTTATAGCTTCAGCTTATGTATATATAGTTATAGTTCTATCTTATTGTATATGTTGTATTTTATAGGCATTGACAATCTGGTGTTATGATAATTGCAGTTTACACTCTCGGGTCTACTGAATGTCGTCGATGGTCTATGGTCAAGTTGCGGCGATGAGAGGATTATTGTGTTCACCACCAACCACAAGGAGCGGCTAGACCCTGCATTGTTGCGGCCTGGTCGAATGGACATGCACATTCACATGTCGTATTGTACCCCAAGAGGGTTCAAGACCTTAGCCTCGAACTACCTTGGCATTCAGGACACCGGCGAGCATCGCCTGTGTGGAGAAATTGAAGGGTTGATGGAGAGCACAAACATCACCCCTGCAGAGGTTTGTGAGGAGCTTATGAGGGGTGATGGTGATGATGCTGATGCTGCTCTTGAAGGACTTGTCAATTGCCTCAAGCGTAAGAGGCTCGAGACCAGTAAAATAGAGGAAGAAGATATTGGGGAAGCAAAGAGGCAGAAAACAGAAAACAATTCATCTGAAATGTCTGAAAATTAATTAGCATATGATACATAATCAGTTTGCATTATTATTATTTTTTTCTTCTTTTTCTTTTGTACTAGCTAGTTTGAGGCAAACAAGTCAAACTTGTTGATAAAAGCTCTTATTTTTCAGGTTTGTTTGTTCAAGCCCAAGTTTCAGTTGCTAGATTAGAACATTTTACTTTGGTAATTATATAGGTGATATTTTTGTTTTAATTCTTAGTATCTTCTTAGTTCTTATTGTTCGTCATCAAGCTCTGAAACTCTTGAAACTCAAGCTTGATTTAAATGAGACTTTGTTTGTCATAAATGAGAACCAAGTCTAAGCTAAACTTCAAGCTAGAGCTCAACACTGGAACTCCTCAAACAAACCAAGACCAAGCTCAAAATTATAAAAAAAAAAAACAAATATTCAAACCAAACTCTAACAAAACTAATTGAGCTCAACCTAAATCAAGTCAAATCTGAATACAGCTGAAATTCGGTTGGTTAAGAACTATTTAAATGCAGATATATCCACATATGCCAACAATCCATTCTTAATTTATAGTTTTATACTAATACTCATGTTTGACTTTTTAGTGCAAGATGAGTGGAACCTTAAAAAATAGAAAAATTACTTGGAGATGAAGCAACTCACAGAATCATTTCCTTGCTGCCCAAAGCTCGTCACTCCTCCAGTTCATTATTAGAGCAAGTCCACCCGTTTGTTTGTTTGTGTGGCTTTTGTTTTTAATTTGAATAAAAATAGTATTTTGTCTTTATGATTAAATAGCTTATGAATTTAAAACAATAACACAATTTTTATTTCATGACATTTATATTACATAAATAACAAGCCAAGCTTAAGAATAACAACAAATAACTTAAAAAACATTATTTGAAATACGAGGAGCTTCATATCGGGTTGGTGGAATCACCAGTGGAGACACCATCTATATTTGGTTGCATGGTTGAGCCACCAGTTGGTTCATTATCCTCGTTTTCATACTTTTTAGCAATTTTTTTTTGCTTTCTTCGCCAAAACTTCATTCTAATTGGTGACATTCCACTTGTGTTCATCTCCATAATTCGCTCTTCCCTTTCAATAGTCCGCATTGCTCTATCGTCCATCATCAATGCCTCTTTTCGCAACTTCATTTGCTCTTTTCGAATTTCTCGTTGTTGTTCGAACCAAACCTGCTGGCGAAATTCTTCTTCACGTTTTTCTCTTTGTGCAACTAATAATGCTTGGTTGGTTGCCATAGTCTCTACGGCTAAAGTCATCCTCTCTTGGTCATGGGCGGACTTCTTTCCTTTTCGGTTAGCTTCTTTCGCAGCCTTCTTACCAAGAGGCCTTACAGAAGGGCCTGGAGATACATCAGCAATTTCTTCATCTTCATCTATATCCAAATGAACACTACCATAAGTTTCTGATGGTTGTGTATGCACCTGTTGACTTCCTCCGATCGAGCCACTTGTGACATCATCCGAATGGTCTTTGAATTGTTGAAAGCCTTTCACGATGTCATAACATAAGTGATGAGTGAATGGTTTGATAGGTAATTTGACCATTTGACAATCGTCTCGATAATACATTTGTGCTTGGCGCTCCTATGTAATTTGTAAATAAATACTTAATTAGTAACAAAATAAATAACACAACGAATTATAAATATTTATAACAAATTATATTTAAGCAAATTATAAAAATAAATAACAATTTTTAAATACAAGTTATTTTTATCAATTAATTAAATTTTATACTAATTGATAAATATTTTACATTTATGCTATATACAAAATATATTACCTCATCCATCAAATTAAAACCACTCTTGTAAAATTGACGCGCTTTCCTAACCGAAGAATGCCACAGAAGGAGTTCTCGCTTCATAATTTTCCATCTATTGGTCATTCCTTGGGCCGATCGGACATCTTCCGGATTTCCACTCCAATTTTGTACATAGTGTCGGTGAACACTTGCCCATAACTCATCCTTCGATTGATCTTTACCTTTTGCCGGATCATGACTAACAAATCTCCAAGACTCACACAATTGGATATCCTCGTTTATTGACCATCTTGTACCCGAATTTCCAACTCTTTTAGACATATCGAAATGAAAAAAAAAAATATTGGGAGATAGAAAGTATTGGAAGGGGGGTGTATGCAGCTAGGAAATACAATTTTTTTGTGTGTTAAGCTTTAGATGTAAGATTATGTATTTATAGGGTTTTAAACTTATTTAGCCGTTGAAGAACTCAGAAAATTTTCAAATGACCGTTGGAGCAAATTCATATGTGAGCCGTTCATTTTCAAACTCAATTAATCTAAGGGCTCTCATCAAAGAGCCGTTCCTTGTTTTCCTCCCTTGTGGCTGCAGACAACCCACGTGCAGTTCCATATGACAGCCCCATGTGCTCTTTGAATTCCCTGCCAGCCCCATGTGCAATGGTTGCCACTGTGGCAACAAGTTAATTGCCTGGGCTCATTCTCACCTATGTATTGCCCTAGGTTGAATTATGCCTGGGCATAACAACACTGCTGGATCAATTTTTTTTGCCCCTAGGGGCTAGATCTAGGTGTCAACTAGTCACAATAAGGCTGGTGGACTTGCTCTAAAACACCTCATCATTTCCTCCAACTCCCAACTCACAAATTCGCTAAACCCTCGAGTCAATTTCAACACAATGTTTACTCTCAATCCCAAAGATATGCCCACCACAGCATCCACATTGTTCTCAGCCTATGCCTCCTTTGCTGCATCAATGATGTTGCTCCGTTCCATCACGGACCAACTCATCCCCCACCAGCTCCGCTCATACATATATTCCGCCTTCAGTTACTTTTTTACCACTTCCTCCTCGAACCTCACTCTCATCGTCGATGAGCACTGTGACATGGCTCGCAACGAAGTCTATGACGCTGCGGAGGTCTACCTCCGAACCAAGATCAGTCCTTTCACAGAACGCCTCAAGATCAGCAAAACACCGAGGAAAAAGAAAATCAGCATTGCCATTGATAAAGGCGAAGAAATCACCGACACCTTTGACAATGACATCAAACTGAAGTGGCGTTTCACCGAGCTTGAGAAAGGACAGAAAGGCAATCACCGCTCTGCTGGTGACAACAAGAATCAGTTTGAGCTAGTGTTCGACAAGAAACACAAAGACAAAGTGATGGAGTTTTACTTGCCCTATGTGTTTGCTCGAGCTAAAGCCATTAAAGAAGAGGAAAAGGTTGTTAGGCTTTATACCCGGGGTTCGAGTTTGGGGGATGATGAGAACGATAACAGGGGTTTAAGTGGTTGGGGATCCATAAGGATGGAGCACCCATCTAATTTTGGGACAATGGCGATGGATCCAGAGCTGAAGAGAATGGTTATTGATGATTTGGACAGGTTTGTGAGGAGGAGGGAGTTTTACAAGAAGGTTGGCAAGGCTTGGAAGAGAGGTTATTTGTTGTATGGTCCGCCTGGTACTGGAAAATCGAGCTTGATTGCGGCCATGGCTAATTATCTCAAGTTCGATGTCTATGATTTGGAGCTTTCTAGCATTTACAACAACTCTGAATTGAGAAGGATACTGCTTTCTACTAAAAATCGTTCTATTCTGGTGATTGAGGATATTGATTGCAGCGCCAAAATGCAGAACAGGGGACGTGAACCGGATCCGCGCATGTATCAATCTAATAACAACAGGGTCAGTTCTCTTCTCCTTTCTGTTTTATATTATATAGATATACTTGATGACAATTGACATGGATATTTGTAGTTGACACTCTCAGGCCTACTGAACTTCATAGATGGTCTGTGGTCAAGCTGCGGGGACGAGAGAATCATAGTGTTCACCACCAACCACAAGGATCGGCTAGACCCTGCATTGCTGCGACCGGGTCGAATGGACGTGCACATTCACATGTCATATTGCACTGCTAGTGGGTTCAACATCTTAGCCTCTAACTACCTTGGGATTCATGAAGGCAACCCCCATCGCCTCTGTAGAGAAATTGAAGGGTTGATTGAGAGCACTGAAGTCACCCCTGCAGAGGTTGCTGAGGAGCTCATGAAGAGTGATGACGCTGATGTTGCTCTCGAAGGGCTTATCAATTTCCTCGAGAGAAAGAAGGTTGAGAATGATAAAATGAAGGACGAAGGGGCTGACAAAAATGAAATTCAAGATCCCGAGAGCCAGCCATTTCCGGATAACTATTTAGATTAATATGATCCAAGCTTGAGCTTATTTGATTGAATAAGCATATTGCATATATGTAATGAGCATCATAAATAAGAATATACATTCATTTGGTTTTTGAATTTTCAACTCAAACTGTGAAAAGACTCAAGAGAGCAAGGGGCCTAGAACCTATTCACGAATAGGGAGGCTACAACATGCATATGTCTATATCATCAGAAAGCCTAAATTCCTAATCAAACGTTCCCACTTTCATGGAATTTGCAATAGGATAGAAGTAGAAAACAAGAAAGAAATCAAAAGGGAGAGAAAAAAACATGTACGCCAAGAACTATAAGTATCATCTTTTCTGTACATACGGGGACAACTTACCATATCCTTTCATAGATTAGTAATCAAACATCTGTTCAGAAGATAAAAAGTGAGGTAAGATTAGTTACAGAACCATCTTACACATCACATAGTTATATTTACATGTAGCTCCTACCAGTAGTGTCTTGGCATTCAGAGAGCCACAGGTCTATGTGTTCTACAATTTGTTGTCTAACTTTGTGGACTGCATCTGGGTTGCTGCAGTTCTGGGCATCACCTGAAACGGAAGTCATAGTTCTCATAAATACATCTTTAAGATCACAAAAGTTATCAAGAACCCCAGCCATCGTGAAAATCATGTTGGGTTTCTGTTCAAAGTAGCCAACATTGAGATGCATTTAATGCCCCTTCAAACACGAAAAGCTTCTGGCTGCTAAAATTAAGTTATGTAAATAACAGAACGTATGCTACTCCAGATTTTTCTTATCCAACATTGTCAAAACTGGAACGGCATGCAGAAGCTATTAGACGTCACTAAATTTGCAGAGATAACCTTATAATAGTGCACTTTTGTATATTAAGAACTCATATTCCCCCAGCAAAGGGAGTTTTTTCTTCAATGGTCTTGCAGTTTTTATTTAGTTTTTGTTCTTTCTCAAAGATTCAGAGGAGGAGGCAAGCACAGAAGCACTTAATGCACAATAAACACTATAGATTTGACATCCCATTGCAAGTCTTCAAACCAGAAAAATCAGAACTATAAACCTAACTTGCGCTGATGTAGTATGCATGCTTCTACCAGTGAAAAGATGGAAGAAATTTAATGTACTGTATATATTATGTAAATTTAAACCCAAATTGGACACAAAGGTTTCCTACAAGGCTGATTTTGAAACTTCTTCTCAATGATAAATAATATTGTATCAACATTTTTGTAACCAAAGAGTATTATAAATGAACAAACAATAAATACCTTCGGGGCTTAAAGGAACCTGGGGACATCCTCTCAAATCAGTTCCATGGCCACAATTATGGCAAGAGACAATGTATGAAGGCACTGAAAATTTATTTAAGAAAAATAAAAATCAGAAATAGTTGCAAATCAACCCAATTCATCAAAGCATTGTTAGAATAGGAGTTTAAATTTTAAAACGGAGAGTCCGCAGAAAATTCTGTGGCACAACAACCTGTAATTCTCTAATGTATCAAGCATGAGCGTATTCACCGGAAATTCTTTCTTAGTAGTACAAATTATACAATAACAAAATCCAAATCTTTTTATGTGACTTCTCATTGAAGTGATAGAATACTTACTATCTGGAGATGAAGTCTGTTTGGATGCATGACGCCAGGGATCCTGTGAGCCATTTGTGAAAACTATTTTTGAACCTACAGATTCATTTTCCACAAGATCATGTGAATTAATGATAAATAGAGTAATATACGGATGTGACTTTAATTGGCACACTAAATAAATAGTGCCACATCCACGAGTAAAGAAATCCTCCAACTATTGAAGCATGGCGAAGCTTTTCGCTACTGGATGCACAAAGATCAAATATCACTCTAAAGACCATATGGTGTAACCTTTTAAACCTTGTCCGATGTAATTTAGATTTTCTATTTTTGGCAAAAATTTAATAAGAACAGGCTTAAGAAGAACCGCATGCTCAGGGATATCTTTCAGAAAGATAAAGTCTCTATCCCCATACAAGATCATAAAACCACGTCAAGAGTAAGGAGCTTGATTGTTATCAAGGAAAAAGTGGCAAAGGAACCTATATAACAATCTCAGATATCTGTTTGTGTGAGAGGGTGCGTTTTGTGAGAGAGAGATTTGACTTTAGAGATGCAAATAGGCAATTTACCTGACCATTCATAGCCAAGATGGCGTAGTAGATGAAAAGTATAATATGTAAATAGTAACCAAGGAACAATATATATATATATATATATATATATATAGAAAGGTGAATGATTTTACCTGCAATTTTTTTGCCTCCATAATATATATTTGTTGCATCAACGTCAGGATAGATGCCCTCTCCAAAGACATTCTTGCAAAGGTCCAAATGGTATCTGCAACAATAACAAGCTTTTCATCAGTGATTTGTACAAGAACTAGATATTTGAACGTTATAGAAAAAAGGCAAATAGAGAAGACTATCAAAATGGTTTTAAGTTAAAAGCCATATTTGGAGACATACTTTGTGTCAACTTTTGAAGACCGGATGCTATCATTTGCGGGTGCAACCTGAAAATATGCAACTTCAGTACAAACTTGGAACCACCACAACCGATCAGAACTTCCCTCAGTAACAGCAGTGTTCTTCAAGTGTTTCTGATTATATGTTTCGACATCAACACCAAAACTTCCAAGGTAATACTCTTTAACATATTTGGCATATGCCTCCTGCAAAAATATTACTTTTTATCCATTAGAAACATTGGACACCTAGAGAAAAATGATATCGGTAACCCAATGAAACATGAGGCCAAGAACAAATTGGGTCTGGCACAACCACTAAACCCCAATAAATGAACACAATGGAATGGCAAGAAGAGGAACATACCACCAAATCCTCTCCATTATTCTTTGTTTGAACAAGAGGGCCGCATAATTTATCTGGATTTCCATATTGAAACTGCAATTTTTCAAATAAGTACTTCTCACAAATTTGAGATATTAAAAACTGAGGGACGAAACTAAGCAAGAACAAACTTTACCGCGATGACAGCAGCATCTGCTAGAAAATACATAAAATCACCATCAATATCAAGCTGCAAACAGACCACAACAGGTCAAGATGCAAGGCATGAAGTGTAAACCAAAACCCAAACCCAAACAGTGTGAAACACTAAAACTGGACTCGTGTTTTAAAGTATATCATGATCTATAAATGGTGAACTGAAGAGATATACAATCAAACCTGGGTTGCACCAAACAAACCCCGTACTGCTTTTCCATTAGCTGCAAGCCTTTGTTCAACAAGACGATTAGTTTCTTGCAGTGCAGCTTTACATTCTGGACCGGCAGACTCACCAATCTGCATTTGGGGAGGATTAAAGTTAAGAGCACCAAGGTTGAAGTGAGTACAGTCTATTTCAATTTCTTATCTTAAAAGGGAAAGACATGAAGAAACAAAAAATCATTTAAGAATGTGGTCACCTGCTGGTCAAATTCAGTGTAGTTATAAACAGCTTGAACAACTGCCGAACTTGCAAGACTTCCGCATGTTAAATGAGGAAACTTTAGTCTAAACCATGCACTAAGAGCTCCTGGGTATGAGACACCAAATACGAACCAGGGATTTTCACCTTTCGTCTTATTCAGCTTCAAATTCAACGAATCCTAATAATAATCATACCCCAAAAAAACAGTAAATCACACGCTCAAGTAGGTAATTTTCTAATTGAAGACGGTAAAACTCAAGAAATGAAATGAAACTTGCCTGATAGTACTGACGGAAAGCGGCCAAATCGAAAAGCGCTTGCTTCGATGATAAGTACTTCAAATTCTCCGTCGAGTGTGATTTAAAAGGAGAGCTTTTTCCATAGTAGCGATGCTCAAGCGAGACCACAGCCGCCCCAAACTTCTTCGCCAAAACCTGTAAAATTTCAACAAAAACCTCACTAAATTCTCGATCTTTTTTCCATTTCGATCACTGATTAAACACAATAATCAAAACTTACAATTAAATAATCGTTAGATATCCCATTGCAGGCGGATTCTCCACAAATTTTGAGAAAAATCGGACCGCCTGAAGGCCTGAAGAAGTCGAGATGTTCATAGTATCGCTGCTCGAATTTGCGGTGGTCGTACGGCGAGAAGTGATCGAGACTCTGATGGAACCAGAGCTCCTTATCGGTCAAGTAATTGCTGCTTCCGGACGAGCTCTCCAGCTGAAGAAAAGTACTCCGAGGCCTCACGAACGCATTAGAGGAAGTCCAGAACATCATGATTAAGAAGAAAGAGAGCCAAAACGGCGTCGTCATCGGAGCTCGCCTCATCGTTGTAGTCAATTCCGATTGGCCGGAAAGCTATGACTCAACAGAAAGTAACAAACCCGGGAACGAGTGAAGCAACAGCAATCCGCTTCTGACATTTGCTCTGTTTTAATAAGATAATTTTTTTTTGTTCTTACTTTCCTTCTTGGGCCAGAATCGTTTTTTTTTTCAGTTATAAATGGGCTTACAGGCCCATAAATTGGTACTGTAAAATATAAAATAGTTTTGACCGTTGGAATGGATTCAACCTGGAGGTGAAAATCAAATACGTTGAAGGAAATTTACCACAAAAATATTACACACCCGAATTTAGAAGTTGTCCAGAGAATTTTTTTAGTTTCCGAAATATCAACAAAAATGGCATTTCGTAATTGCTTCTATTACAAAAATGTCATTTTGGCTGAAAAACCTTTTTCATTATTAGGTTGTGCTTCTGTATGAAGCACTTTTGGTCAGACGCGTTTTTGTGAAGTGCTTGATGACATGACATGCTTACTCTGAAAACCACCATAAAAACACCATGACATTTAAGAAAAAAATTTGGAGTCATTTGGAAATGCTTTTGGTACTTTGAGAAAAAAACTGCACTAATATTTGGTTGAAGATTTCTACTCACGGACTTGGATAAGGTTTATAGTTTCACTTGGAAAAGCAAAGCGTTGCTGTTTCCTCCATGCTCAACTGGTACTTAAAAAGGAGAAAAAAAATTTCGAATTTCAGTGGCATTACAATGATACAAGCACTTGCAAAGATTTCAACAATCTAAACTGAGTACCATGACATCAGTTGCAGTAAATAATAGTATTTAGCTTTCGGATCAAGTTTTGAATGCTGTCCAAGTATCCAACTATATCCTGCACAACTAAACTACATAATGGTAAACACTCCTTAACCCTTGATGACCATGAAGGCCACTTAACAGGAAAAGGGATGATGAAGGGAGTGAGCTCCTCATGAAGTAGCACATAGCCAAGGAATGGATGAATTGCCCTTCTCGCTACTACTGAAAGTAATCTGCACGAGTCCATGCTTCCGAATACATCGTCACTATTGGTCCTGATTAAGAACAACAGATGCTCATTGCTTAGAAATAAGTACTGGCATGCATCACAGGTAAATGAGACATGCTCAGATATATGAAAGGGGAGACGATTATCAGATAGAACTCAAATAGTTCTGTTGAGTTATGCACAAAGCAGTAGAATCAGTCTTTTAATTCAACTTCAAAACCAGAGAAGGATAGTGCAATGTAGCAAGAAGTCTGAGGATTTAGAATCACATAATAGACAGCAACATTTAAAATCTGCTCAAGTTTTATGCTTTATGGCAGAACGTTTGTAATTCTAATGTAATCTTTTGGCAATAATTTCACTCTCTTGCAAATTGTGAGATATAGTTCTCATTCAGCTTCACATTTCTCTAATGTAGTCTGAGATATTTCTGTTGAATGTGAATGATAAATTTTCACAATTTATTAACTACTTCTGTCAGGCCACTAATAAGCAACTATGATCTAGATCTTGACTAATAGGTTCACCCAGGTGCTAATTTCCCTGGCTGAGAAATGTTCCACTAACTTGGGAAGTTGGGATGTCAAATGTTCATAAGTGAGCTTGAGATGCATGTTACAATCAAACGGAGGTAAGATCCTAAGAACAAGCTGCTTGTACTGAATAATGAAAACATGCTAACCTCTTTATTTGAAGCTTGCCCATGCATCCGATTAGGCTTCATGTTCAAATCAATTAATTTATTATCCATCTTTACATGCCCATCATCACTGGCATCCGATAGACGAATGGGAGAAGCCCTGTGATTTTGATGGTTCTCTCCAATTGTCATTCTAGGTTGCTGATGTTGTACTCTTCTGGTCTCACCTGGGTCAATGGGTTGGGATGGTGGGTCTTCAACAATATTACCAGGTTTATCCCCTGGAAACTACAGATGAACCAAAAATTGTGTAAAACTTCAAGTAATGTATAGCAGCTGAAAAACAAAAAAGAAAGAAAAAAACAAAATCAATTCTTGGTAAGAAGGGTGAACAAACCTCAACTCTTTGCCTCAGTACAAGATATCTTCCATGTGTTCTTTTACCTCCAACGTGAACAACCATATCACATTGCAAACAAAGGGAACTCCCATCTATCTCGCAATAAAAGAAAGCTACATGTGTAGTTTACAAAGACAGAATAAGTGTGATGTGATTTTCTTTCGCAGATATAACATAATGACAAATCAACATGAGAAGATACAAGCAAGAAATAGGCCTGCATACCAGGTGCATTTTCACAAATATCACAGCGGGGAACTGCACTTGGAGTTGCAAGACCAACCCGGACATGCCGGCTAGCGAGCTTATTGCACAAATGCACCTGCCACCCCATCAACAGATTAAAGCATAGCTTCTATAAGTCTATCAGAGTTTCCAGATTACACAAAAACTCCTAAGGAATCTATTGGATGTAGCATTTACCACAATCCATTTGCAATAGTTTAGGCCAAACAAGCAAGTAACTAGCTATTCTCAAAATCATTTTCTTCTTAACAAGGATAAACTACAATGTGAGGAAAAAAAAAACAAGAAGAGAGTATAACCAAGAGGAAACAATAAATTTCAAAGTCCTTGCACTACAGCCAATGCACAAAACTCTGAAAGCGCTAAAAAAATCAGGCAATATGTTGACTCCAATTTTTGTTTGTTTAATATCTTTTAGGTCTTGATAAAATGAAAGCAACTAACAGTTGTAGCAGCAAGTAAACAACCTACTTAGTAAACTTAAAATATGCAAACAAGCAACTTCCTTTCACTAGATTTTGGGGTCTAACATATGAAGCTGCTAATTGGGTAGTTAGAAGATTAAACCCAGAAGCCAAAGAAACATACTTTTTCATCACAGGCACGGCAAAGAGCAGCCTCGTCTGCAGCGCAGAATACGATGGCGGCGGCACTTTCACAAGAGTCGCAAAGTGTTCGCATAATTAGTAGTCGTCCCTTCCACTACTCTCATATTTCTATGCAACCCAACAAATTATAAAGCGCTCACATCCAATCCAGAATCAGAAAAGACTGAAACTTTGAGCCAATCCAGAAAGACCCAATTCAGCAAAACTCACTGTTGCTTGCTACCGGTCCCTAGTGGAGCTTAATGATAATGATAATGATGTGGAAAGACTAAGAACAGATTAGGCTGAGGGATAAAGAAAAGTGGGTTGGTTTTTGTTGGGGAGATTCGACTATTCGAGAAGGCCAAAGAATGATATATATATATATATATATATATTTGTGGAATTTGATAAGCTGGAGGGTGATGATTCATAAAATTAAATACGCTGGGCTGTTTTTGTCAACTTTGTTTTTGCTCCTGTTCTGTGGAGCTCATGACTCCATGACCACAAGTTTGAAAAGGCAGTGGGGTTAATATTCGATAGAGGCCCTTGGGCTATTCTCACCCACCGGTTGCATATATCGGACGTGGGTCCCATCTGGGTTTTAGTTCATTTGTTGCTTGGTCTTGGTTTTGGTTTTGATGGTGGCTTTGCTCCCCTTGAGCTTGAAACCCGCCTTGCCGTCCACAGAGCATCTTTGGTTTGGGGTCATCTGTTCCTGAATGAGAGGGAGAGGATGATGATGTGATTGGAGGACAAAACGTGTGACACCAAGAATGTGCCAACTGTGAATGTATGAGGTTAGGAAGGTGGTACCATAAAAGCGAAAGGGCTATCCATAATTGAACTCATAAATAATAATGGCCAGCCTTCAAGGAAAGGAACTAAGGAAGGGACTGCCACAGTTCTAATATCCCAACAATTTACCATATACATCCAAGTATGTGATAGGACTTGTTTTTTTTGACTGTCAAATTCAATAAAAAAGTAGATTTAACGGTGTAAATTTATAAATTGTTCTTTTTATTAAAAAAAAATTATAAATTGTTAAAACTTATTGAAAAAGTATGTTTTTTTTTTTTGCAATAATTGAAAAAGTATGTTTAGGATTTTACCAAAGAAATGGCGGTTCCCCCTTGACGGAGAACCCTAAATTCAATTCCGATTTTCCCCTCCAATTTTAAATTCCACCATTAACAAAATGCTGAAGCTCCTCTCGTCCTCCTCATCATGCCTCCAGGCCCGAGTCCTCATTCCGGGGCATCCTTTAACCGTAATAATCAGACCCTGTTCCTCAATTTCCATCTCCGAAAGTCCAAGCCCACAATCTATCAATGTTCCATTCATTTCAGACCTCATAGCCAAGCAACACTGGTCAGAGCTCAAAACCCATCTCAAAGACTCAACCTTTATCACAGTTCTTCATCAACTGATCGACTCGGGAGCTGACCCAGAGCTAATACTCAGGTACTTCAATTGGTCCCAGAAGGGTCTCAATGTTCCACACAATATTGAAATCACTTGTAGACTTTTGCTCTCCTTAGCAAATGCAAAGAAGTACCCAAAGATGAGATCTTTATTACATGAGTTTGTTAGAAGGAATGAAAAGCATTCAATTTCTTCAATTTTTCACATGCTTTCACTGTGTAGCAACCAGTTTTGTGTAAATTCCATTATAGTTGATATGTTGGTGGTGGCGTATGTCAAGAATTCGAAGACCAATTTGGGTTTTGAAGCATTTCAGAGAGCTGGTGATTATGGGTTTAGGCTATCAGTTTTGTCTTGTAATGCGTTGTTGAGTGCTTTGGTGAAGGGAAATGAAATTGGATATGTTGAGTTTGTGTACAAAGAGATGTTTAGGAGGAGGATACAGGGTGATTTGTACACTTTCAACATTGTGATTAATGGGTTGTGTAAAGTTGGGAAATTGAACAAGGCAAAGGATGTTATTGATGACATGAAGGCTTGGGGGATTTCACCCAATGTGGTTACTTATAATACTATTATTGGTGGGCATTGCAAATTGGGTGGGTTGGGGAAGATGCACAAAGCTGATGCCATTTTGAAGGAGATGGTGGCGAATAATATTTGTCCGAGTGAGATGACGTTCAATATTTTGATTGATGGATTCTGTAAAGATGAGAATGTAGCAGCTGCCTTTAAGGTGTTTGAGGAAATGAAGAGGCAGGGTTTGAAACCGGGTGTGGTTACTTATAATTCACTGATTAATGGGTTATGCTGTGATGGGAAGCTTGATGAGGCTTGTGGATTACAGGATGAAATGCTTGGCTTGGGTTTGAAGCCAGATATAGCAACCTACAATGTTCTTATAAATGGGTTTTGCAAGAAGAAGATGCTGAATGAAGCTAGAGAGCTGTTTGATGACATTGGCGATCGAGGCTTGGTTCCCAATGTTATAACATATAATATACTAATTGATGCTTATTGTAAGAATGAGATGAAGGAGGAAGCATATGCGTTCCATAACATGATGATAGAGAGAGGAGTTTTCCCAAACACATCGACATTTAACTGCTTGATTGCTGGTTCGTTTAAACAGGGAAACATGGAAACAGCCAGGAAGTTTTTACATCAAATGGAGGTTAAGGGATTGAAAGCTGATTGCATAACATATAATATACTGATAGATGCATTGTGTAAAGATGGGGAGCCAAGAAAGGCAGAAAGACTCTTGAATGAGATGTTCACAAAGGGTTTGAACCCGAGTCACCTAACATACAATACTTTGATGGATAGCTACTGCAGGGAAGGAAACCTGAACGCAGCTTTGAACTTGAGGGCCCGGATGGAGAAAGAAGGGAGACGAGCAAATATAGTGACGTACAATGTGCTGATCAAGGGATATTGTGCGCGGGACAAGCTTGTAGATGCAAATGAACTTCTAAATGAGATGTTGGAGAAAGGTTTGATCCCAAATCGAACTACTTATGAAATAGTAAAAGTGGAAATGATGGACAAAGGTTTTGTTCCTGATATAGATGGACACCTGCATAATATTTCTAGCACTTAACCATGGAAATGAGAAACTGAATTCATTTCCGTCTCAGCGTAATCCAAGTGTTTCTTTGATGTTAATGGGGCATGTCCATATCCACATCTGAAGGGGATAAATATGTGACGAAGGAGAATAGGAGGAACTGAGGAAGCCCTTACCCTCGCCCATTCTTGTGGCCAAGCCAATGCAGATGCATGTTCATCTTCACACCACTGAACATACCAAAAATGCATTCTTGTGCCTTCTCCCACCTCTTCTAGGTCTATTTTCCTTTTGTGGGTGTTGGGCAATCTTTCATATCAATTTTCATATACCATTGGCGTTCTAGCTTGGACAAATTTTTTGGACACTATAGTGGATGCTTGATATTTGTAATGCAACTCAGCTCCTCTCAGCCTATAACAAGGATAATAATAACATGGTTTGAAATCATGCCATCATTGAGAGGTGTTCTGAAGACTAGTTCTCCTTGGAGAGATGTTCAATTCACTCGGTTTCTTCTTCCCTTCATGAGGTTGAAATATTTCGGGTTTGTTCGTTTCTTTCCTTTTGGAGCTGCAATATCTGGTTCAAACAAATTCCCATGCCAAAACTGCTTGAAGAGATAAGATGTACGTATCACTCAATGTTAACTAGGGTAATTGCTGATATCAGTTAAAGAGCTCAAATAATTTGGGTTATTTGTAAAAATATTTCCAGTCTAGAATAAAGATCTGAATCTTCGAATTTTTATTTCTATCTACCATCCCGCCTTTTTATTTACAGCTTGTTAGATCTCTTTTTTCTTTCGTATGCCAAGTGTTTAAAGCTCACACTAGAATTGTTAAGAAAGACTTAGAAATAAGTAGATATGCAACAAGAACTATATAAATGAGTTTTTTTCTTCTCAATAATATGGCAATAATTACAGAGCACACATTGGCTTCGAGAGATTAAGCATACAGATACATACAGTACAACTTAATCTTTTTTCACAATTTATTACAAGCAGAAAAC
Source organism: Rubus idaeus (assembly GCA_030142095.1). Lineage (NCBI taxonomy): Eukaryota > Viridiplantae > Streptophyta > Magnoliopsida > Rosales > Rosaceae > Rubus > Rubus idaeus. The sequence goes on along the minus strand of CM057965.1, from coordinate 5,405,376 downwards.
CAATACAAAACCTTCAAACCAAAGACACAATACCATGCATAATACCATAGACCTTGCAATAATACATTTTTAACATTTTTCTTGCAGTAGACAAAAAGAAGTGGCACTTTCCACTCTTTCTGTAACTTAAAATGAGAAGTTCATCATATCCAGGCTCAAGCTCTCCATCATCAACGTTTCCATGAACCCACACGTAGTTGGTGCCTTATTGAAACTGCTACCTCTGGGCTTGAAGGCGCAAGAAGAGACGGGGATGATAGGGATGTTCTCGCAGTTGCAGAGCTCGATCATGTACCCATCTGGGTCATGGAAGAACACCTGGTCGACCTTGTTCCCCTCGTCCTCTACCACAGCGGTAACGTACCTCATCCCCATCTCTTGCAGCTTCCTCTTAACAAGTCCAACATCAGTGCACTGCATGTTCAAAACCATATATGCACAAGTTTTTCGTCATTACCAAATGACATTTGTTAACCATCGTATTAGTACTGAGAAAAACTAGTGCTACTCTTACTTGGAAGGAGATGTGGTTGTCTTTGGGATTGATTGGTCGGATTTCACAGTCGTCCATTGCTGGACTTTCAATCAAGTGTATCCCAATCCCATAATTATACAACCTACACACAACAAAATAGTTTGTAAGTTTAAGCATCAATTCAAAAATAAGCTTTCACACACGCGCGTGCGCGCACAGATAGAGTTAGAAAAGCGAACCAAGCTCCATTGAAGTTGAAAGAAGAGGGGCGTTTGATGAGAACAAAGCCCAGGACTTCTTCATAGAACCTCATAGAGTCCCACACCGATCTGCACAGCAAAGATACATGATTGAGTGACAGCAAAGGCAGTGCCTCGCAGCTGTTTACTTCCTCAATCTCAATCTGAGTCATTCTTCCTCGAGCTATAGCTAGTGTTATATGGCTCTCAATCACTTAGAAGCTCTTTAGTTTCTTGTTTGCCTGTTTCACAACTCGAAGGAGAGCGTTCCTTATATAAGCAACACTTTAAGGTATTACAGTACCTTAGGTCAGTTCAAGTTTTGCACGTTATTGTTGCACTTGTGGGAGTAACTTCCTGATCAGTGATCGAGGAACTTTCCTAGCAGATACTCTCACATATCACGAAAGAGACTCAGACAAACGAAATCTAGCTAGTCATCATCATAGCTATAGCCCACGTGGATTTATTGGGAGGGGTGTGATATCCTTGAATGCCACATCCACTGTGTTAATTAGGACAGACATTAGTACATAATCAAAGCTTAAAGACCCAAATTTCGTATTAAAGGGAAGATGGTGGTAATTAGGCACCATGCAACCTTTCTCCAATCATGTCACTGTAGTAATTGGAACCGAATTCTCTGCTTTAATTTGGTGTGCTCAGATGTGCTAGACTTTTAATTTAAAGAGGTACGTTGGATTTGTAATACACAGCCATGATTGATCCACGCAGAGAATTTAAGTCCATACAAATGGAATTACCAATAATCTTGGCTTTCCCAAAAGAAAAGATATAGTGCATGGACAAGCCCTGCTAATTACTACTAGCCTAGTTCAGATGCATATCTTAGCTTGAAAAGGATGTCTGGCCTCAAGCTTAAATTAAGCTAGCTTATGCAGGGTACTCTAAGATAAATGACATGTACGTTATATTCGAACCTGTTCCTGTTTGGTAGTTGATCTGAAACTGTGATTTGAACTTTACTCAACCTTGTAGCAAAATGGTACTTCGTTACATAGGAAAGTACAAAGATACCGAATTCTGGGAAATTTCTGTGATGTTTCCTAGCTCCCACATCACATTTTCATTTTCTTATAAACCCATTCGATCCAAAAAGGACAGAAAGAATGGGGTAGAGTATAGATATTATTTACTCCCACAGTAGCTTAATTAATTACAAACCCCCAAAACAGCTTTCTTTGTTTGGTTCCACAAAGAGATCGACGTACGTATATGCCTCCTCTTTCAGCTACTTATAATTCATATTGGAAGGTGATAACCGGAAGACTGCTTCTGGAGTTTGTTCATATATCTCTGTTAACATATATATGATCAATGCGAGTACTAAGAGATATTTTGTTTTATTTTGATAGCATTGAGACACAATTTTGTTTGTCTAGATTTCCTTTGAGGATAATGTCCCTAAAAATTCATGATTTATTAAAGACAAATTACTTGCTAATCACTGGATAGGTATTAACCGTGAACAATTAATATGTGATGGCTTCTTGAAAAAATCATGGTACTGAAGAGAGATGAAGATAAGCTTGCAAAAGAAGAAGCTTGAAAAAAAGCTAGAGATCGATGAACCTTACCATAAAGAGAGTGCATATATGGCATATAATTCTCCATATTGGATCACTGTGTTTATGTATTGTAAATTTGTGATGATTTGTGAAAAACCTCAAGGTTTCATACTTTCATGTATATAAAACGGCCAAAGACTCTTTAGTTTTTACGTACTCTAAGCATGCAGGTAGCTATAGTACTACCTTTAATTGCCAGTTCTTGATAAGAAGCAAACCTAACAAGTACTTAAGACCAATAATTAATTCACAAGCTTTTATTCTGAATAGAAAAGGTCTTGTGTTTTCTTGGTGGTAGCTAGCTAGCTAGCTACTTGTTAATTCCTTTTCATATATGATCTTCTCCCTTTAGAAGCTTCTGGGCAACACTAATTACTTCTCTCTTCTTCATCAACAGACACGCCCGGCCTCTGTGACAGAATATTACAAGCGAAGCGTCCGTCCATTCCTGCTAGTCGTTCAATGGCCAAACACCTGTTGTTCGATCAGATCGATCCATAGAGGTTTGACATTGATCCTTTCTTGTCCTACATAAATTGGCCAACAACGACTAGGTGGAATGAATCGGACTTATTCGCTGCTGCTACGAGCAGTTGAAAATTGAGAATGAGAAATGCGAAGATCATCTCTTCATGATTAAGAGAGGAAAGGGTATGTTAATGCAATCTTAACAAAATATTTTCTTTGCGGACGTGAAAGAGAAATAATAATACTAGCTAATAACATATTCCCTTAGGTTTGCATAAACCCTCTTCTCTCTTAATCATGAAAGAGATGGTCTTTGCAGTACTGATCAATCTAGCGAGCCGGCTTTGTGCAAATACAAGTGAAGCAATGCTTCCAATTTATAACGAGCTAGCCTAGCTAGCTAGGATCAATCCTAGCCATTGATCTCTATCATAGTCCCAAAGTTTGTCCAAGCTCGAGTTTCTTTGCTTATTGGGTTGAAATCCAGAGACGTACATATGGGTCGAGTATGCCACAATGACTCGTTTTTCTTCTTCAACCCATACCCTTCATCATGATTCAATTCATGGCCATTCAGATCGATCATCATGAAAGTTGTTGAAATTGAGACCCAGATCAAGAAAAACGAACGGTTATGGGCTCCCACTAGAGCGATCATATGGGAAGAAATTAAATGGTGAGTTTGTTCATATGCTATGTCTCTGTTAACTGGTGCATATACATGATCAATGGGATTACTAGCTAAGAGAGATTTTGTTTTATATTTTTGATAGCATTTGTGACACAATTTTGTTTCTCTAGATTTCCTTAATTTGAGGGTAATGTGCCTAACAACCTAACAATTCATGAAGTGCATGTTGAAGACTAATCAACTCATTTAGTACTGCAGGCCTTCCTCAAATGTCTCCCATAAAACTCCTAATTAAGGTCTTTGCCCTATAGCCTCTCCACAGAAATCAATTGAAATTAACCCCCCAGTAACTTTGTTGAAATATTGATATTATTCGATCATTAACCACCAATGAGCTAGATGTCAATAACAATATATATGAAGACTGAAGACGCCTATGAGCAACTAATAGCTTTTCAACTTATGCTTTGAATATTATTTGATCAATGAGTACTATATGAAGAATATGAAGAGCCTTTTGTCAAACAATGTGCCTGTAGCTGAGTTTAATTTGTGTACTAAGAGTATGCGTTGCAGACTTGTAGTATATATAATTTTAAATGAATTAATGTGTATTTAAGGTCTAAGAATAAAACAATTAATTTCGAATATCACTTCTGATACAGTCTTGGGATGTTATAAATTGTATTAGAGTACCACGTACTTGAACCCTGCTAAGGGTGACAATGATCCATAAACAGGTAAATGGTGACGCTCCAATTGCATTAGTTCACGGTTGTTCATGTTTGTATTAGTCGATTACAATGATGACGATCGTGATTTGCATTCATTCATTGGAAGTTGAAGCAAGTGGTGAAACACCGAGACAAATTCAAATGGCATGGTTAGCCTAGTCTTGACTCTTGATACATGGTTTACTGTTCGACTTATATATTGTACATAGCTTGCTAGCTTAATTACTTGTTAACTAAGTGAAATGTTAAAAGGGTTACTGTACGTAAAGAGACTGTGAACAAAAGATGATGGCTCAACCAAGAAGCATATGCACAACACTGTAAGCTTCTTGAATATATCATGGTACTGTAGAGAGATGAAGAATTGCTTTGCAAAAGAAGAAACAATTCAGAACCAAGTGTTGATACAAAATCTTGTCACCAACAAGTCAACGTATATAAGTTGAAATCCAACGTGGATAACGATAGGGTTGCAATCTTCAAGTGGGCATATTATCTCCTCCAAAGGTATATCAATAGGAATGTTCCTGATAGTCCAAGTCGACGTCGAAGACTCGACTCTTGGTCGCTCAACCGGAAAGAAAACTGAAACAAAGAAAAAGTGGAAAGTCACCGGAATTGACGTCGGCGCGGTGCCGACCTATTATGCTCCGATCACTAAGTTAGGAGGAATGAAGATGGGCATGAATTTGACATGATGGAAGTGTAGAAGAGTTATTTTTTCTGTGCTTACCCCTGGGAAAAAAGAAAGCTCCCTTTTATAGGGCTCAAGAGTAGTTGAGGTGGGTTGGAATAGCATGGCTTGACTCCATAAAATCAGGGCGTCATATCTCCCCAAAATCAGGGTGTCAGGCACCTTCCTTTGTACTGACACTCCAGGGTCCGACACCTGGCATGGTTGGTAAGAGTTGGTATTTGTAAGTTCTTCTTTGTCCGGAGTGGCTTGGTGGATTGAGGTGCTACAACCCTGGGCGTTGAGGGAAAATCAGGGTCATCTATTCGTGACTTGAGCCATAGAGGTCGAGACAAGAGGGTTGGAGGTTGAAGTCAGAGTCTAAGCGTTGAGGTCTGAAAATCATTTTACTCGACCATACTGAACATTTTCATTATTTTGGCAAAATTAGTTTTGTTAGTGTTGAAAAGTCAGAGTCTCTCGTGGAGCTTTTGACTTTTCAACGTATCCTACGTGTCGAGGGTTGAAAAGTCAAAAATACAATTCCGACCAATTTCCGACACAAACACCAAGCTAGCTATCTATATATATACAAATTATTAAATTAAGAACCACAATATATAACATGCAATCACAAGCTAGCTAGCTTTTATTCTGAATAAAAGAGCTAGCTAGCTAGGTCTCTTAACTCTTATGTTTTCTTCGTGGTAGCTACTTCTTGCTTTAATTAACTAGAAGCTTCTGGGCATCATATCACTGCTTCTCTCTTCTAATTCATTAGCAGAAAGATACTCCCGGTCCTCTGTGACAGAATATTTTACGTGACGCGTCCCGTCCGGCCATTCCCGTTGGTTATTGCTCGGCCATATTCCGTGCATGCTGCATATGCAGATGAACAGATTTGGAATAGTCGACGTATAGTTGATCCTACACAAGGTAAGATACTCAGCTGCCGGCCCTCTGTGACGAGAGAAATATTGCAAGTGATCGATGACGGGTCCGATCCATTCCCTTCAGTCATTGGTAGGCCAAATACCGTGGATCAATAGATTTGGAATGGACATATTAATCATCCTTTATTGTTCTACAGAAGGTATTTGGCCAACACAGACTAACAGGAATGGATCCGGCTTCGTTGCTGCTAAGGAGCAGTTGAATTCAGGAAGACAATAATGAGAAATGCAAAGAGCATCTCTTTCATGGTTAAGAGATCGATCGAGGAAAGGGTTTAATTTATGCATGTAGTGTGAAAATTAGACAGCACCTCACTAGACTAAGGGTACGTACGTACGTACTTCAAATTTCATATAACCGGTCACCTTGATGCCCGGGTAAATTACAATCTACAAACTCGTTGCTACTACTAGGCTTGACAGAAGAAAAGGGTTTATATATGCAAACTTAACAAAGTATAAATTGGACTTGGCTTTGTGTGCATATACTAGTGAAGCAATGCTTCCAATATTTATAACGAGCTAGCCTAGCTAGCTAGCTAGCTGAACTGCATTGCATATGGAGTAGGCCATCACGACTTGTTTTCTTCCTCAACCCATATCCTTCATCATTTTGTCCGTGATAAAACTCACCAATGTTAAAAAAAAAATTTAAACATTTTCCAGCTAAAAAAATTAGAGTCATTTGTGAGTTATGATTTTTCAAAATCGAAAAACTTTAAAAATCAAAACTAAAAAACGAGTCAAGCTTTTCTAGCAAAGTTAGTTGACACACTTTTTCAAAATCATGTTTTACCAATGTTGAAATTTTGACATAGTAAAGTAAAATGGAAATATGCAGTTCACAAGGAGGCACCCCGAGATGCCCTCGATACTTCCAACGATGATCATGTTAGTGAGGGTAACTAACGTGCATGACTATACTAGTGAGGCTAATGATGTCTATGCCCATTTAAAGATGCTCACGATGCCCATGCTATTTTTCAAAGTCGGAAAATTAAAAAATAAATTATTCGAGATTTTCAAGTTTTTTCAATTGGAACACATTTTTAAAATGATGTTTTACCAATGATAATTTTTTGAAATTTTTTTTTTTTGCCGAAACTATAGTTTTTCACCCGAAACCGTGAGTTATGCGATTTTTAGGTCAAAATCACATGTTCTTATTTTCTTACCAAAATCTTCCCACACCCAAATCATGATTTTTAAGGATTTCTGGAGTTGACAGAATGGAAAAATATCAAGTTGTTTATTTTTTACGATTTTGTAAATTCGAAAAACTATAAAATTTAAAATTAAAAAAATGATTCGATATTTTCGAGTAAATTCAGTTGGAGCACCTTTTAAAAATCATGTCTTACCAATGGTGAAGTTTTGGCATGGACAAAGTTAAACAGAAAACAGGTTTGGTACCTCCAACCGTGCTAAAGAATATCAACCTCCTTCTCCATTCAACTTTGTCCGTGATAAAACTCACCAATGTTAAAAAATAATTTCAAAAACTTTTCCACTTGACTTTACTCGAAAAGTTAGAGTCGTTTGTAAGTTATGATTTTTCAAGTCAAAAAACTTAAAAAAATCATAACTAAAAATGGAGTCGAGCTTTTCTAGCAAAGTCAGTTGACACACATTTTCAAAATTATGTTTTAACAATGGTGAAATTTTGACACTGCTAAAGTTGAAGAAAAAAGTGCAGTTCACAAGGAAGCACCTCGAGGTGCCCCCGACACTTCCAACGATAACCATGCTAGTGAGGGTAACTAATGATGTATGTCCATGCTAGCGAGGCTAACGATGTCTATGTCTATGCTAAGGATGCCTACGATACCCATGATTAGAAAATTCATATAAAATAAACGATTCAAAATTTTCGAGTAAAGTCAATTAGAACACCTTTTAAAAATCATGTTTTACCAATGATGAAGTTTTGGCATGGACAAAATTAAAGAGAAAAGGGAGTTGGAATATAATTTTCTATAATTCTAGACTATGTTGGTGATGAAAATCCTATAATTAGAGCATTTCCAACAATTTTTATAAAAAAATATATATTATTAAGACTCAAAAGTTTATATCAAAGTCTAAGAATAAAACAATTTCGAATATCACTTTCTAGATAAAGTCTTGGGATGTTACAAGTTGTATTAGAGTACGACTTGAATAACCATGCTAAGGGTGATCGACATGGATTCATAAACGGGTAAATGGACACGCTCCATGTTTGTATTAGTCGATTACAATGATCACGATTTGCATTCATTCATTGGGATCGAGTTGGCAAATTCAAATGGTTAGCCTAGTCTTGACTCTTGATACATGGTTTACTGTTGGCATGGACTTATATATTGTACATAGCTTGCTAGCTTAATTGCCTGTTAACTAAATAAAATGTTAAAGGGTTACTGTACGTAAAGAGATTGTGAACAAAAGATGATGCCTCAACCGAGAAGCATATACACAACACTGTAAATTAACTTCTTGAATATATCATGGTACTGTAGAGAGATGAAGAATTGCTTGCAAAAGAAGAAACAATTAATTAAGAACTAAGCTAGCTAGCTATATATATACAAATTAAGAACCACAATATATAACATGCAATCACAAGCTAGCTGGTTAGCTTTTATTCTGAATAAAAGAGCTAGCTAGGTCTCTTAACTCTTATGTTTTCTTCGTGGTAGCTACTTCTTGCTTTAATTAATTAGAACCTTCTGGGCATCATCACTGCTTCTCTCTTCTAATTCATTAGCAGAAAGATACTCCCGGTCCTCTGTGACAGAATATTTTACGTGACGCGTCCCGTCCGGCCATTCCCGTTGGTTATTGTTGGGCCATATTCCATGCATGCTGCATATGCAGATGAATAGATTTGGAATAGTCGACATATAGTTGATCCTTTATTGTGATCCTACACAAGGTAGATACTCATCTGCCGGCCCTCTGTGACGGGAGAAATATTGAGAGTGATCGATGACAGGTCCGATCCATTCCCCTTAGTCATTCGTAGGCCATATTCCGTGGATCCATAGATTTGGAATGGACATATGAATCATCCTTCATTGTTCTACACAAGGTATTTGGCCTACACAGACTAACAGGAATGGATCCGGCTTCGTTGCTGCTAAGGAGCAGTTGAATTCAGGAAGACAATAATGAGAAATGCAAAGAGCATCTCTTTCATGGTTAAGAGATCGATCGGGGAAAGGGTTTATGCATGTGTGAAAATTAGACAGCACCTCACTAGACTAAGGGTACGTACGTACGTACTTCAAATTTCATATAACCGGTCACTTTGATGCCCAGGTAAATTACAATCTACAACCTCGTTGCTACTACTAGGCTTGACAGAAGAAAAGGGTTTATATATGCAAACTTAACAAAGTATAAATTGGAGTTGGCTCTGTGTGCATATACTAGTGAAGCAATGCTTCCAATATTTATAACGAGCTAGCCTAGCTAGCTGAACTGCATTGCATATGGAGTAGGCCATCACGACTTGTTTTTCTTCCTCAACCCATATCCTTCATCATCATGATTCATGGCCACTCAGATCATGATGATAGCTTTTGAAATTGAGACCCTGATCAAGAAAAAGGAACAAAGCACGAGTATGGGCTCCCATTAGGTCGATCATATACGAAGAAATTGGTGATCGAGCTTGTTCATCTTTTACTTTGATGGATAGCATTTGTGACACAAATTTGTTTGTCTAGATTTCCTTTTGAGGGTAATGTAAAGATCCACTAAACAACTCATATATATATATATATATATATATATATATATATATACTTTATTGAACTATTCAATATAAACAAAAATTAACCACCAAATCACCAATGAGCTAGATGTCAATAACTATATGAAGACTGAAGACTGACTGAGAAGCTTAGTTACAGATTTTGAACTTCAAGATTTGAAAAGGATCCATTTACCGGTAAATGGTCGCGCTCCGGCCACATTCGTCTTTGGCTTTTCAGTCATGGCGCTATGGGCTTTTCATGGACTTCGAGTACTGTTCTGTTTAAAAGTTCAAATCAAAGTCCAGCTTCAGTACTATGTCATCTGCTCTGTCGTACATTTCTTCTTTTTCCTTTCTAATTAAAAGAAAAAAAAAACTTTTTTAGTCTTTCTTGGGGTCCTGATTTTTGTTATGATTTGTATACTTATTACAAAGTTGACTTAAGGGCGCATGGTTGTTATCATCATTTTAAGTTTTCAACGCCCTAAAAGCATTCTATAATGAATGAGGCATTCCTTTTACAAAATTGATAGATAGACACTATACATAGTCAAATTTCTTATCTTCACATAAATTAAGTTGTATTTGAGAACAGAAAATATTTTAATCGGATCAGTTGTCACTTGTCAATCATAAGTGAGAATGTTGAGTGTGATCTTATAGATAAAATATTACATAGGAGAATTTTAGATTTTAGATCTTTTCACCCGTTATCAATTTATTTAAGTAGTTAATCTACATGAGGTTTACATATTCCAAGTCTTTCAATTAAAAATTATGCATTTGTTTGGTTCAAATCTCCCCCACGTGTGAGATAATATGTGAAAATGAAAGTTCTAAATCTTCAATATATCATTGTTAAATTGTATTGCGTTTGATGTCGATAAACAATAATTTTCTTGTAGTACGTATGAATGGGAAATCATGAATTTACCCGTTCCACTAACTAATTGGCTGCAAGTGAATTGGACATAAATCAATGGCATGATTAAGCCATTTACCAACTTCACCATGGATTTCATTTCAAGATTTATATATATAAGTGTCCGCTTCCACCTGCATTAGATAAAACTAATAATTAATCTGGTTAGGGATGTCACTCCCACACCTAAAAGGCATTTGCAGAAGCTTCAAAGCCAATATATAGTAAACCTAACAGTAACGCGTACATCGTGATATTTATATTTATGTAGTTTAATTTCTTATATTGAGCTAATTAATGCAACGCAGACGGTTTATGAAGAGATAGAAGTTTTCTGAAAGAAAAAAAAAAAACAGAAACATCAGAAATTCTAATTTCATGATCCGGACCGTTTGTCTTCCAATTTCTATTTTCGGGTGTCACAGTCACATTGGGTAGCAAACGTAGGCATACATCTGCTCCCACAATATTAGCACAAATGGTGCGCTGTTATGAATGAGAGTGACTGACTGCACTAGTAAGTCAAATAGAGGCATGCATGCAGAAGGAGTTCGAGTTAGTTAGGTTTTCGTTTTCATTCCTGGTCAGATTTATTAACACCGCAAAATTAAGATGGATATTTTTGTACTAGTTAGTCGGTAATAATGTAACTTATCTATGACAATATGAACTTGTAACAGTACGTGCTTGGACAATTTCATCACCATTCCACCAATGTAGTCTGATTCTGCTTGTATATATATATATAATTAGACATATCATTAAGCAATAAGCATTAATTACTCGATCCTTATGTGGGCAGTGTTAAGAATTTAGAGAGCAATTCATTTTAGGGTATAGAATTACTATATCCTAGATTTAGGGTTCCTTTCTCGTATTTTTGCGGAGTCAAAAAATCTTAGAACTAATTAAGCTCATTAGATATATCATTGGACATTGTCACATAATTCGCTTATCCAACATGTGTAATAATTCCTCCATCACCTATAACCAAACACCACCTAATTAATTAGTTCAAGAGATCGAACATCAATGAGTGGCCATTATACTTTCTAATTTAGTAAGTAAAGAAAAGAAAGGTTTAGAAATTAAGATGATCCATCGATAGATCCATTAAAGGAGGTACTCTAAAACGTAGGAAGGGGTTAACACTAATAATTAATTACCGGGTGGCCAGATAGATCATAATTCCATTAAAGGATCGATCGAGTTCATTATTCTTATCAGTAATTAACCGCTAGCCTCTTTGCAACTCCATCTACAATATATTAATTCTACATTCCATCTAGGTTAAAATTTCTCTTGGAAACCCGAATCTGCACTCTGCAGATTGTGATATATATAGCACTACGTACATACATTCCTTTAGATATATTATCTCATCGACTAGCTGTACTTACTTCTTCAACTTCAGCTCAGACTACAGAAGAAGAATACAATTTACCATTACTGAGCTCTGGCCTAGCTTTTAGTTTATGAAAAGAACGCACTGCATTTATATAGAGAGAAAATTCATGGTAGCTAAAAATAAAGAAATATCTTACTGTCGGCAGCTTAATATAAAGTTAAAACTGGAAAATAGATGGAGGTTGGGGACCAGCACATGCATGGATTGCCCAGATTTTGTGAAGTCGAAATTGCATGCATATTTATTAGCTTCGCCCTAGGCCCCTAGCCCATTCATTCTACTCTCACATGCATTTAGGATTTTGATTCCATATATATATGCATATTCTTTTTATTAATTAGTTTTCGATCATTTAGTTGTTATGGGGTCCTATAAATTTCTAATGAGGGACGAATGTTAAGGGCCGTTTCTTCCTTTTCCACATGGGGTGGTCTGGTCTGTGTTATGATTTTCTTTAGGTCAAAGAAGAAGGCGGTCCCTGTACCCTTGGCTTTAGCAGCTTTTTATTTTCTTCTGCCCTTCTTTTGGGGGGAAAGATAATAATAAAAGTCCCCAAGGCTGACTTTATATTGTTCAATAAAACCGGCCTGCATATGCATGCTGCCCTTTTCATCTTTTTTTTTTGTTATGAAAATTTGATTAATTAATTTGGCTGTGTTTATTTGTTTTTGTTGAGAAATAAAAATTGAGTCCAATTATGTTAATTAATGTCGAATTTTTTGACACACTTAGCATGGACCGGTCGGAAAGGCGTTTGGGAGTTTACTCGGAAAAGTTAGAAGCAGTCACCACCAGTCATGCGCCGATTTCAACACCGACCAACCATTATTCAATGCTTCCGGTAAATTAAGTCCAACGTCATGGGCACATCCGTCATTTCATCTCCCCCCTCCGGTTTACCAATCGTTTGCATTAGCGCGGTAGTTTTATTCAAAGCCACGTAATGATTTTTTTTTTCCGCAGAGCAGAAAGCAACTAACAAATTGAATTGAAAGAAAAAGAGGTAGACTCCATAACCACCTCTCCCAAAAACTCATAAACCCTTTTCTTCAAAGAGAGAGGAGAGAGAGAGCAATAGTTCAACCTCCGAGTTTTTCAACAATGGCGGTTTCGGATTCGCATTCGCATTCGCATCCGCATCATCAGGTGAGAGAAATTTAACATCTTTCGCCGTTGAGTTGTTGACAATGCAGATCGATTCGATTGCTCTGTGTTTTTTTTTTCTTTCAATTTGGGATTTACTAGAACAGTCTGTGTAGTATCTGTGAGAGCGTTTTCGGTGTTCAATTTGTATAAATTTCCTATTTTGGGGTCCAAAGTATTGTGATTTTGGCTCAAATCTGCTGGCATTCGGTCGCAATTTGATTTTTGTAATATGAGTGAGTCTATTTTAGGGAAATGGGGTTGAATTGCTTGTTTGGATTTGGTTGTACAGAGCTAAATTTAGAAAGACGGAAACATCCAAAACTCAAAATCCCCACTCATCACCACCACCATTAACTCTCTACCTCTGTCCCCATTCGGAGTTGGAAAGTAAAACCTTCTAAGCGTCACAAACATTCCTTGAATAACTGTGAATTCTCAACCCCAAGGTTAAAAAAAAAAGAAATAAAAAACCCTCTTTCTTTTTCTTCTTCTTCTCCTTTGTTTCTGTGGAGGGCATTTTTTAATTGCATTAGAATAAGACTTTTGACAGCCTGTAGTCGGAGTACTACCATCTTAGAAAAATCCAAGATTTTCATTATAGTACAGTGGCCACCGGTTGTGGGTATGTATTTATCTTTCATATTTCTGAATTAAAAAAGGATATGAAGAAATTCAGTTCCATGGTTGAGACAAAACAGTGAGTATAATAGGCACTGACGAATGATTAATTTGTTGGTGCAGATGATGATTGTGGGTGTGTAGCTTCGGTGGTGGCCATTATGTCCTGTACAAACCCAGCAACACATTTGCTTTACAAAACGTTATGAAAGTCTGAAACATAATGTATTATGTTGAACAGAAAGAAAAAGGTCATTGAGAGCTGAACAAAGAGTCAATGATTGATGGTCTTTATTGAAATCTGTTGAACTTGTGATACAGTCTTGTTATCGACCTCTCTTGGAGGTGGGTTTTGGAAGAAGACCGGGTAAGAGTGGAAAATGGTGGCCATTGGTGGCGAGGAGCCAATGCAGGAGCCAGGCCACGGGGAGAGAATATTAGTTTCTGTTCGGCTGCGCCCTTTAAACGAGAAGGAGACTGGCAGAAACGATGTGTCGGATTGGGAATGTATTAATGACAACACTATCATATACAGGAACAACCTTTCGGTTTCTGAGCGCTCCATGTACCCAACTGCCTATACATTTGGTAGGGAAATTCTTTCATTGCAATTTCGTACACTTTTTAAATTTTCTTTGGTTGATGAATTTCATTTTTCTGTTTAAATTCATCAAGTTATGTGGATTTTGAGATATAGCTGTCATGGTCAGCCCTGTACACTTGCTATACATTGGATTCATGGACCCACTACGATCTTATTATTCCATTTTGAAACATTTTAGTTAAATTAGTCTCCATTTGTTGGGAGTTTCAGAAACATTCGTGATTTTATCCCCCTCTTTTCTTTTTAAATTTGTGTCTAACATTCTGATTTTATCCCCCTCTTTTCTTCTTTTGAGATTATTTCCAGTAAAGTTTGCCTTATTAATACTGATAACTCTTTCAAGAACCTTCTTGGATATTTGCTGGTAAAGCATTTTGTAGAGCCATGGATTCAGATTTGAAATGCGCTTACTCTTCTAATTTGTATTTGTTTTCCTTTCTTGATACCAGACAGAGTATTTAGTACTGATTGCTCCACGAGGCGGGTGTATGAAGAAGGAGCCAAGAAAGTTGCTCTTTCAGTTGCCAGTGGTATAAACTGTGAGTACAGTACAATATACTTTCCTTTGACCAATTTTCTTGTAACTTCAAAAATATTTATCCATCCCTTTTATGATAATCTTCTTTCAGCAAGTATTTTTGCATATGGACAAACAAGCAGTGGAAAGACATACACCATGAGTGGAATTACCGAGTACACTGTTGCAGATATATATGACTATATAGATCAGGTAATTTCGTGTTATATGTTAGTAGTGCTTCTTCTTTTGTGTCTTCATTTGATTATGTTCCTTGGTTCTTTATCTCTGATGAAATACTCTGTATTCTATGTAGCACAAGGAGAGAGAATTTGTTTTAAAATTTTCTGCTTTGGAGATCTACAACGAATCTGTTAGGGACCTTCTTAGTGCAGATACCACTCCCCTTAGGCTTCTGGATGATCCTGAGGTAACTATCATTTTCAATATGCTGCAGAACTGCTACATGCAAGTTTTTCTTATTAATTGTTAGCCTTTTTGTAGAGAGGTACAATTGTTGAGAAACTCACAGAGGAAACTTTAAGGGACTGGAATCATTTCAGAGACCTTCTATCTGTCTGTGAAGGTAAGAATGGTTTAAACTAGTATTTGTTCCAACATATGACTATGTCTGCACCCTCAAACAATGTCTTCTTGCATTTCGCAGCTCAAAGACAGATAGGAGAAACATCTTTAAATGAAACAAGCTCCAGATCCCATCAGATTCTCAGATTGGTATGACTGTCTCTCCTTACTAAAAGATTGATGTTCTAGATGTCTTATTTTATTTTTTTCTGTTTGACTAAGCAGTGTTTATTTGATTAACTATGTTAAATTTCCTTGAACAATTTGTTGTGGTTTGATCAGGTAATAGAAAGTTCAGCACGTGAGTTTCTTGGCTATGACAAGTCAAGCTCCCTTACAGCTATGGTGGTAAGAATTATCTTTATTTTTTTAACAGTGGAAAAATAACAAAAATAAAGGGGCTATTATTATTATTATTGTTTTGTGGTTGAGTATAGATACCAACAGAAAGAAAAATCCAATTATATTTTGTGCAGAATTTTGTTGATCTTGCTGGAAGTGAGCGTGCATCCCAGACATTATCTGCTGGGACAAGGTTGAAAGAGGGTTGCCACATAAATCGCAGTTTACTAACTCTGGGCACTGTTATCCGTAAGCTAAGGTGAGCTTGCTTTTTTTCTTTTTCTTTTTTTGGGCAAAAGGTGAGCTTGCTTGTTTTTTATATTTTCTTCTCAGGTACAATCTTTGCCAAACCTATTCTACTTTGTGCAATTTTAGTTTTGAGTTTTCATTTTTATTTTGCATTATTCTCTCTACTATCTAAGTTCTACATAAGAAGAGTTGTGTCTATTACTAAGTTGTTCAACTGATATTTCAAGCAGCAAGGGAAGAAATGGGCATGTTCCTTACAGAGATTCAAAGCTAACCCGCATACTACAGTCCTCCTTAGGAGGAAATGCTAGAACTGCCATCATCTGTACCTTGAGTCCTGCACATAGCCATGTTGAGCAATCAAGAAACACCCTTTTGTTTGCAAGTTGTGCTAAAGAAGTGACAACAAGTGCACAGGTCAATGTAGTCATGTCGGATAAAACATTGGTGAAGCATTTGCAAAAAGAATTGGCTAAATTAGAGAATGAGTTGAAATCTTCGGGACCAAGAACTGTTCCAGCTGATTCTTCGACACTACTGAGAGAAAAAGACCTTCAAATTGAAAAGGTAGCTGATCTAGTATAAGTTAATATCTCTTGAATTAAAGTACATTGAAATCTATCTCCAACACCTCTACTCATTTTCCCTCTACCTTTCATTGTCACTTTATTCTTGATATAGGTTGATTCTTCTTCCTTTTTCTTTTTTCTTTTAAAATGCTGTTTTAGTTCAGTTCAGTGAATGTTAAAGTGTGCATATAAGTTATCAATAATGGTGGAGCATATCCGAAACAGGCAAAAGTAGCACAAAATAGAGGTCAGCAACAATGCTGAGCTCGTAAAGATCACTAAAGAATCTAAAAGAAATATGAATGCTAATGATGGAAAGCTAACGTGAAACTTACTTTTAACATGCAAAGAGCTTTGAGGTCTTTCTACAATTTGATCAAGAGGGTTTATCGATGAATGCTATCTACTTTTGTTCTGTCTCATGATTCCTGAGTCCTCTCAACTGGCAATCTCAGGATGTCTTTCTACAAACCATAGCAATCTATTACTATTTTTGTGTTTATAACCTGGATCTTTGGTTTTGTTTATCCCATTATGCAGCTCAAGAAAGAGGTGTCAGAGCTGACTCTGCAACGAGACCTTGCTCAGTCTCAGGTTAAGGATCTGGTACGAGTGCTTGAAGATGATAAACCATCACCAGTAAGTGCTGTTAAACTGAAGAATCCAATTTACTTCAATATGTGTTGCCAGTACTAAGTTTAGTTTATTTTTATTTTTATTTTTATATTACTGTAGGCAGATCTGGATCGTTATTACCCCAAATTGCGAGTGCGAAGTTCATGGGAAAACTTTGAAATTCAACCATCAGCAATACCTGTTCTGGCTGGTTCTCACCGCCGAGGCAGTGTTAGATCTTTTTGCACATCTCAGTATTCAGATGTAGACAGTAGGACTAGTTCTGATGATACTTTAATCCAACTTCCGGACTTCGATGAGAATTTCCTGCACATTGACTCCTCTATCCCACACATGTTCTCATCTAGCCAGTTGTCAGTTAGCCTTCCTAATTCCGTCGAGGCCAATCTGCATCAGGAGGAGAACAAAGCACAGTCTGATGTAAATTCGGAGGATGTTTGCAAGGAAGTTCGATGCATTGAAATGGAAGATTCAAGCACAAACAGATATGTAGCGTCAAATATCTCAGATTCAAGCACAAACAGATACCAAAACTCAAATATGTCATCTTCGGCAGCAAACACAGCTACCTCAGGATTGACAGTGCTTGAGAATGGAGATGGTACCAATAAAGAATTGCAGTCGCCCCTATTGGACCATAAAGGTTTTGTAATTCCATCTCCTGAAAAGACATCTCAATGGCTCCCAGAGAAAGATACGTCTACCCCCTTGATCTTCAAGTTAAGGAGGAGTAGAAGTTGTAAAGCAAGTCTTGTGACTAACTTGTCTTCATGTTGGTTTGAGATGGTAGAGAAGAATGAGAATACACCTCTGATTGAGTTTGAGAAAAGTTATAATGAGAGCACACCTCCAACTGAGTTTGAGAAAAATTTTGTAGGAAGGCCTGAGGGTCTGCAAAAGAAACTTCCTTCGTTGAAGTATGGTGGTGAGATTGAAAGGTTATCTAGAAATGGTTCTCAGGCAGAAAGAAGTGCTGCTTTTGATAAATGTAAATCACAGAATACTGAATCCACAACTAATGACAAGAGTACTGAAACAAGTTATTTAGTTGAAGAAACAAAGGAAACAACCACAACTTATGACAAGACTACTGAAAGTAGTTCGTTAGTTGGAGGAACAAAGGAAACATCCACAACTAATGACAAGAGTACTGAAAGAAGTTCTTTAGTGGAAGGAACAAAGGAAATTATGGATACCCGGTGCACTCCTCAACTTGCTGATTCTGTGGTGAGTATTCTCATTTTTGTCACTTCTATATAATATGCCAAAACCATTGGTATTAGTTACCAAGGGTAGGATCGATTTAAAGGGGTCATAGACTGCATTAATGGGTAATGATGGAAAAAGCAATGCCCTTCTTGTCGTTTTATTGGTGCGTTGATTATGTAAAGAGTGCTGCAAACCCCAGTTGTAAGACGGGCAGTTGACAAGGCCCTTCTTTTTCTTTTACACTGTTGTAAATAAAAGTGAAATCTTAGGCAGGATCTTCCTGCTTCTTTGTGAACAATTGTAGCAGAAACTACGAAAAGTAATAGGCGCTTCAGTAAGATGTAGAGGCAGTTGTTCCTTATTTATTTAAATGTGGCATTTCGGAATAAAGAAGATAAGTTGCAGAATCTAATAGTAGTAACTGTAACAAGCTAACAAGGGTTGTTTTTTTTTTTCAGTCACTAACAAGTGTTGTTTCGAATCATAGGTACCAGAGACGGATACAAGGTTGATTCCAGAGACGGATTCAAGGTCGATACCAGAGATAGATTGTATGCCTATACAGGAGACAGGTTTAAGGTCCATACCATCTTCAAGGGATGTAAAAGATGTTGGCTTGGACCCAATTCCTATGGATGAGGAAAGCCCTTCAAACTGGCCATCAGAATTCAAGAGACTGCAAAGAGAGATTGTGGAACTTTGGCATGCTTGCAACGTGTCATTGGTTCACAGGACTTACTTTTTCCTGCTATTTAGAGGTGATTCAAGTGATTCTATTTATATGGAGGTTGAGCTCAGGAGATTGTCCTTCCTCAAAGGCACATTTCTTAAGGGAGATCAAGATATGGAAGATGGTTTAACACCCGCTTCAAGGTATCTTATCTGATCTCATCTTGAAGGTTGAAGATATTGGTTATGTATTTCACTTGGTTTTCTTCTGTTGTATGCATTGATTGATCTCAACATGTTTTATTCTATGAATAGCCTGAGGGCTTTATGCAGTGAGAGACACATGCTGAGTAAGCAAATGAGAAAGAGGCTCTCCAAAGACGAAAGAGATAACCTCTACCTAAAGTGGGGTATTGGGCTAAACTCAAAGAACAGGAGGCTGCAATTGGCAAACCGCCTGTGGAGTGACACAAACGACATGGATCACATCACAGATAGTGCCAATGTTGTTGCAAAGGTGGTTGGTTCAGTAGAGCCAGAGCAGGCTTTCAAGGAGATGTTTGGACTCAGATTTATACCTCGAGACTCAACTATGAGGCGGAGATCTTATCGTTGGACAGACAGTTTGAAGCATGTTGTGTGGGATTAACTTGATTGAAGTTTTTTTTTTTTTGGTGGGGGGGAGCGGGGGGAGAGAGTTTGCATGTATATGGTTATGGTTCCTTAGCAAATATTCCATTTGCTTTTTTCAGTTCTAATTGTAATCGGCGGTAAGAAAGGTTGTAAATTTGCTCAGGCTAGATATGATGTTTAATGCTTCCCTAGTATATTGTAGAATGTAGAGTAATTCCTTAATATATGAGTGTTATGTACGGCTTTTTACCCAGCCAATGTAGATTTTTTCTTTTTTTTCGGTGGTTAATAATAAAATTCCTACTTCTCTTGCGTCTTTATTTTCACTTTGGATTGGGTTCTACCAATTGCTCATTCTACCTTAGGAATTGCTAATTTTACTTTCTATTGTAAAAAACTCGTGGTAATTTTACCAAACTCTGGTCTCACTTATTCAGGAAATTTATTGTAAACCGAACCACGAGGTGCCTGCCCTATTTTATTTTCTGCAGTAAAAATATAAATTAATTAAAAAACTATTAAAAGTAATTAGGAATGAATAATGCCAACAATTAATTGAAAAACTATTAAAAATTTAAAACTAATTAGGAATGAATAATGCCGACGAAATACGGCAAAAGTATTCCATTTTTGTTTCCATATTTTGTTGTAATCAACCTAAAAGCACATAGGGAGTTTTTTTGAGATCTCGAAGCACAAGGTGCATGGCCTATTTTATATTCTCAAGTAAAATAAAGAAATTAATTCAAAAACCATTAAAAATAATAAGGAATGACTTGTGCCGACGAATATTTCGTCGGCAAAAGTGTTCCATTCAATTTTTATTTATTTTTTTATGTTTTGTAGTAATCAACCTAAAAAGTGGGACCTAGGGAGTATTTTGAGATCTCGGAGCACTAGGTGCATGGCCAATTTTTAATTTCTTAAGTAAAAATAAAAATTAATTAAAAAACTATTAAAATAATAAGCAATGACTTGTGCCGACGAATATTTCGTCGGCAAAAGTGTTCCATTCAATTTTTATTTATATATTTAATTTTTCATGTTTTGTAGTAATCAACCTAAAAAGTGCCACCTAGGGAGTATTTTGAGATCTCGGAGCACCAGGTGCATGGCCAATTTTTAATTTCTTTAAGTAAAAATAAAAATTAATTAAAAAACCATTAAAATAATAAGGAATGACTTGTGCCGACGAATATTTAGTCGGCAAAAGTCTTCCATTCAATTTTTATTTATTTGTTTAATTTTTCATGTTTTGTAGTGATTAACCTAAAAAGTGGCACCTTAGGGAGTTTTTTGAGATCTCGAAGCACGAGGTGCATGCCAATTTTATTTTTTTAAGTAAAAATAAAAATTAATTTAAGAACTCTAAAACTTTAAAACTAAAAAGGGAAGACCTATGCCAACAAAAATTCACAATGTACTTTTTTTATTAAGCCTTTTGCAGTTATTTTTATTTGTTTGTTGAAATTTTTTAAGTTTTGTTCAGTAAAGAGAAGTTAAAGGACCCATTTAAAAAGCAATTGGTTTTCAAAAAGTTGAGACCCGATATTCAAGCAAAAAAATGTGCTCTCTAGTTTTTCTCATCTCAAGACCATATATCATATGATTTTTATCACCAGCATGATCTAAACCTTGGTATACCGGACAGAAAGGTACCCAACTTTTAAAAGTGATCAATAAAGTACATGAACTTTTAAAAATAAATTATCGGGATACCTCCGTCCATTTTTCGTTTCTTGATCGTTAATTATGAGGGCATATTAAAGGGTTTTATAGTATTTTTTATTTTTTTTGCTTATATCCCCTTCTTTTGTCTTTTTTTTCTCTTCGACTCCCACCGAGGTGAGAGACTGAGTCTAATGCCACCGAGATATATTCTCATGTATGGATGAGGCAAATAAAGTACGGTTGAAATTTAATGTAGGGATGGTCTAACTTGTGAATTAGTCAATACTTAAATTCATATTAAGTAAAATAATAAAAAAATACCCTAAAAAAAATAGCCCATACCCTCGAAAAAAAAAATTTTAACTCTACTTAATTATTGATTAAAAGAAGAGGATAATGATAAAATTTGAAGAGAAAATTTAGAAGGAGAATAATTAATTGCATTATTAATTTTGGAGGAAAAAGATAAGGTCAGAGGAAGGAAGAGACATGTGCTTTAACATATTTTATTTAATTGACATATGATGAAAAATGGAAAGAGATATCTCGATGATATATTTTTAAAAGTTTAGATAGGTAACATAACTGTTATGCCCTCATAATTAACGGACAAGTAATGTAAAATGGACGGAGGCATATTGATGATGTGTTTTTGAACGTCCAGGTATCTTATTAATTATTTTTGCCGAAATCATGGTTTTTCACACAAAACCATGTGTTATAACATACATTTTTGGCCAAAATAGTATGTTCCTATTTTGGCAAAAAAATCTTCCCACACTCAAATCATGATTTTTAAAGACTTCTCGAATTGACAGAATGCAAAAATATCGACTCATTTATTTTCTACTATTTTTCAAAATTGGAAAACTAGAAAATTCATAACAAATCAACGATACGAGATTTTCGAGAAAAGTCATTTGGAACACCTTTTAAAAATCATGTTTAACCAATTGTGAACTTTTAAGAAAAAAAAAATCGAAACCATGGTTTTTCATCTAAAATCACCAAAACCATGGTTATAACTCACGGTTTTTGGGTCAAAATTGCATATTTTTATATTCACACCAAAATCTTTCCACACTCAAATCATGATTTTTAAGGACTTCTCGAGTTGATAGAACAAAAAAATATCGACTTGTTTATTTTTTATATTTTTTTCAAAATCGAAAAAATAAAAAATTCATAAGAAAGAAATGATTCAAGATTTTCAAGCAAAGTTATTTGAAATACCTTTTAAAAATCATGTTTAACTAATGGTGAACTTTTAAGAAGTTTTTTTTTGTTTGACCGAAACCATGGTTTTTCACCCAAAACCATGGGTTATAACTCACAATTTTTGGGCCAAAATTCCACATTTTTATTTTCAGACCAAAATCTTCCCACACTCAAATCATAATTTTTAAGGAATTCTCTAGTTGGCAGAACGAAAAAATATTGAATTGTTTGTTTTTTATGATTTTTCAAAATAAAAAAAAATAGAAAATTCATAAGAAATAAATGATTCAAGATTTTCAAGCACAGTTATTTGAAAAACCTTTTAAAAATCATGTTTAACCAATGGTAAACTTTTAAGAAGTTTTTATTTTTTTGACCGAAACCATGATTTTTCACCCAAAACCGTGGGTTATAACACACGATTTTTTGGCCAAAATTGCATATTTTTATTTTCTCACCAAAATCTTCCCACACTCAAATCATGTTTTTTAAGGACTTCTCGAGTTGACAGAACGAAAAAATATCGACTCGTTTATCTTTTTACGAGTTTTCCAAATTGGAAAAGTGGAAAATTTATAAAAAATAAATGATTCAATATTTTTAAGCAAAGTCATTTGGAACACCTTTTAAAAATCATGTTTAACCAATGGTGAACTTTTAAATTTTTTTTTTTTACCGAAACCATGGTTTTTCATCTAAAATCACCAAAACCATGTGTTATAACTCACGATTTTTGGGTCAAAATTGCATATTTTTATTTTCACACCAAAATCTTTCCATACTCAAATCATGATTTTTAAGGACTTCTCGAGTTGACAGAACGAAAAAATATCGACTTGTTTATTTTTTTATGATTTTTCAAAATCGAAAAAATAAAAGATTCATAAGAAAGAAATGATTCAAGATTTTCAAGCAAAGTTATTTGAAATACCTTTTAAAAATCATGTTTAACTAATGGTGAACTTTTAAGAAGTTTTTATTTTTTTGACCGAAACCATGGTTTTTCACCCAAAACCATGGGTTATAACACACGATTTTTTTGGCCAAAATTGTATATTTTTATTTTTTCACCAAAATCTTCCCACACTCAAATCATGATTTTTAAGGACTTCTCGAGTTGACAGAACGAAAAAATATTGAATTGTTTCTTTTTTATGATTTTCCCAAATCGAAAAAAATAAAAAATTCAAAAGAAAGAAATGATTCAAGATTTTCAAGCAAAGTTATTTGAAAAAACTTTTAAAAATCATGTTTAACCAATGGTGAACAGTTAAGAAGTTTTTATTTTTTTGACCGAAACCATGGTTTTTCACCCAAAACCGTGGGTTATATATAACACACGATTTTTTGGCCAAAATTGCATATTTTTATTTTCTCACCAAAATATTCTCACACTCAAATCATGATTTTTAAAGACTTCTCGAGTTGACAGAACGAAAAAATATTGACTTGTTTATGTTTTTACGAGTTTTCAAAATTGAAAAAGTAGAAAATTCATAACAAAAATAAATGATTCAATATTTTTAAGCAAAATCATGTGGAACACCTTTTAAAAATCATGTTTAACCAATGGTGAACTTTTAAGATTATTTTTATTTTTTTTACCGAAACCAAGGTTTTTCATCTAAAATCACCAAACCATTAGTTATAACTCACGATTTTTGGGCTAAAATTGCATATTTTTATTTTCACACAAAAATCTTTCCACACTCAAATCATGATTTTTAAGGATCTCTCGAGTTGACATAACGAAAAAATATGGACTTGTTTATTTTTTATGACTTTTTCAATGTCGAAAAAATAGAAAATTCATAAGAAAGAAACGATTCAAAATTTTTGAACAAAGTCATTTGGAACACCTTTTAAAAATCATGATTTACGAATGGTGAATTTTTATGAAATTTTTATTTTTTGGCCGAAATGAAGGTTTTCCAACCAAAACCGTGGGTTATAACACATGATTTTTGGGCCAAAATCGTATGTTCTTCTTTTCGCACCAAAATCTTCCCACACTGAAATCATGATTTTAAAGAAATTTTTGGGTGTACAAAATGCAAAAATATCTACTTAGTTATTTTTTTACGAGTTTTCAAAATTAGAAAAGTAGAAAATTTATAAAAAATAAATGAGTTAAGATTTTTAAGCAAAGTCATTTGGAACACCTTTTAAAAATCATGTTTAACTAATGGTGAACTTTTAAGATTTTTTTGCCGAAACCATGGTTTTTCATCTAAAATCACCAAGGCCATGTGTTATAACTCACGATTTATGGGCCAAAATTGCATATTTTTATTTTCACACCAAAATCTTTCCACACTCAAATCATCATTTTTAAGGACTTCTCGAGTTGACAAAACGAAAAAATATCGACTTGTTTATTTTTTATGATTTTTCATAGTCGAAAAAATAGAAAATTCATAAGAAAGAAACGATTCAAGATTTACAATTTTCAGGCAAAGTTGTTTGAAAAACCTTTTAAAAAATATGTTTTACCAATGGTGAACTTTTAGGAAGTTTTTTTTTTTTTTTTGACCGAAACCATAGTTTTTAACCCAAAACCGTGGGTTATAACACAAGATTTTTGGCCAAAATTGCATATTTTTATTTTCTCACCAAAATCTTCCCACACTCAAATCATGATTTTAGGGACTTCTCGAATTGACAGAACGAAAAATTATCGACTCGTTTATGTTTTATGATTTTTCACAGTTGAAAAAATAGAAAATTCATAAAAAACAAACGATTCAAAATTTTTGAACAAAGTTATTTGGATCACCTTTCAAAAATCATGTTTTATGAATAGTGATTTTTTAAAGAAATTTTTATTTTTTGGCCGAAACGAAGGTTTTTCACTCAAAACCGTGGGTTACACATATGATTTTTTGGCCAAAATCATATGTTCTTCTTTTCGCACCAAAATTTTCCCACACTCAAATCATGATTTTTAAGAAATTTTTGGGTTTACAGAATGCAAAAATATTCACTCGTTTATTTTGTTACGAGTTTTCAAAATTGCAAAAGTATAAAATTCATAAAAAATAAATGATTCCAGATTTTTAAGCAAAGTCATTTGGAACACATTTTAAAAATCATGTTTAACCAAAGGTGAACTTCTAAGATTTTTTTTTTTTGCCGAAACCATGGTTTTTCATTTAAAATCACCAAAGCCATGGGTTATAACTCACGATTTATGGGCCAAAATTGCATATTTTTATTTTCACACCAAAATTTTTCCGCACTCAAATTATGATTTTTAAGGACTTCTCGAGTTGACAAAACGAAAAAATATCTACTAGTTTATTTTTTATGATTTTTTAAAGTCGAAAAAATAGAAAATTCATAAGAAAGAAACGATTCAAGATTTTCAAGCAAAGTTATTTGAAAAACCTTTTAAAAATTATGTTTTACCAATGGTGAACTTTTAAGAAGTTTTTAGTTTTTTGACCGAAACCATGGTTTTTCACCCAAAACTGTGGGTTATAACACACGATTTTTTGGCCAAAATTGTATATTTTTATTTTCTCACCAAAATCTTTCCACACTCAAATCATTATTTTTAAGAACTTTTCGAGTTGACAGAACGAAAAAATACCGACTCGTTTATTTTTTTATGATTTTTCAAAGTTGAAAAGATAGAAAATTCATAAAAAACAAACGATTCAAAATTTTTGAACAAAGTTATTTGGAACACCTTTTAAAAATCATGTTTTACGAATGGTGAATTTTTTAGAAATTTTTATTTTTTGGCCGAAACGATGGTTTTTCACCCAAAATCGTATGTTCTTCTTTTCGCACCAAAATCTTCCCACACTCAAATCATGATTTTTAAGAAATTTTTGGGTTTACAGAATGCAAAAATACCCACTCGTTTATTTTTTTACGAGTTTTCAAATTGCAAAAGTAGAAAATTCATAAAAATAAATGATTCCAGATTTTCAAGCAAAGTCATTTGGAATGCTTCTTAAAAATAATGTCTTATCAATGGTGAATTTTTTAGATTTTTTTTTTGCCGAAATCATGGTTTATTTTTATGGATGATGCACATAAAGTGAGTTTGAAATATAATGTATGGATGATCTAACTTTAAGTGTGGGGGAAGGTTTATTAAAAAGAAAAGAAAAAATTTGAAAAAAAATAATTTACTTGTTTTCGTCTTCTACGGTTACAATATTTCGACTATATCACACTCACTCCCTTGGTAGCGTTGAACCTACCATTGCACTAAGTGAGTCTCTGTGGTCACGTATTGTTACCTACATTGAAAAATCAATAAAATCAAAAAATCAAAAATTACAAAAATATTTACTTCTGTTGTGTGTTTTATTTGTGTTATGTGCTTTGTTCTTTCCAATCCCAAGGATGAATTGAGTTTAATCTGTTATGATTTTGAGAATGTTGATTATATGCTAAGGCTTTGTATAATTTGCTTTGGATTTAATATGCATAACTTTTGATTGCTCGAAATTCTATGTTCACATAACCTGTTTCGATTAGTTGATTGCAATCTGAGAAGCACATTTGAACATACATTGTCATGTATATCCAGAAAATGTGAGGACTTGAGCCTGTTGAATATTCACATGTATGCATCATTCATACATTTACTCGTTCTTCATGTGTGCACAATTCATGAGTTTTGAACCTAGAACTTGCTCAAAGACCACTTGAAACGTTTTATTAATTAGAGATGATTAAGGCATTAGTTGAGCACCATGGCCAAAATATTCACTATCCATCTAAACACGAACTTTAGGAATAACCCTTTTGAACTAATCACTCATTAGCCGTTTCTTTTGTTCACCCACACCATCTCACCCTTGTTTTATTATGTTTGCAAGACGATGATAGTGACTTCTTATGTTCTTATGCTTCGGATTTGTATGGTAGTATACCAAAAGGCAAGTGTGGGGGTGTATTTTATTTTGTTGTATTTGTTCAAAGAAAGAAAAAAAAATCAAAAACAAAAAGAATGAATAAAGTTCCTCAAAAAAAAAAAAAAAAAAATATAGAGTTATTTTCTTGTATTATTTTCAATAAAAGGTTGGAGGAGAATAAGAAAGTTATTTCGGGTATCGCATATGTATGAGTTTCAAAGTCATTGATTTGTCTTGCAAACATGTGAAACATTTTTCATTTCCAGTCCCTTCATTCATCATTCACCATTCACTATTCACCATTCACCCTTTGGCCTCATTACACCATTGAAAGCCCTTATGATTTAATGATTTGTGGATTAATTGTAGAGAGTTGGTCGATGAGCAAGCTTATGGGAACATTACTTGTGCAATTGTTATGAGAGTAAACACTTAACCCTAAACACTGAGCGGAAATATTTAGTGATCATTCTGAGATTTAGTGGTTAATGTTGTTTCGATGTGCCTATTGGATTGCATGAGATTAATTGTACACTTGGTTTTCACACAATTCAACCGAGCATGAATGAGATGTACATATTAAATGCTTAGCAAATTCTTTAACCTTGGTATATACTTTTTATTCTCTTGATTATAATTTTTTCGAACTCGCTGAGGGTTATGGTTGGAAAGACCGTCTGTTTTGTGTTTCCCTTTCTGTTTTGTGTTGTTTTGTTTCGTGTTTGCTCGAGAACTAGCAATAGTTCAAGTGTAGAGGTGTGATGTGAACGTAAAATATGTTCACAAAGTGTATTTAATTACTGGATTTTGCTATTCCGAAAGCTTAATTGTCTATTTAATGTTTGTTTCCGTGTTTTTAGAGAAAATACCAGGAAAATGTTAATCTGCACAGAATAGGTGCATTTTGGAGGTTTTCAGCGTTAATCGGAAAGTCAACCGTGACTTTCATTTGTGGAATAAAATATTGTACGAAGATTTCGGATTATTCCGAATCCCGACAATTTTGCTGGCGAACCACCACATAAGGCGGCGCAACCACCACACGCGGTGGTGGAACACAATTCAAACCACCATTTTATTTTCTCTAATAAGTGTTTCTTTTATACATTTATTTTATAATTATTTCATTTAATTTATTTTATTACTTTTTCTTTTGTTTTATTTGTAAATTCTTTTTATTTTGTTTTGTTTTGTTGTTGCAGCTCCATGTTCACGATTCTCCCTCACATGCCGGCTCCCTCTTTGAATCCAGTCGACAATCCAACCTTAGCTGGTCTTCCATCACTCCTCAATCACAGCTATGATTATTCCTCCACTATTCCACTTCCACTAGCCGGCAGCATCTACAGATCGCACTTCACCATCACTAAACCTTCCACTACCACCTCTGCGTTGGAATTCACTCTGCTCCTTGGTTGCTTCTGCCCATTCTTCTCTATTTAAGGATGCACCTGCAAGCTTCAATCATCAATTACCACCAATCACAGAGCCATCACCAATCACTCACCATCGTGAAGCCCAGCCACCACTCAAACCCAAATTCACCTCTCCTCTACTGTCAATCCATCCATTTAATCACCATGGCTGCACCAATTCAAGTAACCCAATTGCAGCAACTTCCTGCAAATCACAAGAAAGCCACCCAATCTAATTCTTTGCCCAATTTCAATCCTCAATTTACCTGCAATTTAATCACAATCAATCATTTTCTAATATTCTTGTTTTTCTTTTGCAGGTACCAATGCAGCTGCAGTACCCATGGCGGTCATCGACCCCAGAATACTTAAATTCATATTGATTAAAATAATTAAAGTAATACCCTGCAAAAAAAGTAGCACATACCCCAAAACATAATCAAACTCTACTTAGTTATTGATTATAGGAAGATGATAAGGATGAAGGTTTTAAGAAAAAAATTGGAATGAGAATAATTAATTGCATTGTTAATTTTTTAGGGATAAGATAAGGTGTGAGGTGAGAAGAAACATGTACTTCAACATATTTCATTTAACTGAGATATGATGAAAAATGGACATGCGGTATCCCGATGATATGTTTTTAAAAGTTTTACCTTATTTATCACTTTTGAAAGTTTAGATAAGTCAAATGACTCATATGCTCTCATAATTAACGAACAAGTAACGAAAAATAGACAGAGATATCTCAATGATGTGTTTTTGAAAGTTTAGTACCTTATTAGTCACTTTTGAAAGTTTAGGACTTTTTTGTCCGGTGCATCAAAGTTTAAACCTTATTGGCAATAAAAACTCTATATCATAAGTCCGAACTAGACGCTTGAGCAAAAATCTATGAAGGACTAAAGTTCGGCCTTACTTACATAGGCAATTTTTTGTAAGCCGATGAAATATTTTTTTACTGTAACACATCTTAAACCTGAATATTTTTTTGAGACCTCAAACCACGAGGTGCATGGCTTATTTAAGTTATTTGATTTTCTAAAAATACAAATAAATTGAAAAACTATTGAAGTAATAAGGAATGATTTTTGAAGTATATTTTGAAGTATAGTAATCAGATGATTGAAATAACGTTGATGATGACGAGCGGCATAAAAGAACAGTGCCGAGTACAACATTTCAATTATGATTTCTACTGCCAAACTACTAACTAGTATGTAAATAAACCAAAAAAGAAAGAACCAGCTAAGAAAAGCTTTATTTCAAGGACAAATCACCAAATTCTACAAACGGAAAAGGATAGTTCTTCCCATCTAACACAAGATGAATAACATAACACAAGACTGCACACTGTGAACACTGCACACTGAATGAGCATCTCCAATCTGTGAGTAACAAAAGATGCCAATCACACTCGCATCAGAAGCTGGCAGGAATGGTACCTCTAATCTGCTCTGGACTGCCCAGCTCGGGATGAAAGTATGATACCAACAATTAGACCATACAAAGCCAACGCTTCGGCAAAGATGAGAATGAGAATCATTCCAACAAAAAGCTTTGGCTGTTGTGCATTAGCTCTGCAAAGGTAAATCAATTTCAGCAAAATGAGAATTAAGCAAGCAGCAATCCAAATAAACTGTGTAGCATCAAAGCGCTGTGCAGTTTAACTCGATCTGGAGCATGAATCCAATAATCACTTCCGGAACACACTACATATTTGGTGGAATTATACACACACTAGCCCAACGACGACAAGAGGACAAGGACTTATCAGTATTTCAATCTGGTATACTTGAATGCAGTTGTGTTTCTTAAGAGTCATTGCAACACTAAAAAAGGGTAATCACATCTTACAGATAACATATCAAGGAAGCATGAATGCAATAGCATCAGGATCCAATTAAATTTGCTAGGTCTCTTTACAACCACAACAGAGCACAAACATTGTACAGAAAATTCAACAAATTTATTTCAGTTTAAAAACCAACATTCAAACTCATACAAAACACTAACCATTACTCAATTGCTACACCGGGACTACACGAAACCAAATAAATTCTGTGCCAATGCCATCAAACTTTACTATAAGCAAAAACACTGAAATGGAGGCAAAAAGCTTACCTAACACCTGCATCACCAACAATTCCGATGGCCATTCCGGCAGAAAGACCGGCGAGGCCGCAAGCAAGACCGGAAGAGAGGTGGGCGTAGCCGTCAAAAAGATAATAAGATTTAGCCTTTGGGTTAATGCCAGTGCTGATGATGACAGCAATGATCAAACCATAAATACCCAACACTCCCGCCATAACAACCGGCACAATTGACTTCATTACCAGCTCAGGCCGCATCACGCCCATCGAAGCCACCCCCACGCCGCTCTTCGCCGTTCCGTAAGCCGCTCCCATACCTCAATTGACCAAAACAAACCCTAAATTTCAAATTTCATGCCAGAAAAAATAGATACTTCGATATAGATTCGAGAGTGGAGAATTGGGGGTTTGCACTTACAGGAGAAAACTAGGGCGGCAGCCGCGCCGAGGAAGCCGAAGAACGGTGCCGTTTCATCTCCGCTGAACGTGGATGACATTTTCTCCGTTCCGATTTGCGATTGGCTCAGATTTGGTTTTGATCGCGGAGTTCAGAGACTGAGAGATTTGGATTCGCACACGTCTTATGTCGCTCACGGACAGTGTGGAAATTTCCATGAAGGTTCATTATGGGCTGGACAACCGTATTATTTGGGGAAACTTCAAACTTGTATTGGGCCTTCAATGGGCTTTAAAAAAAATCAGCCTATATTTGTATTTAAATACATTTGGTAAATAAAAATAAACTCATGGAGATGCAAGGAATTAAACCGTCAAACCCTGACCTATGTATAGACATAGTTAACAACTGCAAGAGGTATAGTGATTTAGCGTCCACGTTGGGAACCCCTTTATTCGCGTTCGAATCACAAAGCTGTCAAAAGTGGCCAGACACTGTGCTACAATGTACAATTGGAACATTTTATATGCGACGTATGAATTAGTTTTTGGATCTAGAAAGTCTTTGGGATACCTTAACTTTGGTCAAAAAATGTATAGGCATAGTTCATCACTCTACCATTTGAATCCTCAATTTGGATTTCTAATATACTACTTGCACGTACTCTCATATGTTTTTAGATGTTATTGGTTTTCAACTATAGAATTCTTAAACCGAAACTGAAGCAAGAATTTCTTAAAAATCGAATTTTGTTTTATTATGAGAGCGAGTAATCGCCCTTATTTTTTGTTTGGTATTGGAGTAATCAGCTTTTTGCACACAAGTATAATTTGGTCCATTACCGTTGACGTTCATCTTCAATTGCTTCTTCATTAATTAGCATCTACCCTTGCATAAAAAATAATCGCAAGAGTTAGTTTAAAGTAAGATAATTATGACCGGTTTGATGTGTTAGACATTAACCGTGCAGATAACAATGAATTGATGCATGGTGATTATGCACTAAAAAGCTAGCTCTCTTTCATCATTCTGCTTAATTAAACCAACTACTTGTACTAGTGCATATGATTAATCTCAAATTACTTCAATAAGAGGTTTGCCGTGGTAGCCACACCTTCATACAAGAGGCCAGGTTCTGGCCACACGTTTGGTCCAGATACTCTATGGGGTCAGAATCGATGGGTATAAGTGAAAGAACCCCATTGAAGAATTACATGGGGAAATTGAAAATTATAGCTAGGGGGTATGTCGATCTGTGTGGCAATATTCTCAGTGAGAGTCAGTGAAAGTGTAATCATTCTGTGATGCTTTCTATAGTGTTGGTTATAAGTCCACTTCCTACAGCATTTAATATCTGTCTAAGTTCATCATGGTTGCTATGATTTCAGAATTCTACTTCTTGTTTTTTCCTAATGTTCTGCTATTTAAGCAACTTGTTTTTGGCCTTTTTGTGCAGATAAACAAAATCAGGACCTTTTTGGCAAACAATTGCCCAAACAGCATGTCTAATCAGTTCTAAGTTGTATCTAGCTAGAACCAAAAGAGGCATGTCTGTGCAACACAAGCAACAGATCAATCTAACAAGTCAATTCGGCGCGTTATGATCATCGTCGATGATGATCGATTTCGACTTTGGACCCCTCACTGAAACCCTTGGAAAAGCTCACATTAACACTACACAGTCGATCGTCGGGGCCAACGCATTGGTAATCCCCACCATCATCTTCTGCTGCTGCTTGAACATCATGGCATCTATTCCAATCCTTTCTCAATCAATGGCCCATTTCATACCTAGAGAGTTCCTGTTCAAGATGATAACCTCTTTATCAGTAAATAATTTACGTACAACTTAATTAAGGTAAATTTATATACGAAGCATGTGTTAGACAATTATCGTGCCCCAAAACCTTAAGAAGTAAAAAATGAGCCAATAATGTATATCAAACTAATTAATAGTGTCATGTGTATATTTTGAATCCATGCAATTTAGAAATGTATGACATACATTTAATTAGCAGCCTAATTAAAATATAACAAACAGCTAGTACGTTACAAAGAAAAATATGTATCTCTACCTACTATCTCCATGAATTGTACCCAGACACCCAATTCAAGTATAACCTATACTCACATTTAGTTGTTTTTGCTAGGTTAAGGTTTATAGAGAACCCAGATGAGAAAACCCGATTCAACTATATATAACAAACACTTAAGAACATGTGACTATATACACAATTATGTATATACCATTGCTACATGAATGGTTAATTCCACTTCAATCTTTCAGACATCATATAGATCGATCTGTACTCGATCTCCCATTGCTTTATCTCTTTCGAATTCCATTTTTTTCACAGTCCGTTTCAATGTTACTTCATTGATACACCATGAGTACTTTTTAACTTTGGGTTCAACCTCAAACACTCTTCTCTTGCTACTTGCTATAGATCATCAATATATCTCTGATAATTATGACCCAATACCCAATATATCTCTGACAATTGCCACAGTATTTCTACCATTTCAGAAAGCATTGATCATACCATCTAGCTTCAATCAATCCCAAACTTTTTTCATCTCTGATCATCTATC